>JBDPZO010000006.1:10609039-11209039 GCA_039877585.1 Heterodera filipjevi | reverse complement strand
ATACACAGTATTTTAATGTTTAAAATAGCACATTAAAAACTTGTAAAAATTGTGGCATCATTTTTCTTTGGAAAAATACATAGAATGGTTTTAGATAGGAGTAAAGTGATCTGTTCAATCTCTGGAGATGCAGTAAACATTTTGAAAAAAACAGTGTCAAACACATTTATCTTTGGCAACTTTGTATGGGACCAATTGATGTGACAACTCCGGCTAAGTGACAATTTGCAAGTCAATGTGGAACTTCCCATGAATATTGATGAAAATGTTAGGACTTGTCACTTTGCCGGGTATGAAATAATATTTAAATGGAGTGATTCATCATAGGAATTTGGCTAGAGCTGACAGAGTATCACACATTCAAAGGCGTCGTACCATTCGAGCCTCCTCTTGCGCAAACAGCGGCTTGGCCGTCAGCCCAGGCTGTCTTGTATTTCTTTTGCTATTGACAATTACTGATGGTGTCTGCATCTCCTCAGCAGTGGATGTGATCATCGTAGGTCTCTTCTGTTGTTGCACTGTCGATTTCGCTCTGTTTGCCAACCTTCCACCGCTTGCTCTGCCATAATGTGGAGACCCTTGGGTGGTATTAATTTTGGCATTTCCGCTATTCTCTCCATCATAATCCGGCGGAGGGCAGTAATACGGCAGACGGGAAGGCATTCGTTGTTTTTCCTCCACCGGTTGGTTCCGTTGTTGATTATCACTTTGGTGCCTTTGCAATGTTGGTGGTGCGTGTGAATGTGGATTTTGTTGTTGCTGCTGTTGTATTATTGATGTGTTAGCACTGTCGTCGTCCGCATCCACCGATATGTACGTGACATTGTTCGCTGCCCTATGGACCCGGTGATGGCCTCCGCTGACTCCGTCGCCCTCCGATCGCTGTTGCCTGTGCTGGCAGGGAATTTCGATAAGAAAATGACAAACATTAAAATATAATCCAGTTAAGAAATGTCTGTTGCTTCATGGGGGGGGGGGGGGGGAGGGTATATTAGTTTCCCCTATGAGGCGAAGATTTTTACCAAGTACAACCAATGAAAATTTATAGACGAAAATCTCTTTTTCTTCATAACGCACGATCGACTTTTTTTCTGTTAAATGCATGAAAACTTTCAGGGGGGGGGGGGGCGATGCTGAAGAGACATGAGGAAAGACATGAGGAAAACTCTAAGTAATCTTCCATCAATTCAATGCCCACGTAGGAAATTGACCCTTCACCCAGTCCATCTATGGCGTTGTGTTTCACCTCTGGTGTTTGCCAACCGAATAATATTTGTTCATGTTGCCGCTGCATGGGTCGTTGCTCTACAGTGCCATTTCGCCTTTGTTGTTGTGATGCCACTGACGGAGTGTTTTTTAACGAACTTGACCTCGGCTGCGGCAATTTGCTTAACAACGGCACCCTTCTCAACTCAATGCCACTTGTTCCTTCATCATAATTGGTGTTAATCGCACTGTTGCTTGCCACCGATTCTATTGACATTCAAAAAAAGTATATATATGATTGGCAAACAGTCTAAGTAGATGAACTTACCGGGTGTTGTCGTTTGTTTAAACTGCTGATGTCGAACCGTGGTAGAGAGGGAATTGTTCCGTTGCACCGGTCCATGAATCGCTTTACAATTGGTATAATTATTTCTTGGAATTTCGTGTAATACGAACTTGGTATTTTCCGATCCTTTTTTAGTTGTTTAATTCATTGGCATTTTTTTGCGAAAGGTCCCTTCGGCCCCACACAATTTCTATGTTTTGCTTACTTATAATACTTTTCTCGCCCTAAAAGGCCCGTCAGATGATACTGTCAAAAATTACGCACCTCCGTCGTCCTCGGCATTTTGCTGCTGTTTGTCTTGCTGTTGTTGCTTCAGCTTAATGCTGCGCGGGCCCATCCTAACGAACCCGTCCTCGTCTGGCACTGGTGGGGGTCGTTGAATTCGGTGTTTGGTGGAACCGACCCGACGCAAAAACGGCTCCACTGGAGGGCCAACAACGGCAGCCGAGGTAAAAACTGAAGCAGCATCAGTTCGTGAAGGGGTTGACGTTGTGGCCTCATTCACATGCCTATGGATGATTCTCGCATTATCAGCAGCAGACTCATGACGATGGTCACTCTTTAAAAAGTATCAAAGCATTTGACTTTTGAAAAATTCAGGACTCAAAAGGACCGGAACCCGAATTATTTGGTATTAGTCCAAAGGCACCCCCCTCTCCCTTCCCGCCCTGCCATACCTTAAGCGACCCGGGACGACTTCTACCGGCATGACTTTCGGGCAAGACCTGTGGCGAAGATGAAGATGGAATGATGGAGTTAGGTGATTGTTGCTGATTTTGATAATGAAGACGGGAGAATGCGAGTGCGGAAATGACCTTTTGATGATTGGCGGGTGGATTATGCTGATTTTGAGTGTGGTGGCGACGGACCATCGGAGATCGACCAGTGACCGCTTAAGAGGCAAGAAATTGTGGCCCAAATTATTAAAATAAAAAAATCTTATTTTTTTATAAAACGGAAACAAAATAAATTCTAGTCAAATACTCCAGAATTTTATCCAATTAAAAAATGTCAAACATACAATTTGCACGAGAGCAGCGGCTGTAAACGGAGTCGATATCAGATCGAATATCCATCATTGAGCGCGTAAGAATAGGTCCCAAAGGTTTGGTCGGCAGTTCGGCCGTTGCGCTTCGATTCGGTGGGGGCGGAATGGCCATTCGGTCATTCTGAAAGAAACCCGTGAAAATGTCATTAAACAGGTCACTCACTTGCAGCCGTTTCAGACATTCCCCCAGCGATTCCATCACCGCATCATCAGTGAAACCAAAATCCTTGGCCAGCGAATTTTGGATGAATTCCATGAAGTCTTCAACGCCCAGCTTCACAATTCTTTCTGCATTATTTGGAATAAATTAAGAGTAAGAAAATTTGAAAAATGAGGGTACTTCTGTGCATTTTCATGATATTGTATGCCATTGCGATGAGAATGCAATCGCCAAAATAGAGAAACGCATCCCAAAGACGAAGTGCCAGCGGAAAGGGGACCCGGTCGAGAAAGCAACCAAACCACCTGAAGCAAAGAAAATTATATGGTAAATGGAAAAAAGACAAAACAGGGACAGGACATAAGGGGATATGTTGACTAACCAATTGTTCGATATTCAAAAGCACGTAAACAAAAATAGGCAAATTCTGACCAAAAATGATCAACATTTAAACAAAATTTGGAAAATTAAAGGAACTAGACGCCCGGCGGTGAAATAGGCAGTCGACTATTGAAAATTTAGCGAAATTTGTTAATACTATTAAAAATTTTCAGTCATTTCGGTTTAAATATATTTTGTTTGTGTTAACAAAAGAAGACATGCTCTTACCATTTAGTAAGGTAAATTGGTGGGATGCCAATGTTTTCCTAAAATATTAAAATCTGAGAAATAATAATTCTTTTTGCCTACCAAATGTCTTTTTACTCGCGGTAAATATTTGAGCAACACTTTATCATAGTGATTTTGAAAGCGATGAAGCTTAGGAAATCCGGGTACGAAAAATCCTAAAAGGGTAATTTGAAAAATAAATTTAAAAAAAAGTTACCATGCATTCCGTATTTACGGTTGACCAATAGCCCGTGCAATGACCAAAACGCCTCCTCCTCGTCCATGTACATTAGAAAAAGTGCGGCAATCTGACTCATTCCTGGAATTACAAATGATATTTAATTAAAAAACGAATGTTCCATTTTACCCTGACAATAGCCCACTTCCGTGTTAAGCATTGCGTAGGCGGTCAATACATTGAAAAGGGACCGTTGCCTAAAATGATTGTTTTTTGAATTTATATATAATGAAAAATGAACCTACTTCACATCGTAACGTCGGCGGAATGCCAAATTATCCCGGTAAGTACGGTTAATGTCCAAATCAATCTGTTTTATGTCCCTAGAGACAAGTCGAGCACGCGCTAACAGCTCACTGTAAAGGTTTTCTCTTGAATTGGCTTTCATTGTGTCAGCGCCAGTCAAACGCTTCCAAATCTGACTTTTGAATATGTACGTCGAACCCAAATGTTTAAGCGCCAATGCCTCACCATTAGTCGGAGCGTGTCCGGCACTCCCTTCCACATTCGTTCAGCAAGTTTTGTTGGGTGGCTAACAAAAAAAAATGAAATTTTATTTCAATTTTGAAGTTAATTCAAAGGCAGTTCGAACAATTGGAATTTCGTACAATAAGAATTTCAGTGTGCAAAAATTGTGTGTAAGCTTAAGATAAAACATTTAGAAACTGACAAAGTACGTACAAGGGATGGGAACCGACGCCCAAAAACAATTTCTGAAATCGAAATTCCGACAGAAAAGATCGAAAATCAAAAAAAAAAAAAAAATTGACAATAAGATAAAAACTGATTATCAATATTTTATTAAGTGAAAATGATTCCCAAAAAGGTCAATTTTGGGAATTTTTTAAGATTTGTTAACAGATTTTATTACGAAATTTCGTTTACCGTTGTTCCCATTCTTTGAGCATGCGCAACCATTTCTGTTCTCGTTTCAACTCCTTCTGCACCCTTTTTTGCTCTTCTGTTTGCTCTGGGATAACTTTTTTGCTAAAATATTTTGTTGCAAAGCGAATAAAATGAAATTTTGTTAGAATTTTAGAGAATGCTAAAGGTAACTTACTGCATAAAGCCATATCGGTCCGTGATTTTGTACAACTCAAAGTCCGGGTTCTCCCACGGGTCAACATCATTTTGGTCGGGTCCCTGAAAAGAAAACACATTTAAGTATTCCAGCAAGACTTAAATTTTTGATCGTCGCATAATTCAATTAGTTTCACCCGTTCGTATTTGTCCACAATTTGTTCCCTCTCTTGCAGTTCCAAAAATTCCTGGTCCTCCTCAAATGAATCTTCGCTGGTCGACGCGGTGGCAAATGCATGAGGAGGTTCCAATGGCTCACCATCGCCTGATGGAGAAATTCGAATTGAATTATGTGTAAAACAATGGAATAACATAAACGAAACACAAAATGAGTGGTCCTCGGGAGGACTCCAACTGAGAAAGGATATTATTTGAAAGCAATGTTAACTTGCCAGTACATTCTACTTTTCTAAAACTAAACAGCAGCACTCGTTGTAAATTTTTTCTTTAAGAATAGGTGAAGGTGTTTTCCGATGCCACCTTCGTCATCGTCGGCAAGCTGTTTAAGCAGTCGATTCGATAATGCAGAAACACAACGTCGTACGGAAGCAGACCGTTTCATCGGCGATGCCGACGCTGAAGGTTTATGCCGACGATAATAAAACGGAGATGGCAACGGTGTTTCCGATTGCTGTTGGATGTTGCTGCTATTATGCATGTTTTTCATTAGACAGGGAGTCTTTTGCAGTTGAGGCTGACGTCGGTGATCAACCGCAGTCAACCGCTCGCCCAACTCCTTCAACGGCTCGCTCAATGAGCATTGTACCTGGCGATGACTTTCTTTTACAATCAGATCATTTTTTTTGCATTCATTATCTTTCATCTGGATTTTTTTGCTGTGAATAAACGACTGATTCTGCTGTCTGAAACCCCTTTTATGATGTTTATGAGAATTTCAAGGGAAGTGATACAAATAAAATGCCACTTGGCTTTTGATACGCTGAGAAAAATTGCGGATCAGTGTACGCGAATGGCCGACTCGCGTTGTTTTCAACAGCAGTGCATTCAAGTTCTCCACACTTCGGCCTTGTTGTTGTTGTTCCTGTTGCTTTCGGTTGCCGATAGGCAATAGCAATTCTTTACGGGTAATGGACGCAGCTGTGAAGGAGGAATTACCACCCGAAGTGCGTGTGATGGATACGGCTTCAGCATCAGCAAAATGTGACTGACGGATTTCAGAGTCACACATTTGATGAAAATTATTTAGAGTAATAATCTAATGAGACTAACATATTTTGGAACACAAGATCTCTGGGGCAAAGACTTAAAAAAAAATTGGAAAAGTGTTTGTTTGTCTGGCATTGATTTATTATTGCAGAGTCGACATAAGGAAATTGGGCAATTAGCGCAGATAGTCTAAGGGATGAATGAATAATGTGGGAGTAATGAAGCAACTAAGGAAGGGGAATAAATGTCGGAATAGGCCAGAGTCGGCTTCGCCCTCCGCCGCTGTTGCCGTGGCCAATTAGCGTGAAAGCGATATGGGAGAGGGAACAAGGGCAGCCAAGCAATGAGCTTGAAAAGCAAAGGAATGAAGCTTCTTCTTTCTCTTGCCATGCCGAAAGTAAATGCGATAAATGGCACAAACGGAGATATAGAGGGAAATGGATGGATAAGAGCGTGTGGTAGGTGGTCGGCTGCCGGGATGACGGAAAAGATGAAGTGAAAAAAGCAGAATTCAGAAGACTTAAGGATTAAGCAGCCGCAAAAAATCAGTCAAAAGAGCGATACAAATGAATTTAAAAAACCTTTTGAATGTTCTAAGTTAAAGAAACACAAATAAGTAATTATTCGATATTTAATGGTTCGCTGCACAAAAACAATTCGCTGGCTACACGAGGAATTGGCGAGGAGAAAGCAAGGGAAGGAAGAGATTAAGGTCAAAGTCACGCAGACTGGAATTTATTAGATTCTCAAAGGAACCTTTAAAAAAAGGAATGCTAACGGAAAACGGTCCATTGGCATTACCTATGGAAAACAGGTGGTTGCCAATAGAGAAATAGGAATGTGGAAGGCAAAGACAGAACCAGCGACAAAAGGATAGGAATATGAAAAGGAGTGAGATAGAGCAGAAAGAATAAGGGATGAACCTTATGTAATAACGGGACTCAAATAAAAGGCATTTCAGATTATTGAGAAGACACCTCTCAATATTTACTAGTAAGAATAAATGAATAGAGTGCAGATACATCGGGATACGTACTGGTACCTCTCCTAATCATTAAAGCTACACCAGCAGAAAATGATAAAAACACAAATGAGTATGGGTTATTGACCTTTCTTCGTAGCAGTGAACGATTGTAGCAATGAGCCTGACGTATTTGTGACCAAATGGATCAATCCGATGGACCTTCCGGCAGCAACCAATGGTTCGTTATGCGCAAAAGCAAATTCACTGATTTTTCGTTGCACCGACTTTGCCTTCTGTGCAATTAAAATCAGTGAGTTCTTCCGTCCATCTTGCTCCAAAATATGATGCTTCAATGCTTTGTGGATGTGTGTCGTTGGCTGCGCCCCACATAAACTTTTCGCCTTTCGTTCGGGTGGCAGAATAGGTAAGCTGCTCATTGGATGATCAATTGCTATTTTGCGTTGTGTTCGCTCTTTTTTGTAATGAAATTCGACATTTTTTGCAGCCTTTCGCCTATGCCCAGTGGAATTGCTGCACTGTCTGCTGTCAATAATCGGTGATTGTTGTGTGGAATAGGCCAATTTCATACAATTACGGTCCTTTAGAGTCGAATTAGCAGATGTAAACTGATGGATAGATGAAAAACTGCGCTGTTTAACAAATTGATGAGGGAATTCGAAGTCCTGTTGCCGTTTTGTCAAAACCATTTTTTTGTGAAGAAAGATTGGAAAATAAATGTAAAAAGAAATGTGGGCAAGCAAAAGCTGCTGGATAGCATAAGGAAAAGGAAGAGAAGACCAAATTTTAGGTCCAATTGGCTTTCCGGCCTTTTGTTATCCAGAAGTAAAAAAGAAAGGGGAATTCCCCCAACACAACGGGGATAGGCAGCCTTTGCATTAATCATGTAAATACGATTTTTTTAGAAAAAATTTTAAGCCAAATTTTTTTTATTGCCTAAAATAACAGAAATTAATTTTCTTGATTTGACAAGTCTTATTAAATTTTGGTTTCGTGAAAGAAAAATATAAAATTATACTTACAAAATTCGCGCCCATCGTTAAGTTCATCTCCAATCCCGCACATTTTGACCAAATCCTCGTCCTCATCGTCTTCTGACGAAACTGTTAAGTCCTCATCTGTTTGATTTAAAGTTGTTCGATGAAATGATGAATGTGCTGCCATTTTATTTGGAATTGAAAAAAATAGTCTCAATAATATTTAGTTTACAACTGTGAATTGGATATGTCAAAGCAAATTAAAAAAAGGGCCAACAAACACGCAACCACCCGTATCCCGTACATATGTAATACTACTAATAAAAGAAGAGAAAAAGAAGGAAGCTTCACTATTGAACAAAAGCAAAGAACTGAAAAGAGAGAGAGAGAAAAAGAAAACGAATGAGTAAGGAGAAAGAAATTGAAATGAGTTGTGACCTACAAAAATAGATACCATTTTCCTACTCATCTGGGAATAGAACAGTGCCATTGTCAGAGGTGCCATTTTTTTCTTCTTCTAATTTCTTATTTGGAGGGGTCGAATCTAAGTTTTAAAAAGTAGGAATTTAAAATGTTTATTTTACTCTTAAATGAAAATATTATCTTTCTTAATTGTTTCACAAGATTATGCTGAATCTGGCGCTTTAAACTGAAAGAATGATGAGGTTTTCCTTTACTAGGGTCTTAATTGACCCAATCAGCCAAAAGGTTTCCCACCCACTCCCAAAAATGAATTCTGAATTGTTCTTTCTTTTAGGCATGCTTTTGTTTTACAGTTTCCGCTCTTCTGATGGCCTTTCTGATTTATTCGGTGTCGGTCACCCGCTCTTTGGTCCTTACCGGATTGGCATGGCTCTCCGTTTTCTCACTCTTTGTCATTTTTTCTACAATTGTTGCTTTTGTGTGTTCCGCCCATTGTGCATCGAATAAAAGGTCAAACTGTACTTTCTGTTTTGTTTTTTACTCCAGCTTTTTAGGTACACTTTTGGCCTGGCTCGTGCACCCGTTTTGGCCGTTTTCTCCACCACAGTACTAGCCCAATTGTCCGCTGTATTTCTGATTAAAGAGGCTGTTGAGCGATTGTTTGATTCAGGGCAACATCACCACAGGTCTTTTCCGCTTTATTGGTGCTTTTATTTGTAGGTAGGGTAGGGAAGGAGGCAAATGACGGATAAAAATAAAAAATAAACTCAAAAAATTTCCTTTGCGGTTTACCATTTTTTTGAGTTTTAATAAGTCTAAATGTTTTAATTTACTTTTTTTTAGTTCAAATTCAACTTATATTCCATTAGCATTGCTGAACCCTTTTACTCGTTATGAATTAAGTTATCCCCGCCCTGTCTCCCTCCAACGTCCTAAGAAAAGAAAACATTCCAAATAAGAAATGAATAAAATAAATAGCAATAATAAGCAAAGCAAATTCTCAACAGCCATCACGGTGGCGATGCTGCGACACTCAGTGGCGGAGATGTTATGAAAACAGAATATTTGTTCTATCCGGCAGCCCTTGCCTCCTCTTCCACGCTACTAATTGTCGCATACGCACTTGCTAACCAACCGTTTAACTATGTGCTCAAACATGCCCAGTCTTCAGTCATCCAGGCTATCTTATCGCCGCTTGTAATTGAGAAAAATATAACTTTTGCTTTTATTATAGGAACATTCGGCGGACATTTGCGCAGCTATTTGCTATTTTCTGCCCGGATTGGCCCGTCTTTTGTTGCCGCGCATCAACTCGTTGACTTTGCTGGCGTTTATCTCTGCTTGCTGTGCTGCATTCGTCCATTGGTTCCGTTTAGAGTTTCCATGGGTTGACTCCATAGCTTCGATGGTGCTTTCTTTCACAATTTTCACTTCAATGGCTCCGCTTTCCTCATACACCGGACGCATTCTGTTACAAACTACGCCCCCACACGTTCAAAATTTGATCGACAGGTTTCTTCAAACTAGTTATCCAAGTTTAGTCATTTTGTAGGTCTGTTTCCGAAGCGTCCATAATTGACGGTGTGCTTGAGTTGATAAACACTCATTTTTGGCAATTGGATTTCAATACAATTGTCGGCACAGTTGATGTATTATTAGCATTATTGAGTTATTTTAACTTGTCGGTTAAGGTACGTGTTCGAAGGGATGCCAATGAACAACAAGTTCTTCGTGCTGTGCGCCTCAAACTCGGCTTAGTTGTTAATTACTGCACAATTCAGGTATTGTATGAAACACTCGTTTAATGTATCACAAATTTGTTCAGGTGTTGAAGGATTCCAGCACAAATTGGGCTCTCCATCGACAGTATCAAACGCCAATTTATCAGACAACATCAGCACATTCTTCATCTTTTCACCATACACAGCAACCGAGTTTGCCAAATGGAATTGGTTTTAGGGATCAAAGTTCCAACATCAGTCATCCTCAGCAACAAGAAACACATTCCCATGATCACCATCACGGTCATGGCCATTCTCACCATTGATCCCAATCTCTTTCTGAAATAGATACCTACATCACTACTTTAGTATGGCGCCATTTTCTTATCGCAACAAACTTCCCTTTGCCAAAAGAGCTGAAGTTTTTCCAAGTTCACCTTACCGGTTAATTAAGCTGGGTAAAAAATCACAGTAATTTTTTTTTTTTTGATTTTCTACAAAAATTGTTCAACTTTCTGTTGTATCATTTTATAGGGCCAAAATCTAAGAATATGCCTCTTTTTTTTTTACAGCGTCGTTATAAATAGGGCCCTCCCATATAAAAGGTTATGACTAAAAAAAGAGCACAAAACTATACAGCATTGGCCACATAATAGTATTGTGATAATGTAGTAGCGATTTGGAACAGGAGAAGATTCGTTTAAAAAGTTTCCTTCATCTGCTTTAGTGGTTTTTTTTATGGCGAAGGTGGTTTGTGGCAAAAATTTCAATTCTTTTGGACCTCGAGAATTTGGTTGAATAACAATAAAACATTAGAGCCATACTAATGTAACAGACTGTATTTGCATATTATGACCGTAATGGAACCTTATTTTTTACAACTGGTTTATGCTTCATTCCATTGTTACCATGTACAAATGAAAACCCGAGTGTTGAGTTGTAATTGATCATGGCTTCTCTCTCTCTCTCTCTCTGTTGTTAACTGTTTTCTGCATCCGTTTAAATTTTATTTATTTTATAAATTTTGCTTCTTTGGAATAAATTGGGTCACCATTCTTAATTCTATACAAATGCAAATCTAGAACGATAATTGAATATGTCAAATCATCCCTTTCATTCTTTTGTAGAGTCATAGGCATAATACTGATTTTTGACTTATTAAGCCTGTGCTGTGCGGTAATATGAACCCAGAAGAAATATTTACTAAATTAGAGCCTGTTGGACGAGGTTCATTCGGCGAGGTGTACAAAGGCATCAATAATCAAACCGCCGAAGTTGGATTTACAAATTTTTTGTTATGCCTATTGTCTGCTTTCTCCAAGATGGGGATAGGCAGCAATATAAGGGAAAACTTTTTTATGAGTCCAATCAAACATTTAGGGTAAACAGTTCATGAGTATGATCAAACTTCATCAAATATTCTTTATTCGTCGTAGTGTGAGCAAACAAACATAATTGAAGTTTCAACTAATGGACATAAAATGCTGTAGAGCCAAAACGGAAATATTACTCGATTTAACCCAGGAAATGGTAAATCCTTTAGGTCAATACTGGACATTGTTATCGTGATACGTACTCCGGTTTTCAATTTTATTGGGACTATTCAAATCCCCGAGACTTGGTTTGAACAAAAAAAAAAAAGAATTGGAGCGGGAGTGGCAACTCCAAAATTAATTGTATTCTGTTTAAGGTAGTTGCCATAAAAGTGTTGGACCTGGAAGAGGCGGAGGACGAGCTGGAGGACATTCAGCAAGAAATCAAAGTGCTCTCGCAATGTGACAGTCCCTTCGTCACTCGCTACTATGGCTCTTACTTGACGGTTCATCTATTTCACAGAATTTCTGCTAAGGGAAACGTTAAAATATAGGGCGCGAAGCTTTGGATTATCATGGAATATTTGGGTGGTGGCTCGGCGTTGGATTTGACCAAGAGCGGTCGGCTGGAGGAGAAGCACATCGCGGTCATATTGCGTGAAATCCTCAAGGGGTTGGATTATTTGCACGCGGAACGGAAAATTCACCGCGATATTAAAGGTAAAATTTGAATACATTTTGCTATGTCATTCCTACATTTAAAATTTGTTATTCTATCTGTTCTCATGCTAATATGAGAAGTAAATAAAATTTGGCAAAATTTAAAAAAAGCTAGATTTCTTTTAATTTTAATTTTCAAGGGGATGGGGGGGGGCGACACAAAGCCGCGTTAACTGGTCTGGTAAAACATTTGTTAAGCTGCCAATGTTCTTTTGTCCAACAACGGAGATGTGAAAGTCGCCGGTTATTTTCCATCCAATCTTTCTGCTTTAAATGCTTTTATTAGACTTTGGCGTCGCCGGTCAACTCACCGAAACTGTGCGAAAACGCATGACTTTTGTTGGCACTCCTTTTTGGATGGCGTATGTTTTATTTGAGTTTTAATTTTTTTGCGCGTTTTTAGACCAGAAGTTATCAAACAGGCTAGCTACGACTTCAAGGCTGACATTTGGTCGTTGGGAATCACTGCCATAGAATTGGCTAATGGCGAACCTCCCCATTCGGATTTGTAATTTACTTTTCGCGTAAGTCAGTAATTTGTTTTATTTTATTTAGACATCCAATGCGTGTGCTTTTTTTGATTCCCAAAAATCCACCGCCACAGTTACAGGGCGCACAATGGAGCAAAAATTTCAGAGAGTTTGTGGAGCTTTGCCTGAACATGGATCCAGAGAACGTACGAAAATACAATTTAAGAATCATTTCATTTTTTGTGTTTAATGGTAAAATCAAACAGTATGAAAAAGAACAAACGCATCTTTAAGCGTCCGTCGGCACGCGAATTGCTTCGGCACAAATTCATTCTTACGGCAAAGAAGAACGATATTCTTCGCGATGTTATTGAACGAAGTGCCGAATTCCGAGCTCGGCAGCAACAGCAGCAGAATATGAATGCCGATTCGGACGTAGAGTCAGACGTAGGGAATAAGTAGTTGCCTTTTCGCCTAATTTAAAAATGTTAAGGGAAACGATGGCACAACTTCTTGGGAATATCCAACTTTAAAGAACCCTGATCTTTTGAGTCATCACCAACTGTCGAACATTGAAAGGGCGGTGCTTGAAGCCGCTGACAATGTGTCAACCATTAAGGTCGGTTTCGGTTTATACTTTGTCATAATTAATTTCTTAAAAATAGCAGCATTAATGCTTTTAATGTTTTGTAGGTTTCTTCTTCTTCTGCCCATCAGTTACAGAACAACACTTCGATCATTAACATTGATACTGTGCGTCTCAATTCCCCCCCAAAAATCACTGACAACGAAAATAGCGGCGGGAGTAATTTTGCACTGAATAATGGAGGGACTTTTGTGAGGCGAAAAAATCCTGAACGGATTATGCCATCGAATATGAATCTTTCTTCAAACCGTAAGATCTTTTGCACATTAATGGACTTATTTGTTTCTCAGCTTCGTCTTCTACTTTTGAACCTTGCAACAATCACTCATCCATCTTTCATGAGGACGATGGCACTGGCACCATTCGAATCACTTCTTCAAAGTCTGCCCCACCACTGCCACCGCATTATTCTCAGCGACAGCATCAGCACGTCCAAATTAATAACAATAATGTCCCGTCTACTTTTGTCGGCGATGTTTCGATTGGCGCTGTTCCGCCACCAATTCGTGTCATTCGCTGCAACTCGTTGGAAAACACTTTGCTTCCTGCGCTGGATAAGTTAGCTCAAACACGGCACGGTGCCGCCGACTTGGACACAATCGCTGTCGCATTGAAACGCGCCGAACAGACAAGTCCTGGACTATGCGATCACTTGATCACCGAGTTGTTCACCACGATGGCATATCCCCAGTGCACAAACATTGAGCTACGCGAGGCTATCGACCGCCTGACTACGCGAAGAAACGACTGATTGATCACTTAGATTTTTGCATATTAAAGTGCTTGTTTTTTCCATTTCAGGTTGTGTGCACATTCACTCATTGACTTTTAATTTATATAATTTCACTATTTATTTTACTCACTTCTGACCAGAAAAATTCACTTAATGAAAATTTCCCTCTTTTAATAAATTACTTATTGTTTTTGTTACCTTTTACGACAATACAGACAAACAAATTTTTATTTTATAAAGGTCGACAATGGGCAAAAAGACGAAGATTGGAAAACAAAGGAAGGACAAGTTCTACTTCTTAGCCAAAGAAGCAGGTCCGTTGCCGAGAATTACATTTATTTTTTTCCGAGTTTCCCTTGTTTCTGTTGTTGTAATAAAACCTGTTTGCATTCTAAATTTGCGTTTAGCCATCCGCATTTGTTGTTTTTAGGCTTCCGTTCTCGCGCTGCCTTCAAATTGCTGCAATTGAACAAACGCTTTGAATTCCTTCCGCGTTGTCGTGCCTTGGTCGATTTGTGTGCTGCGCCTGGCGGATGGCTGCAGGTGGCCGAGCAGCAAATGCCGGTCTCTTCCCTGAGAATTGGTGAGTAAGAAAATTGCTTCATTTTTGTGATTCCAATTATTTCTCAGGAGTTGACCTTGTGCCCATAAAACCTCTCAAAAATTGTATCACTCTCCAAGGGGACATCGTCGAAGAAAAGGTTTATTTTTTCTATTTGGCGTTGTACCGTGAGTATTTTTTTTATTTTTTTAAACAGTATTATTAACATTAGTATTAGTAACGTTATTCTAATTTAAATTCCATTGCTTTTAGACGCGACATGCTGTGCGCAAAGAGTTGGGCACTTGGGAGGCGGACTGTGTGTTGAACGATGGGGCACCAAATATTGGCACAAATTGGGCACACGATGCCTTCCAGCAGAACTGCCTGACTCTTTCGGCACTTCGTTTGGCCACTCAAGTTCTACGCAAAGGCGGCTTTTTTGTCACTAAAGTATTTAATTTAAGTATTATTTGTTCTAGTGTTTTTTTTAAGGTATTTCGGTCGGCGGACTCGCAATGTTTAATTGGTGTCTTTGAAAAATTATTTAGAAAGGCATGTTCTCATTTTAATGTTAAATACTTTTTCAATTTTCGGTCCACGTTTGGAAGCCGTCCGCTTCTCGTCTCGAATCCGCTGAAATTTTTGTGGTTTGCGAGCACTACTTTAAGCCTGACAAAGTGCAGTCGGAATTGCTTGACTCAAAAAAAGTATTCTCCGACCAATCGGATGGTGGCGCTGAAGAAAACGAAAAAATGAAATTGTAAATAAAGGCTTTTGTTTCTTTTTCCATTTGCTCGTCCAAGGCAACGTCTCCTTATGCATCCAGGCCGCAAAGAGCGCAAAGCAAAGGCACTTGGCTATGAAAACGACGCGCCGCTCGGCCAGCACCGCGGGTTGGGCGCTGTCGAATTTTTATCATCCAAAAATGCGCTTCAATTGCTCAGCAGAGCCTCGGAATTGGTTGGTTAATTTGTGGTTTGATGAGCATTTCCTATATAATTAACACTTCAAAAGGTATTGGATTCGGAAAGAGTGTTGTGCAGTGAACATACGACGGCGGAAATTAAAGAATGTCTGAAAGACATTAAAGTGAGTGGTCAGAGAAAGTTTGCTTGGGTGAGAGTCCAATAATTTGTTAATTAAAACGTTTTAAGGTTTGTGGGCCAGCTGAATTGAGGAGCATTTTAAAGTGGCGTAGGAAATTAGTTGAGGAACAGAAAAAGGAGGAGAAAGCGACAAAAGATGCACAAGCAACTAAAGAATTGACGGAAGAAGGCAATGCTAGAAATGAGGAGGAGGAAGAAGAAAATTGTGAATTGAAAGAGTTGGAAGAGATCGACGAACTGATCAGAACAGCGAAGACGGAAGAAAAGGCGAAACTAAAAAAGTATTTTTTATAAGTGCGAACATTTTTATTAAAATGGTTAAGACGGAAGAGGACATTGTTGAAGGCTAAACGCAAATTGGAAGAGCGTAAAAAACTGAAGATGGTCCACGAAGGGGACGAGCCGATGCTGGACGAAGACATGGAGGTGGGCAGCAACGGGAAACTTTAGGAACATTGGGCCGCACACACAATTTAATAAACATTTCAGCTATTTTCTTTGAAAACGGTACAAAGATTAGCAGAACGTGCGGCAAAAGCGGTGAAGGGAATTAAAGAGGAGGAGGAAGAAGAAAGGGACAGCGAAGAGGAAAATGAAGACAATGGAGGGGACGGAATGGCAACGAATACAACCGAAATGGAGGTGGAGTCGGAGGATGGGCTCAACGAAGCAGTTGAGGAGGAGGGAGGTGGGAAATGGAGCCGACCGAGCCGACGGAATTATTTGTTTTAGAGAAAGAGAACACGGACAACAAACGCACGAAGTTAACGCCGGAGCAATTGGCAATGGGCGAAGAAATGATTTACTCGCGAAAACGGGCGCGAGATTTGGAGGACTGGGCTTGGAATAGGTGGTTACTTGTTGATTGCAAGGTTTATCTCGACTATGCCTCCGCAGGTACACCAGCAATGATGAAGCATTACCGGAATGGTTTGTCAGTGACGAGAAACGTCACTGCCGTTTGGAGCCGCCAGTGGACAAAGTGAGGGCATTTTTGAGATTTACAATTGGAATTTTAATCTTATTATTCTAAGCAATTTTATAAATATTAAATGTTTTATCTCCTAAAGGAACGCATTGACTTTTACGCAAAGCGCGAACGACGCGAATTGAACGTGCGACCGCTCAAAAAGGTGGTGGAGGCAAAGGCACGCAAAAAACAGCGACGGGTACGCCGAATGGAAAAGGCGAGGAAAAAAGCGGAGGGAATTGTGGAGAATGAACAGATGGAACACGGGGAAAAAGTCCGCGAACTGCGCAGGTCAGCGTACATTAACACTCATTATAACACAATAAGATGACCATTTCTAAGGCTCTATAAAAAGGCGGGGACAAAGGAGAAGCGAGAAGTGAAATACCAAGTGGTCACAAAGGGCAAAAGGGGCGCAATGAGCCGACCGGATGGGCATTATCGAGTGGTGGACAAACGGCTGAAAAAGGTAGACTAAAAAAGGGATGGGAAAGACCAAATTAGGTAGAATAATGAAAGATGAACATTCCCATTTTAGGACACACGGAAAAAGCCAAAAACTGGCAATAAACAGAGGACACCTATGACAAAGGGTAACAGCGTCGGACGGAAGGGCAAAGTGAGAGAAAAGCGTCAGGTCGTTGAAAAAATAAAGACTTAACTAATTTGTGATTTAGAACCCGAAAGAACGCACGACCAATTGGAAGGATGGACCGAAAGGAAAAAAAAGAAAACATGGCGGGAATGATGGCAGTCGCCGGTTTGGTGGCGAAAGAAAAGGAAAGCGATAAACCCCTTTATTTTGTTTGTTTACATTTTGTTAAATGCTTTTATTCGTTGTTACTAATTTGAACTGTATTGCTGGTTTTTTTTTGCCTACATCATCTCTTTTGTTTAATTCTTTTCAACCTCGATTTCCAAATTAAAATTTTTCGATGACGACCTTAGAAACTGTGGAGGAACCACTTGATCTGATTCGTCTAAGCCTCAACGAGCGCGTTTATGTAAAGCTGCGTCAGGAACGTGAACTCCGCGGTCGATTGCACGCCTTTGACCAACATTTAAATATGGTAATTTAATTTGATTGTTCGGCGTCACTGTCGTGAGTATAAAACGAGGTTCTTTCGCCAGATTTTGGCTGACGTCGAAGAGACAGTGACGATCACGGAAACGGATGAGGAAACCTTCGAAGAAATGCATAAGCCCATCAAAAGAACAATTCCGATGGTAAGTTAAGAATTGTTAAAAACTCCGTTTCCCCGTTCAGTTGTTTGTGCGTGGTGATGGTGTCATTCTCGTCTCGCCACCCACAAAATACATTCCATGATGCTTCAATGACGGAACTATTGCACTGTTATCATTTGCTGTATTTCAAAAGCGAAATAAAAACTCATTCTATTCGCTACTTGAATTGGTGCTCTGGGACTTTAGGCGTCCAACTATTTCGAGTTTATGTGCATATAGAACCACTCCCACTATAAAAGCCACCCCTTTTGGGGATAGTCTCGGCCGATGAAAAATTTTGTTCCAGAAATTGAGGTGTCACGTTGTTTCCACCATGCATCGTTTCCACCACTAAGCTAAAATGCGAATACCAACTTTTTCAATAAATTATCTTATTTTCGCATACACAAAACACATGGTCCAAATATCAAGCGTAGTCTCCCATGCAAGTGTTTCAGACGAGCAAGAACCAAAATATGATTACGCTCTAGTTTATGTACACTTTGAAACATACAAAGATTGAATATGGGGAAGTGAATATAATAGAATATGGAAACAGAAGCGTACCGAGGTGTCTGTAACTGTGCCACAATATGGTCTTTTTGGCTCTCACTTCAAAATCGTCTTCTATCATTTGGCGTTATTGACAAAGAAGCACGCCGTGCATTGCAGATGGTATCCTCAGATCCTTCCCCCCCACTGTTGTTGGTGCTCTTTGGCGGTGTGTTCTGGTGTTGTTGTTCTCGTTCCTCTCCGCTCGCCTCGTACAATGTTGACAATGATTCGTGATAATCATGCAGTTGGCCGTTACGGGACTGAATTTTATACTACTGTATTGGATCGAAATTCATTCATATCCACCATTGGCATTTGCTGTTTGCGTTGGTAGTCACCATTTTCGTTATCCACTTTTTGGTTATTGGGTGGGGGTGCAGCAACACCGTCTTCCGTGGACGATGCCGATGAAGCGTCGTCTATCGCCAACATCCGTTTACAACCTCGGTGCTTCTTTTGTTCGTTCGGCTGTTGTTGGTCGGACGTAGGGGTGAAGCAGTTCGGGCTATCCTCGGGTCGGTATCGTGCAGATGCAGGACATGGCAACAAATTGCTGCCATCAGTGGGAGTGATCTGCATTGAAAAATAGAAGAGTAAAAAGAGATGGGGCACACCTCGCAAGGTGGTCCAATCAGTGAAAGGAGGACAGGTAGCAAAGCCAACCCATTGATGAGACCGATGATGACCAAAGCGGTCATCACAACAAAGAAATATTTGACGACAAAGTCAAACTCGGAAAACGCCAACATAACAATGCCTAACAAAGTGGAAAGTCCGCCATGGATAACCGGGATGAACATGTGCTCCTAAACCGAGGAGTTAACGAGAAAGCCAATGAAGCTTAAAAAGCAAAACATGCCAGGCACGCGACCATACGTTCATTTCTTGAGCCCAAAGAAGTCAGAAAAGCCAACACTACGTGAGCAGTAAATTCAACGCCAATGCCAACCGCAGTGATAAGCGTAACTGCCGAAATTGGATTCATTTTGACGCCGAACACGCCCATGAAGCCGGCCAACTCAACTGTCATGGTCACGACAATTATCGCCACCATTGCAGCTGCCCAGGGATTGAACTGTGAGAAATGGAAAATCAGAAAGAAGTGTGAAAGATGGTTACAATTATAAGCGAAATGACCAGCAAAACAGCAACACCAATTATCTGAAAATGACAAATTAAGCAAAAGAAAAAAAGAAAGGAAACGGACCAAAATAGCGGATATCAGGTAGAAGGTCAGTTTCAGGTACTGCTCCCAAAATGTGAACGGAATGCCAGATGGATAAACAGGAAGTCCTTCCGCACTGTAACGATCGCAAATGGCACGAATCTCTTTGATCTGTTAATGAGCCAAATAAATCAACAACTTCAAAAATAATTGGATATTAATTTCATATTCAGTACCATTTGAACAATCGCCGGCGTATCAGTGAGTCCGTTCATGTAAAATGGAATTTGCGAGTAAAGAAGCGTATCGGCGGGAGGCACAGCATTTTCATCCGAGGCGGAGAAATGCCATGGCGACGGCGTTGGGAAAAAAGCCGCTTGGGACACGTAATACCTGTGTAAGAGCATTGGAAATGCTTAACAAAGTACAAAAATAATCACATCATGTTGTCTTGATAAAACCAAGCAGTCAAATAATTGTAAAACCCTCGTGGATTGATCCGACCATCCTCAATTAGTTTGGTCCCACGCTGAGAAATGTTAAAAAAATC
Source organism: Heterodera filipjevi (assembly GCA_039877585.1). Lineage (NCBI taxonomy): Eukaryota > Metazoa > Nematoda > Chromadorea > Rhabditida > Heteroderidae > Heterodera > Heterodera filipjevi. Next base: position 11,189,086 of record JBDPZO010000006.1, on the reverse strand, counting down.
AATCATATTTACAATACTTTATGTTAAAAAATATATTTTGTTTAATTCCAAAAATTTACCGTTTCTGTGCAATTAAATCGATGCCCTACGGAACAAATCAACTTTCTAGCCAATAAGAAGTCATCGGAAAGTGTGAAATTCCGTGCCAACGCATCTGCCGCCATTTTCTTAAGGTCGTCGTCGGGCCAAATGCCGAGTTGAGCCGCACGATCCAAAGAGAACTGCAGAGAGTGAAGCCAAGTGCGCATAAACCTATAAAAATTGTTAATTTAAAATAGTGAGGAATCAAATCAAAACAAAAAATACGAATCACCAACATCATCCACCACTGTTCTGGCTCCCCGTCCACTTTAATTACAAAGCTCGACTTTGCTAAAATTAATTTTTGTTTAAGAATGATAGAATATGTCGATTATTGCTGACCAATTTCCTTCCGTAACTGTTCCAATTTGTGTTGTTGGTGCGCATAGTCAACCATAGGTCCTTTCGGCACAATAAACATCGGATAAAAGCTGAAGTAACGCTCCCGTGCCTTCAGAAAAGCGGCAGGTGCCGTATGCTCCGGCAAAACATCGGCCAATTCGAGCCCAATGCGCGAGTAGTAAAGGCCGAGACAGCCAAACAAAAACATCGCGGCGCATAACAGCAGAACGGCGGTCTAAGTGGTTTTGAGTAAAGTGATAAGAGCCAACTTTTCCAGGGATATTTTTGAACCCAAAAAGAGCAGTTTTTTTTTTCTTTTATATCGAAATTTAGTTAAATCCAAACGGAATGCCCCCATTGGAATTAAACCTGAATCAAACGAAATATTATAAGCCCCATTGGTTATATTTTACCTTTGCAATTGGTCGCCTGAGCAATGGTATATAATAGCCGTGGAGAAAACCGCTCAGTGTGAACCATTTATGCACTGATTTTGATGCCGATGAGGTGCCCAATTTAGGGGCTGTAGATGAGGAAAGGCCGTAATTGCCGTTACTTATCATCAGTTGTCCAGTCGAAGGAGGGCCGAAGACGGCGGCACTCATCTGTTGCAGGTCGATTTCGGAGGATTGGGTGGTCACTGTGGAGTCGGTTTTTACTAATTGGTTGCGACTGCTGCACTCCTCCAACTGGAAATGAAAACATTGTGAAGGGAAACTTTTTAGTCAATAAACTATTCCTTTGCCATTTTCTTCTTGACCCCCCCCCCTCCCCCCACTTTAAGCAATGAATGAATGAAATGGGAAAACCTTGCGCTTCTTAAATCCGCCGCCATCCATCATTTTGCCGTGCTTTTGGCCACCATTTTCAGTACCGTCGCCTTTCTTTCCACCGGTAAAACAACCGTTAGAGAAACAACAGAAAAACGCAGCAAAGCTCATGTCGCGATGGCCCGCCTTACGCCGGCGCAAATCCAACGCAATGAACGCGGGGAACAAAAGAATGATGCAGATGACGTTGGTTGTGAGCAGAATGGCGACCTGGCCACAGAAGGAGCGCAGTGCGGGAATAGGCAAAATGCAACCGGTGAGAAAGGCGAGGATATTGTTGATGGAAGTGATCAACACGGACATACCTAAAAAGAAAGGCAACAGGGGGACTAATTGATGCGGGAGAGGAGGGGAGGGAATGCGAAATAGTAAAGGGAAATGGAAGAGAGGGTCGAGATGAATTTCTGTAATCAGAAAAAATCAGAGGGGAGGGGGCCAACGCCAAAATTTTCTTGTTGCTCGCCGTAAGAAAATTTTCTTTCTCCGTTATTTTAGGCGCAACCAAGAAAAACCAGGACCGACATTTGGAGACCCGACATTTAGTTGTCCCCAAATTCGGGTCCTCAAGACCCCCCATAAAAATGAATGAAGAAAATAAAACAATAATCACTTCCCCGGGCACTGTTCTCACCCGTCTCTTTGAGGAGCACCGCCACTTCCTTTTGTCGGACGGCCTCTAGCACATCGTTGTAATTGTGTAACAGTAGAAACATATCGTCGATGCCCAATCCGAGTGTAAGGAAAGGCACAATTTGAGTGGTGGCCGCGTTGAAGTGAATGTTCAGAGCAGTGGACAAGCCGAGGCCAGCGACCGATGCCAAAGTGATCACCAACACACCGACGATGGCCAACAGACAACTTGACTTGGCCGAAAACCACCAGCCATCCCAATGCACTTGGGACCAACCAGCGTAGACAATCTGAGAAAATTAAAGGAATCACTTAGTTTAACATGCTGGTCTCTGTTTACAACCATAAGTACGTAGCCGACGAAGATAATGAAGAACTGAAACTCGCTGAACTGCTCCAACATGTCTTGAATGGAGGTGGAGGCGAGCGGATGGACCACGCGGATGCCCCGGTCAGGTTTGTTTAAGGAATGGTCGTATATTTTCTGGAAAACCAAAACTGGCAAATGATGCCAACTTAAGTTGGGTTATAAGTCGTAACACACTTTAGTGAAGTTTCTTTGCCATGCTGCAATAATTGCGCCGGCATGGGCATGAGTAAAGGAAGCACCGAACTTTTCGGTTCTGTGGTTTTTGGAGCGCTAAAAGCAAAATAAAAAACTGAAAAGAATTATGAAATCACCCACTGTTAGTCGCTGGTAAACATCCGCCGCCGAGGCAACCAAAAATACGGTCTGAAAAGCCTCAGCATGTCGAATGTGAAAGCCTTGGGCATCCCGCCGAATGCCGCCCACAATCAGATCCTCTGGCCAATTCATAATGCGCTTGCCGAACCCACGGCACCCACCGGTCAACAGCTGATTAAGAAGGTACTAATTGATGATGGAGACTATTTTAATTCACTTTGCCATAGTCAGGGTAAACGGGTAACAGCTGGTGGTTGTCAGCCTCGGCACTGTCGATGAACTCGTGGATACGTTCTCTATTGACGGACAGCCATTCGACGAATGAGCGACCGAACTGCTCGCATTCGCGCTGTTTTTCACGCTGAACACGTTGAGCTAAAACAAAAAAATAAAAAATTAGGAGGAGAACACAAATTTTCTTTCTGTCACTCCCTCCCCCAATGTCCCACCGGGTGCCTCTGTGGTGGTAGTGGTCAATTCGTCGTCATTATCGTAATAATCGGCCACATCCGCCCCATCCGTTGTGGAATTTGTGATGGGTTTTGTCGAATTAGCCATCGGTGTGTCCCTTTTGCCCAACGTTTTTTTGCTATCACTATTTAGCGTCCGCAAAACGACTCGGCGGTCCGGCGGAAGTTCCGAGTTCCATTTAGAAAAGTGTTCATATGCCGCACAACGATCGAAGTGATTGGGCGCACTCGACGGGCAATCAGGGTCCAATGGGTCAATGCAAGGCCTGTCTTGATACGCTTCGCCAATGCCGGCCTGGATTTTTCAATTTTTGGAGGATAAGAATGAACAAATCACCCACACGTTCAAACAGTTCCCCAATCATTCCAACATCGACAAAAGAGCGGGTCGTATTCAGCAGTGCCTCGGGGTTCAGTGATTTCCATGAAAGTTTCCCATTTGGCACGAAAGGGACAAATTGAGCAAAAGGTCCACTAAATTGTTATAAAGTATTAGAGAGTTCATTTGCAAGAAAAAGTGATATCATCGTACAGGTCGTATTCAGGGAATGGACCGAGCGGTTTAGAGCCTTCCCAAAAACAGTCGATGGGAGTAATCCAAACGCAGGGAATAATCTGAGACATGATGTCGCCCATGAACTGGGCCAATTCGTCTTTGGCAGAGGCGGGCGGGGGCGGTTTGAAGCAAATGTCGGACAGATGCCATTTCCTGGAAATTTTTGCTTATTAATTAGGAAGTAGCCAGATGCTTGTGGGAGCAAACACCGAAAATTGGTTTTTTAGAGCTGCCTTTTATTTTTTCACCTCAAGCGCTGTTTGTTTTTATCACGGCAAAAAATTATATGTTTGCTAAATCGATTTCGAAAAGAGGGGGGAGGGGGGGGGGGACACGTCATTGCAAATTAGGATCAGTTTCAAATAGAAAATAATTTAGTATAACGTACTCCCCAAACATTTCCACGCTGAACTTGGAGATTTGTTCCAAAATGGCGACGTGCCTTTGCAGTCCTTCCCTCGTCAGAATGTTCTCACCTGGCACCTCCGGGGTTTGGATGACCACCTGCAAATTGGGCGTGTGAGTCAGATAAAAAGAAAACACAAGCACTTGGAAACCGCCACCAAAAGTGTTTTCAGTTGTTGGCAGTTCGGCCACTTCGCCTGTGTTTGGCTCCGTTTGATTCCTTTGCGGACCATCCGCCCGTTTCGCTCTCCGCTGAAAGTTCAATTTGGCATTGGATAAAAAGTTCATCTCCTCGTCCAAACGTCCGCCTCCTCAAAAAAATAAATAATAATTAAATTTTTACATCGAAAATTAGTTGGTTTAAAAACGACTAACTTTCCACCCAAAGTCGGACCAAATCCGTTTCAATTATCGCATCTTTTAGCCCAAAACTGAGCAGAGTCAGCAGAACGAGGCCGACAATAATGATGGACTTAGGCCATTGTTGCACAAATTCACCAAGATGGAACAGCAATTTTTGGAAGAGTGCGCGAGAATAAAGTGCCACGCTATTTCCCACCGCATTGCCCTGAGGTAAAAGGAAATTTCATGCAAAAATATAAATTCGTAAATGAAATATATCGGTACCGCAGTGATCTGCTGAAGACACATATCCGCATCACACCTAAAATGCACTTAATCCTTTGAAAAAGAAAGATGCAGCTTATACCACGAAGGATGTTTAGAAAATTTCTTGCGCCATGCTTTAGAGAAATCAGCCGGGTCATTTTTGCCAACCAAATGCTTGTCCAATAACTGAAATTTAAAATAATAATGATAATAAAAAAAAAGATAGGTAATACAACAACAGCAAGATAATTAATTTTACTGAAGGGCTCTAAGAATTCCATAAATTTTGGACTCTAATCACCACCGTCTAACAACACTAACATTCAAATGACAGCAATGAGAAGAAAGGGCTGATTGATAGGTTTGGTCAAGGGTCTCCAAACTCCACACACTATTGTTCCTTCTCCTCCTCCTCATTTTCTTAGTGCCTTCCATCTCATGCCTTTGGCACGGTCTCTTTGTACTTTTGCTCATCCGTCTTTCCTCAGTGACTTCAACTTTTTCTTGCTGTTGTTTGCCGAAAAGAAGTTGGCATTCTTTTGCCCAAGAAAAAGTATTGGTTCTTTCATTGTGCTCAGAGCCGAAGGTGGAAAAATATCGTCGATAATAAGCGTGAGGAAATATTTTTGTGGTTTTGATGGCGAAAACGCCAATGAATTATAAATAAAGCAAATGTATGGATTAAGACAACAGTTTTTTTTAGTGAAAATTAGATAGTATTTGGTTGACAACGATTTTTGCATATAAAGGTAGTCGGTCTCTCATTATGAATTCATAAACACAACATATGTTTTTATTTCTTGTAGGGTTGGCGGTTTGAAACCGACGGTCGGTCCTGGTTCGGCGCGCTCAGTTCGGCGCGAGTTTTTCGGCGCGACGGAGCGCTCGTTTCGGCGCGAGTTTTTCGACGCGCTCGGTTCGGCCCGAGTTTTTCGGCGCGCTCAGTTCTTCGCCCGTTATAATGCTGGGCGCCGAATTGAGCGCGCCGAAAAACTCGTACAAGGCTTTAAAGAGAATCTTGACCCCATCTCTGATTAAATCAATGATTTACTTGTTTTTTTAAAACCAGGGTTCCCAGGTGTGAGGCTTTAGCCCAGGGCTGCCATCGGCTGAGCTCTATTTTAAAAGACCAAAATGTGATTTCAAAGGACATAAGGGGGAGAATTTGCGAATTCAAAGGACACTCCAAAAATTTATCGTTTGCATTAAAAAATAGTTATTTTCAAATGTTTAATTTTTTCACCAAGCGGGGGGGGGGGGCGTGCCGATAGGCGCCGCCAGGGAAATTTTTTGAAAATTTGGTTTATTTTAGTAACAGATCTTGTACAAAAAATAGTTAAACTTGAGAAAATCTAAGGTAAAAGGGTTGCGGGGTGGTGCCGATAGGCGCCGCCGGGAAAATTTTTGACAATTTGGGTCAGACCTGTTAATGGATTTTGGCTTAAAAATGAGCAAATTTCATCCGCGATTCGCGACCGCGGGATTTTTTCGTCCGCGTTCCACCCCTGCCTGGTTCACACCAGGGATGAAGCCGATTTCCGATATCCGGTTTCCGATGTTTTTGGGACCGGAATTCCGGTTTTCCGATTTCCGAAAAAAATTTGGGGAATCGGAATTCCGATTTCCGATATTTTTAGGAAAAATAATTTTCTCAAAAATAAATAAAAATATTCGAAAAATGAGAAGTTTTTGGTCAAAAAAAAATTTATAAAAAATTAGCGATTTTGTAGAAAAAAAATTTTAGATTTCCGATAATTTTTGGACCGGAATTCCGATTTCCGAAAAAAAAATTTGGCCGTCGGAATTCCGATTTCCGAAAAAATTTCGGGCGTCGGAATTCCGATTTTTTAAATCAATGATCGGCTGCATCCCTGGTCACAAATCTGAGTCAGATTTTCAAAATTTCCCCGGTGGCACCTATCGGCACTGCCGGCCCCTCCCTCTTTAAATGTTTTAAAAAATAAAAAAAGATACGGAAAAAATTCATAAATAAAAGCCTATTTTTTGATCCGAAATTTTTGCCAACCAAATGAGGCTTTTTAAAATTTTCATATGTGAGCCCTGTTTAAAACATTTAAAAATTTAATATTTTTTCGGTTCGGCTTCGGTTAACCAAAACAATCGGTTTCGGTTCGGTTTTAAAGATTTCCAGAAATCACCAACACTATTTTTTAGTTCGCAAAAAAAATATGTCAGAAAAAATCCTCTGAATTTTTTTCATTCGATAGCTCTACAAAAATATGCTTAAGTTACAAAAAGATACGTATAATATGGGCTCGGAAATGCGTCTTATTTGTATCTCTGGATAAGACCGAATTTGAATTATGAGACGACCTAACATCACTGTTAATCATCTAATTTTTGGAAAGAAAATTATTGATAAAAGAACAAAAATTAAGGGGTTTTTATTGGATCAGCGGTAGAGTTTAGGTTCAAGAACCGCTGCCCGACGATTGGCCTACTAAGCATAGAACAACGATTGGTCAAATGAGCAAAAAAGCTCAAATCGTTTTTTGTTTCTTTAAGTAAAACTTACTGAATCGGAAATTATTTCACTAAGCGACTCATAACCTATGTTTGTGTGTGCAAAAAAACTAAAGAATATTCCATTTTTGTCAGGTAGGCCATTCGTCCGTTATTTGCTGAGTAGGCCAATGGTCCTAGCGCCTTCAACAACACCAATTCACCTTTTTGAAATTGCCGCTGTTTTTGCGCCTTCGGCAGTCCGTTGGCGTTTCGTTTTCCCCCAGCGAATGGACTTTCATCCTTTTCTCGTTTTTTCAATCTGAAGAAATAAAGCATTTGTTATTGAACAGAGTAATGATTGTGTTACGCTGACAAAAGGATTAGTCAAGTCAATCGGAGGGGGCGGAAACAATCTTACGACCTTTTTTTGCTTGGGCAAATAAAGGCATAAAATGGGCAGGCGAAGGGAGGGGAGGCCAAGCGAAAAAATTGGTAGGGAAAAGCCGATTTTGGGTTGGGCTGCAAATTTGAAGGAAATTATTCAACATAAGCAGCAGAGCCAAGCGCTGGCAAAGTTACAGCGCCAAAGGTACTCAAAAAGGATCACTAATTACGAGGGAAAGTTGCGCAAATTGCTTCAGACGGATTCACTTCATACAAATGGGGGGGGGGGAATCATTGGATTCCTTCCCCCCCCCCCGCTCCATTCTAAATATTTTTTAATTTTAAAACAAAAAATGGAGAAGAGGCAAATCATTGGATTCTTTCCCACTCTCCTCCCCCCCCCCCTCCCGCAAATTCAAACATTTTAAAAGATGCGCATAGCAAACATCCCACTTAGTTGGAGCTTCACAGCTTCCGCATGGAATGAATTTGCTGTTGGATTTTATTGCCTAGGAAATCGACAGAAACATAGAATTTATAGGAGTATTTTTTTTATAATACCTTTATTTTTTTTTAAACTGTTTTTTTGGTTCCTTTCACATATTGGGTTAACTGTTTTTAAATTTCTCTGACAATTTTTAGAGCTTTCCGCTTGGAATGCTTTCATTGCATGGATAGGCGGCTCAACATCGGATGGAAGGGTTTTTGGAGGTTTTTGTGGGGAAATCAGCAGCATTGGAGATGAGGGAAGGTTGGGCGGGCGGCGGACGGATGGACGGACTTTGAGTGGGGGGGGGGGACGGGGGTGGGAGGAACAAGTTTGTTGTGTCCGCTGCTGCTCGTCGCAATGTCCACCCCACATCAAAAAGATGGAGTCACCAATCAACACCCACAAATCCTCAATCATACCAGCAACAGTCTCCTCCCCCCAGCCCAAACAGTCAATGCCCGGGGCCAACAAAGTGATCCTTGCACACAAATGCGGGAAGAGTTATATGTGACTGATTATGTTAATAATGAATGAAAATGTTATAAAGATTAATGGGAAAAAGAATAGTTAAGGGCGATGATAGCTTAACAGTTTTTGAATTTGTATTTGATTTCATTTATGGGAATGAATGGATGGATTTATGGGTCGCCCGCTTCCCCCCCCCCCCTCCACGCGCCCACTCCCACTCCATTCGCCCCTTCACTTGATCAGCCGATCCCTTTGCTTAGCATTGGCGCATGCCCTGTCATTCTTTTCCTTTATCCCTCCCTCCTTCCCCTGTTGGTTTTCCATTCGTTTCTTAAATGCGATTATGTTCATGGATTAGATGAAAGCATGCCGATTTGCCCTTTCATGCTTCTGTCGTTGTGTGGTGCTATTCGCTGCTGATGGATGCCGCCAATGACCCGGATACACACGGAATCGGAGGGGCACCGGGCGAGTGAGGGGGGGGGGGGGGGGGAGGAAATTTACGAAGTTTTGTTGCGGCGGGTGTAAGGGATATTCCAAATCAGATCACCTATGCTTTTTGGAGATGGAGCGGAAAGATGAAAGTTTGGGAGGCGAATGGGCAAAGAGAGGGGGGGGGGGCGACAAAAACGGAGCAGCGCAAGGAAAGAAAGTGCGCTGAGTGAACAACGCTCGAAATTTTTCGCCGAGGAGAAATGCGCGGTAGTGAACGAATTTATGCACGCAAATGTCGTGCCCATTTTTGCGCGACTTTTTCGCTTTATGGTGAAGGGAAAAGGTTTTTGTTTCAAATGCAAAGGAAGGCAAGGTCAAAAAATGGTTTTCATCTAAAAAGGAATGGACGAAAAAGAGTCGTCGTTTTGGCACCACTGTTTCATTTGGGAAAGGAATCCCAGCAGAAGCGCAACTAATTGCACTGATTTAGTTTGGTATTATTTACACTTACGCAAATGATTTCCTTTGATCTCTCAAAAGACTCCCCTTTTGTGGATGGTCCCCATTTACCGAATAAATCATCCGCTGCTGCTCCTTTTGTCTGTTCCCTGTCTCTCTCGTTTCCCCCCCCCCCCCTCCGTTTGCTTTTGCCCAATTTCGTCACCATCGCCTGAAGCGATGTGTGAATAGCTTCAGAACATTTTTTTTTGCTTTGCTTTTTGTGCGTTCACTTTCACCTTTCATTTTGTGTTCTTCGCGTCCATTGTTCAACAAAAGAGTTAAAATGACAAAAGAAAGAAAAAAGAAAAGCGAAGGAACAGAAGGGGGGGGGGGGGGGGGGACGAAGGTCAGTCTTTGACAAATCATTGGCGAAAATTGATATTATCAGATAAAACAACGGACGGATCGCTGAATAATCGCAGAACAAAAGAAAAGGAAAAGGCCGAATTATGTAAAAGCAAAGGGCAGAAAAAGTAGGGAGGAGAAAAGGCAGACGAAAAGCAATGGCAAACAAATCACTGATCAGAAACAAATGGACGGGAAAAGGAAAACAAATGAAGCCATGCGCCCCTTTCTCAGTTTTGTTACGCGGTGACGCAATTAGCCCAGCGGGGGACGTGGAAGAGTTGATCACTCGCAAATGACAACGGCGGGTAATTTGCAAGGCCAAAAAATGCGAAGGGACGGGGGGGGGCGAAGAAGCCGAGCGAATTGCACAGCTGCTTTTCGGAGAAAACATTCTCCGAATAAAATAACAAACAGGTTTGGAAAATCCAAATAAATAAAGATTAAACGCAACAAAAAAGGCGACAATTTGGCGGATTTTTAATTGGCAAAAGAAAAAGCAAAGGGCAAAAGCCAATGGCATTCAGAAAATTAAAATGCCAAAGGAAAAGCCGTATCAGTGCAGCGAAATTCGTTCTCCCATTTGGCTGGGCATTTAGGTGCTCATCGATCGGTGTCGGTAGGAAAATGAATGGGCGGATCAGCAGCAGAAGAGAGAGTTTGAAGAGGATTTGCCCCTCGGAGAAAAAGTGGCGCTGCAATTCATCCGCCGATCGACCACACAACAAATCCACCGCATTGATGCTTAAGAGGTGGGGGCACGGCAGAACGAGTTGCTGATGGGCATGAGAAAGGGGAGAGCGTTCGACGGATGAACGCGCAAATGAAAGAAGTGCCTGAGGCAATTCGGACGAAAAGCCTCAGGGGAAAGAAACACTCTGAAAACTATCAAATTTGGCGAGAGATGGAGAGAATTTGGCGAGAGACGGAGGGCGAGATTGCTGGGGCGGATGGCACACAACGATAAGAAAGTCTAGTTTGAACATTGAAACGAAATTTGAAAACAAATGTGAGTCGATCAGAAACAATTATTGCCGAATGCGGCCTGGCATAATTCATTCCCGGCATTATTCGCGGCGCTGGGACCTAAATATAAAAGATGCGAATTCGTTTCGGATTTTGTCAGAATAGCAAAAAATGCCTAAATTTACACACCGCCGCATTCGTAATTCGCTTCATTCCACAAAGCGGGAAAGACCACCCTTTGCAACAATTCGGCGTAACGAGCCCGAGACTCGAGATCCTTAAGGGGCAAACAAACAAAAATGTGCAGACAAAGGCCTTTTTCCCTTATGCTGACCATTGGAATGCGTCTGTCGCTTCCGCCGGTGCACCAAAAGGCATAAAACTCGCAAAGTTCGAAATGTTCGTAATTATCGGTCAGCAACTTTATGAATCGGCGTGGAAGTTTGTCGTCCAATGTGACAATTTGTCCTGGAAAATTTCAGAATTTTTTTAAAGAATCCAATAAATCATTAAGGCATTTTGTGCTTCCCTTTTCGGCATTCGTTTTGATTGTCTGATAAATACGCACCAACGGCGTTAAAAAAGCAAAAGTCGCCCATCAGTTGGGCCCGCGTCCGCGCACTCAAAGCATTCAGCGAGGAGCCCAACTCACGCACAATTCGTTCCCATCCTTTGCCGTCGTAATTGACCCGGTAAAGATGGACTAAGAGGAAAATGAAAAAAACAAAAAAAAGGGAAAAGGAAATGACCGAAGTCAGTGTTGGACAATGGAATAAGTTTACGGTCGACGGGGGCCAACTCGAGCACTGAAAAGGGCCAAAAAGAGAAGTGAAAGAGAAAAGGAGTGGTCAAACAAATGGCGACCCTGGGAAAGCATAAATTTGAAGGGCAGAGAAAGATTTCGAATTGCGATTGGCAACGGCCACAATGGCATTTTTGCCCACGGACCGCCGGCCAATTGCGCCTGACGCCCTTCGTTCATTTGCCTTTTGGGAATGATTCAATTAGCAGCAAATGAAAGTCACCTCAAGCGAATGCGCTCCTCTTTCTTTTCCACCAGCAAATTTGGGATGCCCCCACTTCGGTACCAAAATTCGAAGACCTGAATTCCCCCGAATAAAATGTTTTCCTTTGCCCCGCCCCCTGTCCTTCGCTCCATTACCTGTCCCAAATCGATGCTGTCCACCAATTGGGGCCTTAAAAGATCCACAAATTGGCTCAGACTGAAGGAGCGGTATCGCTGTTTAGTGATTAGGCGTTGGATTGCCTGAGAGACGAAAGACACGTGAAAAATGGCAAGAAGAAACCGTTTGAATGAATGACCTGCAGAAACACTTTCTCTCCAGCAATTTGTTCCAATGAATTGAGCATTTTAGTACCTTTTAAGGAACAGTGAGCAAAAATCTAAAGTCGCTTAAAAGTTTAAAAAAAAACACAAATGATTTTTAGGAAGTTTTTGAAGTGATCAGATAATTGATTAGCAAAGGAACACCCCCGGGGGATAGGTCACTGAAAGGAGAGGAGGCCATTGCGATATTCACTTCGTCAATCCCGACCCAATCGGGCATCGTTACGCTTTCTCCGGGCGCCAAAAAGGTTTCTAAATTAAACTAAATTTTGAAAAAATATAAAAGATTCCAACTTTAACCTGCCAATAGTAATCGGACATATTGTGCCAGTTCGTAACGTTGCATCTTCTCGGGCTGATCTGATCACAATAATCTTCTCATGCGCTGTGAGAATGCTTAATTGTCTGGCCCACCTTTCAGAAGTCGCTGCACCGTTTTCGTCGCCGCCCATTCGACGATGTCCTCTTGGAGACAGAATTGGCCCACTTGGCCCACACTTGTCACTCCGCCAACCCATTGTCGCGCAAAAAGACGCGCCAACAAAGCGATGCGATGCGCATCGTCCGATTTGTCCCATTGGGAAAGGGGGAGAAGCAGCAGACCAAAGGAGCGGGTGCCTGGACAAAAGAGAGGAAAAACAGTTCACCAATTAATGGGCGCAATTTGCAACGGATGGCCAAGCGGGGAGAAGATAATTTACCGTTAAATTCGTCACTAAGCACCACTAAATTGAGCACACTCAGCGGCAAAGGCTCTGTGCCGAAAAGTTTGGACACCGATTCGAAGGTGGGCAGAAGGAGGTTGGCCAACTGCTGTTTCAGAGTGGGCGAGTGGAGCAGCCGATTTGTCCAAAGGACCAAAGAGGGCGTGGACTAAATTTCAAAAGTTCACTTCTTTTCTCTTTTTTGTCTAACACACGTAAACCAATTAAATAATTGGCATGCCAAAACCTTAATTAGTGTTTTTTCGAATATCGAGTCGGGCAGTACCGCAAGGGACAGCAAGTGGGCAGCGATGTTCGGTGCCTTCAGTAAAATGCATTTAAAAAGAAACCAAATGCATTCTTTCAATCGTTTATTTTTATAATCGAAATTTCGCTTATTTAATTCATTAATTTTTTAAGAAGTGTTCTTTATTTCGTTTATTCGCCTGCACAAATCGCGTGACTCGCCAGTGTTTGTTCACCGACTCGGTCGTCCCCTTCAGCGGTTGCATTGAGCTAAGTGCGGTGGTGCCGTGCGGATGAATCAAAGCCAACTTTGTGGGTGGGAGGCAAATGTTTATCGGTTTGGATGCACATTCTCAATCAGGAGATGAGCTGAGCCCATATCTTCAATACATATACGGTAACAAAAAGCAACATTCCATTCTTTGTTTTTTTTCCGTGAATTGTTTGGCTGAGTACAGTATACTTTTTGGCAACAGTGTCCTCCTTCCTACCCCTCCCGCATTCCACAAAACGGTAAATGGCACTTTTGTAGTCGTTTTATGTAGCGGGCCGCCCATCTGAGGGAATAATGACGGCGAATGGTCAAAGAACAAATCCGTGCCGAGCAGCGGAAGGCCTCCGACATCGCGGTAGAAGATACCTTTTGCATAGGTAATCACGCCCTAAAGCGAAATATTCTGCACTTCAGCGAATGGTATTGGAATGCCTGGAATCTGCCAATGTGAAGTGTGTATCGTCCGGCTACCAACGAACTTGGACCATTATTGAGTTGAAGAACAAAATCAACTTCACGCGGTGGTCTTACTTCAACGGACACCGTGAAATTGCTTTGATCATCCATATACTGTAAAAGACCCAGCAGGTAAAAGTTCCTACCAGACCACTCTCTCTCCTCCCCTTTCTCTCTCTGTCTCTCTCTATCCTTTCTCACTCACTCCTTCGTATCTCTCTCTCTCTCTCATTTCTCTCTGACTCTCTCCCTCTCAGTCTATCAATATCAGTCCTTCTCGCTCTCTCTTTTACCGTCATGGAACAGTTCTCGAAGTGATCGAGCTGTTCAGCGAAGAGTGTCACACGTCGAATGGGCTCCTTTTGTTGTTCATCGCCGCTGATTGTTGAAGAGTTGAGCAGCTGAAAATCGATGAGGGCAGTGCCGAAAAAAGTCGGTACGAGCGGATCAGCATCAGAAGCAGTGGGCAATTGGAGCTGAACATCGTAACGAATGGGAATAAGGCGAGGGGCAAAAGCGCAGCAAAAAATCGGTGGGGAGAAGAAAATGGCGAAGAAAAGCAGCAATTCACAACAGAAGAAGCACATTTTGACAGTGAGGAAAATTTATCAAAAATAGAGAAAAAAAGTAAGACGAATGGCAAAACCAAAGGCTAATAACTAGGGAACGGATTTATAAGTTTTTGCTTATTTTTTCTGCGGCTTTAACTCGACGAGAAATGCACGAAAAACACATTTTTTGTTCGAAAAACTTTCGTTTTAGCGCACTTATTCGAACTTAGAAATACTTATTTTGGGTGTTCGCACTTAAAAATACATATTTTAGATGTTCGCACTTAAAATAAGTTTTTGCCCTTATTTTGGCGTTTCGTGCTTATTTTCGCACTTATTTCGTGATTTTTAAATTTTCAAAGGACTATTTTAGGATTTTACGAGCGCTTGGGAACCGCTTCGCGGTTCCCAACCGCTCTAGCTTTTATTTGACGTTTTCTCTCTATCTTTGTCTTCGCCCCGCTCCTTCCTTTCTCTCTACCTCGCTCCATCCCTTTCTTTCTCTATCTTCGTCCCTCCTTTTTTCTTTTCCTCACTCTCTCCCTCGCTCTCACTTTATCTTTCTTCTCATCTTTTTTGACTCCCGCCCCCCTCCTTCACTCTGTCTTTTTCCCGTTTCCCCTCTCTGTCACTCTTTCGCTCTCATTTCTTTCTCCCCTTCTTTATTTCTCCCTCCCTTATCTCTTTCGCTTGCTCTCCCTTTCCCACCTCATTGGTTCTTTCTCTCTCTCCTTTTTCCATTTTCCTTTGCTTTAGAGTTCTCTCTCTATCACTCTCTCTCACTCTACCTTTATCTCTCCTTCCCTCTCACGCCCTTTTACTCTTCATCCTCCGTCCACTTACTTACTATCTCTCTTTTTTCGGCATTCTCTTCTCTGTCTCTCTAACTTTCTCCTCCCTTTTCCCTTTTTCTGCTCCTTCTTTCTCTCTCGTTTTGTTTTCCTCTCACTCTTTCCCTCTAATGCTCTCTCTCTCTTTCAGTTTCACTCTCTCTTTCTGTCTTTTCTCCCAATCATTTTGTTATCTTAGTCTCTTTCGCTCCTCTCTCTCCCTCACATTTTCTTTCTTATTCTTTTTACTTCTCTCTCGCTTCTAATCTTCCCCCCCCCCCCCCCCCCCCCCCATTCACTCTTCTGTCTTTGGTTTCTTTACTCTTCTCCCACCCCCCCCACTCTCTCTCTCTCTCACTTTGTCTCGCTATCACTCTCTTTCTTTGTCTCTTTCATTTAGTTTGTTTCGCCCCTCTCATCCTCACTTTTTCCCATCTTTTGTCTTTCTCTTACATTATTGCATTTCTCTTTCCCTTGTCTCACTTTTGTTTTCTTAGTAATTCCAAATCAAAATTGGGGAAAAAATCAAAAAATAAATTTAAAAAAATAAGCCAAGAGCAGGTCCAATTTCATAATTTATTGCCTTAGTTTGTTTGCAAAATATCTTTTTTTTTATTTTTTTAAAAGTTTTCGTTTCGATAAAAATTTCAAATCTGCTGTGACATACATACATACTTACACATCAAATTAGTATGGTGAACGAGTGGCCAGGCACCGCTACGCGGTGCCCAACCGCTCTTTAATATTTACAGAATTTCATTGAGATATTTCGGGGTTTAGCTTAGTCGATACTTTTTCAATTTTAATTGTCCCACTTCTTAATTGCTTGTCTTTTTCGAATGTAAAAGATATGCGAAACGCCTACGTTCGAACTTTTTATTTTTGTGTTTAAATCCACACTCTGCCTTATCCCTGTTTCCTTCTCTCCCTTTCTATATTTCTATGTCTCCTTATCCGTTTTCATTTCTCTCTATCCCTTTATCTTTTTAACCTTTCTCATTTATCTTCTTTCTCTCTTTGACTCTCTTAACCACCGTGTTTCTCTCTTTCTTTTTCTCCCCATCTCTCTCTCTCTCTTTGTCGCCTCTTTCTTTTCTTTAGTTCTTATTCTACCTTTCTTCCTTTCATTACTGTCTGTTTCTTCCTCTCTCTCTCTTTCATTCTAAGTCACGATCTCTTTCATTTTCTCTATTTCTCTATCCCCATGTCTCTTTCTCTCACTCTACCTTCCTCTATGCTCTTTCTCGTTATCTTCCTCCCTCCTTTCACCGTCTTTTCCTCTATCTTTCACTCTCCTTGTCCCCGCTTTTCACCTTTCTGTTTCGTTCTCTCACTCTATCTTTGTCTCTCTTCCAAATTTGCACTCGCATTCTCTCCCCCTCTCTATTTTTCTTCTCTCTCTCTCACTGTACCTTTCTCCATCTCTCGTCCTCTCTCTTTCTTCTCAATCACTGCTATTTCTCCACAATTCTACCTCTCCCTCACTCATTTTTTTTTCCCTCTCTGCTATTTCTTTCTCTTTGTAAATCTATTTTTCTTTGTCTCTCTCTCTTTCTCAGTCTATCTTTCTCTTTCCTTTTTTCCTCTCTCTACCTCCTCTCTCTGTATATTGTCTCTCCCTCACTCCCTTTTCTCTCTTTTCCCTTATCTCGGTACCTTATTCTCTCTCTATCATTTTCTCCCTTTCACTCTACCTTTTTCTGATGCTGTGACGAAGTGTCAAAAGTATAGGCATAGGGAGATTTGAAGGTGGACCATTTCAGTCCGGAAGAATTATTTTAAATGAATTAAATTTTGATTTATTTTAAGTGAATTAAAAATTTTTTGAGTAAGTTATATATTTTAATAATTAAACAAATACTATTTGTTAGGAGTTATCAAGAAAATCAAAATGAAAAATCAAGCAAAAAGATTTTATTTTTTAAAGATATATTTTTAAAGTGTATAATTCCTCTTTTTGTTAGCTCAACATGTAGTTCCATAATAGTTTTGATCTGCTTTTCGTTTTAACTTTTGATCAGTTTTATTGCTTCTTGATTTTTAGGAAAGTCTTCGAATTTCGACTTTATGTTTGACTTTAAGTCAGTAAAGCAAAGGATAGTAAAAAAAGTTAAAAGGTAAAAATATATTGCTTACTCAAAAAAATTTTAATTCACTTAAAATAAATCAAAATTTTAATTCATTTAAAATAATTCTTCCAGCCTGAAATGGTCCACCTCCAAATCTCCCTATACCTATACTTTTGACACTTCGCCCACATCCATACTTTTGACACTTCGCCCACATCCATACTTTTGACACTTCGCCCACATCCATACTTTTGACACTTCGCCCACATCCATACTTTTAACACTTCGCCACATCAATACTTTTGACACTTCGGCTCACCACGCCTTTTTCTCTCCATCACGTCTCCCCCTCTCTACCTCTCTTTCTCGATCTCTGTCCTTTCTCTCTTTCTCACTCAAATAAATTTGACGGAACCAAATAAAGCTTCCAAACGGGTTTATCATTAAAGATACAAAAATGACTTAAAGCTAAAGTTTTTGTGAACGCAAAAAGCAATAATAAAGGAAAGATACACTTAAACTGAAAAAATATAAATTTTTTTTCATCATCAATTTTTTAAGTAAACAAAAAAAAAACAGTAACAAAAGCATATTTTTTGGGTATTGATGAGATATAAAATGATTTTAAACAGAAAAATTTTGGTTTTTGATACACCATTAACAGGAATGATAATTTGGGGAAAGAATTTCAACTGGAAAATCAGTCGGAAGAATTGATTAATATTAAAAGAATTTTCATAATAAAAAGGGGAATGACTGAGAAACTACTCTGTTTGTTTTTGTTTGTATTAACAAACAATCTATTTTCCGTTCTTTAACCTTTCATATTTCTTTTGCCTTTACTCTTTTTTTTCACGCTTCTTTTTACGATTTTTATAGATTAAACAACACACTGTCTAATGTTTTCTCTTTCGTTTTTCCCATAGGAACAAAACGCCAAAAAAGCGCTTTTTATTTGACGTTTTCTCTCTATCTTTGTCTTCGCCCCGCTCCTTCCTTTCTTTCTACCTCCCTCCATCCCTTTCTTTCTCTATCTTCGTCTCTCCTTTTTTCTTTTCCTCACTCTCTCCCTCGCTCTCACTTTATCTTTCTTCTTATCTTTTTTGACTCCCGCCCCCCTCCTTCACTCTGTCTTTTTTCCGTTTCCCCTCTCTGTCATTCTTTCGCTCTCATTTCTTTCTCCCCTTCTTTATTTCTCCCTCCCTTATCTCTTTCGCTTGCTCTCCCTTTCCCACCTCATTGGTTCTTTCTCTCTCTCCTTTTTCCATTTTCCTTTGCTTTAGAGTTCTCTCTCTATCACTCTCTCTCACTCTACCTTTATCTCTCCTTCCCTCTCACGCCCTTTTACTCTTCATCTCCGTCCACTTACTATCTCTCCTTTTTCGGCATTCTCTTCTCTGGCTCTCTAACTTTCTCCTCCCTTTTCCCTTTTTCTGCTCCTTCTTTCTCTCTCGTTTTGTTTTCCTCTCACTATTTCCCGCTAATGCTCTCTCTCTCTTTCAGTTTCACTCTCTCTTTCTGTCTTTCTCTCCAAATCATTTTGTTATCTTAGTCTCTTTCGCTCCTCTCTCTCCCTCACATTTTCTTTCTTATTCTTTTTACTTCTCTCTCGCTTCTAATCTTCCCCCAGCCCCCCCCCCCCATTCATTCTTCTGTCTTTGGTTTCTTTACTCTTCTCCCACCCCTCCCCACTCTCTCTCTCTCTCTCTCACTTTGTCTCGCTATCACTCTCTTTCTTTGTCTCTTTCATTTAGTTTGTTTCGCCCCTCTCATCCTCACTTTTTCCCATCTTTTGTCTTTCTCTTACATTATTGCATTTCTCTTTCCCTTGTCTCACTTTTGTTTTCTTAGTAATTCCAAATCAAAATTGGGGAAAAAATCAAAAAATAAATTTAAAAAAATAAGCCAAGAGCAGGTCCAATTTCATAATTTTATTGCCTTAGTTTGTTTGCAAAAATATCTTTTTTTTTATTTTTTTAAAAGTTTTCGTTTCGATAAAAATTTCAAATCTGCTGTGACATACATACATACTTACACATCAAATTAGTATGGTGAATGGAAATTTCTTAAGAAAAATACAATAAAAAATGAAAAAATGCACCCCCAAGAATCGGCCTAAAAAATTTCAAAAAATAACACCTCTAAGAAAGGACTTTTTCAAACCCAAAAAAATTTGTCAAAACAAAAATTTTTTTTATAACAAAAATTTTTATTAAAATATTGAAAAGGATTTGCCCGAAAATTTCGAAATGTACCTCATTTGTAACTGCAATCAGTGAATAAAATTGTTTGCCTTAATTTGAAATTATTTTCATATAAAAAAGCAATTTGAAAAATTATACCCCTAAATTTGGAATTTTTTCATGCTTATTTTCGCACTTATTTCGCTATATTTTCGCACTTATTTAAGGCCTTATTTTGGACTTTTTCGCGCTTATAAATCCGTTCCCTACTAATAACTCAAAAATATGTGAAGATTTGTGTTTGATAAAATTAAAATTGGAAACCGAAAAACGAATGGTTTCCCTTGACAAGCAAAATGTCTCACAGAAATTGCGGCAATTAATAAATTTATTATCTTTGTGGCTTAAATTTCTGAGAAAATTTTTGGGTGTTGACTGTGAGCATATAAATTATTAGCACGCGAACCTGGTACCCCCTTCCTCCATCATCTTTAAAATTTGCTCTTCACTAATGTTTGTCCCGTGGACGTCGAGAATTTTGGCCCACCGGATCAATAGTGGTTCCTTGATCCGTAGTCAAATAATGATGCGGAGATTACTTTAATTAAGTGTGGTAACCCACGCCCCCATCTTTCCGATGAAAGGACGGCGAGAAGAAAACAAATTGAAAGAATGAGGCGGCAAAGACAAAGTTGCGAAAAAATTGTTTTTAAATGGAATTTACATATATTTAATGAAACCGGCGGAGTTCCCCCTCCCCCACCGATTGAAAGATACCGACATGATTAAGGCAGACGATTGAGAGTGCCGGTTGTTTTTTAAAATTAACTCTTGTTTTTTAAACTAGCATCGGCCATATACCTAGTGGGTTTTCATTCATTTATTGGTCTTTCCGTCACTCCCTCCAATACGGACCCTATCAATTCGAAATTTCAAACATTAGATTCAATTAAATTATAGGTAATAGTAAGGTTTGCCCCCCCCCCCTTTTTTGAAAAATAAAATTTCGAAATTTTCATGTCACAAAAACATGTCTTAAGGGGTTTCGGGGTCGCTGATCACGAATATGACATCTATTCCGGCCAATTCCGAATCCCGGACCCTAATTTTCGAAAAAATCGATTTTAAAAAATAAGAATTTTCGACTTTTTGTTCAAATTTGGGTCCGGGATTCGGAATTGGCCGGAATAGATGTCATCGTGATCAGCTACCCCGAAAACTTTACTGTTTTTATGAGATGAAAATTTCGAAATTTTATTTTTTCAAAAAAGGGGGCGGGGGACAAACCTTACTATTACCAAATTATAAACAGTTGATTGTTATTTTATATTTTTTTTTTCAAAATTTGAACACAAAAACTTTTTTTAAAGCATTAAAACATAACAATAACTTAATGCAATGACTCGAACTTGTCCTTTCTGCAATTGTTCTGAAATTGAGGAAGACCCGAGCAGAGGCGACTCAATCTGCACAGGTTGTGGCGCTGTGCTGGAGGAATCGGCAATTGTTTCTGATGTTCAATTCCAGGAACGTGGAGGTGGTCACGAAGTCGTCGGTTGGTAAACTCCAAGTTAGACATTTAGGAAATTTGTGAATTTAAGGTCAATTTGTTAGCAGAGATAGGGCACAACCCACGACGATCAGCGGCATTAGCGGACTTTCGCGTGGCGAGTCGCGCGAGGCGACATTTCAGAAAGGCAGAAAACGTATTCAAGAGGTTGTATGACATTGGGGAGATGATTTGCGCAGATTTCCCCCCCCCCCCTTTTTTTATTCCGCGCCGAAAATCCTTGTGACCAATTTAGTAATAGTATAGATGGTACCCCACTTTTTGAAAAAATAAAATAAAAACATGCTTTAGGGGGGTTTTCGTGGTCGCTGATAACAAAACCGGCATCCAATTTATCTATTACGAGCCACGAACCCAAATTCGAACAAAAAGTCAAAAACTTTTTACTTTTCGAATTCGGGTTCGGAATTTGCCGGAATAGGTGTCAGATTCGTAATCAGCGACCCCGAAAAGCTACCCTAAAATGTGTTTTATGACACGATTTTACGAAATATTATTTTTCCAAAAAGCGGGGGGGGGGGTACCATATACTATACTATTACCGAAAACTTCTCTTCAGATCTCCAACCAACTGCACATCAACCAGCATTGCAATGATCTCGCGTTTGGTTTTTTCAAAATGTGTGTCACCAAAAATTTGACGCGTGGTCGTCTCCGCTCGCACATTGTCGTCGCCTGTCTGTATATGGCATGCCGAAGTGAAAACACCTCTCATTTATTGTTGGATTTTAGCGATGCCACTCAGGTAGCAGTACTTGGCTTATCCAAGTCTATTTTGCCTTTTCATGTCTAATTGTTTTTAGATCAACATATTTGAACTTGGTCGGACCTTAAACTTTTTGACGCGCTCTCTCTTCATCAAACTTCCGCCCACCGACCCATGCATGTACGTGCTTCGTTTCTCTGCTATGCTCGATTTTGGAGACCAGCAAAAAGAAGTTGCACTGTTGGCCACACGGATCATTCAGCGGATGAAGCGCGATTGGATGTCCACGGGAAGGCGTCCGACAGGCATTTGTGGGGCAGCACTGTTGCTGGCCGCTCGCGCACTTAATTTGAATAGGTCGACGAACTAACAACCCCCCCCCCCCCCTTTACTGAGACAAGAAAGTTAAAATTTTCTCATTTTCAAAAAAAACTTATATCATCCAAGAAAAAATATTTAGGAGTGTGACTGACATTGTTCATGTTGTTAACATCAGTTATGCCGTGGTAAAAAGACGGCTCGACGAATTTGCCAACACTCCATCGGGTGCATTGACAATTGATGAGTTTTCCACTGTTGATTTGGTAATTTTTATTTATTTTTTTATTTTTATAATCCTTTTAGGAAGAGAGTGAGGATCCTCCCGCCTTCCGGGAGTCGAAAAGAAAACAACACGAAGAGAAGCGGAGAAAGGAAGAGGAAATTGTTGCGGAATCGGCACTAAAGGAAGTCAGTTTGATTAATAAGAAGCAGCGTTTTTTGACGTTTCATTTTTATGGGAAAAATTTTAGTTTGAACCGGTCCGTCTTGAGCTGGAGCAGGCACTTCTGAAAAGGTTCAAACGCTCACCATATGCCAAAATGATTGGGAATGGGTTGGCGGACGATACCGATGTGCCGGAGTTGTCACAGGCAAGCGCAATGCTACAGGAAGAGGTGATCGACACGGTGTACGAGCTGGCAGAAGAGCACCAACAGCAGCCCGGTGCCATGTCAAACAGGTGCCGTGCTGTAGGATAAGGCAAAACTCGGGAAAAGGGGATTTTTCTCATGGAGTACTTCTCCTCGGCTTAAAACGGCACCGTCCCTGCTTTCGCTGTCCTACTCCTCGATGGCACTCGAAACTCAGCCGAGACATAATTCAGCCGAAAATATATATATAAATAGCGCATGGTCGATTTACTATTGTGAAATTTCGGCTTTTTTCCCTACGACGCCAAAACTGATCAGAAAAAAGTAATGATCGAAACAAAAGTTATCTTTAAGTGGGCATTATGCGCTTTATGGGCCATCTTTGGCCTCGCTGGGTATTTCTAAAGAGCAGCACCAACAGCGAATTCATCAGACTTCCTTCTCATCCATCGATTCGGCAGCCATTTGGCCCTCAACTGTAGAGAATCAACTCGCAACTGAAGCTGTTCCAGTCCTTCAAACTGAAGATCTTGATCTGACTGGTCCTTTTTTGTATTTAGATGGTTTGCATATATCCTTTAGGCATTGATGATGATGAGATTAACTCGTACATTTTGACTGACGTGGAAACTTCCATCAAAGAAAAGTATTGGATGAAGCAAAACTCAAAACATTTAGAAGTGATGGAAGAAAGGTTGGGTGTTGTTATGAGATAGTTAGTTACTGACATTTTTAGATTTGATTACATTAATATATAACTGAACGTCCGATACCATTTATTTAAAACTTTAAATTAATAGAAAACGACAACGAGAGGAGGAGCAGCAGCAACGACAAAACAAAGAAAGCGGTCCGAAGAGGAGAAAAAGAGCTCCGAACTTGCGAAAGAGGGAGGTTAATGCGGTTACGCATAACGACGCGATGCTGCATGTCATCCAGGTGTTTGGTCAAAGGGGATGCCCATTGGCATGTTGCACTTTAATATTACACTAATTTTAACAATTTCAGGAACGAAATCTTTCCAACAAAATTAATTACGACATACTGAAGCAAATTGACGATGAAAGCTGACATAACAAACCGGCCGACCCGTCTATTACTAGTAGTGTAATGTATCGCAGTCAGTATAGCTATACCCAAAATTTATTGAAATTTTTGTCCTTAATTGTTTGTTGCTATCTATATTGTTAATAAATTTTCATCGTATCTTCTCCATAAAATGTAATATATTCCAATGTAAACAAAGTGCTTGTGTATAAGATTGTCGTGCATCTTATCGTACGATTTGCCTATCTGGTTAATCGTTAAATCAACTATTGCACATTTAGCGATTGTTAAGAATTGCCTTTTAATGGTGAGATGGACACATCCATTTTATCATAATTGTCAAACGTAAAACGCTCCGTTCCAAATCAATGACCGTTTTTTGTTTTCCTCACATGCCTCCACTTCATAGGGGCAGTGTCGGCATCCTTCGCCGCAACATTTCCCGTCAAACAACAGTTGGCAGAGTGTCTTGATAGGCTGAGCAGTCTCTGGACATTTATAAAACATTTTTCGGTCGCGAATGGCACGCAAATGTGCGGTAAAAATGCGGCGTTCCTGACCTTTGGGTGGAATTACCAAAGAAGAAGCATTAAAAGCTCAACTCACTAGTCATTTTGTCGTAACAGAGCCATGGTACCTAAATTTATTGTTGGATTGAATATTTCGTTTTCGTTTGGTCTCACCTTCGTCTTCTTCATCGTTTCCTCAAAAAGCACATAATCAGCCAATAGTTCACCGCCTTTTGATGGTACGAGTTCATAGACGGGTCGGCCCGGTCCTCGGCTTTTAGCAAAATGCGTCGGTAGAATTTTTTCGACAGTTGCACGCGCAATTTCAGAAGGAATTTTTGGCGTTGTCATAACAATTTGCTTCCGTCCTGTTTCAAATAAAGTTGTACGGAACAGACAGATATAGAGACGAATGCCACTTTTCCTATGATTTTATTTTAAATATTGCGCCCCTATGTATTAAAGTTCATTTCACTACAATTCACGGGCCACTGCCCGTCATTTTGCCGACTGAGTCAAAATTAGTCTTGCCGACAAAATTTAAACAAGTCTTAATGTTATCATCAATTAATGTTATCATCAATTAATTAATTGATGATAACATAGGCCGGGCCCGACGACTAATTTTGGCATAGTCGGCAAAACGACGCATCGGCAAGATGACAGCGCGCCTTCACGAGCTGTTGAATTGCATTGGATTAGATTTAACGTAAAGTGTTTTGTTTAATTTATTTATTTAGGATGATTCAGAAAGAAATACTGCCAAGTAACAACGAAATATTGTCCAGTAACATTTTCTTGAATCGAATCAAAAGGGCCAACAATCGCACGGAGCTGTTTTCACTGTTCAACGAATTGCCAAAAGTATGGATTAATTATGAAAATAAGAATAAAAGTAATTAAACATATTATAAAATGACAATAATTTCTACAGTTTCTTTCAATTGCTGAGCCTGCCTTTTTGCACTTACTGACTAAAACTTTTCTTCAAAAATTGACACCGCCGATCTTTGGATATATCACAGAAGCGGACTTTAACACTAAGTTCAGGTCGCCAATAAAAGAAAATGCCAAAAATGCACATTTGCTAGTATATCTTGTTAAGTTAAAAAGCTAAATTAAGGGACGTTTTATTCCTGCGCTCGCCATATCCTGCCACCAGTCTTTGGGCATTAATTTGTTTTCTGAGCCAATGCAACGACGGCGGTTATTTTCAGTTCAGCAAATGCATCTCTCTTACGGCCGAAGTCCAACGGGCACTGTTGCAGAAGGCGTTGACAAATGGGAAGAATTCAGAAGGTTTTGTATGGAAAATACGAAATATTAATCAAGAACTTTTTCCCCATTTGGCATTACCCCCCTATTTGGCGTTCCCAATTGCTTCCTTTCTTTTTAGATGTCTACCAATTCGCTTTTGTTTTGTCAAGTTTTGCTTCGCGTGTTTACAATTTTTTTGGCGACAACAAATCCCTCCACCTGCGGAATTTTTCATACCTTCACCAGCATTCGTCCCTTCCGCTCTCTTCCGATGCTTTTAATCGCGCCACGGAAATTATCTCTGATTTTGAGGAGAATTTACTTGGAGTTTTGCTGGAAATGGCTGAAAAACCACCGTCACAGTTGGACATGCCAATGTTTACACATATTTTGGTTGCGTACGGCACAACATCCGCCGGAGGTGAACAGGTAGCATTCGCATTGTATGACCAATATTACTTAACCATTCTATTCGTTTTACAGTTCATTCGTCGTTTTTTTTCTGTCGCGCTGTGTAACCCAAAAACTCATTCCTTTCTACGTAAAGTTTTCACACGCAACAGCAGCGAATCTTTTCATCGAGCGGAAAGCCGACGGAATTGGGAAGCGATGATTCGAATTGCTGTGACAATGGCAACAAATTACCAATCTTTTGAGGTGATTTCTAACGGGGACCGATCATACGTTAAATAGGGGGAGGTGGATTCGCAAGGAAGGGAAAAATGGTAAATTTTAGAATTTGAAGCGTCCTTTCTCAAAGATGCCCTTTGAAATCGGCTTTTTCCCCATTAAGTGTGAAAAAATGCGATTTCGCGGAAAAAAATTAAATTTTCCAGTCTGTTTCTCTCTTTTTTTGCAAAGTTATTTAAAACCCTCCAAAATTCACCAGTTCACCCAATAAACAAGGATATTTTTAAAAGTAGCGCTTAAATACAGAAAATTTATTCAAGAAAAAAAGAAAAAATATCAGTGAAAACTGTTATGAAAAGCAAAAAAAAAAAAAAGTCGTCGAATTACTTAGTTTGTTTGACCCATTCGCAAATTTGTCCGCCCTCCCTTTTTAATGTGTAAACGGGATAATTGTTAAGACATGAAAATTGGTTTCAACTTTTCTAGTTTTTTACTCCAGCTCTTTTTTGGCGACTCCGTTCATGCTGATGAATACCTTCGCCGTTTTCTCATTGAGTGGGCGGCACTTGCGCCGTCGTATTCCGACGATCGTCGGCCGCGCAATTCCGAGAAAGTGGCCGATCTTTTGGCATTGTCCGCCCCCGCACATTTATTGATGGCATTTCAAACACATGTCCAACTTTTCATTGACCGTTGTAAAATTGTTGAGATGGCTCCGCTCCACTCGCATTTTGTCCAGGCATTGGCTGTCATTGACTTTGCCCGACGACTCGAGTAATTTCAACGGATTTGGCTTTTTAAATTTCACCAAGGATAGGCCTGAGCAACGCTGCTTCATCCGTGACCAGCTTATGTTCTCTTTGGTGCCAATTGTACCGCAAATGATCGAAATCGCAGGTTCTTTTTCTTTGGGTTTGCTTTCGTTTATTTCTTCCAATTTATCTTTTTTCAGATTGTTCTCGTCGCCAAATTGGCTTGCTAATGGCCCAAATGCTTTTCGACCTTTTTGAATTCCCTTCCCCGCCTCAATTTGACTTTGACGAAAGTGACCCCATGCTGCGGGAGTTTCGGGCAGCGCTTCAACCACAGCAAACCCAAAACTGCACTGAAAAAAGTGAGCAAAATTAATTAGTAAATACATTCGAAAAGGTCCATTAGATGGGGCCTACTTCTTCAGAATTTCGTTCCTTTTTTAGATGTTTTTTTGAAAACATCTCACTTTTTTTTATCTTTGGCAGGCTATTAAAAACGTGTCCTAAATTTGCGGCCGACTTTTGCGACCCCGACTTTTGCGGTCCAGACATTTGCAGTTCAACCAAATAGGGGCTCATTTCAAAAAAATAAATAATAAAAATTAAGCATATTATTTATTAACGATAAACTTTTCAAATCGGGAACTTTCTATGCTCTATGTTTTTAACTATTCTTTGACCAGCACAAATCCCAAATGTTTTTCATTAATTAGAGCGTACACAACAGGATCGATATCGATTTCTTCGAACTGTCAACTTTTTTGTCCGTACTGCTTAATTTGGGTTGCATTTTTTGAGATGGTCCCTTATTTGGTCGGGGCCGCAGAAGTCGGGCCGTAAATGTCGGAAAATGGCCCTTAAGAATTTGGCCGCAAATGTCGGTGCACCATTAAAAAGGGTGTTTTATGCATTCTCGATAAAAATAAGTTGATAATTTCTAACCAAATAATTAATGGTTCTTATCCTTTTTGCCACCCCCCTCGAAACTTTCAAATAAAAAGTCGTTTCTAGGGTGATTTGGGGCGCTGATCACGAATATGACCTTAGTTTTCCAAAATTCCGACTCCTGAACCCGAATTCGAACAAAAAACCGACACTCATAATTCGAGTCCAAAACATATTTCTAGAGGTTTTTTGGGTCGCTGATCACGATTCCGGCATCCATTTCGACCAATTTCGAACACCAGACCCGCACTCGAAGAATAAGTCGATAAATAAAATTTTTGGCGCTATATGAAAAATCACCATTTTTGCTTCCAAAGGGGGACCCACTTGATTTTTTTTGAAAATTTTTTATTTTTAAAATTAGCCAAAAATTAATGTCACTTTCGTGATCAGCACATCAAAAACATTTGGAAGCACTTTTTTGTGCAAAAAAAAAAAACACAAAAAAATAATTGTCAAAAAACCAAAAAGGTCCCCCCTTTGGTTTCAAAAATGGTGATTTTTCATATAGCGCCAAAAATTTTATTTATCGACTTATTCTTCGAGTGCGGGTCTGGTGTTCGAAATTGGTCGAAATGGATGCCGGAATCGTGATCAGCGACCCAAAAAACCCCTAGAAATATGTTTTGTACTCGAATTATGAGTGTCGGTTTTTTGTTCGAATTCGGGTTCAGGAGTCGGAATTTTGGAAAACTAAGGTCATATTCGTGATCAGCGCCCCAAATCACCCTAGAAACGACTTTTTATTTGAAAGTTTCGAGGGGGGTGGCAAAAAGGATAAGAACCTAATTAATTTTTTGTGAGATCATGAAGATGAGAGGGAAGGAAGCAAAGCAAAAATGGCGGATGACAAAAGGGAACAGAAACGAATTCCCCCCGGTGATGCACGAGTTGCGGTTCTGTTGGACAGCGATGACGACGAAGAGACGGAAGGGCAATGGCCGAACAGCGCAGTGAAAAATGATCGCGACTACGAAGAGGAGGGTAAGGAAGAGCAAAACAAAAGGCAAACAGCGGGAAAGGGTCGCCCATTTTCAGATGCCTCTCCCTCTGATCGCCCCGCTTATTTGCGCGACTGTTTGGAAATTCTTTCGCCACCAAATCCCAACGATCAAACGGTTAAAACGTAATATTATATTTTACCTACTATAATATTCTTTAATATTCCTTTGTTTTCCTCTAAAGATGCCATTGGGTCGGTGCGTTTCGTGCGATTCCGCAAATGTTACGGAAACGATCGATTGGATGGAACATTTTGGGTGGGGATTTGATGGAACTGTCAACTTTTTTGTCCGTACTGCTTAATTTGGGTTGCATTTTTTGAGATGGTCCCTTATTTGGTCGGGGCCGCAGAAGTCGGGCCGTAAATGTCGGAAAATGGCCCTTAAGAATTTGGCCGCAAATGTCGGTGCACCATTAAAAAGGGTGTTTTATGCATTCTCGATAAAAATAAGTTGATAATTTCTAACCAAATAATTAATGGTTCTTATCCTTTTTGCCACCCCCCTCGAAACTTTCAAATAAAAAGTCGTTTCTAGGGTGATTTGGGGCGCTGATCACGAATATGACCTTAGTTTTCCAAAATTCCGACTCCTGAACCCGAATTCGAACAAAAACCGACACTCATAATTCGAGTCCAAAACATATTTCTAGAGGTTTTTTGGGTCGCTGATCACGATTCCGGCATCCATTTCGACCAATTTCGAACACCAGACCCGCACTCGAAGAATAAGTCGATAAATAAAATTTTTGGCGCTATATGAAAAATCACCATTTTTGCTTCCAAAGGGGGACCCACTTGATTTTTTTTGAAAATTTTTTATTTTTAAAATTAGCCAAAAATTAATGTCACTTTCGTGATCAGCACATCAAAAACATTTGGAAGCACTTTTTTGTGCAAAAAAACACAAAAAATAATTGTCAAAAAACCAAAAGGTCCCCCCTTTGGTTTCAAAAATGGTGATTTTTCATATAGCGCCAAAAATTTTATTTTTCGACTTATTCTTTGAGTGCGGTTTTCGGAGTTCGAAATTTGTCGAAATGGATGCCGGAATCGTGATCAGCGACCCAAAAAACCCCTAGAAATATGTTTTGTACTCGAATTATGAGTGTCGGTTTTTTGTTCGAATTCGGGTTCAGGAGTCGGAATTTTGGAAAACTAAGGTCATATTCGTGATCAGCGCCCCAAATCACCCTAGAAACGACTTTTTATTTGAAAGTTTCGAGGGGGGTGGCAAAAAGGATAAGAACCTAATTAATTTTTTGTGAGATCATGAAGATGAGAGGGAAGGAAGCAAAGCAAAAATGGCGGATGACAAAAGGGAACAGAAACGAATTCCCTCCGGTGATGCACGAGTTGCGGTTCTGTTGGACAGCGATGACGACGAAGAGACGGAAGGGCAATGGCCGAACAGCGCAGTGGAAAATGATCGCGACTACGAAGAGGAGGGTAAGGAAGAGCAAAACAAAAGGCAAACAGCGGGAAAGGGTCGCCCATTTTCAGATGCCTCTCCCTCTGATCGCCCCGCTTATTTGCGCGACTGTTTGGAAATTCTTTCGCCACCAAATCCCAACGACCAAACGGTTAAAACGTAATATTATATTTTACCTACTATAATATTCTTTAATATTCCTTTGTTTTCCTCTAAAGATGCCATTGGGTCGGTGCGTTTCGTGCGATTCCGCAAATGTTACGGAAACGATCGATTGGATGGAACATTTTGGGTGGGGATTTGATGGAAACTGTTCTTCAGCTTGACAACAGATACAATTTATCCGATTTCGGGGTGAGTTCTCACTGGGTGGTTAAATAAATGTGCTTTTGCGGCGTTTCTTTTCATGTTATTTACTTTTTAAGGAAATACGGGCCGAAATACTCAAATTGCTATTGGCCCAATCACCCGAATTGATACCAAATGCTTTTCGGTGACTGCATTTTCCACTTTGATTTTTAATTGGGTTTGGTTCGCTTCTTCAGAAAGATCGTCTCCCTTTGCTGTCCAATGTCCCGGCGTTTTCTTTTGCTTCGTGCCGTTGTGGATGCGGCCAAAATGTTGGCGAATGGCGACGGGGAGGGCGCAAATGCAAATGAAAATACGACGAATACAAAAGAGAAGCAAATGGGAAGGGAGAAAGAGGGCAAAATGATCAGAAAGTCGGTGACACTTCAAAAGCAGCACAACAAATTGCAGGAAAACGCATTTTCACGAGTGGTGAGTGTAAAAATTTAATTTATAGGTAGGAATTTGGGTGCACTTCGTTTCCCCCCCCCCTCGAATTTTTTTTTTTAAAAAACTTTATTCTTGAAAATTTTTCACTATTAAATTACTAGGAAATTTTTTCAGGCAGGAAATTTCAAGAAAAATTAAAATTTTCGAAAAATATAAAAAAAAATTTTAGAAATTCCAAAATGCAAAAATTTTAAGTTTTTCTTGAAATTTCCTGCCTTAAAAACTTCCTAGTAAGTTATTAGAGAAAATTTTTTAGAATTAAAAGCTTTTTTCAAAAAAAAATTCAGGGGGGAGGGAAACGAGCTGCTCCGAGGAATTTTTTCCCCATTTGGGACCGCAAATACTCGCTAATTTCTGTAACGCCTATTTCTTATAGGCACCACAATTTGTGTTCCCGCTGCTTCATTTCAACCAATTTGATCTTTTTCACGATCCTACGGTTAGTTTGTTTCGTCTGTTTGTTTTTACAGTTCTCTTTTTTACAGCAGTCCAACGTCTTTTTGGGGCAATTAGCATTGGCCCTCGGCGAATTGATCAAATGCGCCGCCTATTCTCCGTCCATTCTGTCTATTTTAAGGCATGTAAATGCATATTTTTGAATTTCAAAAATCATGAAAAACCCCGATTTTTTTTTTTTTGTAAATTTCAAGTTTTTGGAATTTTTTGAAAAAAAATCAAGGTTCGAACAATTGGATTTTTTATAGAACGATTATTTCTGAAATTTCATCGGCGAAATTTTGGGGTGCACCGCATATGTTTCCTTCTCTGTCCATTTCATGGCATGAGTTTTTTCCTTTGATTTTGCAGTTCTTCCTTCGCTTGGTTGACCGTCCTTCGCCGTTTCGGTGCCCCTCGCCATCCTTTCATTCTTCGCTGTTGCATTGGCGCATATTTGGCAATTTGCGACTCGTTTTGGCCCTCCATGGAAGTGCTACGCGAAAATTTTGCTGATGAGCTGAGGGAATGCCATGAGTGGTTGGAGGAGATGAAGACGGATTTTCTGCTCGGGGAGATGGAAGAGACAGCGCGACAATCCATCGGAATGTTATCGGCCAAAATTGTTAATGTTCTCAAATCTTGAGTTAAATTGTATAAATATCTCTCCCTTCTTAAGTTTCTTCATTGTCATAAAGTTTAGTGCTCTTATTTTTGAAGTTTTCAATTTATCTTATAATTTTATCCGACTGAATTTTTTCCCCTCATTTGGTTTGCCTGTGAATGGCTCCCGCCGATTGCATTTTCACTTATCAAATTCTTTCAGAATAATAAAACGCCGCCTTTAACTGTTAATTGACATCCATTCACCCCTCACTTTTCTTTATGCTCTTAAAACAAATACTAATTGTCCCCTTTTTTCTAATTCAATTTGGCGTTTTTTCTGTCAAGGTTAAACCAAACAATTTACGACGGTAAACAAATTGCCTTTTTATTAATTTAGGCTAATTTTGAGGATACGCGCTGTCGCTGCACTTGCCCCAGCACGGAATACTTTTCCTCTAAGAACAAAACCTCTGCAGAACACTCGAGGAGATATTACACAAAAACGAATTTGAATTCGGCGAATTGGTGATGTGCCATTGGTAAATGCCGAATTAACGCTCCCTCCCCCCCCCCTCCAATTAAGCAACACACAAACCGTGGTCAAACAGGTGGTGCTCACTGACGTCGACGCATCACGACTGGACGCTTTCTTGGCCAATTGTAATTGCCGATTTGAGTCGAGAAACTCACTGCTATTAAAGGCAATTAATATTCTAACGAAAATTTCACTCTGCCGATAATAAATGCAAAATTTTCAAATGATACAGTCAAATCTGGCTCTGTTTTTTTTTTAGTTCCATTGTTTTTGTTCGTTTGATTTTTCCCAAATACTTTTCTCTTTATTTAACCTTATTTTCAGGTGGTTGTGATTTTCGTCATTTGTGTGCTGCTTGGCCTTGGCTCCTTCATGCTTTATTTGGTGGTGGTTGAGCCGATGCTCCGCCGTGAGCAGCCGTTTATTCCCTACAGACGGCACGGCGACGACGACGACGATGTTGGTTTGAATACATTCTGGTTTCAAGAACCTTCTTCTTGCGCCAGTGACACGATGGTTGCGTCCGATTTGGACGAGCCAACAGTTACGGCTTTTTCTTTATTCATTCCTTTCCATTTTTTGCTTCCGGGGATTGGCATCTGTTGGAATTGGAAAAAATGCCAAAAATGAGCCGCGGGGATGGGGGGGGATAGAACCATTTTTACAAGTTACTGGCTCTATAGTAACAGCTTTTTCAGATGGAGGAGAATATTTTTGCGAGTCCGAGAACCTCCGGCACCGAGGGTGCGTCCAGTGATCAGTCGCGGCCCAGCGAAATTCAACTGCAAAGCCAAACTCAGCAAAGACAAAGCGACGGCACGGCACTGCACGAGAGAGTGCTGAACAGAGTGGCGACAGAGCAGAGTAAATGGATGAGCCAAGTGGAGGAGCAGCGGAGGAATGTGATGGACCATGCGGTGCTGAACTGACCAATAGCCGAACGAACTTTGGCACAACTCCCCCGGCAGCAAAGAGAACCAACCCATTGACCCATCACTCACTTTTCTAATCTGTTTTTGTGATTTTATCTTTGTGATATTGTCCAGTTTTTGTACAATTTATTGCCTTTATGGACCAGGGATGGCGCCTGATTTTTGACCGGAATTCCGTTCTCCGAATAGTGGGGAAAATCGGAAATGAATTTTCATAAAACAGGAACAGTGGGATATCTAGAAAAAAATTTGCGTAGGGGGGAATAGCCATTTGAGCGCGCGATTTGAGTGACGCGCTGAAATTTCCCAAGTTAAGTATACATTTGTGTTAAAGTTATTAATATTCAAATAAGCATTGCTGTTTTTTAAAGAAAATTCGAGTCAATAATTTATTTTTTTAAAAATTGCAATCATTTTTGGCATCGGATTTAATTTGGCTATTGAGTTGTGATTTTCTTTTAAATCGAAGTCGGCGCCATCTTTTGGCACTGTAAAAGACATATGGAGACAAAAATTCAGCGTAAAAGGTGTGTCGAATTATGCACAATATTTTAAAAATTAAAGCCAACAATAAATTAATAATTCCCGCACTTTGTTTATTGGAAATTTCAAGTCATTTAAATTATAATGTGTTAGTAAAATGAAAATGAGAAAAGGAGACGGTTTTTGAAAAATGTTTTTTGTGAGTAATTTGGTCCTCAATTGGGCTGATTTGGAAGGGGTGACCCGTTTCTGCTCAGTTTCTGCTCCTCCTTTATCCGCTATTTGTCCTTTGTCGGATTTGCTCCGCCTGACTGCTGATTTCGTTAATGAAATTCTGAAAAAGTTTTTTTTTTTTGCTTTTCATTTTACGAATCCCTTTTTTGCCTTAAAAGCATTTGGGTCCCGCAGACACTTCTGCTGTTTGTCTTGTAAATGGTATTTGCACACGTCGACCTTAAAATGGGGGAATAGGCAATTGGGAAATGATAATTAATGGCAATTAGGAAATGGTAATTAGCAAATAGTGCAAAATTTACCCAAAGCCTTGCGCAGCCCAACTTTTTGTCTTTGCCTGAAAGTAATTGGATAAAAAAAGGCAATAGTGACAATGGACCACCGTCAGTGAAAGAGAAAGTGAGCCAATATTCATTCTGAAAAAAGTATTTCAAAAAATTAATAGGAAATGCCATTGGACAGTCACGGTCATTTGTGACCATTTGGTCATTAACTATTTACTTACTAAGACTATGACTATTACTGTAAAAATGAAAAAGCACCGATTGGAGAGGGCCGAAAAAACTCTTCGGCAAATCTTCAATGGAGAAAATTTTGCTGAAAGTCATCGTCCAATGGCCCTTAGGCGGAGGACACAATTTATTCTGGCGCAAAAACCTACAAAATAAAAGGTGAAAATGAACAACTCTCTCTCTCTCTCTCCTTTCCCCCCCCCCCCCTTCTCTCTTTGCTCTCTCTTCTTCTCTCCTCCTTTCTCTTTGCTTTTCTTTCCCTTTTCTCCTCTTACTCTCCCTCTCTCTCTTTGCTTCTCTCTCTCCTCCCCCCCCCCTTCTCTCTCGTTCGCACTTCATCCCGTTCTCTTTCTCCTCCTTAGTCTCTCTTCTTTTCTCTCTCCTCTTACTCTCCCTCTCTCTCTTTGCTTCTCTCTCTCCTCCCCCCCCCTTCTCTCTCGTTCGCACTTCATCCCGTTCTCTTTCTCCTCCTTAGTCTCTCTTCTTTTCTCTCTCCTCTTACTCTCCCTCTCTCTCTTTGCTTCTCTCTCTCCTCCCCCCCCCTTCTCTCTCGTTCGCACTCCATCCCGTTCTCTTTCTCCTCCTTACTCTCTCTTCCCCTTTCTCTGTCTCTCTTTAAGTTTGAAAACCTTACTCTTCGGCCTTGCGATCTGAAAATGTGTAAAATATCTTCTCAATTTCTTATTTTAGTGCTGTTTAGTTGGACTGGTTTTTCTAATCGGTAATTTTTTTTTTCATTTCGACAAACCGAAGGGATAGCCAAAGGGGGAGTCTGAAAGTCAAACAATTGACAAATTTGCGAATTGACTGAAAGGGGCTCATTTTCGGGTAATAAAGAAAGACTTCGCAACTGAAAGCACTTTGTTTCCGTCCCTTTCTGCTCACCATTTACGTATTTGTGTGCCCCTTTGACCGTCTCTTTGCATTTGTCCAACATGTCACAATATCGGCTGTTTGGGAGTATTTTAATCAAATTCGGAAATTACTTCCCCCCCCCCCCTCCCTCACTCACCATGAGCCCACTCCGTCACAGCCGTCCAACAAATTCCACCCTTGGCATGGAATCACCTTCAAATGGATGGAACGGTGACTGACTGACCACGGGTTTTGCAAAATCTGTTCCACCCACCTGCCATCCTTTTGAGTTGTGTTTGCCGGTGACCGCGTGCCGAACCTCCAAATCCATCTCAATTTTCTCTATCGGCAAATCTTCATTTACATCCCTACAGATGCGGAAAAGAAATTGAAAATAATGGACAAAGTCGAACATTGTGACATTGAAGAAAATTGGCCCGGGAAAACGCGGGTAATCGGGCCAAATGACGATGTTGGACACATTCACCACGTAATTGGTCCACTGAATTTGCCGGGGGTTTCGTCAGCGTTCCGCCCCCCCCCCCTTCCCTCTTTTTCCCTTCTTTACTTGCTCAGAGGCGCATCTGCTGAACTGCCACCCGCGGATGACCAACCCTTCAATTTGGGAGGACTGTTTTTTTTGAATTCATTTCGCTTTTTGAGCACCATAAGGTCCTGAGCTGTACTTGTCCCAAAAGGGCGGCACCCCCGGCAGCGCTTCGTTCCACGCCTTCGTCAGAACCGTCGACCCCTGCCGTTTCATGCGTTGGTGGCCAATGGGCGGTGACGGTTCCGAATGAATCGTTGGTGAAAATAAATTCAGAAAAAGAAAGGACAACAATTGGAGAAGGAAGGGTAGGAACATCATACAAAATTCTGCCGGAACAAAAGGGGCCAATTAGAGGGAAGGAGAACAATAATTGGTGAGGTGATTAGCAATAATTAAGCAATTAAGGAATGGAGCAGGAGGAAGAGAGAAGGTACTCCGATGGGATTTAATACAAGGAAGTTTCGTCCCTTCACAACACATTCCCCGCGCTGGAGGGTGTCCTAATGCTTTTCACCATTGTCGTCATCGCCTCCCTCAAAAAACAAACGAACTCTTCCTTTGCTATGATACAATGAATGAATGATGAAGCGTATGTGAAAATGTTGGTGGGCAGAGAGAGGGAGGGGGGGGGGGGGGAAAGAGGGAAGAGCCAAAGAAAGGCTCAAGAGGATTTGACACCATCATCAGTGGTGCCCGATGGGCTGGCGAAAAGCCGGTTGTTCTCATTGAGCATATCCATCCCATCTCGATCATTCTGTTGACGACGATCATCGGTTCGTGCAGACGCACGTTTAATGGCGATGCTGAGAAAAGGAAAAAGCGGGGGAGAGAGAGAGAGAGAGAGGGGGGGGGGAGGGGGGGGAGGCAATGGTGGGATTTGGGCTGTGGCGCGAATCGGAGGATATCGGGCAGTGGAACGAGAAATGATGTTCTGCCTTAGGGATATGAGAATGAATTTTACGGGCGACATCGAGCGGAACGAAGACGAAAAGAAGCAAAGAAAAGCAAATGATGGGTGGGGGAAAAGGAGAGGGGGGCGGGGGGAAAGATCCGTTTAA
The DNA here is from genome assembly GCA_039877585.1 of Heterodera filipjevi. NCBI lineage: Eukaryota > Metazoa > Nematoda > Chromadorea > Rhabditida > Heteroderidae > Heterodera > Heterodera filipjevi. The sequence continues at coordinate 11,152,005 of JBDPZO010000006.1, read as the reverse complement.
GAAACAATTTGGACGGGGGGGGGGAAATGGTTTTATTGGTTTGGGAACGAATGGCGCGAACTGAGAAAGCGCAACGAAAAAGAGAAATGTGAAAATGTTGTGGCGAAAGAGACATTCATAAGTGAAAATGATTCAGTAATAAATAAAGAAATTGATAATTCACAAAACATATGTACCAGGGATGGCGATGAGCTTTGATTTGAAAAAAAGGAAATCGGAATTCCGACGCCTAAAATTTTTTTTCCGGAAACCGGAATTCCGGTCCAAAAGTCATAGGAATTCCGATCCCAAAAGCAACGGAAAACGGAATTTTTTTAAACAATTTTTGATTTTTGAGTCCTTTATGAAAAATTAATTCTGGTCCGATGCCCCAAATTTTTTTCGGAAATCGGAAAATCGGAATTCCGGTCCCCAAAACATCAAAAATCGTCGCCATCTCTGGTACATACCGTATTTCCTAAAGTGAATACCCCCTTAATAAGCAGACCCCCCCTGAAATACAAGACCACTCCCCACGTGCGTTAGTCAGTGGAAATTCCAATAAATTTGGAACCGAAAGGGACATTAAACAAATGTTTTAGCAAAATGAGTTCTCATCGGTTATAAAGTAAAATCAGAGACACGCATTCGAGTTAAAGCTGTATCGAAACTGGTTTTATGTGCCATTATAAGTACAATGACTTCTCTGACTGGTATTATTTGTGTAAGCATATCACGATTGGTCAATTATTCGAGTTGCAATTGAGCCCTCTTTTTGACGAAAAGGGTCATTTTAGTCGGGCCATTTTAGTCAGTTTTATACCTCCTAGTTTTTTTGAAAAAATAAAAAATCTTCCAAACTAGGGTGGATTTTCAAAAAAAAACTACGGGGTTATATTTTGCCATAACAAGGCTGGGTTTTCAAAAGAAACTCGAGGGGGGTAGGTTTTCAGGCGGTCTGGGAATGGCGGCCCGGACATATCATACCGTCAATTCCGGTGTACTTAAAACATTTTGGATTCGTGGAAAAAAATAACAGTACCTCAAACAATTACTTCATTGTAGGACCTCGGATTACCTTTTTTCTTGAAATCTACTGCCTGATTTTGAAATTTAAAAAAACAGACTAAAATGGCCCTCCAACTAAAATGATCCGACTAAAATGGGCCGACTAAAGTGACCCCTACCGTCTTTTTTGATGTTTTTTAATAGATTTGTTTTCAATTGAACGGGATCTACAATTTCTTTCCGTGGCAGACCGAAAAACAAATATACAAAAATGGCCAATTTTTGATCACTTTCTCTTGAATACTGTAGTCTTTATTACGCTCGTTTTTCTGCCTTTCGGTCTGCCAAGGAGAGGAATTGAGACCCTAGTAAAATTTTTTGTTAGTCATTGTTTTTTTTTTTGGTTTTTTCAACGCAAAACCGCGGAGCTCTTTTAGCGCAGCCAGCGTACAGAACAAGCCCTAACGAAAAAAAATATTGAAAAATTTAAACCTTCGACAAAATGTTCGAATTCGCATTCGGGTTTCTGATTTGGTCGAAATAAATATCATTTTCGTGATCAGCGACTCCGGAATTAAAATATATTATTTATGACATAAAATCTTTGAAAAGATTTTCGTACAACACTGCTTCTGACCCTGCCAAATGTTCTTTCGCACGATAAAAAGATTGAATTTATTAAAAATTTCAGCTTTATTGATTCCATAATTGAAAATTCTGAAAAAATTCTGGCGCCCAAACACGGCTGCCCAAACGCCCTTACCCACTATATTAGACATTCTTGGTATATGAATATCAAAGCTTATTTATATGTCATGTCATGACCCCATCCCATTTTGACCTATTGATTTGTTGCATTAATATGCTCATTTCTTCCCTCGTCATTGTTCACTTTTCATTCTTTCCTTAATTTGTTCTTTTGCTCTAAATTAAGTGACTCCTTCTTTTCTCCCTTTCGCCATTGTCCTCTTTTAAAAGTGAATAAATATTCTTATTCATTTCGGATTTTCCGGCATAACACATTTTCTCATAAAAAAACATGTCAACCAAATTATCAAATTAATTAAAACCTGTGTTATTTTTCCTGCATCCTTTTTCTCCTTTCGATATTCTGCTTTAAATTTTTGTCATCAAAATTTTCGTCTTAAATGTTTATGTTTTTCTTTTACTATTTTCAATTGCCCATTGGTAAATCAAACGTTTAATTTGTTTTACTTTCCGTAATTATTATTGTTCATCATTTTCCCCTAGCAAACTTTTCGTCTCATTATGCGCTCCCCATCACCGACTAATGACAAATCGCGTTCCCTAAATACGTACAGACGTAAATTGGCCGAATACAAAGAAATTGAGAATCGACTTAAGGAATTGCGGCTTAAGGTTTTGTGATTATTAAAGGCGTTTATTTGCGACCATTAAAACCTTTTTCTGTTTGCTTTTTTTTATAGCAATACATGTCACCATTTTTTATTTGGTTTTGATTTTGTAACTTTAGGAAAGGGACAATCAGAAATTCTTTGACAAATCCGAAAATGAGATCAAGTCGCTCCAATCAGTGGGCCAAATTGTCGGCGAAGTGCTCAAACAGTTGACAGAAGAGAAATTCGTAGTCAAAGCGACCAATGGGCCGCGTTACGTGGTCGGATGTCGTCGGTCAATTGACAAGGAGAAACTCAAACAGGTCGAATAGGAAAAAAAAATATGAAAATTTTTTTAAATACCTTTGCCATTTTGTCATTACTTTTAGGGCACCCGCGTGGCATTGGACATGACCACGCTAACCATAATGCGACAACTTCCACGCGAAGTGGACCCGTTGGTGTACAAAATGAGCCACGAGGACCCGGGCAATGTGAGCTATGCCGAAATCGGGGGCCTTTCCGAACAAATCAGAGAGCTGCGAGAGGTAATTTTGGGAGGAAAATTCAGTCAAATAATAAGAATTTCCTCTGAGGTTGTCGAGCTGCCATTGATCAACCCGGAGCTGTTCAAGCGCGTCGGCATCACTCCGCCCAAGGGGTGCCTTTTGTACGGACCGCCGGGCACCGGAAAAACGCTATTGGCCAGGCACTCACAAATTGCAATTTCCAATTACAGCCAACAATTGACTTCATTTGCTTTCTTTCAGAGCGGTTGCTTCGCAATTGAATTGCAACTTTTTGAAGGTCGTCTCGTCGGCTATCGTCGACAAATACATCGGAGAGTCGGCGCGAATGATTCGAGAGATGTTCAACTACGCCCGTGATAATCAGCCTTGCATTGTTTTCATGGACGAAATTGACGCCATCGGTTCAATTTTTTGTTTAAAGCCAAATTTCCGGTTTATAGGCAAAAACAAAATTGTGGACACTTTGTTATCGTTTATTTTTGAATAATATTAAAGGCGGACGTCGCTTTTCGGAGGGCACTTCGGCCGACCGGGAGATCCAACGCACTCTGATGGAGTTGCTTAATCAGATGGATGGGTTCGACTCGCTTGGCAAAGTCAAAATTATTATGGCCACCAACCGACCGGACACGGTTCCACCAATATTTTTTTTCTTGATTTAATATCATCCCTTGGGCAGCTTGATCCGGCACTGCTTCGACCAGGCCGACTAGACAGAAAAATCGAAATAGGACTGCCCAATGAACAGAGTCGTCTTGAGGTTTCTCTCCATTAATCCCTCAATTATATTTTTGTATTGTTGCCCAGGTATTGAAGATTCATGCCGGAAAAGTTATGAAAAAGGAAGAGATCGACTACGAAGCGGTGGTCAAATTGTCCGAAGGTTTTTCCGGGGCCGACCTGCGTAATGTGTGCACGGAAGCCGGATTAAATGCGATTCGAAAGGAACGGGATCATGTTGTACAGGAGGACTTCATGAAAGCGGTCCGTAAGGTTGCGGACGCGAAGAAATTGGAGACCAGGCATGCATTTTCACTTAATTACTTAGCTCAAAGACCCATTTTAGTCTGGATTATAAACCCGTGTGATATGATTATGAAAAACCTACACTTAATGAGAATGGAAGAAAATATTGTTCTTTTCATTGTTTTGCATAAAATATTGTTTAATATACTGATTTTAAATAACACGGGGTCCAAACATTAACCGGAAAGGGATGATTTAATTGCGCAGCAACTCTTTAAAATGTCGACACAATCCATAACACATTGTACGAATTATTACTTTGTTTATCGCAAAATAGAGGTTGATTTTCTCGTTCATTCGCCTCCGTTCACCTTCACCTCTTCCGTTTGCTGTTTTTGGTCTTCTTTCTGATCGCCGCCTTCGTTTTCGGTGCCACCTGATGCGGATCCGGCTGCGGTTCGACGATTGTAGCGACGGCCGCGAAAACGGTTACCACGGCCTCGGCGTTGTGCACCACCGCCTCGTCCCCCACCGGCGCCTTTCGTCACCTGACAATAGAAGGCGCACTCATAAATTGGGGGGGGGGGGAGGGGGGAACAAACGCAAGTGTTGTGTTATAGGTGGAAAAAAAGGTATATGCTGATATCATTTTTCTTCCGAATCAGCCACGTCAATATCCCACCTCTTCTTTGTTCGTCTCTTTGCCAGTGCTTTCTTCTCCCGTACCCCCATTCTTCTCCTCTGCCGGCGTTTCGTCGCCTGCTGCTTCTTCGCTACGCCGGGGGCGACGGTTGCGATTATTTCCTCGGTAAAAGTTATTCCGTCTTGGACCCGCAAAACGTCGACGCTGACTCAAATCTAAAAATGAGGCAAGGAGCAAATCGAATATTGAACAGTAAATCACCCCCCCCCTTCCCCGAAGGGAACCGAAGGAAGAAGCCAACCTGCGGCATATTTCGACCCCTGCACGGGAACTCCGTCCGGACCAGTCACCTGATTTCAATATTGCTAAAATTGACCAGAAAGCCAAAGTTTCATACGTTCGCAGCTTCTGGTCCTTTAGCACCATCAACAATGTCGAACATAACCTGAAACGCGCAAACATCTTAGGATAATAATGGAGTTTGTCCCTCCATTTTAGGAAAATTAAAAATTATATGTGAAAACATTTTTCCTGGGGCTTTTGAGATCGATGGTTACGAATCCAACACCTTTCCGACCGATTCCCACCCTCGGAACCGAATTCGAAAAAGACAAAAATCGAAAAATTATCCATTTACGCCCAAATCGACTGAAATGGATGAAATAAAGCTCGAAATTAGTCGAATTCATAATCAGCGTCCCGAAAAACCACAGACCACTTTTTTATTTTTCGAAAATGGTGGGGTGGGGGGAAATTCCACCATTCCCCACATTCGTAGATTTTCAAAAATGCTTAACACTTGCTTTAATATAATTAATTTAATGTTTACGAAGCGGAAATGAACTTTAAACTAGAAACCTTTTCTCCATCGCCCAACGATCGCTGAATTTTGGACGGGTTATTCGCTGTAATGGCTGAATTGTGTACAAAAATGTCGTCGTTGGTGTCGTCACGACAAATAAAGCCGTACCCTAAGATTAGTGTGAAATTTTATTAGCAAAAACGATGCTTTTGTTTGAATTTAGTTTTGAAAACCGCTAACAAAATACTATCCCATTGACTTGATTATGAAAAAGAAGAGATGACGTGTCATTGTATGGTTAGAGAACAAATGGGCGTTTGATGTACCTACCATCATTTAATCCGAATAGTTAAGCAAAATTATCATTTTCAATTTCTATTCTTTTGTATACTCTATTTGTAAAAATAAGCATATTAGGAAAGTTTAACTTTAAGAATGGTTTTTGTATATCATATTTACTCGAATAGATCCCCCCTCTCGATTATAGCCCCCCGCCCCCCTTTTAAGGGGGGTTGAACAATAGAGCCCCCGGGGGATCTATTCGAGTAAATTAACTTCAAAATTATGGAATTCACATTACCTAACACTAATAATAGAAATCAGCTGGGCTAGTTAGTGCTAAATATTTGTCTAAAATAACATCTTTCTATTACCACCAAGGCACAGACCGATTTAGCCATTATTAATGGCTAACTAACCATTCATGACATTGAACCATTTGACTATCCCGCTGACGCCCTTGCTCAGGATCTTCTTGTCGACGCCCTCTCCTTCGCCGTTGTTGGTATTTTTGCCCTCCCCATCCCCCTCATTGTTGATGTTGTTGTTGGCGTCGCTGCTCTCCATGGCGTCCCTTTTTGAGTGATCTTCGCTAAAGCAACAAATAAAAGAAAAATGGACCAAAAGCATAAAAAAAGATTAGCCAATTTGGAAAAAGAAAATCAAACACAGGAAATGAATCAAAATTTGAATGGGTTTTTCTATTTAAGAAATATTTTTTTGTGAGAAGATTATAACTATGAAATAAGGCTAAGGCATTGAATGAGAGACACGACTGTTATGCGGACGAAGAAAGGACGGGCTACGAGTGAGTGAGGACGTGCCTTGGAAAAGACCCCCACCTCTCTCACAAGCCCCTTCTTTTAGTCCATCTCTTTCAACCTCATTTATTCACATTATTTTTTCGATCATTTTCATTTCCTCATTCATTTAAGGATGATGAAATGAGCAATGATAAGTGAGGTATAATCAAATGAATATGTAAAGAAAAAACGATCGAAAAATGAAAGAAAGGAGAGGGAAGGGGAGAGTAAAATTGACAAAATGAAAGAGACAGTGAAAGAAAGAACAAAGGCAATGGGAAAAGGAGGCAGAAGACGACGGAATGTCGAGAGGAGAGAAAACTAATAAGTGTGTAAAACAACACAATTCGAAGAAGCTGCGATTAACGACGTATTCGGGGGAAGGGAACATTAACTAAAACAAAAGCGAAATTCCACTGCATATTTGTTGTACGTATTCTTAAAAATAAATGCCGTGTTTAACGCCTATTAAAAGGAAGGAAAAAAAGTTTCTTCGTCCGCCCAGCCAACGAGATTCGTCCGTCCAGCCAATTCATTCGCCCCCAAAAAGGGCGATTCACCAACAAATTTTGCTGGACGGACGAATCATCATGGCACCAAAGTTTAAAATCATAAATCATGGAATGCTTTTTATTGCTTTTCCTTTTCAGCAACCCCTTTACATGCCCTCCCCCCTTCTTTTTAGCCATCACCCACACCACAAAAATTAAGAATAATTTTGTAAATCACACAATTCCCTCCTAATTTGCTTTTTTTTATCGTTATTGTCTGTTTTACATCGAATGTTTTGAATAACTTGAGTTTGGAGATTCAGATTAAAATTCTCCGCAGAAAAATAGCTAATATAATATATCGTTGTCAACAAGTTAAATCATGGATTTTATTGCTTGGCGGTGTACATCTCGGCTCCTCGTCTTGCCAACAGATCCGCTTGGTCGTTGCCATAATCACCCGAATGGCCTGCAACTTTTTCATATTTGACGGCCATGTTCCCAGTTGCCAGCTTGTCCAGCCGCTCGAGCAAATCCCTGTTTCGTACATCCGTACCATTGATGGTTTTCCATCCATTGTTACGCCATTTGGGCAGCCATTTAGTCATCTGTGCATTTAAGAAGAAAATGCAATAAAATATTAAAAAATAAATTTTCACTGATAGTGTTTTGGAGATTACTGATTGAATTAGAAGTGCCGAGTCTGTTCGGACTACCAGGCGACGGACATTCCTTGCAATTGCTTTTTCCAGAGCAGTAATTACGGCCAAATATTCAGCACGGTTATTAGTGGGTGGCCCGATGACCGGCGCAGAGACATTGTCGGGGTGTCCGTCCGACCAAAAAACGCCGAATCCTGCCTTAAAATGTCCTAAGAAACAGGACCAGGCAAAAAAGGGCACTTAATAGGGTGCTAATTTTGAAAACCCAAGGGCGAACCCTTTTGATTTTTTCGGTGTTTTATTTTAAGTAATAAAAATGGGCTTGAGAGATTTATTTTTGTTACATCTCCAAAACAAAAATAAAAGAGTCCCCCTTTAGTTTTCAAATAGAACCCTAGGCTACATGAGTGCCAAAAAAAAGTAAAGAAAATATTGACATTTAGCAATTTTCTTTTTAACAACCCACTCAAAATGGCGTACTTTAGCACCGACAAAGCCATTCCTACTGCAAGCACCATCCGTATAGACAATGGCTGTAAAACCATCCTCAACAGGTTTTAAATCCATGCCTGAATTTGAGGGTCTCATCTCTAAAATAGCAGCATTCTGTCCCAACGCCGCATTTGTAAATTTTGCGGTGCTATGCTTTTTTGTAACGGAGCATTGTGCCATCGACATCGAACGAAGAGTGTGCTCTTTAGTAATTACTTTACCGGCGGTAGTCAGTTTTTCTTAAGACAAAAAATTTTTTTTTCGTATCCATTCCCTGTACTTTCCGTCCTCACCCCCCCCCCCCCCCTCCCCTTTAAAATGTAAAGGACAGTTTTGTCTTTCAGATTACATTTCTTACCACGATATAATTCGACGAATTCATTAGCCTGCTCCAGTGTTGGAAATTTCTTGTACTTTGCTCCCGGAAATCCATTGACGCAGTCACTACAAGTTTGCCAAGTTTTAAAAACGCCAACCGACTTCCCCCGCGCAACAGCGTAAAAACTGGCTCGACGCATAACAAAAAATCATCGATATTGAATTGTTACTAATTAAGACAAGTAGAAAAAACGTTGCAACGTACAGTCAAAAAATAAAAATAAATGTTACTCGGATTATTTATCAAAACAAATGAATCGCATCAGTTAAAATGGGTGTTCATATTTGGGGAAAAGAGAAGGAAAATTTCACTTTTAATTCACCATACAATCAGAATTCATTGCTTTCCGAAATGCCATTTAATTTCTACATTACAATTTTAAATAAATCATAAGACATCGAAAAGCAATAATTTTGGCAAACTTGATTATTGTAGCAATGCAATAAATCCGCGAGCAAAGGGTGAGTGAGGGGATGAAAATGAGTAATCAATAAATCAATAAGCAGAATAATCAATCAATGAATCGATTGCAGAGGCTATTGGCGATTGAACATCGTTGTTGTTGCATTGGTTTTCGGAAATGATGGGAGCGCAAAAAAAAAAACTGAAAGAGAACAACACTAGCGGATATCTTGAATGCTTTCGAGAAATGGGCTTTTACCAATAATGGCCAAGTGTCTATTGTTGCGAGCTCTGCTCTATCGCGTCGGTGCCGACAAGTTTCGACTTCTTTGCCGAGTCCTTCTCTTCGGTTGTCGGTGCCATTTTTTGTTTTTCCTCCTCCCCTCCCTGCTCCATTTTCTCATCCATTTTGGCATCCTCCTTCACAATCTGTTGCTCGCCGTTGACAGCAGTCGCTTTGCTCTCCATGGATTCGCCGTCCTTTTTGACTTGCCTTTCGACTCCACTCGCTTCGTTTCCTTCGCGCATTTCAGCATCAGTATTTTCCTCTTCACGAGCACTCTCCTCTCTAATTGCTTTGTGCCCTTCGGATGAGTCCTCCTTTGTCTCTTTGTCATCATCTTGTTCATCGTTCACTTTGGTGCCATAAGTACGCTTGCGTGCTAAATAATTTTAAATGAAAAAAAGAACAAAATGTTAAAAAAAAAAAAAAAAATTCCAATCGCTGGTTAACTAATGTCACTAACCCATTTTTTTCTCTCTCAAAATTCTCTATCTTCGAGTGGAGGAGGGTTAACTAATACCATGGCGATGAAAATTCTTGTAGAGAAGACGAAAATTTATTGGTTTAATATTATTTCCTCGAATATATACGAACCAACTGGCTTCGCGCCCGACTCTTCTCCCTCTTTCATCTGCTCATCGTCTCCCTTTTCCACTTTGGCCTCGTCCGTCTCTTCGTCTGTCGTTTGCTTTGTCGTCTCTTCCTTTGCCTTTGCACTTGTCGAAGTCCGCGACTTTCTTGGCGACTTCTTTTCATCCGCTAAACATATTTTTCTGGTCACTTCTGTTCCACATTCAATTGTTTACCTTTTCCCTCCAAATACTTCTCTAAATATTGTTTTGCCTGCTCCAAAGTGTCAAATTTTTTATGCATTGCGTTTGAATAACCTTTGGTCTAAATTATTATTTTTCATATTTGATTTAAAGAAAGGATGATCACATTTTTTTTGACAGTTTCCAAGTCCTTGAATATGCCAACTACACGACCACGTGCAACCGCAAAAAACTTTGTGAAGGACTCATCCACGTCCACTAAATAGAACAGTTACAAGAAAAACAGAGTAAGTGCCTACTTGAAGTCGATTCAGGTTTAGAGCGGCTGACAAAATCTTCTTAAATATTTGAAAAATAAATTTTAGTTTAATGACTTCATTTGTATTTATGATCAGGTTTCGAGGCAGCTTAATGCTCAGAATTCCTAACTAATAATATCAGTTTTCGTGCTATTATATGAGCTGCCATGAGACCATCAGGGATTTGGATCTTACCAGCATCTTCACGACTTTTGAATTTTTTCCAAATCGGACTCGGAAAGCCTTTCATAGCCGCTTGAGCCTCTTTGTAATTTTCAAAAACACCACGTTGATGGCCCCAAGAAACCGCGTAAAATGTCGACGGTGTCGAGTGCTCCATCGGTTGAAGTTTTGACATTTCAGAAAAGGAACAAAAAAAGTGCTTGTCTAAACAAAATTTCTGTCAATAAATGAGAGATAAGTTGCAAAAAAGAATACAATAATTTGTTTCATTAAAAACTAAATTCAAATTATTAGACACACGAAAGGAAATGGGTTTGTCTTTGTTCAAAAATGTTATAGAACGATCAATTAAACATTTTTTAGGATTGGGTTTCATTTGATTAAGGCACTGTAAAAAAACAGGAAACCTAACCCAAAAAAAAATGTTTGTCAGAATATGCATAAAAATTGGAATAAGGTGAATAATTCATTATTTTAATGGAAAATCAATGTGTCGTTGAGTTGGAACTCATCTGTTCAGCAATAAATGCATTTGCCGTAGCAATCGCCGCTTCTTTTTGTCGTTTCTTCTCACCGAGTTGGTCTCGCACCGCGGCCGGCGCTTTGCCCAATTCACCAGCAGTGACCTCCCAGAGAATTTTGTCCACTTCTTCCTTAAATAAAGCATTTTAAAAATGGTAAGACCGTTTACTTGTGCTAGCTCTTCCATGTCATCGGGCTCGGTGGATTCCATTGTCTCTTCGATTATTTCTTCAATAATTCCCATCTAAAAAAGCAGATAAGAAAGAATAATTGGTAATGTATTTAGCCACCTTGATCATTTCCTTGGACATTTCTCTCATCACTTGCATTACTTCGGGCACCTTCAACAAGTGCTGCATGACTTTCATCACTTCCGTTGACTGTTTTAACGTGCCGGCCATACGAATTGTAGCCAATTGGTGCTGCATGTTCATATTTATTGAATTGATTTGTGCAATGGTCCCGTGGAGTTTGTTCACTGACTAAGGAACTGTTGAATATTATAACGTTCTACCTTCTTCAGAAACATTAGGAGATTCCTTTTAATTTTATATCTCCCAATCAGAACCGCAAATGTAACCTTTAGAAAAAAAAAATCAGTAAAATTTTTTTTTCAAAAAGAAAAAGTGGTTTCTTATCAATAGTCAAAATATAACACTAAAATAAAACAGTAAACTCGCCTTCCTCGAGTTAACAATGGATTTCGCCAACAGAACACACACTTCTCTGTCCCCCTTCTTCGCTGCCGTTTTGATTTCACGTTTTACCTTTAAAATTTCAAGACTGATATATTTATTGTATGCGCATATATCTGCCTACTTTTTCTTCCTCGCGTTGGATGGCGCCAATTTGTCGATTAAGTCGCGAATTTTCAAGCCTAAGCTTTCGTTGAAGCTCACGGACCTGAAAAAGGAGATATTAATTGCTTTACAAAAAATAGGAATCTTCGAGTGGTTATGAACTGAAAGTGCGCCATGGCTCTATTATAATTATGCGTCTGATCAAAATTCCTTGTTTTTTCTAGTAAATTTACCTGCTCCTTCGGGTCAACTTTTGTTCTACCGAATAATCCCATCATTCCAATTATAGTATGTATGTATTTTTAATTATTCTAAATAAAATTTGGCGTCGTTTAGGTGTCCTTTTGTTGACAAAATGAAAAATCCTTGGTCTACTAAAAAAGAAAATAGATTTGATTTTTAAGGCTTTATAAAAAAATGACTGGATTCAATTTACGAAATAAAAAATGGAACGAAAAATTGATAGTATTTGTACAAAATAGAGGTCTTTTTATTTTATGTTGGATAGGGGAAAAAATTTTAGGAAAAACCTCAGAATACCGTATTTCCTCGATTAGACCCCCCCCTCCCGCTCGATTATAGCCCCCGTTTTGAAGAGGGGTTGAACAATAGAGACCCCGGAGATCTCTATTCGAGGGAATAAGGGTATGTATATGGCAGGGTCCGTATCGGTCGAACTCAATTTCTATTTTATTAATTTTTCACCAAGCGCGGAGGGGGGGGGGGGGGTGCGGAGGCGGTGCCGATAGGCGCCGCCGGAGAAATTTTTGAAAATGTGGATGTATTTTTGTAACAGATTTTGCACAAAAAATAGTTGAATTAGAGCAAAGTGGTGCCGATAGGCGCCACCGAGGAAAATTTTGACAATTTGGGTCTGATCTGCTAATGGATTTTGGCCTTAAAAATGAATTTTGAAGTAACGAGAAAATCTAAGCTAAAATGTGTCCGGTGGTGCCGAGAGGCGCCGCCGGGGAAAATAAATGAAATTTATAAAGAAATGTCAATTTAATTGTCTATGGGATGTATTATAAAAAAGAAATTTTATACAAAATTTTTCCTCCAAAATTTTCCTTTTCCGGTGTCAGGGCAGTTCGTACAATTTCAAATGGGTGTGGCCATAATATTTTTTTCTAGTCAGCCAACTTCTTCAAACCAGGAGTGGTCACGGACACGGACAATTCGCGGATTGTCCGGATACGGACAACGATTTTTGGGACTTCGACGGACATGAAAATTCGTGTCCGTGACCACCACTGCTTCAAACTATTGTGCTGATCAAAAAAGATAACAACACCGACTCGATCAAACTGCTTCATGGTGATCTGAAGTGATCAAAATTTTCGCTTCCCCAGGCGAATGGGGTCTATTCCAGCAGTTTGTCCAACTTGGTCAAACTGCATCCAATTAACATGAACATCATGTGCAGACATCCCACAAACATTTTAATTATAACAAGACAGAAATGAACAAAACCCCATGAATTCATCGACAAATCACTGTGAAAAACTAAGGTAGGTGTCGAAAAAAATTTCTAGAGGTGAGAATGCACTTCCGGATGGCATCGGACGACGGACCATTCGTTTTTGGCCAATTCGTTTTTTGCGTGTTATAAGCATAAGGACTGTCTAACCTACCGCTGTCTGCGCTCCAACGCAAAAAAGGGTTAAAAAAACGAATCGGGGTAAAAACGAAATGGCCTGAAACGAATCGTCTTTTTACCATGGCATCGCATCCCTTCCTGAAAAGTGTGAACATATTCGACTAAGTTAAAGCATGGCATCTTTGCCAATCCATTCATTCCATCCTTTGCCCATTGTTCGTCTCATGCTCAATGAGTGCGACCACAATGAAGTCGAGGGGTGTTTTCCATTCAATATGCATACTGTAACGGCATTTCTCCTACGATATTTGTTTTCGTACAGTACGATTTCCCCTGCATTTGTTTTATTTTCAGTGCAATTTGCATACATTCGGTATATTTAATTATTATTTTTATTGTCATTTTCTTTTGCTTTTTCGCGGCATTCACCACAATGGCCTTTCTTTTCTATTTGCCTTTTTTCTAATTTTTTGTCAGGTCCCACAAATCAATTTTTGACGCTTTTTGAGAAAATCTTCTCGCGAGTATTTGCGGCGCCAATTTCAGAGCCCTAACTGTCGGTGCTCAAGTCAGCGAATCAAAAAAGAAACGCTTCCGCTCCGAGTTTTAAACATTCCGAATGTTGAATAATACTCTAAATGTAGAACTTCCCACAAATCAATTTTTGACGCTTTTTGAGAAAATCTTCTCGCGAGTATTTGCGGCGCCAATTTCAGAGCCCTAACTGTCGGTGCTCAAGTCAGCGAATCAAAAAAGAAACGCTTCCGCTCCGAGTTTTAAACATTCCGAATGTTGAATAATACTCTAAATGTAGAACTAGGTCTTAGTCCAGTGTCTTAGTCTAGGCTTAATTTTTTGGGAACCCTAACTTGGCGCCCGCACGAAAATTGCTAAATTTTTGATGAACGCTAAAAAACTCCAAGCCAAGCTAAAATGCAGTTTCATACTTAACTAAGTAACAGAAAGAAGATATTCCTAAAATAATAGCCCATGGGCGCCCTTTCTTAAGAAATTACCCATTGTTGAAACATTTTCTGGTCTTTCTTTGGCAACTTTTTTTGTCCTTCCTTTTCATTCTTAAATAATTGGCACAATTCTCCATGCAGTGGCGGTTGTTGAAGTAAATTTTGACGAATTCTAAGAATGGCGAGATGAATGAATGTGTTCATTACTGTGCCAGAAGGAAGGGATTGCGGGGGGCGAAAGGGACGGACGGATGCAAATGATGAGAAAGGAAGTGGGAGGGGGGTAAAGGGATTAAAGTACGAATACCACGGATTTGAGGTAGCACATCCAAAAATCAGCATTTGATGAGGGTTTCAGCCAGCCTCAACACGTAATTGGGTCTCAATTCTCTCTAATTAAATTTCATTGTCTCCCTCGGGATGGCATGCCATCCCCAACCATAATTTCCATAAGACGGACCATTCCTCAAGAAACATATTTTAGCGTATAATTTTAAACATAAAGGCCCGAGTAATTGGGCTTACTTTAGTCATTTTTTGATTTAAGAATAAGCTTAATCTAAACAACTCCAATTAGTAAATACAGAACTAATTAGCTATGTTTGTGCCGGGAGAGCGCGGTCCCAGGTCAGACCAAGAAACGGTTAAGGTCGGGGGCGACCAACCCGGGAATCCCAAGAAACTGGGAATTATAAACCGTGGAGACCCGAAGAAAAAACCGAGATTTAATCAGAAAAAAATGCCGGGGATGAAAAGCCCGGGAATTCCCCCTGCAATTAAAGCAATCCAAAGAAGAGCATTTATGTGTAGCACACGCATAACCCCGCGAAAGAATGTACTTACTGAGACGCACATATTTACCCTAATTAGTGCTCAAAGTGACTAAACCAAAACTTTTCTTTAAACTTGGCCGAATTTTTTCATGAACCCTTTTTTGTTACGATTTTTGAATATGAATTTGTCAACGGCGGTTCTTGTACCCATTTTCTGCATTTTGTTTATTGTCCTCCCCCCTAACACCGCCGAACAGAAACACCAACACGAAATCGCATTGGTGCGACGGGAAAACGACTACGATGAACTTTTGACTGAATTTCGTTCAAAGGGCAGCCGAATGCGGTAAAGCGTTTAATTTGTTTACTGTATAGGAAAGGTTATACAACATTTGCGGCCCAAACATTTGCGGCCAAGACATTTGCGCAATTCTCGGACCATTTCATGGGATAGCCTCTCTTAAAGCTTTTTAAGGAATTTGGGATTAATTCAACATAAATTTGAAACCGATTTTGAGCATAGCCGCAAATGTCTTGGCCGCAAAAGTCGCAACACCATAGGAAATACCATAACAATGCAGATGTTTTTTTTTCTTTTCAGTTTCGGCAAACGGTCACTGGGACCATTAAAGGAAGTCGTCGTTTTTCCGCCGTCTGATGCATCTTTTTTGCACTCGACAGACCAAAACATTTACATGCCTGACCATTCCAATTGGGTGAAGTTATGACCGACCAGACAAACCCATCAGCAATGCAATCATTTATATTGGTTTCCCGATGATAAAGTCGTAAAATGAGTCCACTTTAGCATATGATATGAAATACAATATAACATAAACCCCGAAGGGAAATAAATAATGAAATCTACGACAATGATGCCGTGTAAAGAGATCACCGAGCAATGAAAAATGGTCCAAACACAACCGTTTTTTCTTCTGGCGCTTTCATTTCGGCACTATCAATCCGTGGAATAAATCGAAAGTGTTGCCTGGAAATGTACAAAATTTGGTGATACATTGGCACAATTTGTCGCTACCGTCGTCCATCACACTCAGAATTTGGCCCGTTTCTTTGCTCCGCACTTCCAAATAGCCGTGTTCGTCCAACCCTCGGATAACGACTTTCTCACGCCTTTCGTTGCTTTCACGATGCAAAATGTGCACCTCCTCATGCGAATGCATCCAAAATTTGTAATATGACCTCAAAAACTCGGCTCTTCCTTTGTTCTCGAATACATTGACAAAGTCTGAAAAAATTAGAACCGAAGGGAAGGAGAGAGGGGGGGGGGGGGAATTTGTTTGGCGCATTTCTCACATTCAAATTCGTTCATAGTCTGTGCCAACACTTCCTCCACCGTTAACTGTCGGTTTGAATGCATCGGCAGCATGTCGTTGATGCAAATGGTGGGGTTCGCATTGGCCACGTTCAGTCCCACACCGATTACGCAGCAATAATTGGGACAACTCTGTGACACTTGTACAATCAAACCGCCCAATTTGTAGGAGCGTTCGTAGTAAAAGTCGTTGGGCCATTTCAAACGAATTGGAAAAGCCTTTAACAGATTTTGTTGTTTGGTGAGGACTTAAGACATTTCTGCTTAAGTTAACTGGGATTTCGTCCTTTAATAATTTCGAAACAGCGCTGGCCACAGAAACGGCGACGATGTGTTGCAAAAAGCAAATGGAACGGCCCAAATTGGAGTCGCAAGGGATGTTGAAGTTGAAAGAGCACATGGCACAGCCCGAAGGACTGATCCAGTCATTTCCCGTCCGTCCTTGGGATTTGTATTTATAAGAACAGCCGGTTTGATGGATATAAATGGCATAAGTGCGCATTAAAACTCGCCTCTCCCAGCCAATTGAATGCTCGCCACAACCAAAATGCCGTCAAAGAGCGGAAAAGCGCGTGAAAGGCTAAACCACTAATTATAGTAATTAATTAGTGGGTACCAATGTTGATTACCTATTTGCCATTTCCATCGTTGTCCCACAAACGGGCACATAAAGCAGCACACGGCCAAGTCTTTTTGTGGACAACTGTTGGAAGTACTGTTCAACATCGAATCGGTGCTGTTGACAGGGCCCCTCTTCGGGGAGTCCGTCACGCCGTCGGCGCACTTCAACTGGCAGTAATTGATCAGAAGCAGAAATGGACGCGACATTTTGGTGATCATCCGAGTCTTCTTGATTATGCGATTTTTGGAGATCAGACCGATGAAAAATGAGTGATAGCTTTGCACCGCCCAACACTTTGCCGTAGGTCATTCCCTAAAGAAAACTGTGGTGTCCATCCATAAAAGGACAACACCGCGCCGCGGTGGCATTGAATATTCACCGGAATGTCCAAAATAGTCAAATCCCTTGCGGCGATCAGATAACCGGGCGAAAGCGGAGGCCTCCCACTTTGGTCCAATGGCGATGATTTTTGTCGAATGTCTTTAAGGCCAAGGCGGTGAAGAGCGTCACAGATAAGTGCACCGTCGCTGGCATTCAGCAATTGTTCGGCGGTGGCATCGGAAAAAAGGGCACTCGCGCGTTGGCCAAAATTTTGCATGTACAAAAGCAAAGGATGGTCTGAAGAGGGAAATCAAAGCGGAACAGAAAGATGTATTGTGAAGAGAAAAAAATTAGCGGATAGAAAAACACTCGGCACCTTTCTTTTTGTGGAGGACCACAGAGAAACGCGTGTCCCCAACCGCGTCACGGGCGTAGAAAGTCTCATTTATCTGATTATGGCATTTAATCATTGGTTTTCTGTTGGGTTGTAATGAACTTGGCCATTCTTGGCCAACCCTTTGAGGGCTTGTTTCAAAAAGTTGCCGAACTCCTTGCCCATGGTGGCGGTGATCGTTTTGTTGCAGAGGGCATTTTTGAGCAGCGTCAACTGTTCCCGTTGGGAGGTGCTGCTGGTCAGACTGGTGAGCAATGAATTCTCACAAACGAACAGCATTTTACCGGACTGAAAATGGGAAAATGCCAGTAAAACATGAAAAATGGTTTAATTGTGCACATTGGCAAAATATATTTGCAGTCGATTCCACGACGCATTGTCCAGTTGAGAAGTGTCCGCAATGATTAAACACTGAAAATGCCAATGTCCAATTTTGTCATAATTTGGCATTCAATTCTCAAAAATGCCATCGACACACAGCGCACGAATCCATCCACGGATGAACGAGAAGTGCTTTTGTGGACAGTGCTGAGATGGTGTAAGTGTCAGCAGGCACAATATGTCGCAGAGAAGTTCGAATTCTGTCGAACAAAGTCTTGTCGTCTCCGCAATAAATCAACAGCTAAGAAAGTCGGAAAGATAGAGAAAGTTAAAAATATAAAAGTGAATGACACCGATGGTGGCTTTTGGTGCGGGCGACTGCCACCATCAAACGGCGTCTGATGAGTGCCTTGAGCCATTTGTGCATCTGTAACTGTGTCGTTTGACGATTTATCATCTTACATTTGCCATTTTCATGGCAATCGCTGTTAAGATAAACCGGAGGTAAAACTGCGACGAGGCACACTTTGCGCGCGCCGGTGGGGTAATTTGCCGGGAAAGTACGGGTCGGCGGTGAAAAGCGCACTGTCGGTGGTAGGGACGGAACCAACGCCAAGCGAATGGTCGAGGCCACCATAATTGACCAACAACGACAGAGTCAACGGGCTTAAAAAGACAAATGAAAAAGGGCAACCGACGAATTCCAGAGCCATTTTTAAAATTGTTTGACTGAGGATCGAAAATTAAGTAAATTTGTATTGCAAAAGTCCAAAGAGTCACTGCTGTCATGCCTTAATGAACGTCGCCTCATTGCATCTGCGGATGCACGAAGAACGGTGATAGCGGACGATGGCATCAGAGAAGTGCCTAAACGAAAGAAAGGGAAGGAAGGCAACGAATTGTTACATTATAAAAAAGGGAAAACAGACATAAAAATGGCCAAATGGAACACAATCTTTCTTTTGTAACGGTAACAGATGGGCTCTTCGGCTAACCAATTAAATGAATTGAAATTCCAAATGAGCCAATTTTGGACAGAAAATTAGAGATATCGATCGGTTAAATTAACTAAAATGGAAATTGGCCATTCCGAAGAGCGACAATCGTGGGACACACAAAAGAGAAAAGGATTTAGCTACTTCTGGAGAGTTGACAATGGGCACGCGAAGAAAATTCAAGTGTTTTCGAGTTCATTGACGGAGATGAACAACTTTTAGTCGTCGGCAGATCTTCACTTTTGACTTTATTCTGTCAAAATGGGAAGGAAAAGGCAAATCAAAAAACAAAAAAAGCAATAAATCCAAAAGCACAGAAAGGGGACAAAAAAGGACCTCGGTAATGACGTTAAATGGAGATGCTTCGCTAGTGGAGGATGAGGTGGAATTTGTCAACAGAGGATGAAGAAAGGAAGAACGGTCGGAAGATTCTGTTTTGTGAAAGAAATTAATTGGTACTGATGCTGGATGAAAAGGTGTGAGAAACCAACGGAGAAATGGAAGGGGGAGGGAGGGGGGGGGGGGGGGGGGGGGGTTGGGTCAATTAACTGAAAACTGATCGGACGCGAAATTATTGATTAAAAAGTCGACATGAAAAAAATTAATGGGAATGAGGGGGGGGGGGGGGGGGACAGCTGCAAAACACGGAGAAAGAAAAGAGTGGTGACGTATAAGGAGAGGGAAGGGGAAGCGAAGGGGCATTTGTAATGTAATCATTTAGCTGATTAAAGGCCAAAAATAGCGAAAAAGGCAAAAACATTCCCGATAATCCACCTCCCCCCCATCCCAAAACGAGAAACAAATCATAAGCAAAATTGATCTCCGTCTACTCAAGCACCTTTTGGTTTAATTAGGGTGGATATAATGCTCTAAATCTTTTTTAGTTTTCATCAATAATCTTCAAAAGATACGGTAATTCTTGAATTTTTTGTATCATTTCTTTTCATTTGTAGGCATCCCTCCCCCACGCTGATGCCCTTTCTTATCCCCCCCCCCCCCTCTTCCCCTTAACACACTCTTTTCTAGTGCTTGACACAAAACATTTTTCGACTGGGTTGAGGCATCATTCTCTTCGAGTGTTGGTACAGATGAAAGATCGCTAAATATTTAAAAACAATCATTTTTCAAAATCGTCTCGCCTCTGTCAAAATTGTTCGACGGTCCGCGGGACAACGGACCAAAATGGAAATGATCGGAAGGCAAATGAACGGGCGAACCCTTTTCTTCTTTTTTTCCTCCATCAAACACCATCTTTTGTCCCTGTTCCCCTCCCCTCGTTAAAAAGGATAAAATTTCAAGGTCCCGACTATTCTTTCAGCTGCCCTCCAATTTTTCCCAATTCTTAATCAAACGCTATTAGCAGTCAAATCCTATCCCGGATTTGTGGTGGGGATAGGGGGGTTCACCCGTATATTTGCCTATCGATTATTTCCATTTTGGTCCGTTGCCCCGCCGACCGTCGAACTAATTCGGCACCTCGATGATGAAAAAAATTGTGGGCCCAATAAATGTGCGGCCATTATTTCAGCAGAATTTGAAGACATTTCACTGCCACTACTTTTGCATTTTCTGCGTTGCATTCGTTTCACATAATTCGGAAGCATTGGCATATCGCCCATGGTCAAAGACGAAGTTGAGAAGCGGGAAAATGGACTGAAAAGGAGGGACAAAAAAAAAATCCAAAATTTTTGAACCTTAATTTTTCTAAATTTTTAATTTGCCAAATGTCTGCTCAACAGTGATTTTTGATTAGTTAAGAAAACAGGAGCACCGTTCTCCACCGCAATAACTTCTTCCATAACGCTGTTGTCCTTTAGTTTCGTGCAGAAACATCAATTCAAGCAAAGATGGAGGGCGAGAAGGGAGCGATGCGCAAAGGCGCCTTTTTGGAGGACAAAAACGGAGGGGACTTGGAGCATGGGAAACAAAAGGGGAAGGGACGGCTCAAAGGGGAGGGGGAAATTAAAAGCCAAAAGGAGCGGATAACGACTGAACCGGAGGGGAGGGGGAAAGCATTGTGAATTGAATGTTCATGGAAAAAGTGGCAAAAACAAATGCCATAAGAAAATGTTGTCGACTGACTTATAACTAACTTCTGATTTCTTCCACTTGCGTGTTAGTTCCTCGTTCGAATAGCGTGCCTTCACTCCAACAAAAAACGATATCACAAAAAGAGGAAATTGAAGCAGTGTAAAGACGGAGGGAGGGATTAGAGCGATGTTGAGCAACGGGACGAGCGAATGAGTCGACCTGACAATGGAGAATTAGAATCGCGAAAAAGAAAGTGATAAGTATCCTTCCAAAAATATGCAATTTAACTCACAAAATTCCAATTCAAAGACATCTGTTGATCATTTGACAAAAGTGATGCCAATGGGACATTGGAGGGAATTTTGACAGAAAAGTAAACACAATTTGCATGTTTTTGAGCAGCGGAATTTGTATAAAAAGGCAGAGGTACTTCGAATGACCAATCGGAATAGCAAAATGATGTCTTAAGAATTAATTAATGGAGAGAAAGAATGAGGGCGGGAGGAACAGTAGTCATACAACATAACATGCAATAATTTACTACCGTAATTAAATGAATAAATATCGTAACAAAATTTGAATTGATTTGATGCCCCCCGCAATCACTTTTTTCTTTCTTTTACCTGCTGCTCTTCTTCGCCTTCACTCACGACAATTTCTCTTTGTTCATCACCATAAATTACGTGAATATTTTCGCAATGCCTTTTCATAGATAAAATGGGCTCACTGGGCACGCGGTGTACCATTGTATTAATGGTGCTTAAAAGTATCAATTCACTTCTTTTTTGGCACTTAATTCTATTGATGGGTCAATGGCAATTCGTACACTAGTACAACAAATTATTCGTACAAAAGGAATTTCAATGTTCTGAAACAATTAAATTAGCCCATTGTAGCAATAACTATTGTACGAACTGCGTTTTGCACTAATTGCCATGACATCTTAATGATGATTAAACAAAGCATTAATCACAGAAAAGTCTGCTGATGTGACGAAGACGGACGGCAACAAATGCTTCTGTAACGGCTAAAATTATTGCTGAACATTGGCCTTCCAAAACTGTCGTTCTTCAGACTTCCATGGGAACGTTGACGAGCAGTACCAACAGCAGAGACGGATGGTGCGGGAGAAGGGTCAGCAGCAGCCAAATATTCATTGAGCAGGGCCTTTAACCGATGCCGACGACCGAATCGAATGGCAAAATGGAAGAGGGACAAGGCGAGGAAAAGCATAGGCAATCAATTAAAAATGGAATTGAATAAATGCACACTCATCAGCAGAACACTGAATCCAAGGGCAATAAATAAAAAATAGACATCTTCACTATTCACCGCCTTTGCCACAAAATGAACATTTTCCCTTATTTGCTCATTCCTTCCTTTTTGCCGCCGCGTACGTTTTATCCCTTGGCAATGAGCGTGCACGTTTTTCCATTTCAACTTTTAGAAGAGAGAAAAAGAAAGAGAGTGAGGAAGAGAAGCGGGAAACGTGGGAGAGAAAACAAAAGCATAGCCGGCGGCTGACAATTCGTTTTTTTGTATTAAATAGACAGGCAGGCGCATTCTGTTTAAAAATCCCAATATAACAATAAGGGCGCTAGGTCAAAATGTCCAATAAGCCAAAAACGGTCAAAATGTCCAATAAGCAAAAAACGGTCAAAATGTCCAATGGACAAAATGCCCAATAAGCCAAAAACGGTCAAAATGTCCAATAAGCCAAAAACGGTCAAAATGTCCAATGAAAAAGTTAAAATTTGTGTGTAAATAACGCTTATCATTTTTTCTATAAATTAGGTAATCGGGATTGAAAAAACGGTTATGGCCAAAATTCTAAAATTGTGGAAAAATGGCTTTTTTGTCCATTGGACATTTTGACCGTTTTTTGCTTATTGGACATTTTGACCGTTTTTGGCTTATTGGACATTTTGACCGGTAGCCAACAATAAGTAAGTTCCAAATTTAACTAAAAATGGTATTCAAAAATAATTTAGTGTTGGTCGCGGGTGTTCCTGTGGCTATTCTTTTTATGATTAACCTTCTGTATTAGCAATTTATTGTTTAATTTATTAAAACAGAACATTATTTGATTTTGTCCACAAAGATCTCGTCAAAATTTTTTATTAACGAATAGCAGAAGCTATTCAAATTATTCAATTGTACCATCGGAACCTAAAAGATGATATTGTCATTAATATTAAAAAAAATTGTTTGACTTGCTGGTCGGTCGGCCATGTCAAATTCGGGCCAAAAACCACACTCAGATTATTGGCATCCATCAGATTTTGTTCACTGTGCTGCGCCACTTCCACGAGGAATTCGACAACTTTTAGCAACAACAAATAATTTTCAGACGGCAATTTTTCCAATAATCGGCGAATTTCGGCAGAGCGATTAATTTTTTCAACGCCTTCAAAAAACATTTCGTTAACAAAAAAAAAAAGAAGTAATTTTTATTAGTTAAGCTTATCGTGGCTAAATTGTTCCCACCATTCAAAAGTGTAAGTTCCGGATACAATTTGTTGGTAATCAGTGGTTCGCCGAGCGAACGAAGAAATGTTTTAAGGAGAACTGCGGCATGGGTAACGCTGTTTTGTAAGTCGCCATTAAACATTGGATCAGTGAGGAAGTCAATTGATTCACCTAAAAATAATGGTAGAAGTGGAAAAAAATTGATTTTTGCTTATTTTAACTATTTGTTTTTGATTTTTTTTTTAAATTTATTTTGTTAGCTTTATTTTTTGTTTTGGAATAAAAAACCCTTATATAAATTTTTTTTTATTTTATACTTAATGCACTTACCCATATTTATGCGATATTGCAATGATTTTATATTGGCCACGGAAGCTGAACGCCTAAAAATGCCCTCTGTTTCAAGTCCATGAACGCGTAGAAAATAGATCAATTCCAACACAATTGGAGGCAAATCCGAGTTTGGATGATGGTCCAAAATGCTTGAAAGGGGACACTTGTTTATATTGTCGCATTTTAAAATCATACAATTTCAACGGAACATTAAATTGCTGGGTTGGCCGGGGAGGATAGCTTTGAGAAACAATTGTATCGTGGACGCTCACAGTATTCAGAGTTGCGAAATGCAATGAGCGATCGTACCTAAAAATATGAAATACAAAGAAACTTTTATTAAAAAGTAATTCGCCACAAAAATATCATATTGCAACGAGTCCATTTTGTACCTGATTATCGGTTCTGGTAGGTTGAGATTAACAATGGCTATGACTGAATTGAGTTCATTAAGACTGTTTACATAGTGCATTTTCTGTTCGAATTTTAAAGAAATGAACGGCTGAAAAACTGTCCAAAGGAAACGGATGAATCGAGTCGGATGGATGAGGTATAAAGCCTAAAAATTAGAATGCAAGATAACAAACATGCGTTCAATACCTTCAAATTCTTTTTGTATCTGCAAAAAAATGTACAAATTAAAAGAAAAAATTTCAGTACCTTCTGTCAAGGAGTTGATATGCTTGAACGAGCCATTTCAGAGGAGGCTTATTGTTGGAACGGAGTCCATAATGGAAGTAAATGATGGTGTAATCGGAATCAACAATTTTGTCAAGAGTAAATTGAATAAATCTTTCAGATAGAAAAAGTCATTTTAAGAAGTAGAATGCCTATCTTAAAACCAAACCGAAGAAATTTGTAATGGTCGAAGCTTTTGTTAGACGGCAAACGGTGAGCATAAAAAACGATAACTGGCCTAAGAAGAACTGTTCTAACTAAAATCAAAACATTAATTACCTTCCGGCCAAATCGCCATCGGCAAACACGTCAATGATTTCGTTGCTTGAAATATCACCAAAATCTTCTCCAAATGGGTCATCTTGCTGCGTCGCTCCCAATTCGCTTTCAAAATTGTCCCTTTCAAGGAATGACTTTGCCATTTCAGCAGAAGGCATATTTTTAAAAGAAAGAGGATTTCCTGCTAAATGATCAAAAAGAAGAATGAGCAAAACAAAATGCATTCCCGTCCACCATTTAAATCATCTGATGTAAGCAAATCGTCGTCCGCGAAACAATCATCCACTACAAAGTCATTATTATTGTTTGTTTTGTTGTTGCTTGTTGACTCAGCATCATTAGAATTTGGGGAAGGATCCATCAGCTTCTTTCTCTTCTTGTTGTTGTCATAAAACTGACATAATACCTAATACTCAAAAACAAGTTAATGAAATTAATGCCAATCACTCTCACTCATAAGCGAAACTCAACGGAATGCGCATGAATACCTAATAGGTAACTGAAATATTTTGGCGTTTTTCTAAGCCTGGATTGTAAAAAAGTAAAGCGCTAAAAAATCCTACAATGTTGAAACCATTCATTTTTTTATTTTTGATCACGACAAAATTTGTTTATCTAAGTAAACGTAAAGACATTAGTGATTACACGGATGCTGACATTGAAAAATTATATGACGAATGGGAAGAAAACGACGAGGACGAACTTTCTGAAGATGAAAAACCGCCCTATCAACGAAAGGGGCCCCAAATTGACTTCGAATCGCTTAGACAAAGAGTTTATTTATTTTATACTACAAATACATAAAGCACATTATAATTCCTTAAGGCTGACTCTGAGGATGAACTTATTAAATTAACGAAGAAGGGCCAAACTGTGATGATGTTTGTGTCTGTGAAGGATCAAAAAGCCGAGGGCAAAAGTAGAGACTTCACCGACAAAATTTCTTCTTTATGGCTGTCAAATTTTCATAACAATCACATCGATGCTAAAGTATTCATTGTTGAGGATGACCGTGTTCTTTACATGTTTTCTGGTCGACTTTAGTTAAAAATTTATATAATTTTTATCGTATAGAAGGTTCTCAAGCATGGGATGCGCGTGACTTTTTGCTTTCTCAACCCGAATGTGTTGAAGTTGTGCTGGAGGGCAAAACAATGCCGGGAAAGGGGTCAACGAAGAGAAAAAAGACTGAACTTTGATTAATTGTGCCTCTGTTCGAATTTTTAAAAAATCATTTTTTTAATATCAACCATTTTATGTGCAGAGCAAGGCTGTACAATACACCCTATACTACCTATAATCTTTTTACAAATTTTATCTTTTTTGTACTGACGCGCATTGATGGATTCTCACGATCAACACCAAAATGGAGTGGAAGACTCAGCGATTTTGCAAATTGGGTCGATGTTTCAAAGACCTTCACAATTAGAAAAGATAGATGAATTACTCAAAAAGGCTGAGAGAAAAAAGGTAAATTTTTTGTTTCCACACTCGTGGTATAGCCAATCTCGATCTAATGCTTTCAGGCAGCAGTCGAAGCAATGCTGAGAACGGGAGTTCAGTCGCAGTTGGAGGGAATTCGGTCGGCAATTTCACACCTTCAAGTTGTGGGGGAAGAGGTCAAACTGGTTGACAAAAGGCATAAAGATTTAAAAAAAAAGAGATCAATTCACAATTTAAGTATGCAAGAAATCTTCAACCGCCTGCAGTCCATTCCATCGGCACGAATTAAACTAAAGGAATTGAGCAAAGCGAATAGTCAACACAGCCAATACGCAATTGCGATGGACAACATCAAACACATCTGCAATTTGGCTGACACCATTGAAAAAACGCATGAGTCGGTAGTTATTTGACAAATGGAAAATAGTTTATTCGTTAATTTAACAGTTTTATTCTCGACGGGAAACTGTTGCTTGCTCATAAAAATGTGATGGAGTTGGAGAATGCCAGGGATGATTTAATGTATGAAGTGCACAAATTGAACTCAGAACGCAGAGAATACGACAAAAATGTGAGTTTAAATGTCAGAAAAACAACAAAAAACAAATAATGGTCTTCTTTTTCTTTAATCAAAAATGGATTAACTCCGTCTGAGCCGACTAGAATCTCATAACTTTTCCTAATTTGGTCAAATTCTGTATTTGAAAATCTTTTGGGCAATTTTAAATATTTTACATGCCTTAATGAGAGCTTCAGTTCTTAGAGCATTCGAATGCTACTAAATTTGTTCAATTAGGTCAGCTTAAAAAAAATTAACTCGTCCTAAACTTGGCGCAGAAGAAGTTGACCCCTACTGTTCTTTAACAACACATCGATAGACTGATTTCTTTTTGAGTTGCTCAAAACCTATTTTTCTGACGTCGATAAACTTGTCGAAGACTTGGGCAAGCAGATTTGGTACATTTGTTCGCGAGCTTTGGAGGCAGTGCAAGGCAACGATAGCGCACTGCAACAGTTGGTATCCGCTTTAAGAATAATCGAACGCGAAGAACGGTGCTTCATTTAATGATTGAATATACATAAACTAATTCATATTTTTGGCAGCATTGACAATTATTACTTGGAACAACTGCCAATGTCAAACAGTTTCATGCCACCGGGTAGGCCAAGAAAATGGCGACAGCGTTTGTTCGAAGTATTGCTGAAAAATGTGCACGATCGGCTTGAGGGAAACCAACTGGAAGACAAAGCGATCAATCGACAATGGTTGGCGAGGTATGTCAATTATTTTTTTAGAAAAAAATAAATTTATTCGAAATCAAAATCCAGCTCGTCTCCGACCCCCTTCACATTTTCACCTTTTTTCAGGTATTTGGAGGCATGTCGTCGTCGTGTTGTTGACGATTTGCGATTGGTCAGAACTTCACTTTCTGCATGTTTTCCACCCGAGTACAACATTTACGACCGTTACGTCAAATATTATCATGACAGCATATCGCTTCATGTAAAAACTGAATCAGGGATAAATTTATGCCCTTTTAGCGATTACCAAAAATATCTACCATCTTTCAAACTTTCGGAAGAGATCACTGAAACCTGAAATGGTCAGATTTACATTCTAATTAAACTAATTTTAGATAAAGAAATTAGCATCGGATTCGCTAGAAAAGAATGAGCTAGTGCAATTGCTCAGTTGGATTCAAAATTATACGTATGTTTGTTGGTTTAATTTCGGTAAATTTAACAATGGCTTCAGTGGGGAACAAATGTTAGGCCATCCGAAATTGGGAATCCAAGCGCAAACGCTTGTCCACGAGTTTCCATTGCTGCCCAAATCGACCACCAATCATTTACACGACCGCTTTATTGAAATGACTCGGAGGGATATGCATGAGTGGCTGGACAAAACAATGATGCAGGAAAAAGACGTTGGCACTTAGTGCAAAACAATTCAATCAATTCTGTACGTGTTTAGGATTGGTATAAGCAGGTGCCACCTGAGATGGACAGCAATAAATTCTTTTACACTCAGTTGCCCAGCATTTTGTTTGGTATGGTCGAGGACACTGTACGTTACTACTGTTGTATAGTGTGGAGAGATTAGGACTCTATTGCACTTTCGATACCATTCGAAACTCAAAATATAAATATTCAAACGAAAATGATAGAAAAACTATGTTCGGGCAAACTTATTGACTAAGAAATGTGAATTCCGATTTATTTGAAAGGCGTTTAAAAACATGGAATCTATTTGAATTATCGTTTAAAGCCTATGCTTCCGAATGGTACCAAGAAGAAGTCCTTAATTAACCAAGAAAAGCAATGGTTCAAGAAAGCTAGCATATTTAGTTACAACCATTTTTAAGGTTTCACTTTCGAAGGAGATTTCCCAAGAAATTGTTCCACGTGCTATTGATGTTGCAGTCGACGAGTTTATCGTTTTTTCTAACAAATACAAAGAAGCGGCAACAGCGTACAAAGGCAAACACTTTGAGGACCGTTCGCATTTCCAAAGTTACACTTCGACAATGGTGCAACATTTCTTGAACTTTTTCGACCCTTCTTATTTTGCAGATTGCAATTGCGAATAACTTGGATATTTGTGTAGACTCTACGGACAAACTTGAAAAGCACATTCGTCTGACAATGGAAAGTGGCTCTCATGACGGCACCTCTTCACCCGAGCCGACCATTTCCTATGGCCCACCTTCGGCACGAACTGTCGGCTTTTCTGTGATTAATCGTCAAGAGCTTATTGGAAAAATGGAACAGCTTAAGAAGAAATGGCAATTTGGAATTCATTTTGCGTGAGCATTCGATGTTGTCAGTTTTGATATTGGAATCTGTTTCTTCAGCATATCAGCAATGCTTGAAGAAGTGGTTGAGGATGTCCAAAAGCATATGGAACAGTTGATGACCCGAGCCTGGCAAGACATTCCTTCCCCCCATTAATTTGTTAGCATTTCCCTTCCAGGCTATTGGGCTCAGCCGACTTGGATACCATCTGTATCACAGTAGCCGACTATTATCGCGATTATCGTCATCTTCGGCTTGGAACCCGTTTCACTCTGCTCAACGAGTTGCTGTTCAAAATGATCGCCGAATTCATCATCGGTCTTGAGACTCGGTTTGTTGTTTTAATTTGTTCCAATTTACCAATTTTTTAAAAGGCGGCTGACATTCTCAAAATATGAAGAGCGCCACTTGGCAGCCGAACGAATCAAAGCGGACGCAAAGCGAGTGGAACAGCAATTCGCCTCTTTCTTTGATGACCCTGACTATCCGGTGGGTCTAATAAATTTTCACTGGTCAATTAATTTTTGCATTTCTGTTTTAAGATGCCAACGGTTTCTGCTGTCCTTCCTGCGGTGGCGGAAGTGTTGGATTTGCGTGACAAAACTTTACTTTCTTTGGAGGCTTCGACCATGATGCGCAAGTTTCCCGACATTCCCGCAGAATTTCTCACCGTACTCCTCCAAATTCGCGAAGACATTGGGCGAAATGAAGCAAAGTGAAAAAATTACAAAAACCATTTTATGTACGATAATTTTATAATTCTCTCTTTATAGAAACATTGCCGAAGAGGCGTTGAACAACACACGCTACCACCCCCGGGGGGATGCGCAGGTCAAACGACTTTTTCAATTGTGCAAATCAGGCGGTAGCGGAGGACGACGAGCACTGCCGGCGTTGGAGTCGACGATGCACAATATGTTTGCCACCATTATCACCACAACTAAATCTACGACCGCTTCTTCAAATTTGGGCTTCAAATAATGGACTTTAAAGAAAGCGAATGGCGAATAAAGTGGGATTCTCAACACTTTAGTTTCTTTTTATGGTAATTTTGTTTCCTATTACAATCACGCTTATGAAATCCCGCCGGGAGATAATCACGCCGTTGAAATTTTGAAAGAAATTTAAACAAAAAAATCCAATGTTCGAAGCTTGTTTTTTTTTTTTGAAAATTCTATGGAATTTAATAATAAAATTTACATGAATTTTTTGAAACCTTTATAAAAAAAATCGGAACTTTCCTTAAAAAACTAGAATTTCTTCTACACTGGTTTTTTTGAAACTTTTTTGGCACGTGATTTTGTCTCGGCGTGATTTTATCTTGTTCCCATTTTAATTATGGAAATAATTATTAGTTTATATAAATATAGACAACTCCTTTTTATTCGTAAATTTAAAATCTGAAGATTATTTCTTTTTCGTTTGGCTTTTCTCAAATTTAAATCATTTAGACACTAAAATTTCTTTTTATTTATCCAATTAATTTACTTCAAATTTTGTCACAATATATGATGACATTAATTAAACTAATTTGGGCGGTCGATATAGCACCCGACGTCCGAAAAAGTTATTTAAAATTTAATTAGGAATCTTTGACACTTCTCGTATTTTTGATGAATCGGAATAAAGGAACAACAATGAATTATTTTCTCAATTTAATTAATTTCCGATTTACGTATTATGTTTCATTAGTTTTCAAGTGACCAAACGCCTTGTAATTTTTAGACGCAATTAAATCTTAGAAATTGAAACTAATTTTCGAAGTGTGCCTATTCAATTTTTATTTATTTGTATTCGCACTAAAATGGTCCCTTCACAGTAATATGTCGGGGATTGGCTGAGTGTGTGTACTTTGTACCTTCTGCTGCTGAGAAACATTGTTCGATAAGGCGGGGAACTCCCTCTTCCCATTTTCCAATCAGTGCCTTGATCACTTTTTGTTCATGTCTTTCCGCCGGCCCCATTTTAGTGCTGATATCAACAAATTTGTTCTTAAGGACACGACAGTGCCCCAAAAATACAATTCTCGCCCCATTCATTCATTCAATCGTTTATTAGTCTCTCGTCAAACTCGGAATTGACCAGTTCGGCCGCCCTCTTTCAAAAGAAAACATAATAGTCCCAACCCAATTTTCATTGAAAATGACAAATAAAGAAAGGGTGGTGGAAAAGCCAATTGAAAATAAAGCAGCACAGCAAGGCAGCGGAAATGAAAGTGCCAATGCCGTTGGCGATGGACGGAATCGGTGAGTTGCGGGCACCGTTTCCGCAGATTCCGCCTTTATCAATCCAGGGGTGTGCACGACGATTGTGATGGGGAACAAAATGATGAAGAGGAGGAGACGGCATCGAGGGCATTTCCACCCATTCCTCTTAAAATAATAGGCAAAATTCCAGGCTTTTTCCATATATTTAGACCGGGTAAAAATGGACAATTTCCTTTTTTGGACCCTTGCGCCTTCAAAACGCCTTTCACCACCGCTTTTAACGGAAGGGTCAGTCAAATTTATGCGCCAGAGGGATAGGACTAATAGGGGAGACTTGTCTATTCGTTAGGAGGACCACAAATGGTGGTCGTCTGTGTTTTATGACCACCATTGTCCGGTAGAAGCGCACATCGTCGTGCCCGCCCCTGGACCCGAACAAAACCCTTGTGATTAAGCGCGTCCTTTGAACAGCAGCGGGACGAGAGGCAAATGCACACCGTTGACTTGTCTCAACGGTAATTTGTTTTTTGGAAAAACAATGCACTGATGTGAACTCGTTAGATTTCTGTTTTATATATATTGGAATTCGGCAGGTTCATCGACACATTTCCCTCTTCGTTTTTCTTGGGTGATCATGCGCCCTACAAAGACCATTCCGCTATTTCTCTACTCAATTTGGCCCACAATCAATTTGTCACTCTTCCCCCGTTGGTGACACAGTTCATCAATCTGATCAGGTGGTGTAAAAATGTAAAAATATTTGATCAAAAACCTTTGGTAAAAACTTGACCGAAATTCCGTCCATTAAAAACAGGCAAAATCTGTTCAAACACATTTAATGTTTCGATGATTTTTCAAGTACAATAGTTCTAATTAGTTCCTTTCGAATTTAAAAAAAACATTTGTTCTTACGCTGTTTTGTCCCCATATTCCGTCTCTGTCTTTTCCATTGTCATTGATTGTTTCTGTATTCCTTTAGCCTCGATATAAGCAACAATCAATTGGCCACACTTCCAAAAGTGAGTTCCCAATCAGTTGTCTTTTACCCTTAAATAGCCCCAGTAATGAATGACAAAACAACATTTTCGACTTCTTTTAGGAGATCTCTTCACTGAAAAGTCTTCGTGAGCTTTCACTTCGAAACAATTTATTGGAGAATCTGCCCAAAGAATTCCAAAGTCTGCAATGTCTGCGCGAATTGAATTTGTCCGGCAATTTGTTGGACCTTTTCCCGCGAGAACTTTTCCAAATCAAAGTGCTAACAATTATCTTTTGAATAGTTTTCTTTCATTTTCTTTCGATGTTTTTTATCAAATTCAAAAGGAAATGTGACCTTTACAAATTGCACCTTTTCTTAGTCTCTCCGTGTGCTTTATTTGGGTGCCAATCGTCTCCACTCGTTGCCTTCCGGCATTGCCAGTTTGGCCGACCTCCAAGTGCTTTACCTGGGCGGAAATGCGTTAGTCGACGTGCCGGAAAGCATCGGTCAACTGTCTGAGCTAACTTCGCTTGGTCTGGCGGACAATCGACTGGAGCAAATTCCGATTGCTGTTGCCAATCTTCGCAAGTGCAATTTTTTTTTTTTTTGGTGGGTTAATGTTTCCACTTTTGGTCCTTTTTCAGTTTGCGTAATTTGGCTTTGCATAACAATCGGCTGAAGGTGCAATTTGTTGGTTCCATTGCATTACACAAATGTTTTTTCATTTGTCAGTTCCTTCCCCCCGGCATTGCCCGTCTCAAAAACTTGGAATATTTGAGTCTTCGCAACAATCCGTTGGTCACCGATTTTGTCAATGAAATTCTGTTGGAGCCGCCAACTCTCAAGGAATTGGCCGCCCGAGTTGTCAAAATCCGTTTCTCACCGACCTTTTGCCACTCAATGCTCCCCAGCGATTTGATTGAATACCTTTGCACCGGTGGCGCTTTGGGAGGCGACTCTTTGAACATTTCCAAAATTAAGCCAATCAATGCGTAAATCCGAAATGTAAGGGCGTCTACTTTGAGGCGTGCGCAGAATTGGTCAAATTCGTCGACTTTTGTGGCAAATATCGCGTCCCACTGCTCCATTACCTTTGGTCAGTGTGTCAATTTGTCGTCTTTTACTCTCTCTTTCCCGCCCCCTTTTTTCTTTCAGTTCTCCTCGCTGTTCCACAAATACGCCTGTTTATGCGTACAGTAGCGGATCTTCCGCCTCCGAATCGGACGACGACCATTTGCAGCATTTCCGTCACCACCCGCGTGCCCTCCAAGGAGAAACAAATTCGGCACCTACAGCTTCTTCCGCTCCAATTTCGGCAAACGCAAAAATGAAGAAAGTGCTCTTGGGATGAGATTTTAGCAGCAGGCAATTTGCCTTTACATCCCATGCAATTCGATCTCCCCACCCCTAATCTTTTAAAGTCATTTTCCGTAATGTTTTTTATTTCTTTTAAAAGAATAACAATAAAATTCAACAAAAATTCGATAATGAGCAATTGATAAAGCGGAAATGGGAGAAAGGCGGGGGCAGAGAACCATTAACAATTGAAGAAGCAAAAAAAATCTGTGGTCCCTAAATATTCTCGCTTTATTGGCTAGGCTCTTTCTTCCCGTTTTTCACTCGTCGGTAAATAAATCGTGCAGTATTAAAGGCAATAAATGGGAGAATAATTCCTTTGACAAAAGCTCGGATGACGTCCTCTTGACAGTCACAGAGGACGAAGCAGAATTCGAAGGTGGACAAGCTGGTGGAGATTCTAAGAGCGATTAGAAACGTAATTAGCAAGGGCGTAGGGGGGGTAAACTCAAAAAAACCCGATTGGTGGTGTATTTTTATGATTTGTAAATTAGGTATAATGTGGTAATCAAAGGATACCCCCTCCCCCGGCATTCGTATTCACTTAATGCTCGACTGCAGCAGAAAAGAAGGGAGGCTGAAATTGACTTTGAACGCAACTCGCAAATGTTGGGAGAGGCGGCGTTCGTAACTCAATGACGGGGTGATTTCGCTGATTGAAAGATGCGCCTGCACCTTCCAATGGCATTCGTTATTCAAATAATGGTACACAAAAAGAGCAGAAGGGGAACCACCAGCAGAAAGCTGAATTTGAGCTAATTAAAAAATTACATAAATTTAAGAATTTCGTTCCCATAAAAACGAAGTGCTTAAGTTAAATCTGACCCAATCATTACTTGCAAAGCAGGACAAAACTCAGCCGAGACATAACTCAGCCTGGAATTTTTTTTTTGAAAACCCCGGATTTTTTCAGAAAATTCCTAAGCCTTTTTTTGAAGAAAATAACGGAATTACTGAAAAAATTTCCAAAAAACAGAAAAATTTAGTTTTTTTGTTGTTGAAAATTTCAGAAAAGGCTTCGGTTTCGGCGACTGAGTTTTGGGGTGCACCGCATTTCTCGGTAAAACTGGAGTTTTTTTGTCCGAAAGACAATTAATTTATATTGAATCTAAGTTAAAAAATGTTTACTTTGGGAAATCTATGATTTTATCCGTGATATTAATGAACTGTTGAACTTTCATATTTCAATTGAAAACTGGGTAATAATGTGCATATTTGTGACAAAGTATTGTCAAAGATTCGACATAAAAGTAGGACTTTTCTTGTTCAACAGTGTTTTTTCATTAAAATCGTAGACATAATATCACGAAACGGGTCATTTTGGCGTGGCCATTTTGGCGTGGCCACTTTGGCGTGGCCGTTTTGGCGTGGGCCATTTTGGCGTCGTAGGATATCTTTTCTCAGAGGGAACCAAATTAAATATTTTTAGTATCATTCGATAGCCCCAAGTGTTCTCTATAAGCCTACATAATTTTAAAAATTTTGGCCCACCCAATAAAAAGTTAGGTTTAAAAAAGTTAAAAAATTTCAAATTTCGGAAATTTTCTCGAATTTTTGAACGTTTTTGAACATAACTTTTTATTGGGTGGACCAAATTTTTTGAAATTATGCAGGCTTATAAAGCTTACCAAGAGCTATCGAATGGTAGTGATAATATTCAATTAGCTTTCTTTTGGACAAAGTTATGACCAACGACGCCAAAATGGCCACGCCAAAACGGCCACGCCAAAGTGGCCACGCCAAAATGACCCCGACCGTAATATCAAGTACTTGATAAAAAAAAATTACAGACAGATTCATAAATTTCCCAAGAGACCCATTACTCGGTATAGACAGAATATGGAGCAGCTCGTAACCCTCCCCCCACCCTCCAAATATCAGTTCAGCAACGCAATATTTGCGCCCAAAAATTTGTAAAATCTAAGTTTGACTTTTTTTTCCTTTTTTTGTAAGGAAATTTCAAGAAAAAAGAGAAGAAAAAAAACAAAAAATTACTTGAAAGATAATAAACAATTGTGGCTGATTGTGGACAGTGAAATTGAGCAAAGAAACTGAGGCATTGTCAGGAAAATTGAGCGCAAAAATGCCTCTCCATCCGGGCATCAAAGGAACAATCATTTCGGAAAAGAAAATAATATTTTAACGACACAGAAAAATATATAATCACTTGCACTGATTGAGAGTAAAAGTGACGAATTCGGAACGGAATAACGAAGCGTCGGTTCAATAATAGCTGAATATCGATGCAAAAATGATGCAGGACAAGTGTTGACAAAAGTGAATTTAGAC
Organism: Heterodera filipjevi; assembly: GCA_039877585.1. Classification (NCBI taxonomy): domain Eukaryota; kingdom Metazoa; phylum Nematoda; class Chromadorea; order Rhabditida; family Heteroderidae; genus Heterodera; species Heterodera filipjevi. The sequence goes on along the minus strand of JBDPZO010000006.1, from coordinate 11,116,167 downwards.
GAGAGATGGACCATTTCCGGGGATGTGTTTAGCGTCGTCTAAAAAAATTTTGGTTAAAAGGGTGATTCTAGTTCAACTCGTCCAATTTGTGAAAATGACGGATTAACTACCAAAATAGAACCCAAAGGCTGCACTTAGGAAATCGTTAATTTCTTTTAAATTATTATTTTTCCATCAATTATATTGTTTAGACCTCTTGCTGCAGACCAAGTGAATAGGCCCATTTGTGCATTAACTGAATAGTGCCATTTCCAAGCCCTTTTTCGTTGAATTGAGTTGCTCCTCCAATTCCGACTTTATGCGAACCAACTAAAGCGAAATCAACAAATTGCCTTATTCTCATGCCAATGAATTCGGGTCCATACCTAAAAATTAAGTTTAAATCGGTGTAATAAAGGGGACTTTTTCGCACTTTTCCGCCCCTTGGAAACAGCCAATCAGCGAAAATTTTGCAAATAAATTGCTTTCAGGATTGACTATTTGCAACATTATCTCATTTTCGCGCAAGCGGCGAAGAAATTCATATTCTTTTCGTATGTTTTCGGCAGTGCTTGAATAGTCGACCAATTGCCACCCCTTAAGCTTTATTACATTTCATTCGGTATTATTTTTTTTCCTGAAATATCCCACCTCTAAGTTGATTCCGCGGACACCCATCACGTCGTAAATGCGTCGCATGCATGGATCAACAAGGACTAATTGACAAATAGCCGATTTTAAGCATTCCAGGAGAAATTCTAACTTTGGTGCGCCCGTTGAATATCGGCAAAAGCTTTGTCCGCTTTCTCCCTGTCCGTGTCGCTCAAATTAGATTGTTTGTCCGGATGGAAAACCAAACATTTCTTTTTGTATGATTTATGAATCTCTTCGGTGGAAGCGTCCCTTGGCACATCCAAAATTCCATAAAAATCTATTTCCTCCACATTCTCTTCCTCCCGAGCAGAAGAATAGGCAAAGCGATCGCCACCAAAAAATGATTCGCCATTCTCATTGTCAAACATTTGGATGTTTCTGAAAAATGTTAGGAAATTCAAATATGAAAATACAGGTTCAAAAAAAATTGGTCTCAAAAAAGAAAGAAAACATTGTAAAATTTAAAATTTGTTTATTCTAAAATTTCAGGCCCTCGGAGTAAATTTCATTTCGAAACATCTGAGATTTATTTACAGATTTGGAATTTTTGGTCACAAAAAATAATCAAGCCGCTAACTCCTGGAGTTTTTTTTCTTGTTTTTCTTTTGGTTTTTTTCGGTGCTGGTGGTGAGATAAATATTCTTTATTTTTCTAACCTAAAATACACAACAAGTTAGTAAGGATGGCACGGACTCCGAGTTCCGACATTTTTCCGATTCCCTAATTTAAAATTTTGGCAATTGTTGGAAGTTTTCTGATTTAAGGAAAATTGTGAGGATTTTTTTGATTGTGAACGATTTTCCTCAATGCTTAATGCTTATCGGCACCGCCAGCAGCCTTATTGAATTTGAATACAAAATTTTTATATTACAATTAAAAATAAAAATCCACCAAGCAAAAGAAAGAAGTTTTCTTGATTAGCACAATTGTTTTTATCAATCCCTTTCTGAATAGTCTTTTTTTCAGGTTAAAATATTTTGTTGCCAGCAAATGAATTCTTTTCGAATTAATGTTTTAATACCCGCTCTTCGACATTGTGAGTTTTATTGCTATTTTGCTGTGGTTTGGATTAACTTAATATTTTGTTTGTGTGTAGCTATTCGATGTCGAAACATTCACTCATTTCGACGAGGGCAGCTCACGAAATCAGCAGCAACAGATCGCCCATCGGATGGTTCTTCAAATCAGCCATGGTGGCAACAATTTGTCAATCCATCTCGGGTAGTTTTTTTTTAATGACAACTTTATTTTCTTCATTTTTGTTTACAATGTTAAGGGATCGACGGCTGACACCGAACCGACTTTGGTCGTCCGTCTCGCTGATGCGCCATTCGGACGCTCCTCATCCTTTTTTGGGCGTCTTGGCGAATCTGTCGTTATTTACGTGGTCAAATTGGCCACATTCACATTTTTTGTTATTGCTGGAGTCCAATTATTGCTTTGGTACTTCGGCATTCAGGTCCATTATTAAAATTATGATAAACTCTGTTACAAGTCTAACCAAGGTTTCAAAATTTTAAAATTCCCCACCCTCCCCCCCTCAAAAAAAGAAAATTTTTGAATAAGTATTTGACTTATATCTATTCCTTGTTTTTAAAAATAATGTTTTATTAAGACAATTCTAGAGCTTAAACTTATTACATTTTTTAATTTGTGAATATATTAAGTTTTTTATTGAATTTTTGAGAAAACCTTTAGATTTAGAAATCTAAAAAAAAAAATTGGTTGAGTAATGAAGCGGGGGAGGGGACGATCTGCTCCCTCACTCCCCAGGGATTCTTTTCGCCCTACAATTTTTTGGGTTACGGATCTAACACAGATCCGGTCTTATTTATATTGTACATTAATCTATTGTAATGTTGCCGAAACCCTTACATTGCTTGCTACAGAAGGTGACCGTGCACACGGGTGGCGGTTCGCTGCTCGAGTCACTCACCGACCAGCCGAGTTGGACTACAGACAAAGTCGATGTAACCTTCGAAGATGTGCGCGGGGTTCGTTTGTTTTAAATTCCAAATCTAATAATGTACAAATTGAATTATATAACTACCTGAAACTCAGATGGACGAAGCCAAGGCTGAGGTGGAGGAAATCGTCGATTATTTGCGGGACCCACGTCGTTACACTTCTCTTGGTGCTCGTTTGCCAAAAGTTTGTGGCGTCAAATTATGATAATTAGTCTCTTTTTTTTTCTTAGGGCGTTCTTTTGGTTGGTCCTCCGGGAACGGGCAAAACACTTTTGGCACGCGCCATCGCAGGCGAAGCCGACTGCCCATTCTTCCACGCGGTCGGCTCCGAATTTGACGAAATTCTCGTTGGACAGGGCGCCAAACGAGTCCGTGAACTCTTTCGTGAGTTTTTCTCAAGCCATATATTGTCCATACGAAAACTGCATTTCAAGGTTTGGCCAAGGAAAACCAGCCTTGTGTGATTTTCATTGATGAGATCGACTCGGTAGGCTCAAAGCGGACGAACAGTGCCATCCATCCCCACGCCAACCAAACCATCAATCAACTGTTGGCCGAGATGGATGGATTTGAACAGAACCAGGGAGTGATTGTGATCGGTGCCACAAACAGAGTCGACAATCTTGACAAAGCGTTGCTCCGACCGGGCAGATTCGATGTGCAAGTCACCGTGTCAAAACCGGACTTGCCGAGCCGAAAGGACATCTTCAGGTCAGTTTTAATGCTAAATTACCGGTCAGATTTGGAAGACTTAACAATAATTGTAAAATTATTATGACTCTAACAACATTGCGATACTGCCAATTGTAAAAAAGACATTGTTAAGATTATATTTGGACAAAATTGTGCACGGCGACATAAACGCCACCCAATTGGCCAAAGGAACGACCGGATTCACAGGCGCAGGTATGAAACTTTTACTGAAAGTAAATTCAAAATGACAATTTATGGAAATGGGTTATGCTATGCCAAATGGCTCCTTTTTATCATCATTTGACTCAATTTCTTCCTTTTAAAGACATTGAAAATTTGGTCAACCAAGCGGCACTGAAGGCGGCCAAAGAAGGGGCGAAGGAAGTGAACATGCGCCACTTGGACGACGCCAGGGGTTGACAGCAATATATGTTATGTAAATTAACTGTTTGTAGACCGCGTGTTGATGGGGCCAGAGAGAATCAAAGGCCGACTGCCGGATGAGGAAACAAATCGGAATACAGGTTGGTTGGGGGGGGGCTAATTTTTATTTTGCAATTAATACGAAATTGAACCCGCGTGCCTTTTTAGCCTTCCACGAAGCAGGCCACGCCATCGTCGCTCATTTCACTGACAAGGCGAACCCCCTCCATAAAGTGACCATCATCCCAAGAGGCTCATCTCTTGGCCATGTAATTATTTTGCATATGGGCAAATGACGAAAAGGGGTTCCCTTTTAAGACATCGCAACTGCCGGAAAAGGACCGCCACTCGGAGACAAAGGCACAGCTTCTCGCACAATTGGACGTGGCCATGGGCGGCCGTGTGGCGGAGGAATTGGCTTTTGGCCAGGAAAACATCAGCACCGGCGCAACGGCTGATTTGCGATACGCCACGCAGGCAAAGGGGAAAATGAATGAATGGAAAGAAAGTATTTTCATTGAGCAGGTGGCAGAACGAATGGTGAAACTATTCGGAATGAGCGACCGGGCCGGACTTCGCGACTTCACCGTGAGCAAATTCTTAAAAACGCATTTGCCGAAGTATTTTTTCCCTTTCTAAGGTCGAACCCCTCGAATCCGAGCAGGGCTTTTGGGTGGACAGGGGGCCGAGCACCAGCGAAATGATCGACCGTGAGATGGAAAATTTGTTGCAGCAGAGCCACGCACGCGTCAAGGACCTGCTGACAAAACGAAAGGTGGGGAGAAGGCGGGGAATGGGGTGGCAATAAAAAAAGGGGGGGGTAATTGGACGGGACCAAATTGGAATGGACATTCAGAAGGAACATTATTTGCTGGCTGAGGCGCTGTTAGAGCACGAAACGCTGTCCAAGACTGACGTTGAGAAGTTGCTCAGGGGCGAAAAGTTGACGAAACCGCCGCCGACACCGCCGAAAGGGCAAAAGAATAAAGGACGAACATTGGCAATCGGAAAGACGGCGAAGGAAGAAGGGGGACGGGGATAAGAGCAGAGACGGGAAAAGGAAAGGGCGCAAAATGTGGATTGGCGAATATCTAAATTGTTTAGTGCAGTCGTTGCGCGTTTATTATATACATAAATAAATTATTTTATTTTGCCGTATTGGACATGTCTGGCTGATTAGTGTCCTTTTCTGATAATGGAAAGACATTGCCAAAAATTATTCCCAGTGTGTCCAGAATGTGTTGGTCTTGGTCTTTTGGAAGAAGTTGCTGAGTTTAGGTGTTTTTTCTAGTATTGTTTTAACAAGCGAAGTATTGAAAATCCAAGCAGGACAGTAAAATCATACCCAAATAAAACGTGAAAAATAGTCCGAAAGTACCATTTGTCGTGTCTCTGCTATACATCACCGTATTCCCCCCCCCCGTGCCCATTTGCTGTACATTTCGTATCACGGTGCGGAGCTGTTATTTAAAAAAACCATCATTATGAACCAATTTCAGAAAATTTCTTTTATTTCAAAAAAGATGGCCAAACGAACTTACACACAAAGCCCAGGTTTTTTTCTACATTTTTCGTCATAACTTTTTAATTACATGGGATTTTTTGAAATTTTACAAGCAAATAGAAAATACTTAGTTAGGGCTATCAAATGATATCAAGAATTAAAAAATCTGGTAGCCTTGGAGCAAAATTTCGCCACCCAAGCCAAAATCAGACGTTTCGCCACCTAAGCAGAAATTGGACGTTTCGCCACCTAAGCAAAAATAGGACGTCTCGCCACCAGTTTTGCCACCTCTAAGAAAAGCCACCCATTTCCCTTCAAAAAACTCAAATGTGTTATCACTACTCATTCAATGATAAAACTTTAATTTTGGCTTAGGTGGCGAAACGTCCGTTTTTGGCTTGGGTGGCGAAATGTCTGGGTGGCGAAACGTCTGGTGGCGAAACGTCCTATTTATGCTTAGGTGGCAAAACGTCCGATTTTGGCTTAGGTGGCGAAATGTCCGGGTGGCGAAATGTCCTATAGCCCCTGTATCACCACTCCCTAATTGACAACAATATAAATGCTTCTACATTTTCATCGCCAAATCCACTTGTTTTTTTCGTGAGATTTGTCTCAGTTTACCGTTACAAAAATGCATTTTAATAAAGCATAATTTTTAGCCTACAATTTTTTTGTTCATTTTTTGTAAAGCCAAATGAAAGCGAATATTAAAATTCGCAGCAGTCACACGTAGCACGTCAACTGCGATGACATGGACGTGAAGTGCCATTTATTGCAATTTATTTATTTCAAATTGGAATTACATTATTCTTTTTGAGGGCTGTGAAGAAAGCGACCAGGCGGAAGATATTTTGAAACGAAAAATCAGACCGATAAACGGATGAGCGGGCCGACGTTTCAGTATGCTGACTGATCAATCGTTTTTCCATTTCTTTATTCAATTTTCTTATACAATTTAAATATTTGACAACAATAAAAAGAAATTTAAAAATGACAATTAAAAACAAAATTTTTTATCCTATCGTAAAACAACGACCACAATTTTTCCGTTGGGAATTCGTTGTACTAAAAACAAAATTTCTTTCCGCTGCTCGTCCCCCTTGACTCCTAGGGTTTTTTAATATATACCTTGGATCGCTGTAGCTTTGTCTAGGCCATTCGGAATACATGAGCACTCGATAAAATGAATCACTTTACACGGTCTTATTAAATTGTATTTTTACAAAAATAATGTTTCAAAAGCAAACTTTGACTGAAATAGTCTTCGCCCCAGTTCTGGCAATTGTTGGTGAGTAGTGCATACGCCGCGTTGGGCATTTCATCATAAATTTGTTGGATGAAAAAGAATGGGAATCTGCCTTCTTCGACACGCATTGTCTTATGGGTTTTTCGGTAACGGGCCCATCTTAAAGTTATAAGTTTAAACTGTAAAAGAAACAGTTAATTACCCCCAAGTCTTGCCCTGTCCGGAAAACTCCAATGTAATGTAATACTTCCTCAGGCGCACTTCGCTTGCCTCACATTCTGGGCATTTAAATGTAATTAAACCGGGGTGATGTGTCACAACCGCTGTCTCTCCTGTCAAATTATTTTTTTATACAAAAGTAATAGTTTTAATGAAATAACCCGGATTTAGCAATGCATGGAGAACGGGGCCTACCATTTGATGCGCACGACACGAATTTCAGTCGCATAAAAATTGATATTGAGATGGCGACACTGCCTCTGTTCGGTCCAGCCACTATAGGTAGCAGTATCAGTGTCGGAAGAAGAGGACATTTTTTTCCTAAAATTATGTATTAAAAGACGAGCTAGTTGACGCGCACAAATTTAAACTCATAGCCTTTTTTTTTGGCTCTATTGCAGTTTACCGGCCTTAAGAAATACTCCTACTCATAAAAAAAGAAATGCTAGGCTTTTTTTAAAAAATTTCTCGGCCTAAGTATTCACCATCTTCCCAAATTTTTAAATTTCTTAATCTACTATTTTGGAAATTTTTAGCAGGAAATTCCAAGAAAAAACTTAAATTTTCTAGATAAAAAAAACTCAAAAATGCTAAAATTTTGGGCACTTATCCTCCCCTTAGTCTTGGTTTTGGAAAATGTGCATAATTTTCATTTTTTATGTGCATATTTTCAGCCTTATGGTGCCAGTATAACTTTTTTATGTGTTGTCAATTTAAGTCTGTTTTTCATTTTTTATAGACATAATTCCTTTTATTTGCCATCAAAAAGGTTTTGGTCCAAAGTTGTTACTATAATTCAGTATTTTGTAAAAAGAATATTTTTGGAGTAATACTTTTGCACACGACCGTAAAAAGTCAAAAAAAAAAAAATGTTAAGTTTTTTTGTTTCTATGGCATAAAGAAATTCTTTCTTGAAAATTTCTGCTAATTTTCAGATGGGACATTGAAATTTTAAACCATCTCACATTTTTGATTTTTAGCATTTTTGAGTTTTTTTTTTCTTTCGAAAATTTAAATTTTTTCTTGGGATTTCCTGTTTTCAAAATTCTCAGGCAAGAAACGCATACGGTTGTCAGACAAAAAATTTTTTTTTATTATTTTAAAAAAAGTAAAAATTTTTCGAAAAAGATTTTTAAGAATTGGTTATTTTAGAGATATGTTTTTCAAAAATTCTCAAGAAATGAAAAATGCCAAAATATTTAACAAAATATTGACAAAACCTCAAAATATTGAGTAATAATTTTTTTTCAAAATCCCAAAAATATTTTAGTTTTATTATGAATACCTTTTATGTCCAAATGAAAAAATTTAAACGCACAAATGCTTCTTTTTGGCTCCTTTATTCAAAGTATAGTAAGGCAGGGATTCGAAAATGCCAAAATATTTAAATAATATTTGAGAAAAAGGCCAAAATATTGATTTAAAAAAATACAATTTAGGATGTTTTTTTAGAGAACATTGCCCACTATACCTTAAGCTGTTTACCAACTTTTTTCATGTAGGCCGCAGCATCCGTAACAAGCAACAAAACCCGCGTGCCTTATTGAAACCATTTGAAAAGAAATTGTCTTGAAAAGTGAAAAAATATATATTGCCTTTCCGTCTGTAATTTTCCGAGTTCTTCATTGACGAATCGATCAATTGCCGCACTGTCCACTTTTTCCAGACATTTTACAGAAACTAAATGTGGCTTGTGCCATTGTTGTCCATCCGATTTTCCAATCAGCAAATTAGCCACCGCTCTACTCATTTTGTCTTTGTTTCGTCCACGGAAATCAGCGCTCACGATTCGGCGCCAAGAATTTTTACCTAGCCTTATTTTTTTTAATTTCACTTTTTCTTTTAAAAACTAGGGGATATGTTTTCAAAAAACTAGGGCTTGGCGCCGAATCGTGAGCGCCGAGTTAAAAATTCCTTGAACTGAATCGGCAACACTGAATTTGGCGATACTGAATAGTAGTGGACCCCAAAAGAAGCATTAGTGCGTTTAAATTTTTCCATTTGGACATCAATTTAATCAATAAAATTAAATATTTTTGGGCTTTTTAAAAAATATTTTAACTCAATATTTTGAAGTTTGTAAAATTTTGTAAATATTTTAGCGTTTTGGACCTTTTCTTGTCAAAATCAAAAAATTGACACGAAAAATACACCTCTCTAAGAATGAACTTTTGAATAATTTTGAAAAACGACAAGATTTTGGCAAAAATTTTAAATAAAAGTAATCTTAAAAATATTTCTCGAGGATTTTTTAAATTTTATCTAATTAAAAACTAAAAATCTGGTCTCTACTTATGAGTTTTTTTTTTTGCCTGAGAATCCTTATAGCAACTGTAATCAGTAAAGAAAAACTGGAAGAAAAATGCTGAAAAGTTGTACGAAAGAGGATATTTTCTCCAAAAACTCTTAAAGTAACTTCAAAATTACTCTATTACCTTAAATAATTAAAAAAGGATTTTTTAAAAATTAAGAAATTTTTGTTGAATAAGCATTTTTCGTAAAAATTTTAAAATAAAAATTTCTCAAGTTGAGAATTTTCTCAGTTTTTTGGGGTCGGTCTCGAGTCTCAGGAATTGTTTCGCTTAGCTTTTAACGATTAATATGGTAACCGCAATTCAAACAAAAGCTATTTGATCAAGGTCGGTTTAACGAAACGAAACCGCAAACCAGTTTTTCGGGCCAAAACCGGGAGTCCAAAAAGCAGCCTTACCGAAGCCGGGTGGACCGGTTTAAAACCGACTGCTACCAACCGTACAAAAACAAAAAGTGAAGCTACCACTGGAAGACGTCTTTACATGTTCGAAAAATCAAGGTTTTAACTAGGGTTGAAAACCCGCACCCGCATTACCCGTACCGGTACGGTTTTACCCGCATATTTTAAGGAAAAAACCCGCATGCGGTTCTTACCCGTAATCGATTTGAAAATTCGAAAACCGTACGGGTAAACCCTGCGGGTACCCGCAAAAACGCATATTTTAAGCAGTGGTAAAGATTGGATTTTGGATGAAATTTATGCTTTGTGCATTTGGTTTTTTTTTTTGGCGTAATGTTTTAGTTTTTCATATTTATTTGGGGGATATTTTGATTGTGAAGGCAAACATGGAAAAAATTGCGATGGGACCGTCAATTGATGACGATGAAAACGAATTTTTTTTGAGAATAATGAAGAGCCTGATTAAATTATTTGATTTTTACCGCTTTTTTGATTTAAAGAACAAATTTAGAATATTTTTTTTTGGAATTCAAGAGCCAAACGTTAGAAAAAGCGGGTACCCGGATACCCGCCCGCACATCCTCAAAACCCGCATGCGGGTACGGGTTTACCCGTCCGTCCTAAATTAAAAAACCCGTTACCTGCACAGAGACACTACCCGCATGCGGGTTTTGAACCCTAGTTTTAACTATGTAAATTCAATGTCAGCGTCAACATGAATCCGTTATTTGAAATTATCTTTTTCTCTCAAATTCCTCTCCTATTTTTGTGCTCTGATTCAAACCCACCATTTTTGAATTCGAAATTAATTTGTGGGGGGGGGGAGGAAAGAGTAGCATTAGCGAAAGTGCCTTCTGTTTAGTTTGGCTGAGTTTGCCCCCATTATGTTCGCTTTGACTTGGCCAATGATTCCATTGGCCAAGTCGGTCAATTGCCCCCCCCCCCTTTTTTGCCCTGTTGGAATTGTTAATTTTCTCGTCAAAGCACAGAAAGTGCCCAAAGGCAGGCGAATGAAAGGGATGAAACTACGGAAGGGGGGGGGGAGTGTATTTGAGGAGAAATGAAAAATTCATGGGAAGGCATTGAGTCAAAAGCGTATTACGGTAAAGCCAACCATCCTTTGGGGTGGGGGGGAGGCAAAAAATTACGGAAAATTGGCTTAAACTTTGTCCATCAGTCCATTTACGAAAACTCAAGCGCACCCCTAAAATGCGTCAAAGTCCTCAGGTGATGCCGCCGGTTCCGACGAGTTCCTGCGGCTATGCCGGGGCCGGGTGGGCCATTTTCAGTAAGTCGTTGGCATTGTTTCACTTTTCCCAAAGGGACATCACCAGAACTAATAGAATTTATTTGTTTGGTTTATTCATCTTTAAATTGTTTTTTTCCATAGGCCAAATGCCTTCCCACCAAAATGTTGCGGCTGCGTCCGTTTCTTCGCACCCCGCCCATGCATTGTTAGCCGCTCACGGCACTGCCGGGTTTGCCGGTGCGGCTGCTTTGTTCGCCACCGTATCGGCTGTACCGTACTGCCAATCAATGTCACTTTTTCCGCGGTACAATAGGGAATGACTTTTATTTATTAAAAACTCCTTCACAATAATGACAAATCCTTGCCCTCCCTCTGTTTCCATTCACCCTTTTCTTCTCTCTCTCCCCTCTTCCAGTCTTACCCTTTCCTTCTCTCTCTCCCCTCTTCCAGTCTTACCCTTTCCTTCTCTCCTCCCCTCTTCCAGTCTTACCCTTTCCTTCTCTCTCTCCCCTCTTCCAGTCTTACCCTTTCCTTCTCTCTCTCCCCTCTTCCAGTCTTACCCTTTCCTTCTCTCTCTCCCCTCTTCCAGTCTTACCCTTTCCTTCTCTCTCTCCCCTCTTCCAGTCTTACCCTTTCCTTCTCTCTCTCCCCTCTTCCAGTCTTACCCTTTCCTTCTCTCTCTCCCCTCTTCCAGTCTTACCCTTTCCTTCTCTCTCTCCCCTCTTCCAGTCTTACCCTTTCCTTCTCTCTCTCCCCTCTTCCAGTCTTACCCTTTCCTTCTCTCTCTCCCCTCTTCCAGTCTTACCCTTTCCTTCTCTCTCTCCCCTCTTCCAGTCTTACCCTTTCCTTCTCTCTCTCCCCTCTTCCAGTCTTACCCTTTCCTTCTCTCTCTCCCCCTCTTCCAGTCTTACCCTTTCCTTCTCTCTCTCCCCTCTTCCAGTCTTACCCTTTCCTTCTCTCTCCCTTCCTACCCTTCTTCTCTCTCTCCCCTCTTCCAGTCTTACCCTTTCCTTCTCTCTCTCCCCTCTTCCAGTCTTACCCTTTCCTTCTCTCTCTCCCCTCTTCCAGTCTTACCCTTTCCTTCTCTCTCTCCCCTCTTCCAGTCTTACCCTTTCCTTCTCTCTCTCCCCTCTTCCAGTCTTACCCTTTCCTTCTCTCTCTCCCCTCTTCCAGTCTTACCCTTTCCTTCTCTCTCTCCCCTCTTCCAGTCTTACCCTTTCCTTCTCTCTCTCCCCTCTTCCAGTCTTACCCTTTCCTTCTCTCTCTCCCCTCTTCCAGTCTTACCCTTTCCTTCTCTCTCTCCCCTCTTCCAGTCTTACCCTTTCCTTCTCTCTCTCCCCTCTTCCAGTCTTACCCTTTCCTTCTCTCTCTCCCCTCTTCCAGTCTTACCCTTTCCTTCTCTCTCTCCCCTCTTCCAGTCTTACCCTTTCCTTCTCTCTCTCCCCTCTTCCAGTCTTACCCTTTCCTTCTCTCTCTCCCCTCTTCCAGTCTTACCCTTTCCTTCTCTCTCTCCCCTCTTCCAGTCTTACCCTTTCCTTCTCTCTCTCCCCTCTTCCAGTCTTACCCTTTCCTTCTCTCTCTCCCCTCTTCCAGTCTTACCCTTTCCTTCTCTCTCTCCCCTCTTCCAGTCTTACCCTTTCCTTCTCTCTCTCCCCCTCTTCCAGTCTTACCCTTTCCTTCTCTCTCTCCCCTCTTCCAGTCTTACCCTTCCTTCTCTCTCCCTCAGTCTACCCTTCTCTCTCTCCCCTCTTCCAGTCTTACCCTTTCCTTCTCTCTCTCCCCTCTTCCAGTCTTACCCTTTCCTTCTCTCTCTCCCCTCTTCCAGTCTTACCCTTTCCTTCTCTCTCTCCCCTCTTCCAGTCTTACCCTTTCCTTCTCTCTCTCCCCTCTTCCAGTCTTACCCTTTCCTTCTCTCTCTCCCCTCTTCCAGTCTTACCCTTTCCTTCTCTCTCTCCCCTCTTCCAGTCTTACCCTTTCCTTCTCTCTCTCCCCTCTTCCAGTCTTACCCTTTCCTTCTCTCTCTCCCCTCTTCCAGTCTTACCCTTTCCTTCTCTCTCTCCCCTCTTCCTGTCTTTCCCTTCCGCCCAACCTTTCTTCCATTCACCTCTCCTTCTTTCAGATGATGCGTTTCCGTCCCCCCCCCGCCCCCCTAGGGCGCACCTGTCCTCTCTCCCATTCCCAAATTCATTTCTATTCACCGTCTTCATTCATTCTCTCCGCTAGTCCCACGCTTGGCCGATAATTGGCGGGGTAGAAGCCCCTCCGGCGCGTTCTCTTCGGCCCATTAGGCGATTAATCCAGGTCTATTGGGGGACAGATTCGGTCAAAATTAGCAATGTGCCTAGGGGGGACACACATCCGGCACAGGTGGGGGAGGGAAGGGAAGGGCAGCGAATGAAAATAAAAGCGATGGAAACATTTATAAACAGTAAACTGTAAATTTTAATAGTGAATTTACACCAGCAAAAGTTATGTTTATTATAAAAGTGCTTTGATTTGTCTTTCTTGTGCTATTCATTGCATTCGGCCACTTTTCGAAAACGCAATTCCCCGCCGCTTTCCTCTCAAATAGTTCCCTTGGCGAAATGTCCCTCCGCTAAAGGCATTTCAGTGGCCAAGGTGATCGACCGCCATTTCCATGACGGCCATCGCTTGCCAACCGTCGATGCCATGGCACCCATCACCTTTTCCCTGACACCGTCCCAAATTCGTCGGATGGGTGTCGTTGCTGTGCCGATGGTTCACTTGGCACCTCTAATAGTCTCTCCTTACTTTTTGCTTTGCTTAAACCCTGAGTAGCCTTCGAAAATATGTTTCCTTGGAATATCGTTTCTCCAGGCCCATTAAATGTTTTCATGATTTGCCGACTGAACTTTGGGCCCTCTGTGGGCATGGCGATGCGATTTGTTGCCAGGGGCGTTACTTTGGTGAAAGTCTGTCTCCCCGGAGGGTACAGCCAATGCCCTGGCGATGGATGATGCTCGGTTACCACCACATCCCGGACGTGAATGTTTGCTCTCCGTCCCCGTGGTGATGGTCGCCAACACGACGGGTGGACCGATGGACGTGGGGCAATGCTTGGGGGGGGGGGGGTCGGAATTGTGCCGAACCCAACCCCCCCTCCGCCCCCCCCCCCCCCCTCCATCACCAGGACATCGCATTTGCCCTTTCATCGTCACCCCTTTCATTCATTCACATTTCGTCAAACAATTGCTAAATCCACATTCATAAAGCTTTTATTTTTAAATGGAAATGCTTTTTCGTTTTAAAAAATTTGGCAAAAACTTTCGGATGTTTAATTGTGCTAATGAGGGGGAGGGACAGCAAATGACAGCCAAGCGCAACCTCCTTCAACCCCTACGCTAACTTTAATTCTCTAATCCCAAACCTCAACACCCGAGCTCAACCTTCCCCGTCCCCGCCCAACTTCACTTCCCCCCTAACCGCAACCCCTCTCGCTCCACCTTCTTCCCTCATCTTGCCGTACTCTCTCTCCGTCCATTTTCTCTCCTCCCCTCTGCGGTGCCTTCCACCTTCTCCCCTCCCCCTGCCGTGCTCTCTCTCCCCTCCATGTTCCCTCTTCGCCCTCTTGTCGTACTCCCTCTCCGTCAATTTTTCTCCTCTTCCCCTTTGCCATACTTTCTCTCTCCCGTCACTTCTCCCCTCTCTCCCCCCACGCCCTCTACCCCCAATTCTTCCCCTTACCCCAACCCAAGAGGAGGAGCAATCCAATGATGGGAATGAACAGCCAGCCCTACTAACACTTTCAATTATAATTTGCTCAGATGCAAATCAAGGAATCTGACATATAAGTTTTTAGAAGAAGAAATGTTTACGTCGGCTTTATTTTGCGAATATTTCTTCCATTGTTTCCTTTCCATTCTTTGCTCTGCCGAATGATTGCAATGCCTTCGGTCGGTGAGTTTTTGTCTCACTTTTTTGTTCTTCCATTCATTTTGCATCTTAACACTTTTCTCATTAAATAGCATTCATTCCTTTCCTTAGCAAAGGATTTTGAGTGTGAAAATTGCAGGGGCAATCTGTTGGCAAAAGGCACGGATTTGGGAAGGTGGCACTGCCAGAAACCCACCCACCCCCGAGGCGCATATTACCTACCGTTTCTCCCGCCTTTCTCCCCCGTCGTCGGTTATAACACTGACCGCGGGGTTCGGAGGGCGTGGCAAGACATTTGACCAGCAGCTATGTCCACCCCCTGCTGCCTCTCTCTCCCTTCTTTTCCTGCCTCCCACTCTCTCTTTTTTCCCTCTCTCTTACCCCTCTTCCCTCTCCCCCTTTCCTCCTACTCTTTCCCACCCTCCGGCACCGCCCACTGCACCTAAATGAGCACAAATTGAGCCATTTCGCACCTCTATGAGCAAAATTCGCATCATTGAGCCCCCAAAATTCCAACAAAAATCCCAAAAGCACTAAATTCTTTACCAGTAATTTGAGTACCAAAAATGATGTTTGTGTGCTCAAACAATTATGACGAGGAAGAAATGTCCGCTAGCAATCCTCCGATTTTTGTGCCGCCCCCATCTTTGGGCCCACCAAATTCAGTCCCGGGCAGTGCCGTTGTGGTGATTGAGGAGTTGGACAGTCGGCACAGCAACAACATTGGCACTTTCCACCCCCACTTCCATCACAATTACAACTTTTTGCCCCCGCTTATCGGCGCGGGGGACGACGATTTGTCGGGGGCTGTGGTGGGGACGGGGCCTCGCGTTGGCGGGGACAGTCCGCCGTCCCCGTTTTCGTCCGCCTCGACAGTGGCGGAATTTTCGCCCGATTGGTGTTGGTTGGAATTGCCACCGGCGCCACAGCAGTCGAACTTTGGACCCCACCATCAGCCGCAGCAGAATAATGCGCCTTTGTTCAGACAGCAGCAGCACAACACTTACGCAACGGCCCCTGCGGGGACAAATGGCGAGTTCGAGCAGCACAACAACACCGAGGGGCACCAACGGAGTACGGATTATGGAGCACAACAACAACAGCAGCAACAACAAACGTATTATCACCAGCAAAACCAACAGGTGGGAAGAGAGGGCGGACGGATGAGTACGGGGAAGGGGTAAAAAACCAAAAAAAAAGTAAAACAGCAACAGATGGGAAAGATAAGGCGCGGACGAATGAGTACGGGGAAGAGACAATTACTGAAAGGCGTTAGGAAATTGAGAATCACAGAATTCATTTTAATGGATCAACTGCCACTACCATTTCCTCTAACACTATATACCCTTCCTTTCCAATTAACTTTTCCGCCAATTTAATTTGTCCATTTTCCCTGTTCTGCCGTTTTCGTTAAAGAGACAAATCTTTGGTTGCCATGCCAACTGTGC
The DNA here is from genome assembly GCA_039877585.1 of Heterodera filipjevi. Lineage (NCBI taxonomy): Eukaryota > Metazoa > Nematoda > Chromadorea > Rhabditida > Heteroderidae > Heterodera > Heterodera filipjevi. The sequence goes on along the minus strand of JBDPZO010000006.1, from coordinate 11,100,178 downwards.
CATTTGTTGTCTCTAATGACCAAAACGGCGATTGCGTTGTGCGCGAGCGTATGGTGCACTAAGCCATTCATAAGGTATTTAAGCCCTTTGGCAATCAAAGGGGGGAGGCCCTCGGCGGAGGGTGCGCGGCGGTCGGTGGATTACGATATGCCAAGCGAAGACTGCTGCCGGCACATTTTGCTCTACGACCAGCCGCCGCCGTTGTGCGTGTCGTCTTTCCCCCGGGGACATTAACAGAGCAAACACATCGATTCACACGCATTCATTGTCGAAAACACATTAGAACATCCATCATCATCATCATCAATTATCAGCGTCATCCATCGTTCGCAGCATGGAATTGCCCCCGTTTCTGGCCACGGTGTCCTCCTCCTCCTCCTCCGCCTCCGTCTCTCAGCCCTCTTCCCTCAAATCGTCGTCCTCAATTGTTGCCCATCACCACCACCACCCGTCGATGGACCTTCCGCACCACTTAAACCAACACCATCAAATGGTAACACCGGCCGGTTGTTGGATGTACAGCTTGGACTCGTCCTGTTCTTCTCCACCTCCGGTGCCCTGTTTTGATGGCAACAAATTGAGCCCCGCCGACTTTGGAGTAGCCCACCCGATTACTTTCCACATTCTGACAGCACCGCCACCCGTTATGCAACAAAATGTTGCTGTGTTGTCACAAGGCACAGCACCCGTCTTTTTTGAGCCGCAACGGCGCATCGTTCAGCTGAGCATGGCACCGCAAGTGCACTCATCGTCAGACGGTGCCGAAGTCGAAATGATCGCATTCGACGGCAGCAGAGTGAGCAATTGGGGACAAAGGCGAAAAAGGCAAAAAAAAAAACAAACGGAACAAATGCCAAAGGAACGGACATTTGTAAGAAATGGGAAATGCGCAGCCAAACTTTATCACATAAACCGCTTTTTTCGGCTGTTATCAAAAAAGCATGAACGCAATTTAGCGCTGAAGGAATTATTATAAATGGGCAATTATTTTCGGATGGATGGAGTTGGCATGGCACGCGGTGAAAGACGACAACGGCATTAAATGGCCATGCCATGGATTGTTGGCCTGTTCCCCTTTGGTCGTTCCCCTAGGAACCACTGGCAAAATGCCACTTTCTCCGGATTTCCATGGCATTTACCTCATTCCATCGCCCCGGGTTACCGTTATTCGCTTTTGGCTCCACACCCTTCTGGACTTAAAAATGCTCTGTGGCATAAATGGGGAGACGCAACCACCACCGCCATGTTGGGAACGGCCCGTCGCGACGGTTAGCGATGGGACCGACGCGGGCAGGGGCATCTTCGTGGTGGTGGTCGGAGGGGACCAAATAAACCGAATTCAGCAACAGGTGGCACAGAGGGAAAGCAAAGCGAAACACAAACAAAACCAAAGCAAAGGCCAAAATCATCTCCAACTTCTCTTTTCCCTTAAGCATTATCAGCCACTTCAACAGCAACAGAATTCGGGCGGAAATACGCCGCCCGCGCTGGGCCAACACGCGACGTATGTGCTGAGGGAGCAGCAACCGCAGCTTCACCATTCGGCATCAACAGCCTCGGCTGCAGTGCCACGACTTTTCCAACGGCATAAGACACATGCCGAACTCGGCACAGCACAATCGGAAGTATGGCATGAAAAGGGGGAGAGATAACAGGGGGATGGGAAAGGAGGGGAGGGAGAGGGGTGACAGTGACAACATGGGGATGGGAAAGGAGGGGAGGGAGAGGGGTGGAGGGCTAACATGGGGATGGGAAAGGAGGGGAGGGAGAGGGGTGGAGGGATAACATGGGGATGGGAAAGGAGGGGAGGGAGAGGGCTGGAGAGATAACATGGGGATGGGAAGGAGGGAGAGGGAGAGGGGTGGAGGGATAACATGGGGATCGGAAAGGAGGGGAGGGAGAGGGTGGAGGGATAACATGGGGATGGGAAGGAGGGAGAGGGAGAGGGGTGGAGGGATAACATGGGGATCGGAAAGGAGGGGAGGGAGAGGGTGGAGGGATAACATGGGGATGGGAAAGGAGGGGAGGGAGAGGGGTGGAGGGATAACATGGGGATGGGAAGGAGGGAGAGGGAGAGGGGTGGAGGGATAACATGGGGATCGGAAAGGAGGGGAGGGAGAGGGTGGAGGGACAACATCGGGATAGGAAGGAGGCGAGGGAGAAGGGAAATAGGGACCTAATGACCGAAGAGCCGAGCCCTTTGATGCTTACATTTAAATTTCCATTTGATACTTTTACAGAAACAATCGCTTGTGGTGGTGGTGGAAGCAAGCGGAAACGTCCTAAATGACAAACATGGCAGAAACAACAGCAAGAAAAACAGGAGCAGAAGCAGAGAGGAGAACGAGGAAGAGGATGGCACTGCGGAAGACGGCACGGAGGACGAGTCGACGCTGCTCACGAGCGACGACGGAGCGCAAGAGACGGGCGGCACGGGGCACGCGATGCGTGCAGCACCGGAAACGGTCGGTTTAAACAGACATTCGCAGTTGAACTGCTCGAACATTTATTTGGGATTATGTTTTACCGAATTTCACCCTCCCTAATCATTTGGTAAATTTGTCCCAAAAAAGACCCAATGGCATTCCTTTGCTTTGTCGTTTTATTCAGTCATTCCTAACTGTTACCGTACCCCAATCTTTTTTTGTTAGTCCATTTCCCATTATTATTTCTTTCTTCCTTTTCCCTTTCTTTGGCCAAAATAAATTTATGGCCAAAAAAGGTGAGGGGAGGGGGGGATTTGAAAAAATTGGACCCAATTGGATGGTCATTACCGGCCCAAAATGCTGCCTGTTGCTTTTTGGGATTTTGTATTTATTGTGATGATGTTAATGGCCACTCTCTCCCCCCCCCCCCCCTCCCATTTTGGCCTTTAATTACGAATGGCGGCACACAAATAATAAATGTTGTCGTTTCTTCCGTTCACCAGCTGCAAGGTGTGCGAAGAATGGGCTCATCCGACGGATGGAAATAATTGGGATTTGGGGGGGGGGGGGAAGGAAAGGGGACGAATGGCAAGTCGAGTCGGCATTTTACAAAAAGGGAAGCGGACAGAAAGCGGGGAGTGGAGGACGAGGAGAGAGGGAGTTAAAGGGAAATGAGAAATATGGGGGAAGACACGGGGGAAGGGGAGGGAGAAAGACAAAAAGATGAGAGCGAGGGAAGGAGAGAGAAGAGACACACGGACCTTCTCTGACCTCCGTTTGTTCTTTCAGTTGGCATGGCTTCACGCCAATTACGAGTCGTACCCCGGCGCCTCTTTGCCTCGTTGCACTCTCTACGAACATTACCAAAAGTGAAATTAATTATAAATTTGTTGTTTTTTTAAATTAATTTTTTCTCTTTTTTAGCCATTGCCGAGAAATGGGCATAAGTCCCGTGAACGCCGCTTCGTTTGGCAAATTAATTCGCAATTCTTTCAAAGATTTGTTGACGAGGCGACTGGGCACACGCGGCAACTCCAAATACCATTACTCGGGGTAAACAGCGGAAGAGGGAAAAGATAGAGAGCGAAACTGAGCACAATTTGTGGAAAAAGAAGGCTTAAATGTCGCACCTTTTGCCAATTGCTTTTCTCTGCTAATGAATGCATTTGGTCGGACAGAATTCGAATAAAGCCGAGCAGTGCACTGTTGCGCGATGCGTTTCCGCGAGTACACCACAACAACGACGACGCAATGGCACAAGAGCAGCAACGGCACCAGGCGACGCCGACAGTGCGCGGAACGCGACGCAACGGCACGCGGAAGGGCAGCAACCAAACGCAGCACAAAAGCGCCATAAATGCATTAACGGAAGCGAATGGTGCCAGCAGCATCGACGTTGCAATGATGGACATGGACGGAGCGGAGGGAACAGCGATACAACGACAACAGCGCGGTCAAAGGCAAGCGGACGAAGCCGCGGAGGGGAGGGGCGGGAGGGGGGGGGAGGAGAGAGGCCAAGAAGGGAAATAGTACAACTGCCCTTTTCAGCGCTGACTTTCCTTTGCCCGATGCGTTTTCGGCGCCGCTAAGTGTGTCCCTTCCGCGCGTCTCTTTGCCTTTGGATGACTCTTTGGACGAGGCACTGCTGCCGCTTGGACTGACGGTTGGTGATGCTTTTTACTTATTTCTGCTCAGTGCTATTGCTTTTAGGTGCAGCATGCCCTTAAATTTCAAATGGATTATGAAGCGCACAATTCGGTCCGTCCGTTTTGTGCCCCGTCCTCCGCCCATCCCATTTTTTTCTATTTTGGCATTAATTGGGCCCCTTCAGGAAGTGTTGGACTGTCTGCGCCACCTTCGGCTTGACTCGGTTGAAAGTGTGTGGGCTCGTTTTTGGGCCGGTGCCTCCTCCGATTCCGACCTCATCGAAGGCTCTGTCGGCGCGGAAGAGGAACTGTCAGTGAATTTTGCTGCTCTTTCGGCATTGCTTTCTTTGCCTATGCCAACTTTTCTCAGATTGCCCGGGGGTCACCAAATGCAATTGTGCCGTGACGTTCTGTTTCGGCTGTGTACGGTGCCGCAACTGTTGGCCTTCGTTCAAAAGGTTGACTTATGCTTCTACCAATTGCTGCTCGACCAGCTTTTGCCCGATCCACTTCGCCCGTCCCTTTCTGCGGGTTGTCCCATTAAATTCCCTTTTCTTTGGCATTTTGAAGTGCTATTTTTGCTTTAGCCCATCCACCCGATTGGCTTCATCTTTTATTGCCCCAAATTCGTCCTTTTGCCAAAAATCTCTGCGCTTCCATGGCCAAAGCGTTGGGCGTCGGTGTTCCGTCCGCGTTGCGTGAACTCAAATTGGGTGGCGTGCGATTGCTGTCCAATGCGATCACGCGTCTCAGTTCGGTTGCCCATTTGGCGGTTACCGCGCGCGAAGTCTTACAAAGCGACGAACAAATGGCACAAATGCACGCCGACTTTGCAAGGTGAAAGCAAACGCACGGAATGGCAAACATTGCGAAGAATGCCGACTTTTTTAGACTTGACTTTGCTGTGCTGCATGAACAGGCCGAGGTTTTTGACAATGACTTCGATTTCCCTTCAAATTGTTTCAGTGGTGTTGTGATTGGTCTTCCGTTTGGCTCCGCTCGCTGGAGGAACAGTTCGGTGCCGGGTTGGCCCAGCGCCGGCGCCTGGAGGAGTGGGCCGATTGGCTGGACGGTCTCGCCGCGCGTGTGCTACAGACGCCGGCACTGTTTGGGCCGGCGCGCTCTCCGCAGGGCATTTCTCCGACAGCGCCAGAGGCGCAATTCGCCCGCGGCAAGCGATTGCTTCTCGCATGGACTTTTTGGAGGTGCGGAAGGAAACAAACGGACAAATGGGGAAACCGAAAACTTTTGCAGCTCTTTGGTGCTGCGCGACTTCACTCTGCGCTCGGCCGATTCCTTCGGCCAATTTCACTTGGTAATGCCAAACTCCTCCGCATCGCTCCATCAAATGCAATTTGCGTTTTGCAGATTCGCCTTCTGTTCGACGATTATTTGTCCATTGCGGTTGAGCGTCGCCTTGCGCAACTCAGTGGACAACCGGCAATTGCCTTAATGGCACCCGAGGCAACTCTCGCCAAAAGGGAAATGCCTTTGTTATTTTGCTTTTCTCAGTGTTTCCAACTTTGCCCGTCGCCCCTTTCGCTGCCCCCTCAACCGACGCATCACTCCTCGTTACTCGCCACCGCTCCGCATCCGTTCCGCGTCCATCCGCCACCGCCTTCCACCGTTTCGGTGTACTCCGCCGTTCCACCGAATTTCCCTTCGCCTCCACCGACGACGGCAACTTCAAGCAGTTCAACAACGGTTGGGGTTCAACAACAGCATTTCTTTGTGGATCACAGTCATGCACAATCGTTGCATCAAAATGTGTCTTTTTTTAATCTAACACCAATTCATTTTTGATAGTTCAGAGTCCGCTTAATTCGCTCGCCGATTCGTTGCCACCCCCGGGACCAGAGCCCCCTATGGACATGCTCAACGGATCGGACGAAGCGCTTAATGCTTCGGAAGAGAGTCGACGCGGAAGCAGTCATACCAACGGCTCTATGCATTACGTTGGAGCCGGCAATTGCGACGCAAGGGAAGGGGGAGGAGGACGGCGAAGGATCAAGCAGGAGCAGGACGAAGCCGTCGATGAACGAGGGACGGTGTGATAAGAAAAGAGAGAGAGAGGGCGAAAGATCACTTCAAATGCCAAAATATTTGATTCAATTAATTTTATGTGAAAATCATTTTTCTTTAAAATATATCCATTTATATTAAATGTTTAATTTGTGAAAGAATTGGTCACTTTTCAAAAAAGTTAATAGAATTTTCTTTCATTCCCTTCTCCTTTTCATCCTCCCGCTTTTTCTGCACTTCGCTTCCCTTCTCTTTCTCTCCCTTTTTCTGCAGCTCTTTCAAATTCCCTTTGGCTTCACTCTTTCATCATTGCTGGTACTGTATTTTTGGCCAACAGTGGCAGTTTTGCTACGGTATGTCTTCGGTTCCTCCTTCTGCCAATTAAATCGCCGAATGGCCATTGAAAGCGATTTTGAAGCAGCGCGGGCCGCGTAGACAAAGCCAATAGAAAAAGGGACAGCGAAACTGAAAAGGAAAGGACGAGGAAGAGGAAAAAGAAGGGGAAGGGGGAGAGAAAGAGGAAAAGGAAGAGAAAGAGGGAGAGAAAGAGGAAAAGAAGGGGGAGAGAAAGAGGAAAAGGAAGCGAAAGGGGGAGAGAAAGAGGAAAAGGAAGCGAAAGGGGGAGAGAAAGAGGAAAAGGAAGAAAAAGGGGGAGAGAAAAAGGAAGAGAAAGGGGGAGAGAAAGAGGAAAAGGAAGCGAAAGAGAAAGGAGAAAAGGAAGAGGAAAAGGAAGAGAAAGGGGAAAGAGAAAGGAAGAGAAAAAAGTAGAAGAAAAAATGAAGACGAAATTGGTGGGATTAATGGACAAAGTCAAAGGCACAGCACACTTCCGAGCAGCGAAGCGCAGAAAAGCACGGACAACAGCACGGGCCCAAAGCACGGCTTGTACAGCAACAGTCTTTGGTCATTTGGCCAAAAAGAGAGAAACACGGCGATGTGATTGCCCGTGGAAAGTGCCGAGCATTGGGACAAAGTGTTCGGCATTTGGTTGCCGACGGAAGAGTTGTAAATGAGCAACAGCCCTAAACGGAACAAAGGGATGAACAGGGCGAGGGCGGGAGAAAGCAACTTTTTAAATTTTATTTAATTATGCGATTTCCTTACTAATTCAAGAAAGTGAGGGAAATTTTTGAAAAAATTAACCAATTGAATAAAAAAAGATCACAAAAAAGCATTGTTTCAAAGTACTTTTTCAGTTTTCTAATAACATTTAACGAAATTGCCTAGTAGCGATGAATTTTGGGTATTAATCTAAGAAATTTTGATTTTTTTTTCACAATTTCATACATTTTTTCATTTAAAATTGCTTATTTTATCCAAAAACTTTACGAAATTTCCCCTCCTCCCCATTTGCCCATTTATGGAAAAGCCAAAGGATGGATGGGCCAACCATGGCCATTCTCCAAAAAGAGAAGGGAACACAGAGTTAGGCAAGCCAAGCAACTGAAGAAGAGCAGCAAGTGAGCGGCACGGTCAGTCGGGCGCGACCTTTGGGAGGGATTTGGCCATTTGGCAAATTATGGCACTAAGATAATTTAGGGAAATGTTTTGAAAGGACCAAAACCTTGCAACGATAAACGCAAAAACGGAACAAAACATAGAAGCCAAAGCAGAAGAGACGCTAAAGTGCGACTCGGTCAGCACATTGGACAACGAGTCGACGCCAAGCAGTAACAGGGCGAACAGGAGATGGACAATACCCATCCACAAGAATAGGGAACGCGACGGACATGACGAAACAATTTTGAGGGGAACGAAGGCTGAGGAGTTGTGGTGATGGTGATGGTTGTGCAAATTTGGGATTGAAACGGAAGAATGAAAGGATGGCAAAGGAAGGGAGGAGGAAGGACGGCCAGAACAGTCATTGGCACAATTCGAATTTGGAAGGCAAAATGGACAAACGGAAGAAGAATGATCAACCGGACGGATCATTGGCAAGGCAGTGCCATGATCAGCAGCAGAAGCAGAGAAAGTGCGGAAGATGGAAAGGTAATCGAAGGACGAACGGACGGACGGAATGGCGGCGGAGAATGCCGACATTCGGTGGCCGGTCATATAAACATCAAATTGGGATTTTGAAATTAAAATCCGATACTCTTGCCGCTGCTGAACATGCGAATGTTTCGATTGGCCCACTGTCCGTCGGTGGAATGCGTTGTTTAAAATGTGTGAGTTCGGCCCATTGTCCCCAAAATCTTTCTCAGGCCAAATGTTCCCTCTCTCTCCCCTCCTCTGCCCATCCCCCGGCGGGGATTTCCTTCTCAAAATGAACATTTGTGCCCTTTGACTGATCAAACTAGTCTCATGCTTTCCATTTTTCCATTCACCGAAGGCCTCGGGTTTTTTCTTATTTGTTAAGAGATAAAAAATAGACAATTGGTCCACGGGACAATAAATTCTCTCACCCTCTCTTTGCGTATCATTTGCTCCCTCAAATTAATAAATGAGACGATTAGAGAGGGGGCGGGAGAAAAAAGCCATTCCAATATGTTGGAAAGGAGGGAAGGGAAAAGGTGGAGGGAGAGAGATCACGGCAGGAGGAGGGGTGAAAGGGAAATGCTGAAGGGAAAGAGATCACGGCAGGGGGAGGGGTGAAGGGGAAATGCTGAAGGGAAAGAGATCACGGCAGGGGGAGCGGGCAAGGGATAAGGTGGAGGGAGAGAGATCACGGCAGGAGAGGGGTGAAGGGGAAATGCTGAAGGGAAAGAGACCACGGCAGGGAGAAGGGAAATTTTCCAAGCTAGTAATTGAAATTGAAATGTTTTTTTTCACTTCACACTCAACCGGCGACACTGAAACGTTCAGGCCCGCGGGAATATCGAGTGCTATAAAATAGTCAAGTTTTGGCTCTTTTCCTTTGGTGTACTGTAGGTTTATGATACTCGATATCCGAGACTACCGCTCGTTTCGGAACAGATTTCTGTCTGTGAGAAAGAGGTGTCGTTTCTGCATATTTTGAGCCATTCCTTGTACTTCCCAACACCTGAAGCTCAAAAAGTATTGAATTTTTGTCTCAGTCAAGCATATGGGGGAAGGTTCGAGTCCGGCCCATGACAGATATATTTTTGTATTTTTTCTTAAATAAAAGAAAAAACCCGCTTTTTATTTATTTGCGAAACCAAATCGCATAACGTAAGTTCTCGTCAATAAGAAGCTTTTTCTGATGCGTTCGTGTGCATTAAGTTATGACTCCTTAAATTTTTTAATTCTCTTTAACTTTTGAGGAAAATATATAATCAAAAGTATTTGAAGTAAACTTCTTTTTTTCCCCAAATAAGACAATCACAGGTCAATAATTTTGGGGTCAAAGACTTTTTTTGAAAACGTTGTTTTTGAGCTTAATCTTGCGTTTTATTCAACTAAATCAAGTAATAACAACCTATTTATCTCCGCCAACTATTTCTTTTGAGCAATTCCGTCTTTTAAATGGGATAAATTAAATTTAAAAAAATGAAGGGTCGGTGGTGACGATATGCGGTAGAGGGTCAACTGCGTCTGGACGACTGCGTCTGAGCCAACTTTAGAACCTCATAACTTTTTCTAACTTGATCAATTTTTTCAAATTTGGTATAATTCTAATACGCTACGTCTTTTAAAGCTTTTATTACGCCATTGTTAAGCGATTTACTAATTCGTCAAAAAGTTTTCGGCTGATAGGCGCCGTTTTGACGAATTAGTAAATCGCTTAACAGGGTCCCCCGGAAAATTTTTTAAAATATTAAAGAAATCGCTTCAAAAAATTGTAAAAATAGTAATATTGTCTTCTTTTCTCAGAGTAAGAAATAAGACAAAAAAACAAAACCAGAGAGCTGAAATAAGACCAAATCTTAAAAATAAGACCAAATGGTAACTCTGAGGGGTCGGGGTCAGTTCGGCGCGGAACCTTTCGACTCAGCCAACTTTGAGAAGGGAACAGGACGACTCGCCGACGACGACTCGCCGACAGACGACTCGCCGACGCCGACTCGCCGAGAGACGACTCGCCGATAAGATGACTCGCCGACGGACGACTCGCCGATAATATTCAAAAAAATTAAATAAAACAAAAGGTTGATTAAGACAGTATTTCTAATACAAATTCAGCGCAAATAAATAATATGCGCCAAGTCGCGCAAGTATGTCATAATAGCATTTCTGTTTTTCAACGAATTTAAATGGAATGCCGAATTATTTCGTAAAATTTTCAAAGGCTGTCTAAAATAATTTTTTTATTGTAAAATTATTATTTTTTGTTAAATTTTGTGTCTAATATATTTTGAGCCGTTACTAAGCCCGAACTCAAACGGCTCAAAGCAGGGATGCTATCGCCAAAACCCAAAAACCGGGCAAGCGAGTTAAAAAATCGGGCTAAACCGGGCAATTACAAAAACCGGGTAAAAATCGGGCGCGGACCCCCAAAACCGGGCAAATGCCCGGTTTATAGGGCAAAATGGCATCCCTGGCTCAAACGTAGTCTCAAACGCAAACGATTCACACCGATTTTTTTTTGTCAATATGAAGAAAATTTAGATTTTGGCATTTGTTTTTTGTAAAATTTCAATAATTTTTTTTTTTTTGCTATTTTTTAAAGATTTTTCTGCGCGAAAACAACACTTTTAGGCTGGGCGGACTAATCGTATCGCAAAAGATTCGTCGTCCGGACGAATCGTCATCGCCTTCAAACAACACCCCTAATTTTTTAATTCAAAGAATGCGTTGAGACGACCTATCGAAAATGGAATTGATGAAGCTTCGAATGTCATTAAGTTCGGGATTTTCAGTTACTTTCCCTAACTTCGTCTTTCTCATGTCAAAATTTTCACTCTTTGTTTTGCAAATGAAAAACAAAAAATGGTCCATCAGACAAAGTCACTTCCGGCAAAATTAATAAGTATTTCCAATCATTTCCCTTACGTCATCCCTTCACTTTCCTCTTTCATTGCCTGTCCACTTTCCCAGAGAGCAAAGAAAAAAAATAAACACAAACGTCATTAAAGAAGAGGAAAGGGAAAGGGAGAGAAGGAAGAGGAAAAGAAACAGAGAGACAGAGAGAGTAGCAAAAGAAAGAGAGAGAGAGAGAGACAGAGAGAGTAGGAAAAGAAAGAGAGAGAGCGAGAGAAACAGGGAGAAAAGGAACAGAGAGAGAGAGAAGAAAAGAGAAAAAGAAAGACCAACCGTCAGTCATCCGAGACGAATCAATCAGCGGGCGGGACAACGAACAAAACAATCTTTGGACTTCGTGGTGTGGGCGACGCCTGTAGAGTGATGAACAAACCAACCGCCCCAACTCAGACACAGCAGCACCCCTCCGGGGACATTGGAAGGGGAATGGGAAAGGTGGCGGAGAAGGGCGGGGGAGGCGGAGGGGGAGGAGGAGGGGTGCCGGTGGTACCCCTTCCCCCCTCTCTACCTCCCCTCCCCTCCCCTCCCTCCCCTCTCCCCTCCCCTCCAATTTCCAACCCATCTCTTCTCTTCTCTTCCGTCCACCATACATTCCCATTCCATCCTCGTCTCTGTGCCTTGGCCATATCGTCCGAGAAGAGAAATGGAGGTGAGCCGGGCCGAGTGTGGGGAGGAGAGGGGAAAAGGTGGAGGATGTGCTGGAGTTGAGGTTGGGCCATCCTGTGGCCTAGCCTGAACTGCCGTGCGCTGTCCTCACATCCTACCACTCGTCCCATCTCTTGTTGGGTGGACGTTTTCATCTCCTTCCTTCCCTGCCCTTCCCTCTTTCACTCTCACTCTCTCTTTCTCATTTACTATTCTCCCTCTCTCTCTTCCACTATCTCTCCCTGTCTCTATTTCTTTTCTCTCTCTATCACACACACTCTCTCTCTATCTCTGTCCCTCTTTCTTTCCTCTCTCTCCCGCTCACTTTTTCTCACTTATACTTTCTGCTCTTCTTTTTCTGCTGCCGCTGCTTCTTCAGGCCCATTAATGTATACCTGCAGGGTTATAAGGCAGCTCCGCATTTATTCTCGGCGATGAGTATTTTTTGCGTTATTTTCAGCCGAAATTTTCCGCCGTCGGCGTACGTTTCTTTGTGTATGGCATTTCTCTCTCTCCTTCGTCTCTCCTTTCTCTCATTCGCCTTCCTTCCCACTTAATCTCCTTCCTTTCCCTTCGGCATGTGCCACCTCTTTAAAAAATATCTGTCTTTCATTCTCTTCTCACTTCTCCGCTCGCCCCATTCTCTCTCTTCCGCAGTACCCAAAAACGTCTGTCGCTGCCCCTCCCTCTCCCCTCTTTTCCTGTCTCATTCTTTACGCTGTAATTCCTCCCCCTGGGCGTACGTCGCAAAAAACGTCTGTCTGCTCTCCCTGCCTCTGTTTCTCTCTTTTTTGCGCGTTCTCTTCACCTCTCCCTTCTTCCAGTCTCGTTCGTCTGCAATCGCCTTTTTGTTTGAGCAAATATATTCTCCTCCCCGGCTCACTCACTTCATTTCCCTCCCCATTCATTCCCCCTCCCCCTCCCCTCCCCCCCTCCAAAGTCGTATAATCGCAACATTCCTTCGAAAAATGCCTGCATTTTAATCCAAAAAATAGAATTCCAAACAGATTTTCATTTATAATCAGCTTCAATTACAAACAATTCTGCTAGTTTTAAATGCAAAACTCTATCATTTGGCCTCATTTTTTTAAGAAAAGAAAATGAAAGGGGGCGGGGGGGGGGAGGGAAGAGAGAATCACCGATCGCTCTCTCTTTGATAAATAATTGTGCTTTTCCATTTTCCTGTTCCCTTTTATATTGTCGGTATTTCTCCCCCCCATTGCCCATTATTTTTCCCTTCTTTCTCTCTTTTTATGCTTCAGTTTTGGCTGGGCAGCGGCCCAGTCGTGGTTCAACTGCTCAGCGTGTACTGACACGGCTGCTGAGGTATTGGATCATGACTGAACCGTTGTCTGGCGAATGCATCGGCGTCAGTCACGTGCAGCTTCTGAGCGTGCAGCAGTTCAGGGTTAAAGAATAAGAAGGAGTGGGACACTAACTGACGGACAGACAACGGACGGAAGGCATTTTATCAGGTGAGAGAGAGAGAGAGAGAGAGAGAGAAGGGCATTTCACGGACATTGGCTTTGGTGTGAGAGGGGCGGGGATATTTCGGGGGCATTCGTATGAGGGGCGAAAGGGGACATTTGTGGTACATTGGCATTCGTATAAGCATGGCGGGGAAGGGGGCATTAGTGTGAGAGAGGCGGGGTTATTTCGAGCGCATTGGTACGAGAGGGGAAGGGGGGGAGGGCATTGGCATTGATATCAGAGGGGTTGGCATTAGTATGACAGGGAGGAGGAGGGGCATTTTGGGAGCATTGGAATTACCCCTTATGGATGGTTCTGAGTCACAATTGCCGACTTCGAGGGTTTGGCATGGTTAGCCGACATTTGCGCCCTGACATTTAACTCGTATCAAAGAGGAAGAAGAGTACCAACGGAACAGAATGAGACCCCATGGACTTGATGTAACAAGACTTGTAGCCAAAGTTGCCCGTTCCAAAAAATATCTCGACAACGACAGGCAATTCGAGAATTTGTATTCCTTTGGCCAGCACCTAATGACCGCGATGAATAGGACAGGCTAAGACACCTGCATTCATTCATTTGGCCTACTAACAAAAGGAATGGACAATTGGATTGAATAAACACAATTCTATTCTTCTCTCGTTGGCCCTTGGGAAACGCCCACGTTTGAATAAAAACTAAATTGAATTTTTTTTTTATTGTGGCGCAAATATTGGGGGCGCAGATGCCGGAGCGGAAATGTCCGCAAATGTGTGGAATACAATCGTCTGGGGCGCAAATGTCCAACCATCTTTTGACATTTGATGTATTTGTAATTTTTCAGAATTCATTCAACAGCACAGAATAAAAGAGATGAAAAACAAATGAAATTCAAAATTTATTAATATATAATAAAAAAGTGTCAGTCATCGGAGCAGCAAATTTCGTTGATTTTGTTACCCAATGAATGAAATGTTTTATGATCAAAACATGGCCAATGGAATGAACGGAAAGAAAAAACGATCGCTTTTAATGTGTGTGTTTGTATTTTCGTGCAGACTGATAAAGCCCAATCATCCATTCACAATCTTCTTCTCTTTTCTCTCTCTCTCTCTCTCCTTTTCTTTCTCTCTCCTTTTTCTCTCTCGCTATCTTTCCTTCTTTCGTTTTCTCGCTCTTTCTATTTCTCTCTTTCCCTCTCTTCCCTATTCCGCCTCTCTGATTTATAATTCCTTCATTGCTCACGTACCTTCCCTGACCGCCGCCCCCTGCCCTTCTGATCATTCAATCTCTCTCTCTCCTTTCACTCTCTCTGTCCCCACCTAATCATGAACTCACTCTTTATCTCTCTCCTCATTCTCTCTCTATACCTTTCTCCTAATAATTCGCTCTATCTCTCTCTCTCCCTTTCTTTTCTTCTCTTTCTCTCTATCCCCCTCTCCTGAACATTCACTCTCTCCTACTCTTTGTCTCTCTATCCCCTTCTCCTGAACATTCACTCTCTCCTACTCTTTTTCTCTCCTTCTCTTTCTCTCTCTATCCCCTCTCCTGATCATTCACTCTCTCTTTCTCTATTCCCTTCTTCTGATCACTCAATTGTCAGACTTTCAATTCTTTTCCTTCCGCTTAAATGAACAGAGTTTCTTTCCCCTTTTGATTAAGGATATTGCCCTTAGCCCAATTGTAAATTTTCATATTCTTTTTGATTTTTGAAAAAGGAAGGGTCGGCGGTGCCGATAGGCGCCACTGGGGGAAATTTTGAAAATTTATGGCAGATTTGTTAACAGATTTTCCTCATAAATTGTCAATTTTAGGTCTTATTTTGAAAAATTTCAAAAGGATTGAGTATCCGGCGGTGCCGACACGAAGCAGGTCAAGTGCGTCTCGCCAACTGCGTCTTGGGCCAACTGCGTCTCAGTTAAAAAAATAAATAAATTATCGCCTAGTTTTTTTTCAAAAACCGAAGCCTAGTCCACAATTTTTTTTTTGTCAAAACACAACCCATGTTTTTCAGGGAAACCTAACCCACTATTTTTTTCTGAAAAACGATAAAACTAGGGGATGCTTTTCAAAAAACGAGGTTCGGTTTTCACAAAATTGGGGCCTAGAGTTCGGTTTTCACAAAAAAATGGGACTAGGCTACGGTTTTCACAAAAAAAAAAATATGGGGTTATTTATTTATTTTTTAATTGAGACGCAGTTGACCCGTACCGGTGCCGACAGGAGCCGCCGTGAAAAATTTTAAAAATATCAAAGAAATTGCTTCAAGAAAATTGTAAAAATAGAAATTTTTTCTCATTTTTTACTTTAAGGTAAAAAATGAGAAAAAATAAGAACAGAAGGCTGAAATAATAACATTTCTTAAAAATAAGAACAAATGGCACCCCTTTTGTTAAATTGTTTTGCCGTATGACTTGCTGTTGAATTGCTTTTCTCGCCCGCCTTCCATCCCATCCCCCCTCTTCTTTCTCTTTCTCTCTTTTTTCTTTCTCTTCCATCTCTTCCTCTTCTTTCTCTTTCTTTCTCTTCCTTATACCCCTTTCCCTTCCTCTTATTTCTCCTCCTCTTTTGCCTCTTCCTCTTCTTTCTCTTTCTCTCTTTTTTCTTTCTCTTCCATCTCTTCCTCTTCTTTCTCTTCTCTTCTTCTCTTCCTTTACCCCTTTCCCTTCCTCTTATTTCTCCTCCTCTTTTGCCTCTTCCTCTTCTTTCTCTTTCTCTCTTTTTTTTCTTTCCTCTTCCATCTCTTCCTCTTCTTTCTCTTCCTTTTACCCCTTTCCCTTCCTCTTATTTCTCCTCCTCTTTTGCCTCTTCCTCTTCTTTCTCTTTCTCTCTTTTTTCTTTCTCTTCCATCTCTTCCTCTTCTGTCTCTTCCTCTTCTTTCTCTTCCTTTTACCCCTTTCCCTTCCTCTTATTTCTCCTCCTCTTTTGTCTCTTCCTCTTCTTTCTCTTTCTCTCTTTTTTCTTTCTCTTCCATCTCTTCCTCTTCTGTCTCTTCCTCTTCTTTCTCTTCCTTTTACCCCTTTCCCTTCCTCCTATTTCTCCTCCTCTTTTGCCTCTTCCTCTTCTTTCTCTTTCTCTCTTTTTTCTTTCTCTTCCATCTCTTCCTCTTCTGTCTCTTCCTCTTCTTCCTCTTCTTTCTCTTCCTTTTACCCCTTTCCCTTACTCTTCTTTCTCTTCCGCTTCCTCCTTCCTCTTCTTTCACTTTCGCTTCCTTTTCTTTTTTTTCTCTTCCTCTTTTGCCTCTTCCTCTTCTTTCTCTTCCTCTCCCCTTACTCTGCTTTCTCTTCCTCTTCTTCCTCTCCTCTTCACCTTCACTTTCACTCCCTCCCATTTCTTCTCCCAAAATTGGTTGAATGGACGGCGATCATTGCCTAATTTGATTGGGAGAGCAGTGGGCGTGGAATTTGCATTTGTTGGCTTTCCTCCATTAATTGCCCCGCTATGCTTTTGCCCCTCCCCTTCCATGGACCATCATCATTAACAGCGACAGAAGACCAATTAATGGACTGATGATGCGCTTATTGGGGGGTCCACCAATACTCACTCACTCATTTCAGTGCATTTTGCTGGGAATGCCTTCTTCCTCAGCATGAGTCATTCTGTCGCATTATCAAATCCTCAATGATCCGCTGTTTGGGTCCATAATATTTTTTTCCTTTGACTATTTAATATAAATTTCTTTTGATAAAAGCCCTTCCCCCCCCCCAACATTTATTTTTGGACAGCCATCAAATCGAGTGGGGGTGGTGGGTCGTCCATTTGGGTTTGTTCAAGATGAGCTGTGGGGGGGGGGGGGGGCACTACCGGAATTTCAGCGAGTTTTTTCAATTTCGAGTGGAAAACTCTTCAGCTATTCTCGCAAATCATCATCTTTCTGTTGAGGGGGTGCTTCTCCTGAAAATCTATCTTTTTTAAATATTTGCCTAATTAATTTTATTTATCTGCTCAAATAATTTTGCAATTGAAATGCTTACCCATTCATTAGCTGCTGAATGTTTAAATTTGCCCAAAAATGCCTTGAGCAATAAACGCGCGGCTAATTAATTAATTGATCGTCCGCCTGGGGCATTGTCTGCTCAAAATGAATTGCCCGTAGGCGCTGATCAATGCGCCCGACACTCCGCGTAAATGCAAGGCATTTGGCGTGTCGTCGGTCGAATTGCGCGCGCAAATTTTGCAAATGCTGCGCTCGCCCCGTCCCGTTTCTCTGCGCCATTGACCGACCACAAAATAAATTCTTCACGAATTCCTCCCAATTCCATCCAACACAAACAAATTTTGGGAATGGGCGAGTGGGGGAGGGGGGAGAATTGGAAGAATTGAAAGATGCACTCTCTGCCGAGGGAGGGGGTCAAACCGATCGGCGGACGACGGACGACGATCACTGCCGGCGGGTGGGGGGGGGGCGGAATTGGGCCGGCCCATTGACCCCTCCGGCGCAGCCCATCGACGGGGACATTCTCTTTCCCGAGGGGCCACTCCAATTCGCTTCTCACACAAACTCAGCCCCTCCCACACTCCTCAAGGGATGTGTTTTGGGTCCTCCCCCTCCCCCCTCGCCCGTCCCCTCTTTCTCCCGAAACTCCAAAATATTCTCTTCGATTCGACAATCGATTCCGATGCAAATTCTCTCTCGCCATGTCCTTTACCATTTCCCCCCCCCCCCCCCTTTGTCGGGCCCAACTGACCAACGGCCGGGCATTGTCAGTCTATTTTTGTTTCGCATTTATTACACTGACTTTCACAAAAAAAAACTGTTTGATTTTAACTTTAGGCCCCCTTCCTTTGGTTGGTCATTTCTTAACCTCCCCCCCCCCTCCTTTCCCTCGCCCTCTTTCTTCCCCCTTTCCCCCCTCCCCTCTCCATTCCCTCGCCCTCTTTCTTCCCCCTTTCCCCCCCCCCCCCTCCTTTCCCTCGCCCTCTTTCTTCCCCCTTTCCCCCTCCCCCCCTCCTTTCCCTCGCCCTCTTTCTTCCCCCTTTCCCCCCTCCCCCCCTCCTTTCCCTCGCCCTCTTTCTTCCCCCTTTCCCCCCCCCCCCTCCTTTCCCTCGCCCTCTTTCTTCCCCCTTTCCCCCTCCCCCCCTCCTTTCCCTCGCCCTCTTTCTTCCCCCTTTCCCACCCCCCGCCCTCCTTATTTTGCTCATTCATTCATTTCCGCCTTTAGTCCGTCTGATCATTTTGTTTTTCTTAATGCGGCGCTATTCATCCAATCCCTTCTCATTTTTCGGCCAAAAAACTGTCAAAAAATGTGGGAAAATGCGCTCGTTCACCCCCACCCCTTCCCCCCCCCCCCCCTCCGCCCGTCCCAACAAATGACCTTCACGGCGATGATCGCTCAAAATACGCTTAAAAAGTGACTTTTGCTTGGCTAAGGATCATTCGTTTCTTATTTTGTCGTCCGGAAAATGTCCAAATATTATGTATAATAAGTCCAAGTGACCGATCCGCTTCATCAGTTCGCTCGAGGGTTGCTTGATCAGAGTGATTGCTTTGTCTGCCAATCCCTTCCAATTCGCTGCTGTTCCGCTCTGTTGGTCCGATCAGATTTGCTGCTCCCGGATGTTGTCGGTTCATATCTCTCCGTGTTATCCTTATCTGTTTTTATTTCCTTCTCTAATTCGATCAACCCAATTTTTCCCATCCGTAAAAATGCCTAAAAGGTTTTTAAAGAATGCCTTAAGGGCATTTTTAATTCGAATTCAAAGCGCCGACCCGACACCTTTTTGCTGCAGATCACTTTTTGTTGTATATACTAACAAAAATTAAAGTCAAATTTTCTGTTTTTCTCTCCCTTCGCAATGCGACGCGTTTCGCCGACCCATCGCCCCTCCCCCCGGGGAGATTAATGCGGAGATTGGGCCTTTCTTTTCCTTCGATTGCGACTCATAGAGCAAACGGCCGAAACAAAAGTCACGCCATAAATTAAACACACATCGGCCAACAGAAAGCTGAAGAAATCCAGTCTCAGCTGTTGCTGTGCTTCACGGAGGTCCGCTCGTAAAAGGCGAAAGATTTAAACGATTTTTGGCTTAACAAATGAAATTTCGATGGATTGCCAAATTAGGGGGGGGGGGAATAATCATTGCAATTCCATGAATGCTGTTGTTGTTCATTGTTATTGGACTGCTTCATCTAAGGTGGGCTCTCGCCAAATGTTTTTTGGCCCATTTTTTTTCTTTTTTTCTCCGGCGTACGCGATTCCAATGGCATTTGCCAATGATTGTTCATCATTAATTTGTCAATGCCTTTCCCCTCATGCCATTCCCTCCTCCTCCCCCCTTGGCTCTGTTCGTTTTCTTCTTCATCATCAGCTGTCGTTCTTTGTCTCTTGGCTAATCATTCCGTTTAAATGCTCGGCGGATGGCAAACTTTTGACGAATCTTTGAACATTATTCCTTCACTTTTCGAATTGACGTTTCAAAATTTCATTTTCCTATTTATTCTTTTTTGTGGATAAAATCTAAGCTGATTGAATGAAAATGAAACTGATCCTTCTCTCCCCTTTTCTTTTCGTTTTTCTCTTTTTTTCCTTCGTCTTTTATCTCTCCGTTTTTTTGTCACTTTTAAATCCCTTTTTTTGTCAGATTAATTTTTCCCAAGAAATTGTCGTCCCAATGGCTTTTGTTGGGCACCCCATTTTGGCAGTAAGTTGTCTTTAAATAAATATTATTTTTATCATTACCTATAATTATACCATTTCATTTTTTTTTGAATTTAGGACATTCGTAAAGGTTTCCATCTTCGGCCCACTCAAACGGTGGACAAATCCAAGCCGATCATTCAGGCTGAGGGCGAACAGATGCCCGAATTGCTTCAGAACCGTTCGCCTTCCCCCGCGCTATCGCCGCAAAGGGAGGGCAACAGAATGCCAAAAGGGACAACGGCACCACCGATGACTCATCAGAGAAATGAAACGAAAAAACAGCTTGAGAATAAAACAGCAAAGGTACAATTAATAATTAATTAATTAATTAATTAATTATTAATTTGATAATAAATAATTAGAATTTTGTGACAGCCTTCGCTGAAAAGCATTGGCTGTCAGCCGGTGAGTGCTGACCAACGGCAAAAAATGTTGGCGCAAATCCGTGCCGGCTGTGTTCGCTTGCGGCACGTACAAACGGTGGACAAAAGCGGGCTCATTTTAGACGAGCAGCAACAGAACTGCACCAACGGCATACGCAACGACGCCGCGTCGCCTCATTCGTTGGACTCGCAGGGGTGAGAGAAAGAGAAAGCGGGGAGAATGGCAAATGCCATGGCAAAATGGAGGAAGGCGCGGGAAGGGCAAATGCCATGGCATGCCGGTGAAGTAAACACGCCCTTGGAGAGAGTGAGAGATTCTCAACCAAATTTTGACCATTTCGTTTTGTGTACTAACAAAACTTAGCATTATTTAGTCGCCCCTCCCCCGCGCCGATCTCAAAAATCTCTTTTGGCATTGTAAAATTGGCTTTTCAAAATGCTAACCCGAAACAGAATTGAAATAAATTTGTCAAAGCACACTTTCAAAGAATTGCTTTTATTTTAAGCTGACCAAATGAACGTTTAGCCATAAATTTAAACTAAAAAACGATGTAATTTAGCACAAATGAAAAAGGAAATGAAAATTGACCGTTTTCATTTATCTTTTAAAAAATCTCCAAAAGAGGGCGACGAAGGAAAGATTCTTTCCTTTTTCTGCTGTTTATTTATTCCTTTGTTCTTCCTTTTCTTTTTGCTGATCCAAATAATTCATGATTTCATAATTATTCTCTTTTGAATTTCCCATTTTCGACTTTTTTCCTTTTTCCGACATTTGCTTTTTTCTTTCTCCGTCAGAAAGAGTCCAAGCCCTCGGACCACGCCGTCCTCCTCCTCCGCTTCGGCCTTCTCACCGACTCCGATCAGTGCCGGCGACAGTGGCGGTTGTTGGCATCGCACGCTGTCCGACGATTCGTCCGATTCGGTCCCGTTGATGATGAATGGCTGTGTTCCTGTTGCCCCTCATCATTATCATCACCATCAACACAATGGCCGGTCGGATGATCATTTTGATCATCCTTCTCACTCTCCTAATTACTCTCCTAATTACCACCGTCACAATCACTATTGTGCTGATCATTTCTCCTCTAATCATGGCCAAAACCAAAATGATCATCAACAACAGCAACAACAGTCCCTTCCGCCCCCTCAATATTTGTTAAATGTTCCCTCCTCCGTCAATGTGCCAACTTCTTCCAATTTGGCCATCGGCCGAGTGCCGAGTCCTCTGCCAGCAAAATGGAATCAATCACAGGCAAAAAAAACGATGAAGAGAAAAGAAGTGTTTCCTATTGTTCTCAGGGGACGACAGTGATTCGGGTGGGAGGGACAGCGCTCGGAGGGAATATTCGCACTGATCAGCCGAAACAGCCGAAGGGCAAAAGCGATTTTCAATTCGACGATCAAAAGGCAAAGGGAGGGGCCAATGGCAGAGGAAATCCGTGGGAATCCTTTTGAATTTAAAACTGACAATTCAGCAAATTTTGGAACGCCGGGAGGAAGTGGCTTCCCTTTGCGCGCAAAGGTCAATGAGTGCCAAATTAGTCACTTTCCGAAAGTTGCAGCAACAGCAGACGGAGTCTGTCCCTTCCTCTTATTGCACTTTGCCGAGAAAGGCAAAGGCACCGACGCAGCACAAACATTGGCATGCCAAAGTATCACCACGGATGTCCCATGTTTAGTTGACAATGCAAAAACATTCACAAAAGGTCGCTTCGTCCGAAAGTTCGGCTGATACGCGGCCATTAGCGCGCGCACATTGCGCCGAGACAGCCTTTGCAGTTGGAAAAAAAGAAAGGCACGGAGCAAATGGTCGGAAAGAGCGATCACCCGCAGATTGGCACGGCACGAAATTGCCACAAGCATCGACGGCAACGAAAAATGAGGTGGAAATTCATAAAAGTGGAAAATCGGACCCTAACAGAAACATCAACAACACCACCATCCCTTTAATGGACAGCAAAATGCCAATACATTGCCAAATTCAAAATTACGACGGCATTCCCCCTCGCCGCATCGACGAAATGACGACGTGCCACCACTGCTGCACCGTTCCGCCAGCTCATCATTGGCACATTTTGTATTTGCTGAACAGCCAGCACCATTTCAACCTTCCGCCAACTTCCGACCGTTTGGCCAAAGAATGCCCGGCGGTGGGGCACACCGTCAACACTTTGAGCGGATAAGGCAATTTGAAAAAAAATAATTAAAAGTTTGAAGCATTTCAGAGATCGTTTTGAAGACGCGGAGAAAAGAAACGGAGGGGAACGAAGTGCGGAAGTTTTGTGGAAGAGGGCGGCCGAAGAAAGAAAGGGCGGAGGGGAAAACGAAGGAAGTGCCAAAACGAAGACAAACGGAAGGGTGGCGACGGTGAGGAAATGGGAAGAACTTTGAAATTGGTTGGAGGGAAGAAAGGGCGGCACTCTTTCTTTGCCTTTGGCAGGTTTTTGTCAACGGCGCCCATTTGGCCCAAGGACAGCCCCAAAAAGGGCAACCACCGCCTCTCCCGAATTCGTCCCCGCCCGAAATTCGTCCTCATAAAACGCGTCCTTTCGCCGCTTCTCCGTCGCCGTGCCCTTCGCGCGAAATCATTCGGCTGAAAACGCCAACAAACGGAATCGACCTGAGAGATTTGCAGGTGAAAAGGGAAAGCAAATCCAACAAATTAACGAATGAAGGCGACAGAGTTGTGCATTTTCTTTATCAGAATTTGGACAGCGCTCAATTGGCGCTCCTTCGGATGAATTTCAAATTTGCCATCGATTTGGACGATGACGCGGAAGGGAAGCGTCTGATCAGAATTGTGAAACGATAAAAGAAAATGAATGATGGAAAAAGAGCAAAAAAACATTTAACCGCCCATTAATTTTCCCGATAAATTTCGAATGAATGCACCACAATCTCAGAATTTTATCCAAATTATGCGTCTTGTATGAATTTTCGCTTTAGAAAAAAAACATTTAGAAAATTGCCCAATCAATCGTAATAAATAAATCATTCCTCTCGAAAAATTAATGGTTCTAAGACAAAATGATCGGGGAGTAATTCTTCATGCTCAACTGTTTCTGCTGGTGTTGTTTGTTGTAAGCGCCGAGAGCGATGGAAAAAAGAGGAGAAACGGTAGGGGGGCAAACCGCCAATGGGGCGCTAAATTTAAATTTGAAAATGGCCAATTAGTCTTCCATCAGCAGCGGACCTTTTCGAGGGCAAAAAGTAACGGGTAACCGTCAGTGGTGGTGAACACACAGAGAAACGTCATAATCAGCGGAAGGAAAAGACGAAAAAATGATGCCATTTTTAACCTTTCTTAACAGAATTTGACTTATCGGCATGAAACTTACTGTAGACTTTAGACAGTAGTGATGTTCGAGAGTCTTGAATCGAGAAAAGTCTTGGGTTTTTTCTGGTCTCGAGCTCGGGAAATTTTCGGTATCGAACATCACTATTAGACAGGTAATGGCACGGAGGAAAGTCAAAGGCACCATTCGGGACAAAAGAGTCCCAGTTGGAAGGAAAACTTTGGAAGGAATTGTTGCCATATTTCCTTGTGCTGTTTAACAATGAATAAAATAGTGACAATGAATTACTGTTTTACCTTAACTCTTCGTGCAACTACGCTTTTATGTGAAAATTTTTCAGATAATGAATTTCTATTCCGACTTAAACCCAAAATTAGATTTAATTATTGGACCCAAATTAAGGCGGAGGGAAAGGGAGGAGAGGGGGCGGGCGGGGGAGGGGGCGATGATGGACGGACGGCAAACTCATCGGAAATTGACTCTTTCTACTTTTGGCTATACCGTCGCTGGCTTATTCCCCACTTTCCCTGCACTTAATACGTCCTTTCGCCCCCTATTTCATCAACAAAAACCGGAACGAGCGAACGAGTCATTTTGAAACCAGAATGGGTAAGCCAAAAAAGGCATGCCGACGTGGCCACGCCAAAATGACCCCGACCGACAAATTAAAAACTTTAGTTCTATATGACATAAATCATTGGTAATTTTAAAACTGCAAATGATAAGTACAGGCCAGGGGTGGGGCGCGGACGAAAAAATCCCGCGGTCGCGGATCGCGCCAGCCCTGGTACAGGCTCTAATGAATTGTAGAAGTTAACGGTTTTCGAATTCTACTACAAAGTCATGTATCGCAAATTGGGCCTAGTTTCCAAAAAAAAAAAAACTTGAGTCTAGTTTGAAAAAAATAAAGCTTAGGTTTTAATAAAATTAGGGTGTTTCAAAAAAAAAAATTAGGGTTAAAAAATCAGGAGGTTCCTTTTTTACACAGCATCCCGAAAAGGGCTCCTAGTTCAATAAATATTGAATTTATATATCTCAGTGGTCTGTGAGATTGTAACAAGGGGCCACCCACGTTTCGGCCAAGCCGAAAAAAGCAAAAACAAAATAGTGCTATCAAAAAAATTTTTCGTTTTCAAATAGGGGCCCCTAAACCCGGTAGGGGTCACTTTAGTCGGGCCGTTTTAGTCGGGCCATTTTAGTCGGAGGGGTCATTTCGTACAAAAAAGTCACGTAGACATTAAATTTTTTTTTGAAAACCCAACCCTAGTTTGGTAAAACCGAACCCCTTAGTTTATTTTTAATGCTCAACTTATATATTTTGTTGAAAAACCCCTAGTTTTTTAAAAACTAACCCCCTAGCCTTTTGAAACATAACCCTAAATTTTTTTGAAACGTAACCATAACCTTGAAAACCTAGCCCTAATTTTTAAAAATTTCTTATTTTTGCAAAAAAAAAAAACTTTGAGTCAAGTTTAAAAAAAGGTTTTTTTCTATTTTTTGGCTTGGCGCCGAAACGTGGGCGCCGAAACAACATGGACCCGTAACAAGGCATAAGGGGGAAGGTTCGAGTCCGGCCCATGACAGAGACATTTTTTGTGTATTTCTTTCGAAAAAATGGAAAAACTCCGATTTTCAACAATTATTTTTCAACTTCTTTGGCAACTAACTCACATAATCTTGGTATCATTCGAAAGCCTTTGTAGAGAAGTAGCTTTTTCTAAGCAATTGTCAAGCAAATGGATTTATCTGCAAAAAGTTATGCCTAGTTAAAACTTTGTTTAAACATTGCGAAGTAAACCATACTTTTTTTACTAATCAAACTGAATAGACAGTGCGCCAAAATGAGAGAATATTAGAGAAAAAGGGGAAATTTGTTTGGCGTCTCGCACTCTCTACTTATTGACACACATCTCAATTGGGATAGTGGTTTGAAAAATTATGGAGTTCGTAAACCAGGGGGCTCGGTTTTTGAGGTTCGGTTTTTACTATTTTTGGTTTGGGAGCGAATCGGAGCCCTGCTTTATAGCCTAGAGGGTTAGCCTTTTATAGCCTAGAGGGTTAATTTTTTTTATGAAAATCATTAGAACGTCGAACATGCAGAAACGTTTTTTTTTGAAAATCATTAGAAGGTCGAACATGCAGAAACATTTTTTTTTGAAAATCGACTTCGATAATTCATTCTTATTAAACTTTGGTTGTTTTTCATGCGTTTAAATGAAAAAAAAGATTGTAAAAAGATTTATCAATTTAAAAAGTTGTTTTTATATTTAATTTTTTGAAAAAAAAAATCGTAATTTTTCCCGTTGCCGCCGGGATTCCCGTAAAATTTTGCGGAATTTCTACCGGAACGGGAAAAAGGCGGGATTCCCGTCCCGTATTGAGAGGGAAGGTATGTTTGGTAAAAATTTCAGGCCGCCGGTTGGCTAATGAAGTATTTGCAATTGAGGCGAAAATTTCATGGATCACATACCTAATTTTGTTCAGACTTAACCGCTTTTTTGAACCTTGGCGCAATTTTTAGACTTGAGAGCGCATCCCTAAATGGTTACCGCGCTGAAAACCCTAAACAGACAATGAATGTTTGATCTTTGGATGGTTACTAATACGCGTTTTTCCTCTGTTATTTAACTTTCAATTACTTTTTTAACTTTATTTACATTTTCACCTTTTTAAGTGTATCCAAAATTTGACTCAAAAGATGCTTCTTTCCAAAATTCCGCCCTCTTTTTGTGTTGCTCTGCGCGCCACTTCGACAAGTTCGCCGGCACGCGGCCCAAATGTGAAAACCTTCGAAGTTTATCGCTACAATCCTGAAAAGCCGGAACAAAAGCCATTCCTTCAGGTTTGCCATTGGAACTTTTGGATTTTCATTTATTGGCTTTTCTTTCCAGAAATATGACGTCGATTTGGCCCAATGCGGGCCGATGGTTTTGGACGCACTGATCAAAATCAAAAATGAAATGGACCCAACTTTGACTTTTCGTCGTTCATGTCGAGAAGGTGAAAATAGGAAATTGTAAAAGTTTGTTGGGAAGGCGACACCCAATTTATTACAATTTTAGGAATTTGCGGTTCATGCGCAATGAACGTAGGTGGAGAGAACACTTTGGCCTGCATTTGCAACATCGAAAGGGACACCAAATATTCCACCAAAATTTACCCGTTGCCGCACTTGTGAGTACTAAAGCCGGACGGGATCGGGGCACCGCGGTTCTCGCAGGGTCGAAGCCATTAGTCTTGGAAATTCTGTTTAATGTCCATTATCAAACCCGTTCTCCCTTTTTTCTAAATTCGTTTTTTGTGAACACCATCTATTTTTGCATTAAAAACCTAATTATTTGCTGTTGTTTTCAGGTACGTAGTGAAGGATTTGGTGCCGGATTTGACACTGTTTTATGAGCAGTATGCTTCAGTTCAGCCATGGCTGCAGAAGAACAAACCGACCAAATTGGGCGAAGCAGAAAATTTTCAAAATCAGGCGGAACGGACCAAATTGGTAGGTATTGTCAGACCAATTAAAGGGCCCAATTGGTTTAAATGTGTCTTAAGGATGGTTTGTACGAGTGCATTTTATGCGCTTGTTGCAGTACTTCATGCCCTTCCTATTGGTGGAACTCCGACAAATATATGGGCCCTGCCGCTCTTCTCCAGTCGTACAGGTCCCTTTAGGAATGGTGCGAGGGTTAGGTTTGGAACGCTTTCGTAAGTGCCGATGGGCGCTGCCAAAAAATATGACAATTTGTTTGGCCCACCCCGTCCCTGTTGCAATTCAAAAAGTGAATGCATTCTTCAGATGGATCATCGACTCGCGCGACGACAAAGCCAATGAGCGATTGGAACGCCTTTCCGACCCATTCAGTGCGTTCAAATGCCATACCATTCTGAACTGCACCAAAACGTGTCCAAAGGTGGCAAAATTTTGGAAAACAAAAACAAATTTTTTTAGCACCTTAACCCGGCAAAGGCAATTGGCGAAATTAAGAAGCTGTTGACCGGAATGGAGTAAGAAACAAACAGTGAAAAGATGAACATTTTAACACAACTAATTTTAGAACAAAGCCGGCACCAAAACAAGCGGCGACAGCAAATGTATAATAAATGCATTTTGATCGAAAATATGTGTAAAAATTAGTGATGATTCAAAAGGAAATTAACGCATAAATTGTGAATGACAATTTTGTTTTGGCAATATTGGCTTTTTGAGAAACGAATAAAACAGCAGCTTGATCAGTGATGCTTTACTTGAGAAGGACTTCCAATTGTAAATTGTCCAGCAAGGGACAGTCAGCCGAAGGGGTCAAAATAGAAAAACAAAAAGCATGTGGAAACTGATGAAAATTCGCTTCTTAAATTTTAAAGATTCCCCCAAAGGTTTTACAAAAAACACTTTGAATATCAAAAATCAGAAAATGCTGCAAAAAAAATTTTACTTGCCCCCCCCCCCTCCCTTTCCGTTGGGCCATTTGCCAAGTGAATCCATTCATCTTTTTCCTTCTTTCTTGTCACTTTTTTGGTTTGGAGATGGTTTTTGTTCTCTGCTGGGCCTGAGCACCGTAACAATTACAAATCAAAATGTGCAAATAAAAAGACAAAAGAAAAAGCGTTAAACATTTCCGATGGGACAATGAACGAAAGGGAATGAGTGAGTGACTGATCACCCCAAATGGTTACAACAAATGGACTTCTTTTGCTAATGGGTTGGGGCCACAATTGGCAATTTGCTAAATCGTATAAATGGGGCACTGCAAATTTGATAAATGACACACTTTCATTGCCTCGTTGAGCTGCGCAATGCCTTCACAGTAAACTCTTCACCGATGGAAAAGGGAGGGAAATTAAAAATTGAAATGGGCGTGGCGTGGGGCCATCCGTCAGCCGTTCGCTGCGGTGTTTCCGCCCTTCGTCGTTTTAAATGGTGCCCACAGGCGTCAATTGCCATTTAATTTTTGGTGTTTCCTCCCAATTTAAAGGGACAAAACAAACGAAGAAAAATTGCAATAAAATGTACTCAATCGTAATTTCAAATGTGTTCGCAATGGCTGTGTTGTGCTGCTTCGGCCCTTCCCTCGCTACGAAAGATGTGCAACAATTGACAGGGAACGGCAAAGTCGTGGAAGAACAGCGGAAATGTTGGACAACTCGAAACGGGGACAAAATGGCCAAGGGGTACAGCGAGGGGGAAAAGGTGAACAGAGGGAAAGGGGCGGAAGGAAAGGAGCAAAAGGGTGTCAAGGCAACTCGTACAAAGGCAACTCGTACAATTTCAAATGGGTGTGGCCATAACTTTTTTTTAGTCAGCCAAATTTTGAAATTTGGTATCTTTTGAATGCTCTACCTGTTTAGAAGCGATGAATAAGCAGAAGCTAAGTGATTAAGCATCTCACAAAAAAGTTATACATTTACAACTTGCGAAAAAGTCTGCTTTTGTGGATTTTTAATGTTCTTTTAATTATAACTTTTTTGTCAGATGCTTAATCGCTTAGCTTCTGCTTATTGATCGCTTCTAAACAGGTAGAGCATTCGAATGATACCCAATTTGAAGAATTTGACTGACTAAAAAAAAAGTTATGGCCACATCAATTTAAAATTGTACGAGTTGCCATCGACCCAGGAAAGGACTGAAGGGGGGAGGGGAGAGGGAAGGACAAGGGGCGGAAGTAAAGAGACAGGGGGAAGAAAAGAGAGGGAAAGGACTGAGGAGGGGGGGGGGGGAGAGGGAAGGACAAGGGGCGGAAGTAAAGAGACAGAGGGAAGAAAAGAGAGGGAAAGGACTGAGGAGGGGGGGGGGGGGGGGGGGGGGAGAGGGAAGGACAAGGGGCGGAAGTAAAGAGACAGAGGGAAGAAAAGAGAGGGAAAGGACTGAGGAGGGGGGGGGGGGGGGAGAGGGAAGGACAAGGGGCGGAAGTAAAGAGACAGGGGGAAGAAAAGAGAGGGAAAGGACTGAGGAGGGGGGGGGGGAGAGGGAAGGACAAGGGGCGGAAGTAAAGAGACAGAGGGAAGAAAAGAGAGGGAAAGGACTGAGGAGGGGGGGGGGGAGAGGGAAGGACAAGGGGCGGAAGTAAAGAGACAGAGGGAAGAAAAGAGAGGGAAAGGACTGAGGAGGGGGGGGGGGGGGGGAGAGGGAAGGACAAGGGGCGGAAGTAAAGAGACAGGGGGAAGAAAAGAGAGGGAAAGGACTGAGGAGGGGGGGGGGGGAGAGGGAAGGACAAGGGGCGGAAGTAAAGAGACAGAGGGAAGAAAAGAGAGGGAAAGGACTGAGGAGGGGGGGGGGAGAGGGAAGGACAAGGGGCGGAAGTAAAGAGACAGAGGGAAGAAAAGAGAGGGAAAGGACTGAGGAGGGGGGGGGGGGGTGGGGGGGAGAGGGAAGGACAAGGGGCGGAAGTAAAGAGACAGGGGAAGAAAAGAGAGGGAAAGGACTGAGGAGGGGGGGGGGGGGGGGGGAGGGGGAGAGGGAAGGACAAGGGGCGGAAGTAAAGAGACAGAGGGAAGAAAAGAGAGGGAAAGGACTGAGGAGGGGGGGGGGGGAGAGGGAAGGACAAGGGGCGGAAGTAAAGAGACAGAGGGAAGAAAAGAGAGGGAAAGGACTGAGGAGGGGGGGGGAGAGGGAAGGACAAGGGGCGGAAGTAAAGAGACAGGGGAAGAAAAGAGAGGGAAAGGACTGAGGAGGGGGGGGGGAGAGGGAAGGACAAGGGGCGGAAGTAAAGAGACAGAGGGAAGAAAAGAGAGGGAAAGGACTGAGGAGGGGGGGGGGAGAGGGAAGGACAAGGGGCGGAAGTAAAGAGACAGAGGGAAGAAAAGAGAGGGAAAGGACTGAGGAGGGGGGGGGGAGAGGGAAGGACAAGGGGCGGAAGTAAAGAGACAGGGGGAAGAAAAGAGAGGGAAAGGACTGAGGAGGGGGGGGGGAGAGGGAAGGACAAGGGGCGGAAGTAAAGAGACAGAGGGAAGAAAAGAGAGGGAAAGGACTGAGGAGGGGGGGGGGGGGGAGAGGGAAGGACAAGGGGCGGAAGTAAAGAGACAGAGGGAAGAAAAGAGAGGGAAAGGACTGAGGAGGGGGGGGGGGGAGAGGGAAGGACAAGGGGCGGAAGTAAAGAGACAGGGGGAAGAAAAGAGAGGGAAAGGACTGAGGAGGGGGGGGGGGGTACTTTGGTTTGAAGCTGCTGGAGGGAATGAATGACCTTCCATTTACCACTACAGGTTAAAAGCGGCTCTTTTGTTTACGAATGCCGTGGTGCGAAGCTGGTGCCAATCGGATGTTTGGATGAACTCGGGTAGAGAAAAAGAGGGGGGGGGGGGGGGGGGGCGATGGAATGACCAAATACCATTGAAACTCAACACATTCTGAAGATTTGTCATAACCAAATATAACATTTAGACATCAAATGAGCCTCAATGACACAAAAGTGGAGAAGGGCCTTCTGATGCAATGTTCCCTTTCGCGATGGGCGACCGACGCGCAGTTAAAAATCATTGGCTGTGTGCCGAAGGAGCAATCGAATAAAACCATTTTTGTGGGAGAGACATGGGCCGACAAAGAGGTGCCAAAAATTAAAAAACCCACAAAGAATAATTTGGGACGAGTCAGACGTGGTGGGAATGCGCAGCGGAGGGAACCACAGTAAGGGCACGGTTGGGCGGATGCGTGGACGAGGCGAGTCGGAGCCGACTTCGCATTGGCGAAAGCATTGACAGAGGACACACAACGTAAACCAAGCGACAACGGCATACGATGATATTGGCATTTCCAACTTTCAGTTTCGAATGCCAATCCACCAAAGGTGCTGATGCGGTCCAATTAGTTGCGGTTGGCTGTATGACCACCGGCGGAGAGCACCACCGAATTGGCCAACAATGGCAGGTGGGCTGGGCCAATGACTGTTGTTGGAATGAAAACCCCTTTCACTGAGTGGTATTTCCGTGTTTTTATGCTTATTTAAACTTCATCCAATTAGGAAGTAAAAAAGACATTATGAGAAATTAAATCCAATTAATGCCCCTTTCGTAATTTGTGTTTATTTTAATGATAAATTAGAAATTCCATTTTTTTCGTTGTAATTCAAAATTGGATTGGCCCCATTGGTGGGACATGGGCAAAAAAAAATAACAGCACAAATTACTCTCGGCGGAGGAGGGTGACAAACGCAAGAAGGAGAAAATGTGGAACGGAAAAGAGAAAAAAGCATTTTAAAAATTGAAAAAGGCAATGGTTTATTAGTGGCACCGCCGGAGGGG
This sequence comes from Heterodera filipjevi, assembly GCA_039877585.1. Lineage (NCBI taxonomy): Eukaryota > Metazoa > Nematoda > Chromadorea > Rhabditida > Heteroderidae > Heterodera > Heterodera filipjevi. Next base: position 11,068,560 of record JBDPZO010000006.1, on the reverse strand, counting down.
ACGGACGGAGAAATGAATGACACCGAAGGGAAAGGGGGGGGGGGGGACACAGCAATTCAATTTGGAAAGATGGATGGACAACAAAAAAGCGAATAGAGACGACAATATAATGGAGAGAAACCCTTTTAAAAGTTTGGACAATGCATTTGGCAAGACGGGCCAAGAAAACATAGGGAAACAATTAAAAATTAATGTTATTGTCAAGGCTTTTGTAATTGACAGTAGTTAGAAGGGTGTGTGTGATACGGTAATACAGTAATTCGCATTTTGTTATTTTTAGGACGGTGATTTCCTCTTTTACTGCAAAAAGACAGCCGCGGGGGTGTGCGAGAAGAGCTGTCTCGGGTGTGTTGTGCCAAATTCAGTTTCCAAATGCTTTTCTCCGTCCCATTTTAGCTGTTTGCTGCAGGGCCGCCGTTTGTACGACGGCGACCGTTTCAAACACGAGCGCATTATTTTCCAATGCGAAATACGGCCCAAACGGCACGCGCTTAACCCAGTCGCATGCGTTTCCGAAAACGGCGTGGAACGAATAATCGACTGCAAATGGTGGACCAAGGCACAGCAATCGATCATTAAGCTCATTGTTGGTCTTAAGGAGTGATCAGTCAAAGAACGGCACTTATCGAGTGAAACGGCACTGTGTGATGCGCGAGGGACGCGCTGACATTGTCACGTTGGGATGCGTTTTTGAGAAGGACGGAATTGCGCGGTAGAACAATGTTGCCCTTTTAAATGCATTTTTTTCCCGCTTTTTCAGTCTCACCCTCAAAGCGGGCACTTTCGCACTTTGGCGTGAATCATTGGTCTGTGTTTGTTACGCCATCCTTTGACACTTTGCCTTTTTCCAAATTCAGAACCAATCTCCGCTGGGTGTTTCATGCCGACGTGCAGTGATTGACGGGGACGAATGGCCTCTGCTGGAGAAATTCCCCGTTGTCGAATTGGCAGAACGAACCAACGGACTAACGGAGGACACCGACCCACGCATTTGAACAAAACCGAAGATAAACAAAGTCAGCGGCTGAATCGCTTTAAGAGAGATTCAGAATTTTTTAATTTAAAAAAAAATTATTCGATGAATTTTTTGGCTTTTGGATTTAATTATGGTGTGCCTTCAAAGTTTCATTTGTGCGCTTCTTAATTTGTAAAATGAAATGGAAAAAACATTCCAATTCTCAGAATCCGATTTGAGCATTTTTGAAGTTGTTCTTTATTCATTCCTCCATAAAATTGGTTGCTCATCCTCCCTCCTCTCCCCCCCCCCCGCCCCGTTAAATCTGTCCTGTTTCCTCCCCCCCCCCCCCTCCCCCCCCCCATTTATTCATTTGCATTATCCTCTTAACTCGGCTTGTTGGATTCGGATTTGCTGTGCTTTCCGTCGACCATTTGTTCTGTTCGTTTTTCTCCTCGTCCGTCCCTTTTTTTGGATTTTGGCTGCTCAAGCGGACTTTTCGCATTAACGGCCGCCATTCCATTCACTTGAATTCACTCACTCTCGCATTGTTTAAGCGGGATTTGCATTTGGTAATGAGAAAATGGTGAATTTGGACAGATCGCCGGAGGGAATGTGCGCGAGCCCACGGGGCATTGGAAAGGGGGGGGGGATGGAACCTGATTGGTTAGCAGGGAGAGAAGGGCATGGAGATGCCGAACTTTGCAATTCACCAAACAAAACTTTCAAAGAATGGGAGCGGAGAGAGAGGAGTTAATTTTGGATAAATATCCAATCGCAAAAAACAGAAACAATAAATCCATTACGATTACCTTATTTATCGTATTATATACCCTTTCTTCTTTATAAACGTTCATTTTTCTCTAATGCCAAAACCCAAAACCCTTTTGCTGCTCCTTTCTTGCCTCGTTAGGGTGTCATTTTTTCATAATTCGACCCCCCCCCCTCCCCCAGGGGGGCCTCCAGACATTTATTCATTCATCCATTTATCCATCCGTCCACTCGTTCATTCATTCGCTGTTCCCTGTTGGATGTGTCGGGATTTGGGGGATTTCACTGCGGCGGCGTTGACCCAAATTATCCTCCCAAATTCAGCATCGTCCGTCCGTCCGTCAGTCCGCGCGGATCGATCAGAGATTTGTCTCTTTTTGTCCGTTCGTCCGATTGCGGAGGAGGGTAATGTGTGAACGAGAAACTGCGCTCCTCAAACAGCACCTCGCGCGTGTTCTTTTGCCCAACTTTTGCAAGGCTTTAAGCCCCCCCCCCCCTCGTCCAATGCATTCATTCATTTTTAGCGGAAATCGCAAAATTTTAAATTTAAAAAAGTATTAAAAGATAATAAAATAATTAGGTAGGTGGAAGAAAAAGAAACAATAATGGCCAACAGAACGAAACTTTAGTCGACGAAAAATTAATACGTTTTCCCATTGGGAATCTTTGCCTTTTTTGTGTCCGTCAATTGCTCAATAATTAAAAAATATTACAACAAAAAATCGAAGGGACAGCCAAAAATGAATTGGAGAACAAAAATTTAAAGTAATATCCATTTTTAATTAAATGAGCTTAAAAATTTGTATAGTAAAATAACAAAAACCGTCACAAAATGTCACCCTAATTAAACAATTAGTGATTAATTACTTAAATAATGAGTTAACAATAATAATTATTAATTCTTACATATTTATTTTAGTTTAATAATTGATTATTTCATCTTCTTTTGCTTTGTTTTCAGAATGCGTTTGATTTTCGCAATATTCTTGGCCTTTCTCCATTACATTTTGGCCACAAATTTGACCCATTATTCGGAGAGTCGAGTTTGGTCATTCATTCGGTCGGTGCCGCGTCAATTGGTGGACAAACAATGCGCCAAAAGTTTGGACAGAGTTAGCCAATGCAAAAATATTCAAAAAAAAAAAAAAAGAAAAAATATTCAGGTGGAAATATATTTGCGGGACCAAAGGTGAGAGAGAAATAAATGGAAAATTGAAAAGAAAATTAATTGCATTTGAAAAGGACGCTCGATCAGCAGCGACAGTTCTTCTCGGAAGCATTCAGTAGCGGGGTAAAGGCGCAAAATGAGTGCTTTTATAGGGCAAAAATGGAAGTGTCCATCGTTCGTTTGTTTGCTTAGGATGCCTCCCAATTCATCAGTCGTGACCAGGACAGATGGTTGTACAACGCATTTATGTGCATCAAAGCGGCTGGGGAACAGACGTACAGTGCATCGGAATACCCATTGCATTACTGTAAGAGGGAAACATACGGTGGCGAAACGGAAAAGGGGGGGGGGGGAAGAGAGGGGGGGGGGAGATGGGGGGGAGGGGTTAATTAGTAAAAAATATTTTAAATTAAGGCTATGGGGAAACAAAGGAAAGGAACACAAGTCTTGGGCAACAGCAACAAACTGCCTATGGCATGTGCATTCCGAGCACATGCAGCGGAGAAAGGGACAGAATGGAGGTGAAACGGACGGAGGATGGCAAACGGAAAAGCAAAGCGAAGGCACTTTCAGTTGCTGAAAGAATGGTGGCACAAATTGGAAACGGAACAAAACGGAAACGGCACACTTCAACAGCTCCAAGCCGAGGATGGCCATTTGCAATTCGGAGACTGCACAAAGTCACGCCACTCACGCCAATGGTGGGAACAGCCGATGCCATTGCTGCAATTCGCCTTTGACATGGTGCTGATCGCACTGATCAGCATGGCCACAGTATACCATTGGCGAAGAGGCGGCCGAAGCAAGTTGGTCGACCGATTCAATTGGCAGTCAATGAATGGCCCCTGGCAAAAGGGCAGCATCCATTGAAATTTTGTCAGTAAACGCCAAATTTAAAATTGAATTCACAGATCATTACACATCCAATTGCTTCTGTCCTTTTCTGCCGCGCGAAACATGAAAAAGCTTGTTCAAATGCCAAAGGATTTGCAGGTCTCTCCCCCACCTTCGGCAAATGCCAGCGGGGCTATCAATGTCCCCCGCCCCTCCTGCAGAGTACCATCACTTGTATGTTCGGCCTTCGCTTTCTGTCCATGGTTTGGACTCTCGTGGGCCATTCCTTCATTTTCATCCAAGCTTTTCTTTCCAATGTTGACGAATTCAAAGATGATTTGGTGGACCATTTTTGGTAAAAATATATATAAATAATTGCATTTCATCTTAAAAACTTCACAGGAACCAATGGATCACCAACTTCACTCTCTCTGTCGTAAAATTTAATGAATTTCAAACACTGAAAAATTAAATTATCAATAAATATTCTGGGAAATTAATGGAAGCAATTAATCCGCTAATGACCCTCTGCCACTTTGCACCAACCCACCGCTTTCGCCCCGTTCCCTCTTCAGGACGTGTTCCTCGTGCTGTCCGGCACACTGACTGCCTATTCGTGGTTCCGCCGAGCACAACAGGCGCACTCAGAAGAGGCGCGCGTGCGTTGGGTCACTTGGCCGTATTGGCTGCGCTTCTATCGCCATCGGCTGGTCCGCCTTTGGCCCGCTTATATTTACACTCTTTTCGCTGTCACCACCCGCGTCAGCGTATGCTTTTGTACTGATCAAATGATAAATCCGCGGCATTGATAACCCAAAATATTCAATTCCCTTCCCCGCCCCGGCGATCTGTTTCTTCTCTGCTGCTAATTGACCAGTTGTCCCATTAGGTCACTCATTACCACCCGATGTGGCCACCCACTGATCCGGCAGTCCAATGCCCCCAGCATTGGTTGGAAAATGTGCTGTTCATCAACAGTTTGACAGACAACAGATGTCTTCCATGGACATGGTCAGCAAATAAATTTGATTAAATAATTCATTTATTTATTTTGGTCATTGCCAAATTTGTTCAATTTTGTCCCTCCCTAAAGGTATATTGGCACGGAATTCATCTTCTATTTGCTGTCCCCCGTTTTTTTGCTCGCCCTGCGCCACTCCGTCCTTTACGGCCTTTCGCTGGTCGGCCTCGTCTCCGCAGCGTCAGCATTGGCCAATTTGGTTGGCAATTCTTTTCAAAAAGAAAATGTCCCCATTTCATGTCATTTTCAGATCACTATGCTCCAATACGATTTTCCTCCCACTCAAATGCTGTGGAAACAGCCTTCTAATTTTTCCCCCGACTTTATTAAAGTGATTAATTTTCCGTTCTTTTGCCATTGACTCTTTTTTGGTCTCTCTGTTCAGCATCATTTGGTCATTTACATCAAACCTTGGTACCGTATTGGTCCTTACCTTGTTGGACTTGTGCTCGGCTATGTCTTGGTAATTACCTCATTTCCCCCGCCCTTTCTCCCCCCCCCCCATTTTCCCATTTTCATTTCCGTCCTTTGTTTTCTTTTCAGTCAATGCATTCCGTCTCACCGCAGCGAAAGCGTTCTGACGGTGTTTATTCCGTTCGTTTTGTTTTGGTCGGGTGGGCAACTGCGTTCTGTGCCGGGTTTTGGTCGGTGTTCGGACTGTACCCGGCACTTCAGGGATGGGATTGGTAATTCCGATTTGAATTTTGTGCCATTTTGGCCTTCGGTTACACTCCCCCCCCCCCTCCAGGCCTCTCTACCATCTCTTTTACGGCAGCTGTTCACGCACAATTTTTGCGCTTGCCCTTGGCTGGCTTATTTATGCTTGCCACACGGGCATTGGTGGCCCCATAAATTGGGTATTTTCGCCATGGGAGAGTCGGCTTCTGCTCATGGTTTTCTGACTTTTTCAGATGCTCAGTTTGCCCCCTTTGCTGCCTTTGTCCGCCCTTTCTTATTCCGTCTATTTGGTGCTTTTCTTCTTTGTTTCTTCTCTATTATTTTGTCCCTTCAGTTCCATATGATTCCCGTCGTGTTCACTTATATGATCAGTCCCTTCCCAATTCATTACAATTCCAAATTATTCGTGCTCATCCATTGTGCTGTCCAATTGGCAATATCATATGGATTTGGTCAGTTTTTTAATCTTTTCGAGTGAATTTTCCATTTTTAACTCTCTCCCCCCCCCCCCCCCCCAGGGATGATTTGCACTCTTTTGGCAGAATTGCCAGCATTGAACATCGAACGGATTTTATTAGGCCACCCAAAGCGTCACATTCCTTCCGGCGGAGCAAATTTTGTTGAAAAGGACGAAAGGAATGGCTATGGTAATGCCATCGACGGATACGGTAACGGAAATGCCATGAGAATGGCGGTGCCGTCAATAACTGTTGAGAAGGAAATGGAAGAAGCCGTAGGCTATTCGACTAGTTGCGCGGAAGAGGAAGAAGGAGCAGAGAAAGACGGGGGCAAACACAGAAATTGACATTGGCAGACAGCGGCACAGAAAAAGAGAAACAACAGGCAGAGAGAGAGAGCAGAGAGAGACTGAAAGAGAGAACAACAGAGGAAAGAAAAGAAAACGGGTAAAAGAAGAAGCACACGACGACAGAGAAGCAAAGAAAAAGAACGAACGGAGAGGAAGAGACAAAAAGAAGAGAGGTTAAAGAATGAATACCCTCGGGCCGTGTGACTCTTTCGCATTATTTTACGACCGGCGCCCGTGCCAACCATTTGCGATGGTTGTGCTGTTTGTTACCCTCTCCAAATTTCTGTCGATTTTCCCACATGCTTATGTTTTATAATATATATTATTATTATTCGTGTTAAGTTTCTGTCAAATTGTGTGTCTAAACCACTGGAGGTAATCATAAAATTCCCTCCTGTTCATTGATTCAATTAAACAATGACAAATCCCAAACAACAGACGCAAATCACACGACCAATGAATGGCAAATGGGACGCCCTAAGACACTAATTACCCGTCCATTATTTGGGCGCATGCAAGGGATTTTAATGATAGCACCTCCGTTTTGTTTTTCTCATTGTGAGGTTCGGCAGTGATTGTTGATCTCCTCATTATCCCCCATTAATCCAATCAATCGACAATCCTTCGCCTTTGCTGCCCTCTTTCTGCTGATTACTAAACAGCACTTATTAAACTAATAAAGTTAAAAGAAAACTTCTTGAATCATCAAAAAAATTTCTAAAATTTATTTTCTGTTTTTTTGTTTTAATTAAAATATTTCAAATAAAAAAAAACGGTAGCAAAAATGGTGTCAGATTGTGAGAAAAAAATGCATTAGCGATTGGACGAGTTGGTAATTCGGTGTGCTGGCATAACTACTGTTTTTGCCTAGCCTTTGCATGAGTTCGAGTCTCCCACATCGCAAGAACATTTTCTCCATCTTTTTTAATTGTCTTTAAAACAATTTAAAAATATTTTTTTGTTTTTGAATTAAATGAAGATTATAAAAAAACTTGTATTTTTAACTCCAAAATTCACTATTGGCAAATCTGTTACCAAAGGGAACCACTCTGTTCGGCGCATGTTTTCCTGCGCAACGTCTTAAATTTTTTTAAATTTTTTCTATGAAAAAATCCTTTTGCATTTACAAGGGATAGAGTTTTAAGACAAATGCCAAAAATTTCTGCGCACTTAATACGTTAAAATAAGCAAGAAAAAATATTTTTTACTTGGTTTAAAGCTTCTACGATGACTTACATAATGCCTATTTTGCCTATTTATTATTTATATTTAATGTCTAAAAATGTCATCCCTGTTTATTATGTGATAGAATATTTAACTCTGTCCATAGGACTTTTGTTTCGAATTCGAACTTTTTTTTTTGAATATTTATGAAAACTAAAAATTCCGATGGTATAATGGTGCCCCGACATTTGCGGCCCCACTGCTTGCCCCATATACGCCGCCATTGAAATTTTGGAATTTTAATTCTTAACAGACTTACCAAAAAAATGATAATTTTTGGATAATTTTTGAGAGAAAATCTAATGAAAAGGGTACGACGGTGGCGATAGGCGCCGTCGGGGAAAAATTTGAATTAAAATGAAATTTAAGGGAAAAATTACGAAAAATGTCGTTTTATATGATTTGCTTTTTTTAGAATGCTTCAAAGATTGAAAGTTTATAAAAAAAAGGGAAAAAAATCCATTTTGCAGAAATAGTTTTTGAAATATAACGTTAAAGTAGAAATTTACGTTCTTTTTCTCTCAAATTCGCTGCCCGTCAATTTGCCGAGCGTCGATTCGCCGACGCGTCGATTTGCCCACTAGGCCAAAAAAGGTCGATTCGCCGACAAAATTTTTAAAATTTGTGTAAAACATCATTCCAGGGGTTATCGGGGTCGCTGATCACGAATATGACATCCATTTCGACTAATTCCGAACCCCAGACCCAAATTCGAACAAAATTTCGAAACTTTGTTCGAATTTGGGTCCGGGGTTCGGAATTGGTCGAAATGGATGTCATATTCGTGATCAGCGACCCCGATAACCCCTGGAATAATGTTTTACACAAATTTAAAAAATTTTGTCGGCGAATTGACCTTTTTTGGCCTAGTCGGCGAATCGACGCGTCGGCGAATTGACAGCGCGCCCTCAAATTCCTATCAGATTTTGTCCTCTGACCCCATTCTTAACAGTGTTTATTTTTGCCGATTTTTACCGCGGTAAATTCTTACCGTGCCCCGCACACGCGTCTATGTCGACTCGGCGCTGAACAACTCGGCGCCGTGCGATGTAACTTATTTTTATGTTATTCTAATTTTATAATCAAGGTATCTTTGGATAGCTCTATGCTTTATCTATTAATATGCAAAATTTCAAAAAATTTGGTTAAGTTACAAAAAAGTTATGAACTTTGCAGTGCAAAAATCCAGTTTTACCAAATTTTTCATACTTTTTCGCTCATAACTTTTTATTATTTGGACCAAATTTTTTGAAATTTTGCAAGCCTAAAGAACTTTTCAAGCGCTTTAGAATGATATTAATAATGTTCAATTAGGTTTCTTCTGGAAAAAGTTATAACGCGCGGCGCCGAGTCGTGTCGGCGCCGAGTTGACGGTGTCCGGCCGCATACTACTAAGAATGCTTAGTTTGGTTGCCTTTGAAAAAAGTTATAACCAACGACGCCAAAATGGCTCACGCCAAAACGACGACGCCAAACTGACCAAGACCGTAAAAAGTCGCTCTAAATCAAAAATTGTTCGGAGAAAAAATATTTTTTATGCTTTTATTTTTAGAATCAAAACTTATTTTTCAAAAAAAATTCAATATTTTGTGGGTCAAAAAAATCTGAGAAAATTGCTATTAGCTCAACTTTTGGTGCTGATCAAAAAATGTATTTACACATAAGTGATCAGACCACTCCTTCACGGTGATCTGAAAACTAAAAATAGCTTGAAAACAGAAAAATTTTCGAAAATAATTCCTAGGGATTGTAGAAATTTTCTGCAAAAAACGACTAAGCCCATTAGAAAGAGCACAGAATGCTCTACGGATTTGTAAAAAACTGCTTGTCTCTTCGACGATTTTTCAATGAGATATGGGGGGGGGGGTGTATGTCAGCACCGGTGCTAGGACGAAGTCCGAATGGTGCAAGTGTGGGACCATTCTTTTTCAAAATTGTATTGTCTCATTTCAAGGCCCAGCTAAAAAATCTTGCCTCCAAATCTACGATTTACTTATTTCCAGTACCAAATTGCTTAAACCGCAAGGGGAAGTTTGGACACAGGGAATTCAAGATAGGACGTATAAAAATAGTACACTACTCGAGACTAAATTTCTCGAGTCGAGACCGGGACTTCATTATAAAAGTAATAACAAAAGTTTATTTTAATTTTTTCATTAATTAAAACTTTTGGCAGATTTACAGCAGGGCTGGGCGCGATCCGCGATTTGCGGCATTTTTGTTTAAAAAAAATTAGCAAAATTTCTTCTTCGAACGTATAATAAATTTAGCATAAGAAATTATTATTAATTAAACTTTCGTAGTTTTTCATTTTTAATTCAATCAGAAACAACCTGTATTCATAAGCCTGTGGCATTTTTAAAAATGAATAGTAAATAAAATTTTGAAATATTAAAATGCAATTAAAATATTAATTTACTTAATAAGATAATTTTCCGGATTCTTGAACCAAGATTATATGTATGCATTTATTTGAATTTGATGTCTTTTTTTTTTTAATTATTGTAGTTTCTCTCGCCGTTGCATTGAGAACAATTCAAAATTTATTTATTTATTGGTAAAAGTTATTAATAATTATAAAATTATTAAATGTTGAGTAATTTTCCATACTGAAACGGCCCTCCCTCTGAAATCCCACACTTGCACTATTCGGACTTCGTCCCAGCACGGTCAGCACCTTACAAAGAATAAGGGGCCATGATTTGGATCGCAGGACACCGAAATTCGGCAAGATGAAATTTGATAAATACATATTTTAATGCGCCTTCAAGGTACCGCTCGATTTTTTGCGTGGTTACAAGTTACCAATTGCCATTAATTTATGAAATTATGTTAATATAATTTAAAACTTTTTTAACTTTGCTTTGTGCTGCCAAACTTCATGTCGCCCCGGCAATTCCCGGTCTCGGTTTTTCCCGAATCCCGTCCGACTCTTTATTTTATACATAGTACCTAATTCCTTTTTTTCTCACGTTTTTTTGTCTGTCTTTCTCTCCCTCTCTTTTTTCCTCTCAATGTCTTTCCTCTTCATTTTTGCCTGTGTCTCCTTCCCTCTCCTTTTCTTTCATTGTCTTACCCTTTTTTCCTTTATTTGTTCTCTCAATATCTCTGGTTTCTATCCTTCTCTCTCCCTTGCTCACAAAAGGGCATTCAATGTGCTCATTCGCGGCTGTTCATTTCATTTTCGCCTTTTCATTCTGTTGCCGAAGTCACATGCCTTTTTTGATTTTTACATTTTATTTCAAATTAGATGTGTGGATGGGTTGGGTTTGGATGAGACGGGTGGGACCCCCCGAGTGTCGAATGCCGAAGTGTCGAACAAATCAAAACTTAGAAAGTAGTTTAGAGCTTATTTTAATGAATACATTGACTGCTTTATTATTAGCTTAAACACGTGGAACAAAAACTGACATTTTGCTATTCATCATTTGGACGTTTTAACACTATTCGACACGGACTGATTTTGTATTATTCAGCATTCGGTCTATTCAACATTAGGAACACGATAGCCAATCATGGTCATAAGATGAATGTCCGGTGTATATATAAAATTATGTTAATATTCTTTTGTGGCTTTCCCAAATATTATTTCTAAAAATAAGACGGTAAAATTTATATGTTTTAGATTTTGATATTGTTTCAAGGAATATAATTTAAATAGGAATTGTAACGACAAATTCTGATGGATGACAAACGCATGTTTCCGACTCCAGGTTTCTTTTTTTTGCTGCTATCTTTTGGGTCAGTGCGTGTTCAATTATTGTTTCAGAAACCGTTGGAAATTTTACATACCAACATAATGAGCAATCGTACAACTCATATCCAACAGGTTGTCAATCATTTTTAACAATGGTTTCACTAAAAGATGAAAGTTCTCCTCTCAAATTAATCATGGTAATTTATTTGGTATCATTTTTCCTTCAGGCCATTATAACACCAGAGCATTGGACTCGTCGCCAAATGGCAATCAGCAACAGTGTATTGGACAGTCGCCGCAGCGGAGTTACCCGAGTCCCTCCACAATGCAATTTCGCGCGTCTGAAACTTCCCCTGTGGTACGATTTTTGGTACTACTCTCTAGTTTGTATCCCCCGTTTTTGCAAAACTCAAATTTTTTTATTTTTTATAAAGTCCTGGAAACACCTTTCCTAAGGGTTTCAGGATCGCTGATCACGATTCCGGCATCCATGTTGACAATTTTGGAATTCCAGACCAAATTCGAACAAAAAGTCGAAAATTCCAAAAATTTTAGATTTCGATTTTTTGAACTTAAAATGACTTAATACATGGGACTCAGCCAAAAAAAACATAATGTCATTTTAAACATGTTTTGGCCTAAAAAAGGAAATCTAAATTTTTGGAATTTTCACTTTTTGTCCGAATTCGGGTCTGGGGTTCAGAGTTAATCGAAATGAATGTCATATTCGTGATCAGCGACCCTGAAAACCCGAGGAAGGTCTTTCCAGGACTTGAATTGAAAGTGCGGTGGAAGTTGCCATCCGCACAACTTTTTGCTCTGCCTCCTTATTTACAGATTCTGAGCCAAAAAATAAAATATATCCCGTTAAAGTCAGGAATTTGGTCAAAAAAGTGGGGTTTGGACCAGAAAGCTAGGGAACCGGTTCCCGTCCCTGGTCCCGCGGATACTCCCTAGACAGATTCTGGATTCGTCCCTGCTCACTTTCGAAATAAAAATTGATTCACGTTTTCTGTTTTATCTCCAAAGAAAAACATAGAAGCAAATTCGAGAATATGAAACTTTAATGTTTTCTTTTCATTTGTACCATTAAATTTTTATTTTTATGAAGAAGTCTTACGGCAACGCCCAATTCGTTAGCAACAACGGGCAGCAGTCATACGCCAATGCAACAGCGACACACTACGATCCGTTTGGATATGTGAGTTATTGTCTGGTTGGGATGAAAATTGCAAAGGGGGGGGGGATGAACAGCACAACAGATTGGTTCACTTTCTATCTTAAACAGAATTTCGTAGACTTTACAATCCAAACAAACTCAGGCCGTACCACTCCACCCCCACCCCATTACTTTCTAAAAGTAGGAAAATGAAATTGGCTAATTTAATAATTCTTTTTAAAAGAATAAGAATTTCTTAGCAAATCTGTCCGGTCTTTCGTCTACGTCTCCCCCTGATCACACAAATTCATTTCATTTCACAATTTATTCATCCTTTTCTCGGATTGAGCAAGGCGGACTTATTATTCACGACAAACACAAACAAGACGCGGAAAGAGTGCCTCACCCTCACCCATCGAATGCAATACAATCGATGGGGCGAGTGAGGGAGGGACTCACTTCACTCAGCGCACTCCCCCCCCCCTCCCACACAAATCCAATTGCTTCTCTCAACATGCTTTTCCAACAAAGCAAAATTCCCTTCACATAATCCTCCCCTATATTACTTCTTCCATTCTCTCTCCCTTTTGTGCGAAATTTGCTCGCTATCGAATTTTCGGCATTAAAAAATTCTGTTGATTTCTGCACTTTTTTGTTTCTTCTTTGCTCTTCTCCCTCATCCTCCTATCTTTTCTTTACTGTTTTGAGTTTATTCCTCGCGACGATAGGACTCGTCAATTTGTCATATGCCCTCATGAGAGAATTTAAGAATTCGAACTCGGCTCGTTCCCACTCACAGCAGCAAAATTATCAGCCAATTTCGACTCAGCATCAACGACTAGGCCAAGCGCAACATCAACAGAGACGGCCTTTTTTCGATGACCCCCACCAAATACATAAGCTTCAGTCAGCCATTGTTTGTCCGTCGATTGGAATAAGTTCCACCACTGTGTCATCAGCAGCAACGGCACAGAATTTTCTTCCTCACCATACCCGCGCTGTTCAGCAGCAGCAAACACCGTTTCTCCCGCAGCCTCCAACCACTGCTGTTGACGCTATTCAGCAGCATTTTCAAGCGCCAGGCAGTAGAGCAAATCCGTTGTCGCAACATCTTCCGTCCCAACCTTTCTTTCCTACAAGACCTCCAAATGACAATGTATGACAGACCTGTGTTTATGCCCATTGATCAAAGTGCTATCGTTAGATTCCACTGTTTATCTCATTCATTCTGTGCAGCTGAAATTGGACAAAAAAAACAAGCATCATTTCATATTCAGAATATTAATTTTTAACCATTTCGTGTTATGTTTCTTGCAGGGCTTATACCGGAGGGAACCTTGATTTTTAGTTTCGTTCATCCTGATCTTGAGTTGTTCACAACTACTCGTTCTAATACTATTTACAAAATAAGTAACTCCGTTTACTTTTAAGATGAATCCTACGCCAACGATGAGCAACTTTGGGACTGATGGTGCTCACAATCAGCTGCACCCTTCCTTCATGTTTGATGGCCAGCTGCCGACCAACGGTGCTGCGAGTCATTTGATTATGAACGGAACAGGTGGACCTGGTGGTACAATTGACTTCAACGAAGACTTTTCTGGGGGAATCAACGGCACAATGCCTGCCCAATACAAACTGTCTGAAGAATTGTTGGCAAAGATTCAAAATTCGACCAAACGAAAAGTGTTAATTTTATAGTTTGATTATTGGACTCGGACGGATATTTCCAAGACAATTTTCTTCAGACTTTATTGGAGCTTCAAATTGGACTTGAGCAAATTGCATATGACGTATCCAACATTTTTGAGACTTGGGCGATGGTGATCAAAGAGCGCTTAGTTGGCAGTGACCCACTCTCGCCCTCTGATTTGGAGATCGGTACCGCCATTCTCATTGAAATGGTTCGTTTATTTGTCAATTATTTCTTGTAAATTTGGCCTTTAGGCAGTCGTTCTTGACGAAAGCCAATACAATTACTCTCGTCTTGGCCAGTACCTCTGCCGAACCATCGATAGTTTTGCCACCGGCACTTTATTACCGCAAATTTCTGTGTTTATCAGCGAGACTAATTTATTCCTTAGTGCTCAACATCTGCGAAATTTGGTATTTTAAATGAAATATTTTCGGATTTTAAATGCCAATGCTTATTTGTCAGGTTCTTTTCTTGGCCGAGTTATACGACAAACTCGAAGTACAAGCGCCTACTTAAAAGTTCTAAAAACATTTTATTATTTGCAGGTCAAAGGCGTCAAATCTTCTGAACTCGCTGCATATTTATTTGACCAACTGCGCAACTTATTAAAGTTGGACCCGCCGATCACTGATCAGACAGTGGACGTAATTGTCAAGACCCTCAAGGTCATTAGAAACTCGTACATTGTTGGGTTAGAAATGATCCTAGTTTTTTTTTTAGCTCATCGGACGTTTCCTTGAGAATGATCGTGGACCTCAAGCAATGGCTGAGTTTCTTGCCCTGTTTGACCAGTCTATTCAAGACACACCGATTGACCAATTGAGCGAGTGGGACAAACGAGAAAAGATTGTTTTTTTTAAATCGTATCATTTAAGCTCCGCGAGGGAAAAGGTGCGATGTTTGTTCAATTTGCGCGAGAACAAATGGGGCATAGTTGCGGAGGTAGTCGCTATTGCTTTAAAACGGTTTTTTACTTTCGCTTATAGCCTATAATCGGCGATGGTTCGATGACTGCAGCTTCGACTTCCGTGGGGATCATCGGTCCGGACGGCGTTCAGCTGACGGAGGACGAATGTGCCTTTATGGAAGAGAATTTGGACACTTTTGCTGACAATTCACCAGGCGAACCTCGTAGGAAATCATTTTTAGATTCCAGATTAACTTAAAATGGGGGAAGGGGGTTGGGGGAAAGAGCGAGGAGAGTGCATAAGGTAGCGCCGACCTGATCCCCCTCCCATGCCCGACAAGGACGGTTTTATATATAAAAAAATCAATGCAAAGTTGTCAAAAATAAATGTGTCTTACAATTAGCTATTTAATCACGTAGCAATGGCTTAAGTAACCTTTAGATCTATCGGGTTTAATCTGCAACGAAAATTAGTCGCTTTCTTTGATGGTTACAAATAATGTTCTCATTTTCAGGAGGGTTGAATGCATTTGACGTGGATAATGTTGAGGACGACTTCGAGAAGTTTTTACAGGTATTAAAACAAAAATGATTACTTGCTATTTGGTAAAATCTATGCTTTTGACAGGCAACTGCCATACGGGCTGCCGAGAAAGCTTTGGAAAAAGCGTCCATTGACGAGGATGACGACGTTTCTTCAAGATAAAACGGGAAAACGACATTTGTAACAAAAAAAGGGGAAGGAAAAATGAACAGAGCTGAGCCAGCAACAAAATAAACTCCGATAATTCGTTTCCACACCTCCGAAACATGTTTTTAAAAATTAAAATGGAACGCTAACATCTTATTTCATTTTTTGGCAGACGTGTAGATTCTAGTATGGGCTGGGAGACAAACATGCATACTTATTTAATATTTGTCTAATTACTTTGATATTTTTCTTACTTAATGAGAACGAGTTTTTAAATACAATATAAATAAAACCACGTTAATATTTATGCAGAAAAGATTCATTGATTGCACTAACTTCAATACGCGTGGATTGGCGTACCCCTCACCATTCTTAAAAATACACAGCTCATATACGGTTTAGGCCCCACAAACATTTTTTTTACAGTTCAAGATAATGAAAATTAGCGACAAACAAAAAATGTGGATTACTTCATTAAAAGACAGTATTTACAGAACAGAAATATGTACACAAAATCCATTGAATGCGGCTTTCCTCAAACGCCCGGCTAGTAAAAATAAAATAGGAGGCAAATACGGTAGTTACATATAGAATCAACAACTGTAAGTCGGAGACAAGGGTAAAAATACGTATTTATTATATAACACTTGAAGATACCAATCCAACCTGGTAAAGTGCTGATTTTCTACCCGCAGTTCATGCGAATCCAATTCAGCCATCTTCGAGCTGGCCATAAATTCATGCAGCGCAGAACTTTTTAAATGCGTTTTCTTTTGGAGCCGATTTTTGACAACCTAAAATGTGGTGGGACATAACAGAACGAAGTAGCGGTGCCGATAGCCCCTGGGAATGCCTGGTATTTTGACCATATTCGTAAGAAGTTTACAATTCATTTTCGCTAGAAATTTTCTGAAGGGGGTTGTCTCCTTCCCTTTGGCACAGGACTGTGCGTCCAATGGGAAAATCCAGCGTACAAAATACGAAGTCAAGGCCCGCCCCGCCTCTTGTCCATCTATGAATCACTTCGTAAGAGTCCAATATGATTGCGATGAATAGAGAAAGAACGACATAAATGAATAGCGAAATGAACAGATAGATATATACAGTGCCGAAAACTTTGACACTTGTATTGTCGTCGCTGAGCGTGTAAAATGTGGCGAACATATCGTCCCCATTGAGTAGCGAAAAAAGCGTCTCCGAAGATTCGGCTAATGTGCGGAACTAAACAAAAACAAACAACCCATAACTCATTTATATTTGTCACAATTGTTAGGGGTTTCAATTGCCGTAAATTGACCAACTCACCTTCAAACTATACGGACCGATAATCACCCATCCGGCACTATGAAATGATAATTCATTTATTTGTCACATATTAAATATTGTTACAATAGAAATCCGGAGTAGAGAATGACGGCACAGACCAAATAACGCAAAATGGAAGGCAACGACTTGCGCAAAGTCAGAATGATAATCTGAAAAGAAAAGAAGCCTTTTTTTGCAAATCATAAAATACAAAATTAAAAGAACAAACGGACATTATACTGGCTGAAGAATGTGAAATAGCGCTGCAAACCGAAGAAAACTAAAAGCACACCGAGACCGAGCAGTACCCCGGTAAAAGACAACAACTCCGAATCCAAGTCCCGGAACTGGATGAACAATTTGCTGACAGTACCAACGATGAGAAGGGAATCGTTCTGTATATACATCATCTTTTAGTTGTTAAAATTTATAAGATTTAAAGCAGTAAATTAATAGTGAATTAATTACTATTCAAAATTTTCCTGCCCTCAAACTCATCATTTTGATTGTGAATTGAAACCTCTATTTTATAATAAATTACGCCTTACAACGACAATCATGGCATGCCAGAGGCTAAAGAACTCCCATTGTTCCTGGACACTCAGTTGTATTCCAAAGGTACGGTCAAAGAAGCTGCGAGTGGTCTAATAAACTAACAATATATATGTTACAAATTAATAGCTTAACATTTTTGAGCAAGTGCCCTCTGATTAATGTGCGCAAGCTAAGAAAGAAAGAACCAAGGCACATGCACAGCACAATGAGATCAATCACAGCGACTGCTACCGTATCAAAACCGTAATTATTTACTTAATTTGATGAACCTTCAAATAAGAAAAATAGCGGAGCATTTCACCTTTGAAGATTCGCCCAAAGCATGAGTCAATAAAACTTAAATACAGAGTAGAAACTGTCATCATTCTGCTTCACACCAACCTGATGGAGGTGGCCAAGTCCACTCTAACTAGGCCAGTGTGTCGCGAGTTGTCGAAACTGATGGTCACTTTGAGCAGATAACATTCCGGCTTTTGATCATTTTGCAGAGTACTGAAGCGAATAGACCGCAGATTGAAGTTAAAGGTCGTCTTGCAAATAATCAGCGAATCGTCCGCATGGAAAGTGATGTCACGCTGGACTAGAAGCGGTGAAAGTACGTGCGGACTACTGACCACGTCATCCACCTCCTTCCGAGTGAAATTCAACAGGAAACATTCTAAAGTTGAACAAATTTTAAATTATGAAACCTATATTTTTTTAACTGTTGTAACTAAACAGACCATTTTTCTCTCGGTTGTCGAAAACGTAGACTTGGTCCTCAACTTTAACGTCTGTGATCCGATTGATGCAAATTTGTAATGGTGGGATACTGTCGAAAGCAATGTGTTGTTGTAATGAGTGCAGTTTGCCTTTGATGTGCTTTTTGTCAAGCTCTTCGTTCCATGAGCCATTGTAGTGTGCATGTGCAACGGACAAGTCATAACTGTACGCAGTGAAAGAATCCTCTTGGATGGAGTAGTACTGAAATGACATTTCGTAAGAGAAGTCATTCCTTTCATTTTTACAGTTGTGATTATGTGCGCGAAATGCTGAATGATTTGGTCACCATTGTAAATGGAATAACGACCACTGGTTGGCGGATAAGTGTGTCTAAATTGAGAGAATCTTGCCCTTTTATGGTCGTCAAATTGAAAATAGGTTCCTAGTGAGCGCTAAATCTTTAATGAAAAAAATTCAGAAACCGCGCACTTCGGAGTGGACGAACTCGGTACCGTGCAAAGTAATTTATTTCTTAATTGTCCTACTATTAATCACCAAACCAATTTTACATTGTCATTTTATCCCAGAATTTAAGCAACCGAAAGATATTAAAAATAAGGTTGCCTGTGAAAAAAGATAACACGAGATGCCAAGTTAGGCTGCCCCCAAAATAAGTAAAATTTTAGCAGTTACGTATCGCGCTCATCCCCCCATTCTTTGAGAAATTTGTGTCGCATCACCGTCAAAGTTTCATCTAAAAAATCGACGTGAGAAATGCGCAATCGCGCAAAGAGAATCAGCTGAAAGTTGATATAGTAAATATTTAAAAAATTAATAAACGCAATTAGCACTTGTGTTGTGACGAAGGCCACTTTGAGTGCTTCGACAAAAATTTTGAAAGGGATTTTTTGTCTGGTCCGATACTGAATAAATATTTATTACATTATATAATTAAATGTGCGTTTGTTTGCATGTCGTTGAAAATTCTTCACCTTATCCAGCGGATTCATGAAGAAAAACTGAAATTGTTAGTTCAGAAATAATTGTTCAAAAGCAAAAACTCAGGACCTTGAGCTGTTGCCATAATCTGAGACCATTTTCCCATTGTTCTGGGTCTAATAAGTTAAGGCGCTCAATAAAATCAGACGACCGAAAATTTTGGAACCATTAATTATTCTTGCGATAGAATTATGAACACTACTATTTATTCGAAAAAAACTTGCTTTTTTTGTGAAGCGTCATCTTCTGATTGTTCTTGTGGACGACGTTGGGCTTCGTGAATTTCTTCTACAATCATAATTAAAATTTTTGAATTTGAAAAAATCCTTTAACAGAGTCCACGTTGATTTTCACTTGATTTAATGCTTTAATGCATTTAAAGTCACTAAAATGTTATTAGGTGTTTTCGGGTCTGCTGATCATGAATCTGACATTAATTTTACCCTATTTCGAACCCCGGACCCAAATTCGAACAAAAAGTAGAAATTTTTTTTTACAAAATTCATATTTTGATGAAATCCATTTAATGTACGAATTCAGTCTATGCCATTTTATCCCTTGTATAATCTTTAGATGAGCCTAAAATAAAATGGCATAAGCTGAATTCGTACATTAAATGAATTTCATCAAAACTATAAATTTTGTAAAAATAAAAATTTCTACTTTTGTCAAAATAGTAGGTACGGCTTTTTTTCTTTATAGTAAGTTCGGATTCTATTATAGACAGTCTTATATCTAAAAAATATTCTAGAAACCGTACTACTATTTTAAAATTCAAAGATTGAGAAGACAAAAATGTCCCTTTTTCAAGGAAATGTCCTTTTTTCAACCTACTGCTCATATTTTGTCCTTTTTTCTTACTGTGCAAAAAGTCCAAAAAAAAAAAATGTTTTTTTTCGATTTTTTCAATAATTTTTTATTTCGAAAAACCAAAGCAATTGAATAAAATAAAAAAATCATTTAAGACAGACATCGATCGATGTTTCGCTTTCGTTGTCTTCTCCGAGGTCAATTTCTTCGAAATTTTTTACCACTTCGTCTTCGTGCCGGCGCTGTTGCAATTGTGCGAGCCCATCTCCTAGTCTTTTGAAAACTTAACCCCCTAGTCTTTTGAAAAACTAACCCCCTGGTTCGGGACCACTCAGTTCGGCGCGCTCAGTTCGGCGCGAGCCAACTTTCGGACGCCATAACTTTTTTCTTTGTCAACCAAATCCTTTAAACTTAGTGTCATTCGAATGCTATTTGTGATCTCTATTAGCCCTCCAAAAATTGAAAAAAATTTACCCCCTTATAAAAAAGTTATGATTAAAAATTTACAGAAATTCCGATTTTTTCCGACTTTTTGTTGTTCTTAAAGTTGTAACTTTTTTAAGAGTTAGTCGATCGCTTAGAAATAGCTTATTCATACCTTCTAAACACTTAACGCTTTCGAACGCTACCGACTTTGTGAAATTTGGATGACAAAGAAAAAAGTTATGGCGTCTGAAAGTTGGCTCGCGCCGAACTGAGCGCGCCGAACCGAGACCGACCCCCCTGGTTTTTTAAATTGACCCAGTTTTTTTTTTGTTGCAAAAATAAGAAATTTTTAAAAATTAAGGCTAGGTTTTCAAGGTTATGGTTACGTTTCAAAAAATTTAGGTTATGTTTCAAAAGGCTAGGGGGTTAGTTTTTAAAAAATTAGGGTTTTTTCAACAAAATATATGAGTTGAGTATTAAAAAAAACTAAGGGGTTCGGTTTTACCAAACTAGGGTTGGGTTTTCAAAAAAAATTTTAATGTCTACGTGACCTTTTTGTACGAAACGACTCTCCGACTAAAATGGCCCGACTAAAGTGACCCCTACCGGGTTTAGGGGCCCCTATTTGAAAACGAAAAATTTTTTTGATAGCTTTATTTTGTTTTTGCTTTTTTTTGGCTTGGCGCCGAAACGTGGGCGCCGAAACGTGAGCGCCGAAACGTGGGCGCCGAAACGTGGGTGGCCCCCAAAATAAGACAAATCTTTAAAAAAAGACAAAATGGTAACCCTGGTGTAATGTCCATTCTTTGGCTGTGATTTTTTCTTTTCAAAAATGATTGCTGATTTTTGCTGCTTTTTGGAAAAAAATCCCGCAATAACCATTTTTAGAATACATTCCATTAAAGAATCTGTCCTCCGTTTTCAAAAATTTCTCCGGTGGCGCCTATCGGCACAACTGCGATCCTGGGGCCCCTTTAAATTTAGAAAATTTAAAAAAACAAGCCGAAAAAATACATAAATAAGAGCTGAATTACCATGGGGGATGAAAAATCTACTAATTGATTTACCGCTTTTTTGCTCTTGGGAGAAAATTTATCAAAAATACTGATTGTCAGCCGAATGTTGCTTTTGGAAATTTTCATCTGGCACCCCTGCTTTAATTGTAGCAACACTCAAAATTAGGAGCCAACACCACTTGTAACTTTCATTGCGCGTCTGTATAAAAGGAAAGAATTAAGAATTTTTTGTTTCATTCATAAAGGAATTTAATTTAAATAATCTTTTTGACAGCCATAATAATAAAAGAAAATGTCTGACCATCCAAACGAAGCGGGCCGAAATTTGAAGCGAATGTGAGTTGAATTTGAAATCCTGCAGATATGCAGGGATTCTGGCACATTCGGTGTCATAGCAAAAATCTGAGCAGATTCGTGATCAGCGACCAAAATAAGCCCAGAAATTTTTTTTTTGAAAATTCATGAAATTTTATGAAAAATTCTTAGGGGGCCTAGCTGAAACTTATTTTTTGATTAAAACAATTTTTATTTCATTTTTTTAATTAGTTAATAGGAATAGGCACTCGCACGAAAACGACCCTCGCACGAAAACAGCCCGGTCCGATTTGTAGGTACCTACTATTTGAATGTAGGAAACTACAACTACAATTTACCTACATTTATCTATTTCTTATTTCGTTTCTCTGCCGCATTACAGGAAACTACATTTTTTGTAGGTTTATCGCACCTTAGCAGATACAAACACCAAACTTTATTATATGGATTTGGTCAATCCCGCGAATCGCGGATTTCAAATCCCGCGGTCGCGAATCGCGAAAAAGTTTGTCCACGTTCTCAGGCAATAAACGCTTTCTGAGATCATTTATATGTAGTTAAACCAGCGGTGGAAAAAAGCCGTTCGCTCTCAGCCGAAGTTGCTGGGGCTGAGAAATATTTTTTTGACAGTCTAGTCAAAAGAGGCCATTTCAGGGTAAAAACCCTATTCGTACTGGGCGGATTCGTACTGCCCCTATTCGTACTGGTACCCGATTCGTACTAATTAGTGAAAATACTCCATTTTATTTTGTTTGGTGTCTGAAAAGCTAACAGAATTGAAAATATTAAATTGTGTCAAAATTTTCATCATTTGGCTCAACATGCGATGTCAAGGCTGGCGCAAATTTTGTTTTCTTATTTTTCATCAATTTCGTGCTTTTGATCGAAAAAGTGTTTTTTGTTGATAAGAGACACTCAATTAGCCTTGCAGACACCAAAGAAAATAAAATTGAGTATTTTTACTAAAAAAACTTAGTGTTTTTTTCGTTTTTTTTTGGTACAGTACGAATCGGGAATCTTAGTACGAATAGGGGCAGTACGAATCCGCCCAGTACGAATAGGGTGCCGTTCATTCCAGTGGACCGACCAATCGAGTTGAAATTTTTACCACACATACCCTCCCCAATAATATTAACATAGAGACAAAAAAATTACAAAGTCTAGAAGAAAATTTTTTTTTATGAATTTTTTACCCAAAATTGCCCCAAATTTACTGTTCCATAATTATAAACTCAAGAATTGAAACACAAATTCCCTCCTTCATAGAGTTCTGATGTGATCAAAATTTTCGCTCCCCCAGGCGACGGGGACTGCTCCAGCAGTTGTCCAACTTGGTCAAACTGCATCAAATTTGCATGAAAATGTTGTATAAACACCGCTCAAAAAACGAGATGTGCGCCAATAAATAGAGAGTGCGAGACGCCAGACTTTCCCCTTTTTCTCTAACATTCTCTCCTTTTGGCGCACTGTCTATTCATTTTTATTTGGAGGAAAAACATGTTTACTTCGGATACTAAGAACTTTTGTTCGATACTACAGATCCACTTTAAACTTTCACCATCGATAGAAAATTAAATTCTGCATCGATTAATATATATCTTTTTTGACTTTATATTACAGGGCTTCCGAATATTTCTTTTTCTCTCGGTTTGGCATACTATTTCTTTGTCTCTAACTTAAGCGGGGCGGAAGAGAGCGGCTGTGTTGGGTGGGTGGGAGAGGAGAGAGAAGGGAAATGTGAGAGAGTTAAAGAAGTGAGAGGAAAAAGAAATAGTGAAGCACTTTTCCTCTTATGTCTTTTACCATCTAAAAGACCACTGAGACAAAAATCCTTGCAGTTTTTGTAACTGGGGCCCAAAATTGAGTCGGTGTGTATATATATACCAGGGATGCAGCCGATCTCAGATTTGAAAAATCGGAAAACCGGAATTCCGACGCCCGAAAATTTTTCGGAAATCGGAATTCCGACGGCCAAAATTTTTTTCGGAAATCGGAAAATCGGAATTCCGGTCCAAAAATCATCGGAAATCGGAAAATCGGAAATTTTTTTTCTACAAAATTACTAATTTTTTTTTATAAATTTTTTTTTGACCAAAAACTTCTCATTTTTCGAAAATTTTTATTTATTTTTGAGAAAATTAATTCCGATTTTTTTCCGATTTTTCCCCAAAAATATCGGAAATCGGGAATCGGAATTCCGATGCCCCAAATTTTTCTCGGAAATCGGAATTCCGGTCCCAAAAACATCGGAAATCGGGAAATCGGAAATCGGCTGCATCCCTGATATATATACATATATATTTATATTTATTTACAAAAACTGATATTTTCTGGCTACCAATTTGTCCTCCAAAAGGTCAATTCTTAGGGGTGCATTAATCGTGTAATCGTGGCAAAATACGACTACGATTGGCTCTTATGAACTTTAGGCCCCACAAAAATTAGCCTAAAGTGCATAAGAGCACTACGATTATACGATTACGATTACCACTAAAAACAGAATTAATCACGATTACGATTCGCGACATCCCTGATACATACCTATTGTATTTTTGTATCCTTATTTTGGCCGGAACTTTGATTTTTGTAAAAGATTCATGCACCGGAATTCATAAATAAATTTAAGATGGAGCAGATTATAACTCTGGAAGCTTTACATGAAGAAGAGGCGGTGGAATTATTAAACGAATCCGCGGAGTTTCGGGTAAATGGCATTTCGTAATGCCGATCAAGTTACAATTTTTCCTTTTAGGGCGATATGGACTCCAGCTTCGGTTCCGACCTTCATTCAGTGTCTTTTCAAGAAATTTCTTCAGTTTTGCGTGCCAAACCGGACATCAATGTTTTCTACAGAACACCTTGTTCTGGTGCTAACCGGTTTTCACGCCGTTCTTTTTCAACACACGCACAAAATGGTATCATTTGACCGACTGAACTACTTTGTTTTTTTCCTGAAGATCACTTAAGCCGCATCCTGCCCGATTCGCTTTTGCTTCGCATTTTTTTCTATTTGAACAAGCGCGACTTGGTCAGTGTTATGCTCGTCTGTCGCCGCTTCGTCCAAATTGCGTGAGGCAATTAATACTTGACTCTTTAGGAGGCCGATGTGATGATATCATTGATAACTCTAACATATGTACTGGCTATACCCCGTTTCGATACACAGTGGAAAAGGCCCTGTTCGATATGCTTGATTTTGACTAGTTGTTTTTTCTATTGTATCCAAACGCGGGGCTAAATCGAAACGGGGTGACCCCAATAAACTTTACTTTGAAGCAATGACAAAACTCTTTGGGAGTTTATGAACTTGGCCGGCCGTCTAATCGATGAAGAATCCATTCATTCGCTGTTCGATCGGCAGCTGAAAGTGCTGCGATTGGCATCAGCGGAGGTCATTGCTATTCCAACTCATTTCCTTTTCAATTATTCGCTTTTTTAAAAGGGCATATATTTAAAAAAATTTTAATCATTGATTTAAAAAAATAATTTAATTCAGATCAAACCGCTTTCCCTGTTCTCATGGTACAATTTGCAGCAGATGGCCACTGCTCATTTAACACATTTGGATCTGAGCCAAGCCAAATTTGGCTCCGCTGGCACTTTGTTGCGTCTGCTCATTCGGTGCGAATCACTTCAGGTCAATCATTTGGGAGTAAACTTTTATTAAAATAAACGAGTAGCTGTTTCCTATTTTTTAGGCATTGAGTTTGGAATCATGCGAATTTATGGACGAAGAGTGTTGCCGCGCTATCGCCAACAATTTGGCACTTCGTTATTTAGATTTGGTTTATGTTAAACACCTCACATCCGCCGGGATTGAAGCAATCTTGCGCGCTTGTCAAAAGTTAAAAAAAAAAAAGCCATTTAATAATTCTAATGAGAAAAAAAAAAAGTGAAGCATTAGGTGAGAAAAAAAGGCACATCATCGGGTCGTTTCGGCTTTAACAATTCTTTATTTTTTCTTAGAACCAACTAGCAAATTTTTACCGTTTGAACACTCTTCAGGAGATTCGTTTGCGCCCCAAAAAGAAAAATGATTAGCAAATTATCCGGATTCGGGAAGTGCTCTTGGACTGGATTTCAGCCATTTCCGGATTCCTGATCCGGGTGCCTTAGCAAAAACCACCCGATTCATAATTTTGGGAAAATCCTGACAGGACCCGGCCCTGTTATATTCTGAACGTTCAATAGGCTCGTGGAACTGAATTTGTCCTGGGCTGAGGTGGATACGGACGCCATGTTGACCGTCTGCCGACTTATGCCATTTCGCGTTCGCCGATTGAATCTGTCCGGTTTTCGGCAACTCCCATCACTCAATGATGACGGTGATTTCTATTTTCTTTTTATTTTAAATCTTTTCTGTTCATTAAGGCATTGCCCAACTGTGCTCAGTTTGTCCCAATCTTGAGGAGTTGGACCTTAGTGATAACGCATTGCTCACTGAAAATTGCCTGGATTTTATTTGCAACGGTCTTAAACACCTCCGCCGCCTAACACTGTCTCGCTGTTACGGTATCGAACCGATGGCATTTCTGCAGTTGAGCACTCTTGACGAACTAAATATTTTTGGGTGCATCACCAACGACGGGGTGAGAAAAAGAGGGGAATTAGCAAAATAAAACATCTGGACCTGTAATGGTAGTACTCAGATTAGCGGGTTTAGGAGAAGAATTAATTAAAGGAGAAGCATTAACAAAGTAATTTTTCAGTTAAACCAGTAATAAGTTTGGGTCAAAACATCTCAGTTCAATTTCTATTGGTTTATACAGTGGAGGGACTTTGGGTAGGATGAGGAGTAGTGACAGCATACATAAAGGAAATGATGTAAGATTACACTTGAGGATGAACAGAAGGATTCGCTTGGGATGGGCTGAGACAAGATTTTTTGGCCATTTTCACTAAGCCTTTCTTACGTCTTCGTCAGGTGTGCTTGTTGAGAAACCGTCTTGCCCCAACTCTCGTGAACGCATCGCCTTATTCGACGGTGGCAAAGCCGACGGTACGGTTCACAACTCGACAATTCGAACCAAACCCCATTAAGGTTGGCGACAGTGTGACCAGCATTTGGCAAAGTCGTACCCGTGACCTTTATTGAGATTGAACCGGTTGGTTTGTTCCATTTTACATTTTGATCTCCACCCTCTTCTTTTGCCATCGTTTCTTTAACCCCTAATGTCTTTCACTGATTGTGAATTTTATTCATTTCGGTAGAAAACATATCCGTATTGTTTTTCCATTTGTTTATTAAAGAAACAATTATAAAAAAAAACAACTTGATGCTGTGTGAATTTTACAATAAATGATATGAGATGAAAGGCTGAATGATTATTAGAGCATTTAATTTGAAGTTTTTCATCATTCATCTTCCGTTGTTTTTCACAAATTGAGACTTTGAGTTATTTGTTGCTGAGAGTGGGCTCTGCTCAGTTTGGCCTCCTGTTGTTTCAATGAAATGTTTAGGTCCTACTAATGCCTCATTTGGCGTTTGTGTTTGTTTCGCTTTCCGTGCCGACCTTTCTTTTTTGCTCGCTCCCCCTGCTGTTGGTCGAGAGCTCCGTCTCTAACCGATGGATTCGTTTCTGATGCTCCTCCAATTGTTTCTGTGCGACTTTGTCGCTTCGTGTAACTCTGTCGACCTAATCATTCACAAATAAAACCATTTTCCTTCTTTCCTCCCGATACTGAAAAGCCGTCGAGACATAACTCCGCCGGAAAAAACTCAAAAGCCCTGATTTTTTCCAGAAAAACAAAGCTTTTTAAAGAAAATTAGGGAAAATTCCAAAAATTTCTTAAAAATTAAATTTCAGGATTTCGAAGTTTTTTTTCAAAAATTTTTGATAGTAAATTTTCTTCAAAACATTGAATTTTCTTTAAAAAATCAAGGTTGTTTAGCTGTTTGTCTCAGCGGCGGAGTTTTGTCTTGTCCTGTTCCGCCCCCCCTCCCTCTGTTTGTCTATTCGACCTGTGTCTGCAATGTATTGCAATGCCTTTGCAATTCCGCATTTTCTGATTCCATCGCGTCCAATGCTTTGGTCAGTGCGTTCCTCTGCAAATTTAAAATTGCCTCATTTAGTGATGCCAACATTGAATGTCCACTTCTAGAGTTGTTTGACGGATCACCGCTTCCACTCGTTTTTGGTCCATTTCCATCTGAATTCAGCAAATTAAGTTTGTCCCTCTCTCCCCCCTTCTCACCGCTTCAATGTGCTGCTTTTCCGAATTGCGTTCGCGCTCCACTCGCTGCAGTTGTGCGTTCAGCTCCTTGCACGTCGCCTCCAACTCGCGCAATGTCCGCCTCGCATTTTCCTCCGACTGCACAGAAATGCGCCATTGTGAGCGTATTGAGGTCAAATTCACTCGCATTTCCGCTTCCTTTGCTATCAGTTCGTTTTCGCGCTCCAAATGAATATATTTTTCCAAAAATTGCATTTATTTTTAATGGTGCCTTTTGTAAAATGTCCGTCCTTTGCTTTTCCTTCGTCCGCTCTGTCCTTTCTCTGTCCAACTTCATTTGCAGTCGTTCCGCCTTTTGCAGCGTTTGCATCAGTTCGTATTGCACTTCACGCAGCTTTGAATGCATCCGATTCGTTTCTGTTCGTTCACGGCACAACTCAGCCTATTTAAATTTTAAGCTGATCATTTAACAACAAAAAAGAAGTTTTTTATTTTAAAATCAATTATATAGATAAGAGCCTTAAGATGAATCTGATACCGAGTTCGAGTATTCATGGCCAATTGATACCCCCTTCTGTATGTTTACCTTTCTTCCCCCCCCCCCACCATTCGCTTTTGCCAGGTTTTATATGTCAACCTTAAGAATAGCCATTTCCGTTGCTGCTTCCTCCCTTACTCGTCCAATCCCTCCGTCGTTGCTCTTTTCTCCGAGTCGTTGTTTTTCAATTTCCTCCAATTTTTGTTTGAGCGATAAATTCTCAGTCCGAAGCTCTTCCAACAAATTGGAAATGAACTAAAATTGAAAATAAATTTATATTCGAAAAGAAAGCGAAAAGCGAAACAAAAAAAAGTGCAGCGATTTTTTAGTTAATTGGGGGAAGGGATTAGCAGAAAAGGGAATTAGCAACAGAAAGAAAGGACCAGCAGCAGCAAATCATCGGATTAATACGGTAAGGCAGGCGGATACGGTAAGT
This sequence comes from Heterodera filipjevi, assembly GCA_039877585.1. Lineage (NCBI taxonomy): Eukaryota > Metazoa > Nematoda > Chromadorea > Rhabditida > Heteroderidae > Heterodera > Heterodera filipjevi. Next base: position 11,039,675 of record JBDPZO010000006.1, on the reverse strand, counting down.
GTTAGAAAAGTAAAAAACGAAGGGATTTGAGGGGGCGGCGGGTAGGGGGACAGCAACGAACGGATTGGTGGGGCAACAAAAAAGTGATTGAAAGAGGAAGTATTTATTTCTCGGCTCACTCACATTCCTCCAAAATGTGTTGTTGCCGTTGAATTATTTTGGAGGTTGTGACTGGACCTACCACGGGGAATTGGGTGGAGGAGGAGGAGGCCAAATGGAGCTGAAATTGTGGCCATCGCGTTAAAAGGGCATTGAAAGAACATCTTCTCCCACCATTTGAAGGATTATGTAAAATAAGAATTAATCCTTGTGGAAATGTTTCTGTAATTGGATACGGATGGCCTTGGGCTCACAAAGGAAGGTCTTCAGAAATCCGTGGGTTTTAGAATAAAACTTTGTGGGAGTGGAGAAAGGAACTGACGGAACGGGATAAACTGCGGAACAGACACATTCAGTCCATTCCACCATAATTTTTATGTTTAGATAAACCAAAATACTCAAATATCCGCTAAGTTTAATTTCATCCCCACGGGTATCCGATCACTGATCGCTCTCCTTAGTGTCAGTTTGGTGGTTTTTTTTTTTTTTTTGCCCGTTGCTCGCCCACTTTGTTCTCCGTCTCCACTCTGATCAGTGCCTTGCTGTGTTCTGTTTTCATTCCGATCAGTTTGGACTCCATTTGCTCATTTTGCTTTTTCATTGTTTCTTCCCATTGTTTCAATTTGCCTTCTAAATCGTCCTAAAATTTAAAATGATCAGCGGAATTTTCCGTCCTTCCCCACTTTTTCGCTTTGCTCTCTCTGCGCTTCTCCTTCAAATTTTGTCAGTCTTTCCCGCAGAGAATTGATCTGCTGTTCCCGCATTGTCAATTCGTTCAATTGCACTTGCCAATTCTTGCGGCTGCTGCATAATTGAGCGTTCAACGCAATGATTTCTATGAGTGTATTTGTGAATCTATTTATTTAAGTCAATCTTTTGTTTTGTCCCATTCTGTCTTTTGTTTTTATCCGTTTGTCCCATTCTGTCTTTTTCTTTCGTCCATTTACCCCATTCTGTCTTTTGTTTTTGTTTCATGTTTTTTGCCTTGCTGATCAGTTGGTCTTTGCTGTTAATCCTTCCCAATTTCTCCACTTTCGTTCACTTGCCTTCTTTCGCCTCCGTTTTTCGCTTTTCGCATTTGTCCCATATTTCGTTTAGTAATTGATTTAGTCTCTCAATCGCGTCTCTTCGTTTCGGCATCATTTTGATGCCGACTTTTTCCGCCCATTTGTCAATTGTCACGTCCATTTGCTCTTCGCATTTGTTGTTGGCTCGTCCCGCTTCTTCACGGCAGCTCCGTTCCGATTCGAGTCGCTTCAATCGCTCATAAGTCAATTGAAATTTATGTTGAATGGATAACTTAAGCCGTTTAAAAAAGGAATGCTTATTTAAAAATTCGATTTCATTATCTGCGATTTTTTCTCAGTTTTGGCATTTTAATTGCTTTATTAATTAAGCTATTAATTTGTATTTGCTGATGCCCACTCTTTGTTCGTCGATTGCAAGTGCTTCCAATTCTTTCCTCTTCAAATTTTCTTCTGTTTTCATACGCACATCTTTTTCTCTTTTGCAATCTGAAAAAAACTATTATTGAGTCTAAATTTTAAATATTTAAAGAATTTCAAAAGTATAAATTTCTTGCTTTTTCTTCTTTGTTTCTCATGTCTTAGATTTTTTAAACTTTAGTTTTGAAACCCCAGACTCAAAATCGAACAAATTACATATCAATCGACCCCCTTTGGCGGAAATCCTCACCCTTTTCTATTTTGACTAATTCCGCCTCCAATTTGGCGTTTCGTCCCCTTTGCTCTTCAAGGGAACGCCTTAACAGTGCGATTTCGTCGTTTGCTTCGTTCAGTTCTCCCCTCATTTGTTCGGTGGAGTCGTTTTGGACAACACTTCGTTCACTTAATCTTTCTAAATAAATGTGCTCAAATGTTTTGTGTCCACCTCAACTCGTCTAGTTCGGCATTTAATTTCCGGCACAGTTCCCGTGCCTTATCCAGACGATATTCCGCGTCCTTCCACCGCTCCTCCATTTCCGCCTCGCGTTCGCGAAGTTCGGCCAGTTCGGCACTGCTGCGATTCATTTCCGTCTTTGAGCGGTCCAACTCCGCACGACAGCGTCTCTCTCGCTCCTCCATTAATTCCTCTATTTGCCGACGATCGGCCGCTGCTTCCGCTTCCGCACGCGTCAGCGACTGTTGTAAACGTTCGACACGCTGACGCCACGCGTCCACTTGCGGGTTTTCTGCGAGTGCGTGTTGGACGCTCTGTTCCGCCTTGGCCAACCGTTGCTGAAGGCTCTCCTTAATAATGTGAATGTTTGTGCTAATTATGCCTATTTGTCGGGTTAGCACCTTTTCCGCTTCCAATTTGCCTATTATTCTCTCCTGCTCCTCCCATTCCTTGTCTGACCGCAGTGCGTCCGTTAAGCGCGTCTCTCTCTCTCTGTGCAATCGCTGCTCCGCATTTTGCAATCGATCTTCATTTATTACAGCATCGATTAGTCGCATAATAAGTAATCAGCAAATCACCCTTCAGCGTCTCCAACTCCGCGTCCGTCTCGGCCATGCGTTGTTGCACTTCTGCGTCATTTGCAGTACGAGTTCGATTCGCTTCTTCCGCTTGCGTTATCGCAGTCGCAAGACGTAATTGTAACTCGATCAGTTGGTCAGCCTTTGCCTTTTGGTCTCTGATGAAGCAAGAATTAATGCCGACCAATCACTGGCCAATGTTCAGCTGCGTCTGCTGATCAGTGATCACTCTGTCCCCCCCCCCCCCGCTCACTCGACGGAGTCGTTGCGCTCTTTCTGCAGCTGCGCCTTCAATTTATCGGATTCCGTAATGGTTTTTAAGCTTTGCGTCTTCGCTTCGTGCAGTGCTTGTGCCAATTCGTCGCGCTCTCTCAGCGCATCAGCGCAATTCGCGAGACATTCGCTGAGCTCGGCGTCTCTTCGCTCCGTTTCCTCCTCTAAATGCATCCGTTGCGCGACCAGCTGAGAACAAACATGAAGGCTAATTAATTAACAATTCGCATTGGCCCTTTTACCTCACTCGACCGCGTCCTTTCTGCTTCGAGTTCGGCTTCCGCTCGCGCGCGTACGTTTCGTTGCGCCTCCATTTCCATTGCCATTTCGTCCTCTACTTGCTGAGCTCGCGCGTGCGCTTCGCGTTCCGCTTCTTCTGCACGCGTACGCTCCCTCGCCAATTCCATCCCGCGACATTCCGCTGTTTGGCGTGCCTTATGCTCCTCGGCTTGCCACCGTTCCACTTCGCGACGGAGCTGCGTTCTTTCGTCCGTCCATTCCGATTCGCGCCGCGAAATTTCACGCGACGCTTCTCTGAACTTTTGGGGGTTTTTTGTTCGAAATTCCTTTATTTCTTTAAACTGTCCGTGCCGCACCTTTTCTCTGTCGCGAGCTGTTCCCGTCCTTCGCGCTCTTTCGCTTCCATTTTTGCCATTATCAATGCCCTTTCCGCTTCCCAACGGAGCCGTTCCGTGTCGATGGCTTTCCGTACGGCGGAAGGAAGCCGTTCCGGCTCAGCCATTGCCTAAATGCTTATTTTCCGAAAGTGTTAAAATTCTTTCAGTACTGGGGATCCCAAAATTCTCCAAATTTGGCTTTGCACGCTTTCCATTGCCGTCCGCCGCGTCTCCGACTCGCCAACGCGAAGTTCGGCAGCTAGTCGCAATTCGTTCAACTGAACGTGCGCTGTATTCCGAGATTCTGTATGCCCCAACTGTTCAAATTGCCTTCTGTTTTTGTTCTTCCAAAAATATGCATCGCTTCCGCAATGCCTCAGTCTCGGCACTGCCATTTACGACGTCTTTCCGTTTGGCCAGTGAATGTGCCAATTCTCTGCGCGTCCGTCGTGCCAATGTCACCGCCAAGCGTTCCGTCAGTTCATTCCCTTGACATTTCCGCTTTCAAATTCAAATTAATTTTTCTCACTAAAATCCGTAAGTTCTTCTGCCGTTTCCGTTCGGTGTTCCACCATTTTTCGTCGCAATTTGGCAATTTCTGTCTGTATTTTGTGCCATTCCCGCGTTGGACTCGTTTTTAGGTTCGGAGAATTTTGGCGGAAACGGACCAAAAGGGAATGGCTGGCTAATGCCTGCAAATGCTCCAATTGGTGCTCCAGCTGACCAATGCGAACTCTGTCAATTTAATTTGCCAAATTATTAACTGTTGATGAATGCATCAATCACGCCCAACCTCCTCCTCCCCCCCCCCCCCCACTGCTTTCATTTTATCCAAATTGGCTCAATTCCCCTTTCTCCCATTACTTTCCATTACCTTTCCCCTCCCCCCCCCCCTTCCCCATTACTTTCCATTACCTTTCCCCTCCCCCCCCCCTTTCCCCATTACTTTCTTTTACCCTTCCCTCACCGCCCCCCCCCCCCCCTCCCCCCCCCTTTCGCCGCCCCTATTTGCTTTCCTTTTACCCAAATTCGGCGTCCTTTTGCCCTTCCGCCGTTTGCCGTGCCCACGAAGTGTTTGGCCTTTGCTGCTGAACAGCAACCGCATTTCTGAGTTTCATTTTTATTTTGCCAATGCCTTTCTTTCTTTGCCCCTTTTCCTTTTACCGGTCCGTTTCTTCTGACCGTGCCGATGAATTTGGCGGGGAATGACTCCGCGCACTTCGCCAATTCGCATTTCGAAGTCGCGAACGAAGCAACTGAAAACAAAGAAAAATCTCACAGGTTTCTTACCGTTCGTCACCTGCTCTTGGACATTTTCAAGAATGGCTTTTTGTTTTCGTTGTTCCCTAAAAATTAAAAAAAAACTTTAAAAAAAGATAAAGTTTTTCAGACCTCAGCCCCGCCTCAATTCGGCGTCGTGTGAACCATAGGTCGGAGGGAATTTGTTGCAATTCACTGAGGCCAAATGAGGAAAACCTGTTCAAAAGAATCTTGAAATCCAAAAAGTGACATCACTTTCAGATCACTTTGTTTGAAACTTTTCTCATCACGTATTAATCTTTTTTCTGATCATTTTGATCACTCTCTGATCATTTTATAATTTTCAGATCATTAACTGAATTGCTCCTAATTCTAATCCCTTATTGATTCTTTTTTTCTGATAATTCTCTGATCACTCACTGATCAGTGCTTTTGTTTTTACCTTTGCAAATTCGTGCGTTTTTCGTCCATTTCGCCATTTTCCCCCAAATTTGGCACTGACATTACCTTCCGACGCTAAAGCGAGTAATTAAAAACAATTATTAAAAAATATTTTAAATATTTTAATAATAAAAATAAAATAAATTTATATAAATTAAATATTATATAATTTATAAAATAAATTAAAATTAAGTGAATTGGAGAAAGCGACCAAATCGACGAAACCGACGGAAGGCGTGAACAACAGCATTGGCATGGGCAGGGACCACGAACGGCGATGCGCGAGCGGACGGAAATCGCGCGGGGATTGTGACACGGAAGTGAGGCAAATCGTCGGCAACGGCACAACATCAGCCTTCGACCCCTAAGAGCATTTGAGGAAAAATGGGCATTACCTCCCAAGGGCGATTGGTCCGTCCGTCTCTATGGCTACCATCCCACCCAAAGGCCCATCAATCGCTGAAAGTGTTGCCCATCCCCGGCTAATTAACTAATAAAACACAGTGACCATTTGGGGTGGGGAAGAAAAAGGAGAGATGGCGGCTTATGTGTTGGTTTTAAAAAAGAACAAAGCAATAATAACAAGATATTAATTGAAAATAGTACCCAATTCATCACCCATATCAAATGGCATCCAATTAATCACTAATTGGAAATGGTTCTTAATCTTTCACTAATTAAAATGGTACCAAATTTGTCATACCCAATTCATCACCCATAACAAATGGTAATACCAATTAATCGTTAATTGGTTACCCAATTTCTCACATTGGCCTTTGGTCGCCTCTCTTTTGCCTTTGTTGGCGATGCGCCCGTGTTCTTTTTTATTTGTTTCGGTGGCAGTAATGTTAGCAGAAGGACCGGGAGCAGCAACAGGAAAATGATCGGAAGATCGGACAGTGATTGGGGGAAGAGAAAGAAATGGGCCAGGGATTTAAGAGAAGCGGAGGGAGCAAAGAGAGTGCGGAAGACGGAAAAGCAGAAAGAGAATATGCAAAATAAAGAGAGAGCAGACATCGGAAGAGGAAGAGAGACAACACATTTTAGAGCAGTTCAAGAGAGAGTGGGAGAGAGACAGAGAAAGCAGACACCGGAAGAGGAAGAGAGATAACACATTTTGGAGCAGTTCAAGAGAGAGTGGGAGAGAGACAGAGAAGGCAGATACCTGAAGAGAGACAAGACATTTGGAGCAGTTTAAGAAAGAGTGAGAGAGAGACAGAGAAGGCAGACACCGGAAGAGAGACAGCACATTTTGGAGCAGTTCAACAAGGAAATGACTTGGAAGGAATGAAGTTGGACAAAATTACTTAAAAATTGCATGATTTATTTGAAGTTGCATAAATACTTTTATATAAAATGGAATATATTTTTCTGTTTCAATTCTTTTGAATTTTATGTTTAAAATTCACAAATCCACAGAATGCATTCGCAATTTTGGCGACTTACAGCGCAATTGAGGAGAGAGTGACGACGAAAGATGAATGAAAGGGATGACCACATGCGGAGAAGAAAAGAGCGACCAATGGGGGGGGGGGAATTTTGGGAGAAAGGCTGGCGCAAAAGTGCACACGGAGGGGGGGGGGAATCGATAGCCAAAGGGATGGACAACGGAATAACAGCCAAAGAGAGAGAGGGGGGGGGGGGGGGGAAGACCAACCAAAATATTCTTTTTAGATGGCACCCCGAGTTCGTCGAAATTGAGGCACCTCCTGCTGATCGAACAGCTTCTCATCCCGGGCGCAACAATTACTACCAAAAATGGTTTTTGGTCATCATAAAATTCGGCACTTGGGCTTGGAGAATGAAAGAAAATATATGATGATGGCCCATAATGATAATGAATAGTTGGCAATTTTATATGGATCCCAAAAAATATCATCATTTTCTCAATGGAATTTCCAACAATTACCGAAATGATTTTTTTTATTAGTTGAAAGTGCATCGCCCGTCGAATTCGATCACAAAAATTTCGCCACGGCAAAATCGCATAAGGGCGCTGGAAAAGGGCGGAGATGAGTTAATGCTCTGTGTGAAATGGGAAGGCAGAGGGGATGATCTAATGGAAAATTAATTATTTTATTATTTGGGATGGACGAAAATACCCCCGGGGGCGGGGGGGGGCGTAGGGATCATTAGGCTTCACTTCTGTCGACTTTCTTTCTTCTTACAATCCTTCCATTCCCATCATCATGAGCTATGTGATGCTGCTGTGGTGCTGGTCAATGGCAATCAATTTCGGCCTGTTCACCGCCAAACAAATTTCCAACGATTTGGCATTTGTTCGCCCTTCGGCAAACCCTTCGACTCCTTCTCCCTCATCCTTCCCTCATTCGGTACCACCAAAATTAGTGCCGTGGTCGAAACTGCTCAAGAAAAAGGTGCGCATTTCGCCCCTTCGGAAGAGTAAAATGAATGCGACCGCCACGCCGATGGGCGCCGCTTCAGCGAGTCGAACTCCGTCAGATTCGTTTTCATTGCTTTGCGACCAAACATTTCGAACGAGGCGAAATGCCACCGAAGAAACAGGCGGAGAGTTGAGCACACCACGCAACAATTACTTGCAATTGGTGCCCAAAGAATTGGTGCGCAAACGGCGAAACATTTCGCACCGACAAAAACGCACGGGTTTCCCCCCTCCGGCGGCAGTGCCTCCCCCTGCGGCATTCTTTCCGCCCGCTTTTCCCGCGCCTGCGCCCGCGGCTGGTGAGTTAAAGCGAATAAAAACAAAAGAAAACAGGGAAGAGCACTGTTAAGAAGGGGGCAAAGGGTGATTCAAAATCTCACTGAAAAATGTAACTAAAAAATAGAAAGACCTTTTCAGTGTTCGTAAAGTTAAGCCATACAAATTTTAAGGTCGGGGCCCTGTAGCGAATTCGAAAGGGTATTTCCATATTTCCGCCCTTTTAGTCGCATTTCGTGCGTAATAATTCTTTGGGCAATTAAACCCGGTTACTCTGGACATTCATTTCTGGGACTGCACCTCTTCTTGAGTATATTTTATTGAATTTTGAGTCTGATTCTATGAACCGTACAATTTTCCGGACAATGTTAAGAAGAAGGGTCTTATCCAATCGCATCGATGGCACAAGAATTCTTCAACGGCGGACCCGAACAAATTGAGCAGCAACAGCAGGCAATTGCTGAACAAGCGGTTCAACAGGTACGGAAATGAAGTGCGAATAACAAATAAACCGCCGCATTTTCAGGGTGCGGAGTCGCCCGCTTCTCATGGCGCGGAATCGCCCGCCTTTCAGGGTGCGGAGTCGCCCGCTTCTCAGGGTGCGGAATCGCCCGCCTTTCAGGGTGCGGAGTCGCCCGCTTCTCAAGGCGCGGAATCGCCCGCTTCCTTTGCTCAGCCGCTTCCGCCCGCAGCTCCACAACCACTCGCAGCGTTCCCCGAGCCATTGCCTCCGGCACCAATTTATCAACCACCGATCGAACCTGCTATACCGGTGGGACAAGCTGAACTGGTCGAACCGGTTCAAGAAGTCGAACCGGTTGGGTTTTCACCTGTGGAGCCTTCTTTCTTCCAACCGCCGGTGGCTGTTCATCCGCTCCCCTACCAAAAAGAAGTAAGTAAAGCGGCGATCAGAAAAGGATGGCCAATTTACTGCCCCATTTTGACCATCGTTTCCTGCAGACGATCACTTCGACTTTCGCCCCTTCCCTTCCGCCCACCTCAACAACGGCTGCTGAGCGTTGCGAATTGCTCCGTTATCCGTTGCCCGAATGTTACACGGATGATTCAAGTTCGTGTGTTGCTTTATTCGTTCGTCTACTGAAACAAACCAATATTGTACAGATTTGATGTGTTGCAATTCCGAATTGGAGAGCACAATGAAAATGGCCTTTGGTGATTTGACCAACGCGGAGGACAATTTTCATCGTAAAAGGGCGAGAGAGTGGGAAGGGAGGGGGAGCAGAGTAGAAAAGGGGAGAGGGACGGGGAAGGCGAGAGGGTGGGTGAAGGGGAGAGGGAGGGGGAAGAGAGAGGCAAAGAGGGGGAGGAGAGCCGGAAAGGGGCAAAAAGGGGGGGGGGGATACGCTTCACATAATTCCCGGCGGGTGTTTTTATGACCAAAAAATCTCTGTTTACGCACATGCATATTTAAACTCGTTTGCCTTTTTTTTTGAGTTGATTAGGGTGATTTTTTTAACTCCAAAATAACCTTTGACTTGTTTGTTCTTTGAGGGTGTAATGTGCAACAGATTGCCAACAAAGTTCAGGTTGGCAATTTTAAACCAAAAACATTCCCTTCCGCTTGAAATGTCCGTTCAGTTAATGTCGGAGGACCGTTTCAACACGACCTTCGAAGTGATCGCCGGCATTGGTGACTACGCTAGCCGAAGCCACTTCTTCCACAATTTTATTTGCAAAATCGAAATGGATGACAGGTGACTTTGATTAGTCCCAATTTGCAAATCAATCGTTTCTTTCGTGCCAATTTATCCCCCCCCCCCCAAAAATGGCCATTGTCCGCGTCCTCCCTCCCCCTGTCCAGGTTCATTTTGGCCTACGCATCAGCCCGTCCCGAATTTGATTCGATGCCCATTGACGGCGACACTTCCGGTAAAACACACGGCGCCAGCGGACAGAGCACCGCGGGGGGCGCTTATCGAAATTCGGAGTCAGTGCAACACGGGAAGACGAGAAACAGGGCGGAACTGCTGAACTTTGTGTACACATTCCGAAGAGCACAAAGAGCGCAAAGCGGAAGAACCAACAGCAAAACATAAGCGGAAGAGCCAAATTCTGATCAGCACAAATGATTGGGTACTGTATCAGAGAGAGAGAGAGAGAGAGAGGATTACTGTAAAATGATAGAAAAAACAATTTATACTATTTAAACATGCAATATAATAAAATAAACGTTAATCGATCGAAAAACCCCCGTTTGTAAAATGATAAATCACAGAAATTTGAAGGGCATAATTCAAAGTTTGGTGAACGGAAAATTTAAATTGGCCCCACTGAGGGGATGGCCCCCCTTCAGCTGTTCAACCAAAAGTCCGACGCGTTCGCAACTTTCGTCCCACCTAAAGGACGGAAATGGGAATTGATGTGATTTAACACAAACGCACCACTTATGCCATGGAGCCGAAAGTTGGACGGATGGGCGTTGACGCAGGCGCAAAAGACGGCACACTTGGCAAACGCCGAAAAGACGTTCGGCGGACGGATCGGTGAAAGGATTTAATGGCACAACGACGAACTTGGCACGCCAACGAAAATAGGCACTGGGAAAGAGAAAAAAAGATGGACAAAAGTGCAATAGTAAAAGCATCGAACAAATATTTGTCGAAATTGTTCATCAGCGAAGACAAATGAGCAGCCAAATGTGCGATGGAAGTAAAGTCATCGACGGCAATGAACGAATTGGGCGGCAAAAGGTGGTGGGCCAACGAACGACGGAGAATCACCGGCACAGAAAGGGTGCCGAGACCTTTTCAATGGAACAGTTCACCGGCACAAAGAGGCAGATTTGGCATTATTTGAGATAAAGAGTGAAGGCACGGAAAGGGTTTTGACATTAGTAAATTCCAAAGAATGATCGTCACGGAAAAGGTGCCAACATATTTTTATGATTTCGGCAAATAAAAATATGCAAAAGCAGTTATTTATTTATTTATTTTGCGTACCAATCAGAAATGACTGACCTTGATCCCAAATTTTTTCCGTCAAGTAGTCTTTGCAAATGCTGTTCTCAGCAGCAAAATAGAAGAAATAACTTAAAAGCAAACCAATAATTTGTCCTGTGCTTTTCACTGACTCTTTGTCCAAAAATCGGTGGCACGAGGGGCCCTTAGGACATGACAAATTGCCACAACTGCCGAACACATCGACCTGTTGGAATGTTGGCGCAAAATTTATTATGAATAATTAATACACATTTTTTTAATTAATACATCAATTAATTAACTAATCCTCCCCCCGTTTTCCACCTCAATTCCGTGCCTTCTCAGTTCGTTGGCCACCCAATTGCGACCGCTTGGCGCCCCGCAATTGGAAACGAACCTTAATGAAAAGGGTATTTGTTGGCCCATTACTCTCTGAACATGCCATGCCATCGCCTTCTTTTTGCTCGCGATGCTTTCATTGACTTCTTTTTGCCAAATTTCTTTTTTTGGCTCCGATTCGGGCGCTAATCGGGCGGCAAACCCTTTAATATTTATTTGTTTGGTTGAACAAATTCCTGTAATTTGCTAATTTTCAATTTGCCATAGGGTGAAGCGGCGGGTGTGTCCATGCGAAAGCCAAAACTCATGTTGAAGGGCTGATCAGTCTCACTTTGACCTGATCCAACGGAATGTATCGGCGACTCCTTTGAACGGAATGCCAAAATTGGTTCACGGAATGAATGCCTAACGGTCGGTCAGTGCTTTCGTGAGTCAATGAATGTCCTGAGGTGGTGATCAGCAAATGTTTACACTTTTTGCCCACTGATTGTGCCGTTGTCAAATGCCATTGTTTATCACTCATTTTTGGCATTGCTTTTGTTCATTTTGCCTTAGCCACGAAAGCACTGACCCATCCTTCCTTCTGCTCATTGGTCTTTGCCTGGCTGTAATGGACAAAATATTGGTGCCGCAACCGTCGCACTTCCTTTGGCACCGTGACAAAGAATACGGCGTCCGCGTCACGCAGTCTCTCGTGGTCGCCCGTCACTTTGCAATTCCAATCGGCACAGCCGCGCAAATTGTGCCCAAAGTCAATGTCCCACATTAGCAGCAGCGGAGAAGCGGTGGAATTGTCTTTGACACGACAATCATTTAGGCAATCACATGCGAAAGACACAACCAAAGTGATCAGGCAGCAGAAGTTGGGCACGTTCTTCTAACGAAGCACTACCTTCGGGCAGCAAAAGGTCTGTGATGGTTACGGTAGCCCCATGTCGGTCCTTGAGATGGTATTTAAACAAAGCATTGGGACGGTAACGGTATTTGGACGTGGCATTGGGTGGTCGTTGGCGTCGCAAAAACACAAACAAAGGCAAAGGCTGCAAAATAAGGGGGGACTATTGACAGGAATTTTCCCTCATTTTTTAAATATTTGTAATAAATAAAATTTTAATTTAAAAAAAGCGAGTCAAAATTGACTAAGTTCGACATGAAAAACAATTTGTTCTGCAGTTTGTGAAAATCTTCCGTATTATGCCCCGGGGGCAACACGCACCGCCCAAAAATACTCAACGACGTTTATCATCAAAAAGACAAATGCGCACGGAACAGACGTACGCTTAATGAGTAGCCAATACCAACGCCGATACATTAGGGACAAAGTGCCGAATTTGATGCTTTAGGATGAAAAATGGACAAAGTGACAAAAAACAAAAGGATAATTTGCACGAATAAATAGTCATTTACATAATGCTTTTTGAATCAAATGGGCAATTCATTCATTCATTTTTTGCTGTGACTTTCCTCCCCCCCTCGGCCATCACTTTCGGTGAATAATCAATCCGTTGGAATTCGCAAATCGATTTTTTGGTGCAATGGTATTGGATTTTTTAAAAGCTTGTGCAAAACGAAGAGTGTTTTTCTTCCATGAATAGTTTACTTTCTTCCATTGGTTCGTCGTTGAAAACGCCCAGTGGCACCAAAAACCGTTGAAAAAAGAGGGGGCGAAGGGGGGGGGGGGCGAGAGGGTGCCGGCTAATTGTTTTTGACAATTAACAAAAGGAAACGGAAAGAGCGGAAAAACTCCCGTCCCTTTTTCAAAAAAGGGAGGGATTCTTGAGTATATTATTGGATATATGAATCGAGAATTGACAATTGCACATTTTGAGGACCCAATAGTTAAGAGATGAGGGAGTAAAGTTGCAGCTGGGGACAGGGGGGTGGGAGGAGTACGAGGTACACTTACCGACACATCGCTTCCGAGTTATGTTACACCCCACTCAAAAAATTTACAAATTCTGTAATTAGAAGTTATCAAGGGTGCTGATCACGAATATGATGTTTGTTTTTACATTTAAAGACATCAAATCACCAAATTTTCATAATTTCCACCGACCTTTTTTGTTTTGGTTTTTTAAATACAAGTCGGAAGAATACATAAATAAGCTTTGGTCGGGACCAGGGCTTTTGGTAAAAACCGAGACCGGGACTTTCCGGGCCAGGAAAACTTGGGACCGGGACCCGGGACCTCGATTTTGAACCGGGACCGGGGCAAAACTGGTGCTTTTTTGAAACGATTTTTTTGTTTCGTTTGAAAACGATAAAGTTTTATGAAGAATTTATACTTAAATCACATTTCATCTTCAATCACTTTTAAATCGTCAAATAAATGAATAAAGAAATTCGCTCAATCTAAATGAACTTTATCCTCCACCCTTTACCCCAATTTCTTTATTTTTCAATTCCGAAAAATAATTTTGATGCTTCCTTCGCTTTTCGCCAAGTTTTTTTGGCATTATTTGAAAAAATTCAAAAGTATTGAATTCGGTGGTGCCGACAGGCGCCGCCGGGAAAAAAATTTGAAAATATTAGTAATTTGCTAAAAAAATGTAAAAAAGTACGAATTTCTTCTTCGGTTTATTTTTTAGTTTTTTATAAAAGTCTGTAGGTTTCTTCGGTTTTTGGAATATTTGGGTCGGTCGGTTTCGGTTAAAAACCGAAACCGAAAAAGCTGAATTTTTCTCGGTCGGTTTTCTCGGTCAAAAATCGAAACCTAAATCGAAAAAACCGAAAAAAACCCGGCCGGTCCCATCTCTAGTACTGACTAATTAATAATAAATTGAAATGGATTTTGGACATAAGGCGAAATGAAACGATACGGACGAGCCTCCCCTTTTATAATTAAATCAGCTGTTCACAACTGACAAAAAATCTGGATATCTGTATCCTATTAATTATTTCAATGTCAATACTTTATTCGGCAATATTTATAGTGTTGAAAATTGTAGATAAAGCACTTTGGAAGTGTTACAATGATAAACAACAACAGCGAGTCATCTTCCTTTTCCAAAATGTCTGCTGCTGCTAACAGACCAGCACTGAAGGAAGGTGAATGGGCATGTGTGGACGCGAAATGTGCCCAAATTAATTCCGACAAACGTCGCCATTGCCAAAAGTGTGGCAAAGGTTTCATCGCTTTCTTTTTCCTTGGTTTTACACACTTTTCTTATTCTCACAGATAAACCGCGGGCCAAACAAAAAATTGGACGAGAAATTGGCAAGGAAGCGGCGGAGAAATCGAAGGGACTATTCGCAGCTGAAGATTGGGTCTGCACTAAGTCGGTTTTTCTTGGGGTCTTAAAAACAAATGGGTTCCTAAAAGGGCAGACAAATACAACTTGGCAGAAAACGAAATCAGAAAAATAGCAATTCATTTTAAAAATTACGGAATGTCGAATTTTGAAAGATGTGGAAATGTAAATTGGGCACGCCGCATTATGTGCAATGTATGCAATGCGCCGAAGTTAGCTGATTTGGAAGTTCGGACGGGTCCATTTTATTGTTTTGTTTTTAAATTATATGCCATTTGTCATTCTTAATTTAGGATATGGTGGTGGGTACATGGACCGCGAAGACGTGAGAAGGAGACTGGAATGGTATTTGGAAAATGTTTGTCTTTCAGGTGGAATATATTCAACGTGAAGACGACGAGGAATTTGACGAATTTGGCAGGAAGAAAAAAAGGAGAAAAACGTCCGAATTTTTCGACTTAAAAGGCGTTGATCAAGACGATTTTGGGGTTACTAATATTTGGGGAACATTTTTAACAAATTTGACTTTTAGGAAAGGAAAACTGACGATGAAAAGGAAGAGGAAGAAGAAATTGGGATAAAGGAAGAAGAGAAGAAGGGGGAGGAAAAAGAAGTGAAAGACGGAGAAGAAGAAGAAGTGAAGATAGAGGAGACAAAGGAAGAGGGGGTGAGAAAGGAAGCTGAAAGAGCAAGGTGAATACAATTTGAAAAAAATCAGGAGGAAGAAGAGGACGACGGCGACGAAGCGGACCTGGACAAATACGACCTTAGCGCGGACCCCGAGTTGGCGAGTCTAACCATTGACTTGCTGAAGAGACGCACTCAAGGGACAGGCGTGGCCGCCGACTCAATGGCCAACAATGGGAGACGTTCTCAATCGGTGGTCAGCTCAGAGTAATTTTTCCATTTTTCGCATAACGGACCCAATATTCGTCTCTGTTCAATTATGCATGTAATTTGTTCCCGTTTTCTAGCTGTTCTTGTTCATGTTCTGGAGGAGAATGTTCATGTGTGGACAGTGAAGAGGAAAAGGCGGTGGGCGAAGCGGTGAAGCGTCCCAAAATGGAGGACGAAAGCGAACAGTGAGTGAATGTCTTCTGAATTGAAAAATTCCGGATAAGGACTCGGGAATTTGACTCTCCGGTTTCGAAAACTTTGACCCGGACTCTGACCGGCTTCCGGACAATTCGTCAGAAAAAAAAGGAAAATTAAATAAGAAATTAAAATAACAAATTTAAGGACATCCGGAGACTAATGTTGGACTCTAAAAGAATATTGACTGATTATTTTTTTGAATAAAGTAGCTTTTTTTTTCTTAAGCCTCACCCACTTTGTTTTATCATAACGTTTTTATATATCTGACAAATTTTAAGAAATAATATTCACTTTTCTTTAAAAACCGATCAATTTTTTTTTTCTCATTTTTCTGACGAATTGTCCGGGCATCCTCTGACAAGGATTTCTCCGGGGAAAAAAAGAGAACGATGCTTCCAATGAAAAACTAAAACTGCTATAAAAAATCAAAATTTAAGTGTTCTGGCTTGAAAATATCTGAACCCTCCGGGAAAATGACAATATCTGGTCTTGTTTCTGTCTCTACCAAGAATTCCTTCAAAATCATCTATTCCAATAATAGTTATTCACACAGAACCGACGGAAAAAAACCGTCCCGGGAAAAGGAACGAAGTGAACGACGCGAGCATGACAGATCAGGACATGGTGGTGGCAGACAGCGAGAGAGGGCAAGGAGCCGAGAGAGCAGCGGACGAGGCGCACGAAGTAGGGAGAGAGAGAGCGGCAGAGACAGAGAAGGGAGGGAGAAAGATAGCGTTAGAGACCGAGAGAGTGGCAGAGATAGAGAGAGTCGACGAGGTGATTCCAAAGAGCAGCGTCACCACCGTCGGGACTATCGTCAGGACAGCCGGGAACGGGAGGAAAGGGGACGCGAGGAGCGTAACGGAGCACGTCGCAGGAGCAAAGACAGATGAGAAAAAGAGCAAAGCATCATTTGATCAGATTCTGATTATGACTTTTTGAATTGCCGAAGTTAATGTTTGAACTACAATTTTTTAATGGCTCTGTTCTTAATGGCATTCCACTGGGAGTGTATTTATTAGTTAAACACTTGGCACGTTATTATTTCAATTCTGACCTTTTTTTGTCCAGCATTTCTCTGACAACACAATGGACAGATTGGAGTTCAGGGGTATGTATTACCGTTTGTTTATGTCCTGTGGCTCAGTTTTTCCTTCATTTCTCCGCTCAGATTTCCCATCCGCTGGTGGCGCTGCTTCGTCCGATCTTTTCAATTCCGACTCAGTCAATAGGCCCCCTCCTGACCCGGTAGAATGTCGCTTTGCCTCTGTATTATCGTTCAATTTAGGCAATTCTCTCTGGCAATTTGCTTGACATTTCCTCTTCCAATGAATCCCAAAAGGATGGCTCACAAAATCCGCACTTTCTTTCTTTGGGTTTCTACCGTCGTTTTTTCGATATCGACGAACAGCAAGTGCACTTACTGAAAAAAGGACATTTCTTATTGGAATTTTCAGGTTTTTTCACGTCTGTTGAACAGCGCGGTGCCTCGTCGGATGGGAAATTTCATCTCTGATTTTGTGCAGCCCAACCCCGATTTGTGGGGACCTTTTTGGGTATTCTCTTTTGTTCATGGTCGTTGACTTTGTTAAACTTAACGTTTTTTGCTTTAAGGTCAGTGTTTCTCTCGTTTTTTCAATCGCGATTGTTGGCAATTTGTCCCGTTTTTTACAAACTTACGGGTCGGATGAGCTGTTTATCAGCGACTTCAGCTTTGGTTTTTTATCGTTATGATTAAATGATTCCTATTCGTCTCCTCTCCCTCCAATGATATATTCGGCGGGGGGGGGGGGGGGCGGGGTACACAGATACGAATCGCTCTATTTGTTCTGTTTCTCTTCCCTTTTCTCTTCTCTTTACCCCTTCTTTCTTTCTCTCTCAGTCACTGGTGCCACTTCCCTCGTATTCGGCTACGTTCTGACGATGCCCTCTTTGGTCTATGCCTTTCTGTGGTACCATCGTCCACTCAGTCTCCAATATTCCTTCTTCGATTTGCTGTGCGCCTTCGGCTACTCCTTAGCCCCATTTATTCCGGTCACTGCTCTTTGGCTTCTTTTTCCGTTTGCAGTGGCTCGATGGACTTTGGCAATCAGTGCCGTTGTGCTCACGGGTTCCGTTTTGGTTGGTTTTGCAATGGCCTATCTTTTCTCTTTTTTCTTGTCATTTTGTATTTTCATGTCATTTCATTGTGGCCAACTGTCAGAGAAGACCCGAACAGATTGGTATTTGATTTGGCATTGGCTTAGCCAACGTGCTTAAATGTTCTAATTGAGGCTTCCTTTTTATTCATTCTCTATTTAGACGGCTTTTGGCTTTGTCTTTGCTGTTTTTTTGGCACACGCTCTTTTGGCACTTTGTTTAAAAGTAAATCGGATGGATGCGGAAGAGGGGGGGGGAAGGGTATCGGTTGGTCCGACCCACTTCTGTTTTAACCCCTCCCCATATCTAAGGAATTCTTCCTTGACGAAGCCGTTTCTCGCGGTGCACAACCATCCCTGCATTTTCATTCGTCTTCTAAACTCCTCGCCACAACGCCGCAGGTGCAAATGTCGTCCGTCCTTGGTGGCCATTCAAATGCATTGCACAACAATGGCACCGCCGCCACAATTGCAGTGGTCGGATGATAAAGAAGTGGAAGAAAGATAACGGATGAAAGGAGAAGGGGGGGGGGATGAGCGGAGGATGCAAATGGAAGGATGGATATGTGATATTCAACGGGGGGAGGGGGGTAATTCATTTTATGTCTCTCATTGTTAGAAGAAAAGAGAAATAAAAGGACATGAAATTAAAGACC
Organism: Heterodera filipjevi; assembly: GCA_039877585.1. Classification (NCBI taxonomy): domain Eukaryota; kingdom Metazoa; phylum Nematoda; class Chromadorea; order Rhabditida; family Heteroderidae; genus Heterodera; species Heterodera filipjevi. The sequence continues at coordinate 11,021,410 of JBDPZO010000006.1, read as the reverse complement.
CTCCAAATCCACTCGGATGGCCTGTTGGGGTCGGCGTGGTGATATTCATTGTGCCACCAATTGATTGTTCTTCTTTGGCCCAGAATATAATAGACGGCCCTTCTTTTCCTCACATCCATTATCATTTCTTCCTATTTCTCCCGCGTCGTGACCCAATAATGGTCGACGTATTTTGTCCCGGGGTTTAATGAGTCGGTTGGAATTGGGACTCTCATTGCCCGTCCTACTGCTTGGTCCACTTGTCCAAACACCCTTCCGATGGTATTCCGCCATATTTATGTGCAGCATTGGCAAAAGGAGTGCTTCCTTCTCTTAGGGCCTTTTATGGCATGGTGTGAGTGAGGGATGGGGGGCGGGGGGTGAAGACGCATTGGAATAATTACGCGAATATTCATCCTCTCTTTCCGAGGTATGTATGACATTCCATCCTCCTTGAGTTGATGATTCTCTCCGCCGCTTTTCCCATCAGTCCTTCCCTCAAGTGTTTCACCTCTTGGATGGCATTTGGCGACAACCAAAATTTTTTTCCCATTTCAAAGATTCAATTTGATCACTAAGGGGGATTGCCTTAAAGGAACAACCAAATGCCGTTCTCATCAAATTTGATCATTACTATGGCACATTTGTTGATGTTGTCTTTGTCCCCCCCCCCGCCCCTTTGGTCCGTCTTTTAGTCTTTTCCGGTGCCTTTCTCTGCTGGTGGAGTGCTCTTAATTGGTCGGCCCGTCCGGCCTATCAAATTGCAGCTCGTCGTCTTCCGTTTCCAAACAAAGAATTCCTCACCCTTTCCTTTCCTTCCGCCGCTTACCGTTGACGGAATGTTCCGTCCGTTGGTGGCCAATGGCAATTCTCTCACACTGTCCCACGCTTTCGCGTCATTTTCGCTTTTTCAAAAACTCAAAGTACCCCATGCCACTTTTCTTTCTCGTTATTCCTTGGCCAATTTATCTTTCCCTGTCTCTTCCTTATTGCTCTTCTTCCTCTCCCTCTTCTCTCTCCTCACTTTCTTTCACCCCCTCTTCTCCTCTCTTTTTACTCTTCCTTTCTCTCTCTTTTTGTTTTTCTTCCTCTCCTTCTTCTCCTCTCTTTCCTTCTTCTTCTTCCTTTTTGTTGTGTTGACACAATTGTTCTTTTTTGCACTTCCCCCCCCCCCCCTTTCTGAATTGCTTCTTCATTCATTTCAGCATAATCCCTTTTGGCATTTGCGTGTGGCGTCCACTGGGCAGGTGTATTCCTTCCTTCCTTTCTTCTTTTCTTCCTTCCTTCCCTCCTTTCTTCTTTTGTGGTTCTTCTCTTTCTGTCCGTGTGCTTTTGTCTCATTTCTCAGAATTCCGTCCGATTGCGTGCCATTATCTCCTCATTTCTTTTAATTAAAACATAATTAAATCTTTTTCTCACATTAGAAGTTAATTAACATGCCTATTTAATTTTGTTTGCAATATTTCTGCTGAGGGGGGGAGGGAGTGCCGAACGCCTGTGAAATTTCATTTTTCTTTGCGGGGAGTGGGGCGGCAGAATCATTAAACTTCTCATTACTTTTTATTGTTTTACCGAAGTGTAACGGTGCTGTTGAATAACTTATGGAGAATGAGCGTTGTTATTGGTGATGGGAATACTTTGCCGACCTTTCGCGCATATTTCCTTCTTCGACTTTCCCGCCATCTTACGTAAATTTTTCTTAGGCATTTTAGGTTCAAAATTAAAATTTTTAATTGAATCTCCGTTTTCTTTCAATTTAGTTCAACTTGTAACTAAATATTTTATCTCTTTCATAAATAGGCAATAATTTTTGGCATTCCATTCTACCTAAAAATCGCGTCGGAAGTGCCAAAATTAATAAATAATTCATTCATTAAAATATAATAGCAGTTAAAAGGGCAAATTAAATTTACCATTTTCATTGGATTTCATTAATTCGTTCGTTTGCCCCTATGGGGAGGGGGGGAGGGGGGTTCTCTAGTGCCGTCCTTCGCTTCTGACTCATGGCATCATCCGATGAGCGATCGTTTGTCGTTCCTCCCTTCGTCTGTCATTTGCCGTTTTTGTTTCACTTTACTGCACGTTCTGTCATAGCTTATGGCACTGTCCAAAACCATACTCCATCAGCCCGAACAACGGCTGTTCCGTGGGCTAATTGAATTTGACCATTCTCTCAAGAGAATGAGAGGGGAACGCAGCAGAATATCTTGTTGGTGGGAAACACAACCAAAAGTCCTTGCTCACTCCCCCGCTCGCGCTTTTCCTTACCCCTTCCTCCTCCCACTCCTTCCCCCTACCTTGTCCTCCACCCCCTTCCCCCCCCCCCCCCCTCTTCTCCCTTTTCCCTATAATGTCCCGGTTCCCCTCCTTTTTCCTTTCCCCTTACTCGCGCCCCCCTCTTCCCCATTTCCCACTCCCCTTCCCTCTCCCGCCTTCCCACCCCCTCTTCCGTTCTCTCCCTCTCCTCTCGTCCCACACTTTCTTCCTCTCCTCTCCCACCACCTTTCCATTTTCCCACCCCAGCCGCAACCTCTGCCTGCCACACATATTCGGCTAATCTAATTCATCCCCAAAGGCACGGCCATTTTCGATTCATTCATATCTGAGCCCTTCTTACGAGGAAGAAAATGAGTTAAAGTATTCCTTTCATTGACATTGCAAAAAAATAACGAAAGTTTTAAGCCAATTTACCTTTTGAGTTTAAAATATTGCCATAAATTGCTTTATTTAAGTGTCATTCTCAAATAAAATTAATTACCCGCTAAAGGGCGAGGGAATTGCTGAAAGTTCCGAAGGCGATGGCACTCGATGTAGACGGGAGAAGCATTATGCCCTTCGGCTCCACACAAATTACAACGCCCCCACAACTTACTGGAGAAGCTGAAGAGAAATACGGCAATTGCGCATTGGAAATTTTTGCGGACCGACGGTGGTGAGTTCCGCTGATCAGAGAGACTAATTAAGTTGTGTATTCAATGGCAACTCGTAAAAAGACAAATGTTCTGACAAATTCCATTTGACCAAATGGGCAAAAACAGCCCAGACACAACAAAAGTTTTTGACCGGTGTTTCTTTTAAGACATTTGATCTCTGCCAAATTTTATATACAAAAAAGGATTTAAAATGATTTTGCTTAACATTTTTGTTGTTTTCTTGGAAGGTATTTGGTGGCCGTGCTCGGCACTTCGTTAAGGTATTTCTTCTCCTCCATTCATTTCATTGGCAATGCCTTCATTTCCCCCCCTCCCTCCATTTGTCAGTGTCATTTCTTTGGTGTGCAATGCTCTGATCGCCTGTGTGCTGCTTCGGCCCCGCAACTCCCACTTTTTCTTCCTCGGTTTGCTCGCTCTTTCCGACGCGTTTCTGTCCGCCTGTTACGGCCCCGTCATTGCTATGGACATTATTAAAAATCGAGTAGATTCATTCAATTACATTTGCTGAAATGGCCAATTGTTTTGGGTTCAACTTCTCTGGCTGTCCCGACTTTGGTGGAGTTACGTGGGCCCCCTTCTGGCAATGTGTCATGTAATCATTTTGTGCTTAAGCACCAATTTGTTCTTTTTCTCTCACAGGTGTCAATGACGTTCTCGTGTCTTAGTGAGTTCGAATTTCATATTTTACTCATATTGATCAAAATTAGTGATCATTCTCGGGTGTTATGAGCGTTTTCTGATCACTTTGAAATCGCTCCAATTGTCCTACTTTCGCAACAATCACACTCAGTTGGCGCTGGGCGCCCTCTGTCTCTCAATTGTGCTTCGGGGCACGTCAATTTTTGAAGTGGAAGTACTGCACGGCAAAGGGCAATTAATGATTAGAATTCTTTGGTTTTGAACAGCTTGTTCGGAATGGCAATTGCACCGGACTGACTGAATTCGAGCCGCGACTTTCCCCTTTGGCCGAAAATTGGCTGTACGGCACCGTTTTCCGTTTTTATGTGAGACAAATGTTTCTTTTTAATTGTATCTTAAACAATCTATCAGATTCGGACAACCGCCACAGGTCTCCATTCATTCTTTGGCAAATGTCCAAATTCATTCCGTCACTTTTCCCTCTGTTTCAGTGTTTGTCCCCTTTTTCTTTCTCGCCTATTTGAACACGCGCATTGGTCAGCAACTGAAGGAATTGCAAAGGCAAGAAGTCACATCCCTTCAATTTTACAGTGTTACGACTGCGCAAACAGAAAAGATCCGCGGCAATGTTCCGATTCGGAGGGGCCAATGACCACAAAGTGAGGCGAAAGGGCAACCGAACGGACTTCACAAGGAAAAAGTCTCTAACGATGCCAGTCGAATTTACACTTTTTCAGCTTCGCGTCCGCTCGGCCACGCGTCTGCTCGTGCTCATCGTGTGCTCCTATCTGTTGGCCAATTTCCCCAACGTGTTCATCACCGCGTGGGAATACCTCGATTTGGCGTCCACTCAAAGTGAACATTATTACGACGTGAGTGCCCCTTTCTCCTACGCTATTTTTCTTTCATCTTTTCTTTCTTTCCCTTTCTTCAAGATTTATGAAACAATCACTGATGTCATTTCCATGCTTTATGTGCTCAGCTGCGCTTCTCGGCTGGCCATTTATTTAAGCTGCAATGAGGAGCTGCGGTTCGCCTTCTGTGACTTTCTTTGTGCAACTTGCGAAGGCACGGCAAAGGAAGAAAATGTAACGACGGCACTCCAACGAAACAATTCGTGCCGGCCAACCACAGCAACGACGTACACGCCGATCAGCAGGCACTACTCACTGAGGTGGAAGAATTGCGGGGGGGGGGGGGGGAATAAAAGTTCGAAGACAAAATGGTATTAAAAAAATATGTCACTATTATAATATCGGATGTATTTAAAATTGAATTTCATTGTATCTAAATCCCTCAACCTCACTATCAGACACCATCGGGGCAGCGAACTACCACAGATCGGTACTGACTTTGACCGTGTTGTTGTGGCGATGGCCATCTCAAGGGTTGGCTCTTTGTTGGATAGTCGGGACAGAAGAGCCGAAGAAGAACTTGTCAGAACAACTCCGGAGGAAACAACTACCAGTCATGGAGAAGGAGAAAAAAATGGGGACGAACAGCAGCACAGACTGACAATCGCCCCAAGGACCGACGGGGGCATTTGAAAGTCCGTGCCATTGCCCACATTTATTTGGCCATTGTTTTGTTTGCTCATTTTGAGAATTCGTTTCTTTGTATATACTTGTCTTCATTTTTTTTTTAGTGTTTCGTATAACATTCTTGTTCTTAATTTATTTTTCAAATTGCTCATCTTAGCATTGTTAATGTAAAATATTAAATCATGGATAAATCGTCAATTGTCCGTTTGTACACTTTTCCCGGCACAAACGGTTCCCAACGCGAGGCTGGGTAAATGTGTTTGTTTTTCTCGTACCAACTACGCAAAATGACCTAAATATGGCATTCAGATAATATGTGCCATAAAATGTATTATTCTGGTCTTTATTTAATCACCTTAACCGGATGCGATTCGCCAATGTCCAACGCAGCGTCTTGTCGCACACGAATTTCACCTACGGCTTCAAATTGCCACAGCGGACCTGTTTTGCCCATTTGTCGCGTTTTGATAAAATCTTGAAAACTGAAAAAAATGGTTACGAAATTAAACACAGCTTCAAAACAAATCTAAGGTCATTTATTCCTCGCCCTATTTGTGAAACTGCCCCTTGTGACCAATTGTGAAGCGAAGAATTCTTTTAAAAACCATATTAAAGACTTTGGCAAATTTACGTGTAAAAGTGCGGGATAATCAAATCCTCCTTCACGAACATAAGATTTTCCACAGTGGCCAATTTCAATTCGAGGAATTCTTTGCGGAATGTCTGAAAATGGCAAAAGTCAGTAAGCAATTCAAGCAGCTCACATCCAAAGCTTTTTGCAGAAATTGCGCAATTGTCGTTCCTTTCTGAAATTGCAAAAATTCCATGAAATCAAAGAAACTTTTGTGGTGAGACTTTTGTTTTGGAGTCTTTACGATGGCTGGACCCGTCCCAGTAGCAAAATGCGACCGTAATCTCCTCATTCTTTTCCTTCTCCTGCATTTCCTGCCATTCTCTGGCAATCCGTTCGCGTTCACTATTAATATAAATACAAAATAAAAAGTAATTTTATGAAAGAATTTGCCCATCTGCAGACCGTTGCAACTGTTCGTCTCTTTCTCTATCAGGCAAAAAAGAAGTGTCCACCGTTGGGTCCATGCCGTGACGCTTTTTAGTGATTGGAATCAATGCTTCATCTTCCTCATCGTCTTCATCAAAAGCACCGAAAGAAAGGACTCTTTTTTGGATGGCCTTCTCAAATTTGGGACGGTCTTCATTTTGGAATTCCAAAGATGGACCACTGCTGTAAACGATTATTTTTTTTGAATGAGTAAAAAAGCTTTACCCATAAAATATTTCATTTTGTCGCTCTTTCACTTCGTCAAGTGTCACCAGTCCAACAGTTCGGGACTTGAATTTTTCTTCCTGTTCGTCTATATTGGTGGTGAACTTGGTTTTGATGCTTGCCGCCACTGGAAAGTGCTATGTTAAAAACAAAACAACATTGTTTTAAGTAATTGCTCTCACAATTTCGCCTTTCCTCCTCAAGCCTTTGTCGTTGGCTTTCAATGTCCTCCTTCGCACGTTCTCGCCGTTTCCCAATGTGAATAATTCGTCCGGCATCTGCCTGAGACATCGCAGTAAATTATGACGTTTTCGTGAATTATTCTCAACAATTTATAATATAATTAATACTATGCTGCATTAAGGATATCCTAGATTAAATAGTGAAAAAAGTGAGGAAGAAAAATGCAGAAAGGAAAAGCCAAATTGGTCAGATCTCTCCTTAACGGTGATTTGGAAATCCGGTAATAGATTGAAATCGGGGTTCGAAAAAATCTAAAGAAGATAAGAATTCTGATTAAGAAAAGAGGCACTTGTGCAATTTAAGTGGTTAGATAAAATTTTTTGAAAACCATAGGGGGGAGCCTTTTGATTTTTTGACAATTTAAAAAATTTTGGCCAAAAAAAGTAATATTCATTATTAGCGACATCAAAAAACCTAAAATAAATAAATTGTCAAAAAATCAAAAGGGTCCCCCCCTATGGTTTTCATTGACTTTTAAAATTTCTAAAATTTCTAACCGCCTCAACTACACAAGTGCCAAAAATGAGAAGGAGGACATCGGAGTGCACACAAAATAATCTACGAAATTGCTTTTGAAAAAGTGGGTCTACGGCTTCTTCTTCTAAGCTACACTGGGTTCATTTAAAAAAAAGAGAAAAAACCCAGAAGCAATTAAAATGTCATGCCATATGTCTCTCTTGGAAGAATTTTACATTTTAAATGTATTAATGGCAATAAAACAATAAACAAAATGTTAATTGTTTTTCTCTCTTAGAAAAAGATTAAGCATTTTCATCAAAACATTGAATTTGGCTTTAGAAAAAAAGGAAATGTTTCACAACACTTTCCAAAGTGGATTATTGTCAGTTTTGTACAGTATTGGAAGTAAACCCTTGCAAATTTGGAACAAGGTCTTTATTTTCCATTATTTTTCTATTCTATTTCGTTTAATAATAGAATGTACGCAATGGCCATATCAAAAGGATCACCGATGAAGGTGAATTCAAATCTATTTATTGATATTTTTAACTTTATACGTTTAGATATTCAATCTTCAGTAATCGAACTGCTTGGCAACAATGTCAGGTGGGGCATACTTATCGTCGTTTTATTTTATTCAATTCCATTATTTTGGTTTAAGCACGACGTACATTACATGTCCACTTGATCCAAAGAAAACCCTTGGAATTAAATTGCCTTTTTTCGTGATGACTGTCAAAAACCTGAACAAATATTTCACTTTCGAAGTCCAGGTCGAAAATGAAAATATTTCTTCCATTTTTTACTTTTTTCAGGTTTTGGACGATAAAGGGATGAAGCGGCGCTTTCGCGCTTCGAACTTCCAATCGACGACGCGCGTCAAGCCATTCATTTGCACAATGCCGCTCCGACTGGACGAGGGGTGGAACCAAGTGCAGTTCAATCTTGCTGATTTTGTCAAACGAGCCTATGGCAGCACATATGTGGAGACGCTTCGAATACAAGTATATTTTTAATATTTCGTTGTAAAGGTTTTTGGCACAATTTTATTAAATACTTCCTTAGCGAATAATCCAGAAAAGAATGTTGTCTTATTTTCAGATCCATGCAAATTGTCGCCTGCGTCGTGTATATTTTGCTGATCGTCTTTACTCGGAGGATGAGTTACCAGTCGAATTCAAATTATATTTGCCAGTTCGACATGGTCACCAGGGCGCGAGAAATTTGACTGAACAGCAAGAAGGGACTTAATCATTCACCGCCTGATCGTTATGGAGTTCCGTTTTGAAAAATTTTCTGTAAATATCCTTATTTTTATGATAAATCATAAAAATATTTTATTTTATCAAATTCTTGAAGAAATGTTTTCTAATGCCTTATCTTTGAATATGGTCGTTGTTGACAATTTGTGCTTTCTTCGATTGGATGGTGTCTCTCAGTGATTGTCAGGCTGTCGTTTTTGCAGCCGGGCGCGGCACTCGGATGCCTTCCTTGACGAATCTGATGCCGAAGGCGTTATTGCCTATGGCCAATGTTCCTCTCTGTTGGTATTCGCTTAACTTACTTCGCCTGAATCGCGTCAGAGGTATAACTCCTTTATGATTTCGTGGTTTCCATTTCGCTGTCATCTGTTTTCGCTACCCTTCCCCCTTCAACTTTTCTCGGTTTCTTTCATCTTAATTTCCCTCAGATTGCCTTTTCGTTGTCCCTCATGGGCAACACGAGCACATCGAAAAAGCACTACAGACGGACAGTGGTGGTAGGTGGCCGGCATTGCCGGGAATGAATATCGAAGTGCTATCCTTTGATAATACAAATGAGGGAGAAGAACAAGAGGATGTGGACGATTGGGGAACAGCAGATGTGCTTAAAAGGCTGCTCGGAAAATTGAAGGTAATTAAAAAAACGGCCCAATTGCAATTTTTATTATTTAAAAAAAAAATGATTTTTTGGACAATGGAAGAGGGGTGGAGAACCATAGGGTAATTGTACCGGTGCCCCCTCCCATTTTTCAAAAAAAAAAGAATTGTAATTGAAGTTGTTGTTTTAGGAGTCTTTCCGGACCGGGGATATTCGGCCCTTTTCGAACTCACAAACCCGGATTCGAGCAAAAATTCAAATTTTCAAAACTCCGCTTTTGTTTAACAAAAATACGAAATGAGCTTTTGCGACGATTGTTGACATGGGTAAAACTCGAAATATAGAGCCAGAAATTATAAAAACACGTTAGTGCACCCACATAAAAGTATTCCCAAATGAAGTTGCTTTGTTCCTATGATTTTAAAGAGCGACCATATTTTGTTGGTCAGTGGCGACTTAGTCAGTGATGTACGTCTTCGTGACATGTTCGAGCAATACGTACAAAATAATGCGGTCCTGTCGTGTCTGCTCACCGATGCTGCATTGGGCGGACCCGTGCCAGGGCCTAAAGAGCGCATTAAAAAATGTAAATGGTCAAAAGGGATACTATGATAAATTTACCATCCTTTTAGATAGAGATTTTGCCATATTAAGTCCAGACGCACAATTACTCTTTCTGGTGGATGAGGAGGACTATGCAGAAGAAGAAGGGATTCCCTTTTCACTGTTTGACCGGTACGGTTAAATGTTGCTTAATAAATAACATTCCAACGTTCCCTTCGGATTTCCTCCTCTCCCGCCTTTCGTTTTTAAAATTATTTTAAAACAATGAATGCTTAGTTTCTACAGTTTATTTATACTGCAGGTGTCCAAAAGTGGAGGCAACTGCAAAATACAAAGACGTGCATTTGTATATTGTCCAGCGGAGAGTATTGGACATACTTTTGTCTAAAAAGTGATGGAAAATACGCTTTTTTGTCGTTTTAATTTGTTTTATTGCTCTAAGGTCCAACACGTTTTCTTCGATCAAAGCCGATTTGATCCCACGGATTGTTCAACGTGCCAAATGCTTTGCTTGGGTCCCCTCACAATCCGATTTCACAATGATTGCTCAGTGCAACAATGTCGGCTCATATTTTGAAGCGAACAAAACGGTAAAATAACCATTAAAATCGGATCATGAACATCCCCCCGGGATCCCAGATTCAAAAACTTTTGTCAACGCCGCTTTGTCCATTATTAAAAGCAACAAAAATAGGCTCTAAGTGCCAAATTAAAAGATCGGTAATCGGGGACGATTGTGTGCTTGAAGATGGCTCTAAAGTGGACAATTGCGTGCTAATGGACGGAGTAGTTGTCGCCAAAAGGTCTGTCGTCTTACCTTCCTTAACTTCTCCTCCATTTACAGTGCTACGGTGAAGAACTCAATAGTGTTTACTAATGCCAAAATCGGTGAACGAGGAGAATGTATGAGAATTTCTAATTTCAATATTTGTGGGCTATATGTTAACAGGTACTCTCTGTATCATTGGCCCAGGACAAGAGACAGCAGCAAAAGGTGTTTGTATTTTTTCCATTGTAATTTTTTCAATCTCGAAATTAAGAAAAACATATGAACACAGCCATCATTGAGGAAAGGACAATGGAGTTGGACTGTGATGACTTTGAATGACCATCTGTTAAATTCTCTTTATGTAGGTCTTTTCTTCGAAGCACCTTCTTCCTCCTGAAACTTTAAATAAAACTTTTTCTTTTTGTCTTTGTCCCTTCTTTACTTTTTCTGTCACCATTATCCTTTTCAGCGCACTTTTCACTTCCGGATTGATGTATTTTCCCACTCCGCGCGAGTATGCCTTTGGCTTCGATTGTTTCGCGTCCTTTTCTTCCGCCATTTCTTAATGTTTTCTTTTTTGATAGTTTCTCAGCCGAATTTATTACCATTCTTCGCTTCTCTCTTTGTTATTTCCGCTGTTTCTCTTTCTTTGCGTACTTTTTCTGAAGCCTCTTCGAATGGGTCAACAAACACTTCGGCTTTCATGAACAACACCGTCTGCACTGGGCGGTCCTCTTCATCGCTCTCCAAATTTTCAATTGTGCATAAAGTCTGCGCACCGCCAACCAAACGGCCGAACACCGTGTGTTTGCCGTCCAAGTGAGGACATGCAGCAAAAGTGATAAAACTGAATACATTCATTTTCAAATTTATAGTAATTAGAGGGATGCTGGACCAATAAATATACGGAAACGGGATGTCACAATATTTAAGAACATAATTGATAAATAATAAATTGTCGCTCACAATTGAGAATTGTTGGTGTCGCTTCCCCGATTGGCCATACTCAGCACACCCCGCCCGTTGTGTTTGTAGGTGCCTTGGATCTCGTCTTTGAATGGCTTACCCCAAACGGACTCTCCGCCTTTGCCCGTCCCGCTCGGATCGCCGCCTTGGAGCTAAAGCTCTAAAATGTTTCAACATTCTCAAGGCATAACAACTTACAATAAATCCTTTGATCGATCTATGGAATTTTGTGCCATCGAAGTACCCATTACGGCAGTGCACAATAAAATTTTCACATGCGCGAGGCGCATGCCGACAGAAAAGCTCCAAGTTGAGGGGCCCAAAGTTTGTCACAATTCGCACATAACCATTTTTCGTTACGCGAGAATACCTTAAAAAGCATTCGAAAAATGTTTGGAAAATTTTGGTCAGTGAACTTCACAACGTCCTCCTCCAACACGGCCGCTTTGTTCAGAGTCACCGGTTCCATTGTTGTCGAAGTAAGTCCGGCCGCAACTTTGCCCTGTGAAAAATGGGCGGCATTCACACAGTCCGCAGTCTGATCGTTTGACACTTTTGAGTCCTAAACTGAGACAATTAATTATAATTTGCTTGAATTAAATGTTCGCCTTCTTGACAAATTGTTTCTCCAACTGTTGCAATGCCTCTTTCGCCTCATTGTTCAGCCGATTCAAAAAATAATTTGGACTTTGCATTGCGCGCTTTTCCTCCGCAATTTGCTCCTTTGTTTTGGTGTCGAATTGCACATGGTAAAACTGTTCGATGTTGAACTTGTCCAAATCCTGCGGGTCCTGCAATGTGATAATGTCCTAAAAAGAGGGGAATTGTAAGGCAATTGTTGCTTTTTCTCTTATTTGCAAAAAGCCTTTTTCTGGAAGGGCGTGTCCGTCAACAGATCCTTCAAGTGATTCCGCTTCAAATTCAGCTCTTCGACCGCCTCCATGGAGTAGACATTGCCCGTCGTTCTGATCGCCACAATTACACTGAAGAAACAGAAATTAAATTTGTCCATTTAAAATGAATCCAAAACCACAGTGATATCACATTCCGACCTTGTTTGGGTGAACATCCGGTAAGTGACCGGGCACCGGAAATTGCCTTAAGCCGAATTTTCAAAGGATTTTTCTTGCAAGAACGAAAAGGACCGTCTTTGTCCTTGGCGAAATTGAGCACCGTCAGTCCTTTGCTGGTCAGTTTTTTGCCTGTCACCGGATTAATGCCATGCTTTTTAATGTACGGTGTGATGTGGCTTCAATTTTCCTTTTTTTTTTTGTTGGAAATTCATTAATTTAAACCGACCTCAAATCGAAAATGATCCCTTCGGGCGAGCAGACCGGGTCTTCAAACGGCAGAAAAGACAGAGCACAGTGCGAAAAGGGCAAACGTTTGAACTGTGCGCGTTGAATTCGGCTGGCGGTGTCTGTGTAAAAAGGAAAGAAAATTCTAATGAAAAGGGTCAACAACAGCAGACCATCTTTGTGCCCGCCGTATGCTTCTTTCCATTCCTTTGTTGTCAAATACAATTTGTCTTTTTGGTGTTGTTTTTTGCCCATGGCAATATATTTTTTAATGAAATTTTATGGAACTTTAATCTTTAATTTAACTGTTCATTTAGATAGTCGATTGTTAATTAGGTTATTTGCGAACATGAATGTGCGCAAGCAGTGAAATGGGAGCAGTTTGGGCATCCATCAGCAGGGAAATTTACGGGTTTCATTCCTGAGAGCTTATTTTTTTCCGGAGGAGGGCCGCTAGGACTGATCAGGTTCAAAGACGTCGGTCGATTGCGTGCTGTCCGTTTAGCCCGTGGTGGTCCCAAAAATATTGATTTTCATTGATTAAACAGTTTGTTCCGTTACTTTTGCACCGTCAGAAATGGGGGTGGATTGGGGCATGACCCATTTTCTCGAGGACAAAAAGAGTTATAGGATCAGTTTTTGGGTATTTGTTAGTGCACTAATTGATGTTTCTTTTGGCGTAACTAACACTTTTGTCTCACCATTCATTTTTGAGAAAATCGAATTTATCGAAAAAAATATTTTTGTTCCAATACTTTTGCACATGACTGTATGTGATTTGGTTCGCAAACAAAATTTATTAAAGTTTTGAATTGAATTGCTTTCTGGTGGGTCGAACCAAATCAAATTTTTTTGTTTTTTGGAACAGGAGTCAACCAACTAAAGAACTAAGCCACGAATAATCCATAAATAATTCAAAAAATTAATTTATTTTGGTGCAATTTCCCACTAAAATTTTTATCTCAGGGCTACCGGTCCGAGTGCCGAATGGTCCGAGTGCCGAACGTCCGAGTGCCGAATAGAACAAAAACAGTCCGAGTGCCGAATAGAAGAAAAAATGTCTGAGTGCCGAACGTTCGAGTACCGAATGGTCCGAGTGCCGAATAGAATAAAACAGTCCGAGTGCCGAATAGAAGAAAAAATATCCGAGTATCGAATGGTCCGAGTGCCGAATGGTCCGAGTGCCAAATAAAAACTCATTTTACAATTTTTAATATGAAATTTCCAAAACAATTAACTAACAAATAAGTATCTATTTTTGGGAACCGCCCTGTTCGGCGTGGCCAGTTCGGCGTGGCCGGTTCGGCGTGGTTTTTTCGGTTCTTATCCTTTTTGCCACCCCCCTCGAAACTTTCAAATAAAAAGTCGTTTCTAGGGTAATTTGGGGCGCTGATCACGAATATGACCTTAGTTTTCCAAAATTCCGACTCCTGAACCCGAATTCGAACAAAAAACCGACACTCATAATTCGAGTACAAAACATATTTCTAGGGGTTTTTTGGGTCGCTGATCACGATTCCGGCATCCATTTCGACCAATTTCGAACACCAGACCCGCACTCGAAGAATAAGTCGATAAATAAAATTTTTGGCGCTATATGAAAAGTCACCGTTTTTGCTTCCAAAGGGGGGCCCCTTCTTGATTTTTTTTGAAATTTTTTTATTTTTAAAATTAGCCAAAAATTAATGTCACTTTCGTGATCAGCACATCAAAAACATTTGGAAGCACTTTTTTGTGCAAAAAAAACACAAAAAAATAATTGTCAAAAAACCAAAAGGGTCCCCCCTTTGGAAGCAAAAATGGTGACTTTTCATATAGCGCCAAAAATTTTATTTATCGACTTATTCTTCGAGTGCGGGTCTGGTGTTCGAAATTGGTCGAAATGGATGCCGGAATCGTGATCAGCGACCCAAAAAACCCCTAGAAATATGTTTTGTACTCGAATTATGAGTGTCGGTTTTTTGTTCGAATTCGGGTTCAGGAGTCGGAATTTTGGAAAACTAAGGTCATATTCGTGATCAGCGCCCCAAATTACCCTAGAAACGACTTTTTATTTGAAAGTTTCGAGGGGGGTGGCAAAAAGGATAAGAACCGTTTTTTCGGCGTGAGGTTTTTTCGGCGTGGGTTTTTTCGGCGTAGGATCTTTCGGCGTGGCCGGTTCGGCGTACGTTATAAAATGGACTTTTAGGCGTGATAGTGTAAAAAAATAAAAAAATTTACTTTATTGTGCAAACGAAAATAAATTTGTTGGTCATTCGCATTTCAATCTTTATAAAGATACGGAAATAATAAAAATGAAAAATCAATTATGGGTCCATAACACAATTTTGCGATATTCCTCTGAAAAATTCAATAATATTTTGGACATCGAAATTCTTGTGAAAGAGATCGATACATTTTAAATAAAAGAGTTTCTGGTTACTATTTTTACTTAACTAGTTTAAAAAGGGCATATTTATTCCATTGGCCTGTGAATAGATGGAATTAAGTTAATATTGAAAGATTATTGAAAATTACCGAAAGAAAATGCTTATTATTTTTGGAATCGTCGTTATTTTCGTCCTTTAATGTGATTTCGGCTTTTAAATTTGAAGTGCTTTTCTGAAGCAAATCAAGTGATTATCTGCCATTCTAATTGAATGGAGTCACAGTTCGCGAGGTTCCCTTGTGAGTACGAATCTGACCTTAAATTTTCGAATGATACCATCCAATCTAAGATTTGATCAAGTCTATTATTTTTCATCAGGTACATATAGTCATGGTCATATGTTTACGACCACTTGTTAAAATTTTACTAATTGATCCATAAAACCTTTTAACAAGGAGCAAATGGGAAATGTATTATATGGATTGATAGCACATTCAATGGGCTTTCGAATGATAACAAAAGGTATAAATAAATTAATTCCCTTCGGCCGATATGCGATCAGGAAAATTGTACCTTACCACCTATTTTGGGGTGGTCA
Source organism: Heterodera filipjevi (assembly GCA_039877585.1). Lineage (NCBI taxonomy): Eukaryota > Metazoa > Nematoda > Chromadorea > Rhabditida > Heteroderidae > Heterodera > Heterodera filipjevi. Next base: position 11,005,908 of record JBDPZO010000006.1, on the reverse strand, counting down.
TCTGTTTACGACCATTTTATTCTGAAAACCCCAAAGATTTTCGAAAATAATTCCAAGGGGGTTGTAAAAATTTTCTGCAAAAAACGACTAAGCCCATTCGAAGAGCACAAAATGCTCTACGGATTTGTAAAAAAACCGCTTGTCTCTTCGACGATTTTTCAATGAGGTATGGGAGGATCAATTTCACTGTATCCAAAAAGTACTGTATTTCTTAAGGAAATAGTGTTTTTTACAGCGGAAAGTTCAAACCCAAAACAGATCCACCCGAATCTCAGCAGATACAAGTCGTAGACCCACCATCCCAAAAGGAATTCTGTATAGCATTTTATGCTCTTCGAATGGGCTTAGTAGTTTTTTGCAGAAAATTTTTGCAACCTCCTAGGAATTATTTTCGAAATTTTCTGTTTTCAAGCTATTTTCGGGTTTTCAGAATAAAGTGGTCGTAAACATATGACCATGACTGTAGATTGGATGAAATCTTACGATAAATTTAAGTTCAGATTCGTGCTCAGCATCCTTCAAAAACCCCCATAGACCAGTCACTATTTTTTGCTGTAAACATTCATTACTGAATTTGTCTGATTTTCTCAATGAGTGTATTTTTTTTAATTCTTGCGAAACTCTAACAAAAATGAATATCTCTCAAAAAAATTGTAGGTCGCAATGGGTTTTGTCGCTTTTTTCCGCCAATTGCTTGGTCAAGTTCTGTTCATTGAACGCTTCATTGCCATAATACGCTCAAAATCATATGAAAATGTTCCAGAATGCTTTCACTTTTATAAAAATAAAATAGAAATACTAAGTAAAGAAAAGCCCGTCTTAAATGATGTATAGTTGGACAACCCACAGGCTAAATATTTGCCATTTTAAATGTGCTATTTATTATAGTAAAGTCGGAATATGACCGGATTATGTCAGTAGCTCTAAGCGGTGCTACGTCATTACAAAAAAGATGCAATAATGGTCATTACAAAAAAGGTGCAATAATTAAAAGTACAGTACTTCGCGTGACAAAGATTAATTATTTAAATTTCAAGAACTATTTTGGGTATTTGAAATGAATAATTGCGGTTCAAGAAAAGGCTGAACTCATTGCAGACATGTTTCCAATTCATTTTTATCTGCATATCCATGAGTTTTCAGTGGACCAAAATGACTTTAACAAGGACTTTTTATTTGATATGGTTGGTGCATTGACGAAAAACAAAGACTGGGATGAATTCTGCTATTTGTGTAAACGTTTTATTTTACAATTTAGTATGCAGTATTTAAACTATGGCCTTTAAGCGAAAAGTGGTGCTGTCAAAAAATTTTCGAAAATTTCAAAAGATGCCATACTTTTTCTTCATGCTTTCCAAGCTGGACATCGCGTTGATGTGGTTGATTGTTAAAAAAAATGACAAAATCGATGTTTGAATAAACATACTTAATTGTCACGCGAAGTACTGTACTTTTAATTATTGCACCTTTTTTGTAATGACCATTATTGCATCTTTTTTGTAATGACCAGTTTTGCACTTTTTTTTTTTTTGTAATATGACTAGGGAACGGATTTTTAAGGGCGAAAAAGTCCAAAATAAGGCCTTAAATAAGGGCGAAAAAATCGCGAAATAAGGGCGAAAATAAGGGCGAAAAAATTTCAAATTTAGGGGTGACATTTATTAAAATTGCTATTTTTTCTATGCAAATAAGTTTAAATTTAAGGCAAACATTTTTATTCACTGATTGCAGTTACAAATGAGGTACATTTCGAAATTTTCGGGAGTAAAAGGCATACGATTACCAGCCAAAATTGATTTGTAAACGGAAAAAAACCGTTCTAGTCTCAAGATATCAGAGGAGCAAATAGAAATTTTGGAGATTGAGTTTTCGAGAAATTTTTTTCATTTCTTATGGGTCTACTTTTGAAAATTTTAGGGTCGATTCGTAGGGGTATATTTTTCTGAAATTTTTTTGGTCGCTTCTTAGGGGTGTTTTTTGTTTTTATTGCAGTTTTGTTAATAAGTTTTGGGCAAAACGCCAAAATAAGGGCAAAAACTTATTTTAAGGGCGAACATCTATAATAAGGATTTTTAAGGGCGAACACCCAAAATAAGGATTTCTAAGGTCGAATAAGGGCGTTCAAACGAAAGTTTTTCGAACAAAAAATGTGTTTTTCGTGCATTTCTCGTCGAGTTAAAGCCGCAGAAAAAATAAGTAAAAACTTATAAATCCGTTCCCTAGTAATGACCATTATTGCATCTTTTTTGTAACGACTCGTCACGGCTCTAAGCTTGCTTAGGCCTAGGCTTAGGGGGCCCCTAGTTTATAAAAAAATTTGATAGCTTATTTTGTTTTTGCTTTTTTGGCTTGAGGCCGAAACGAGCCTGGCTCGTTTTGAGTGTGGTGAAAAAAAAATTGAATTTAATCATTCGAAAAGAATTCAAGTGAAATGAATCAAAATCAAAGAGTGCCATTGTCTCTTCCTGTCTATGCAAATGTGGTGAGCAATGAATGGGCCATCGCATTGGTCCTCTGTTTTAGGTTCGCATCAAATTATGCGGGTACTCCCCTTTGGTCTTTGGCGACCAAAGCAAATTGGACCGAAAGGGAATGGCATCGTGTGGTCCTTAAGAAATTAATTACGGTCAAATTGGACTTTTAGATAGCTTTTAATTCAATACCTGGTGTCGGGACATGACCAGCACAATAAACCTGAAAAAGAAACTCAACCCATTGTTTTCTAAGGAAATACCGTACTCACGACCTCGACCGTATTTACCCGTACTTCCCATTTCTACCTTTTTTATCCCGTACTTCCCGTTTCTACGGTATTCCCATTTCTACCGTATTACCTCCAAGTCTTGGTTGTCGTTTCTGTTATTGTGGTAACTTTTCAGTGAGAGACGGCTGAAAATGTTCATTTATTTTCCTATCAAATTAGGTAAAGTCTTATTTTACCTTCCACAAATCCAACATTTAAAGCACCCCTTATGGAACAAAACTCCGTCCTTAAGTGGTCCGACCTTGTCATTGAAATAAGTTGGCCTTTTACAGCGGAAGCACGGCTCTTTCATTAGCAAACAGCCGAATTTAAGTCAATCTCAAAACGACACAAAACTAATATTAGTGAACAAATGCATAACACGAAAAAATCAAACGGATGAATTAAGAAAAAAAAGGGAGGGAAAAGAACCAAATTTTATGAGGGAAAGAAAAAGAATTCCATCTTTAAGCAAAAGAGAGCATTTAGGGGAAAGGCAAAAATAAGCTCATTGGGCGTGGGGTCGCGGCGCCCGGCGCACTCGACGGATTGAGGGGGCGTGGAGTTCGGAACGCGCGTTGGCTGTCGATACGGCGCAATGTTTGCCTAAGCGGCGGTTGCCGTCGATTTTCTTTGGCCTCAAACTCCGACGAAATAAACTGAAAGCACTTTTTTTCTGCTCCTTCCTCTGTTCATATTGTCATAATTAGCAGCAGGGAATGGACAAAAAATAATGGGGGGGGGGGGGGGGGGAAACGCAATTTACTCCCCCCCCCCCCTGGCATTTGTCTCTCCTCATAAATTCTTCATCCATTTTCGCTTACCCCCCCCCCCCCTCCTTCATCCATCCACCGGTAATCAATGACAAATGGATGGATGATTTGGTGGCGTGGTGATGGAGAGGAGGAAGCGTGGGCTTTGATTAATTCTTCCCCCCCCCCCACCAATATTCGGCTGTTTTTGTCTCTTTCAATTCCGCCCCGCCGGCGCTTCCGTGCCATCTGAACAAACAAAAGGAACCCATTCATTCGTCTTTTTGCTGCCTTCGTCTTATGCTCTTCAATTTCCTTCTCTAAACCGATGCAGCCTTTTTTGCAGTTGGAATTTGTGTGAAGAAGAAACAAACATGTTTTAATAAATATATCTTTTATTCATTTGATATATTTTATAATCAGCAAAATGTTAAAATATGTCTTTAAATATTTAATATTTTTGCCATTTTTATCTCTCTCTGCTCAATTATAACCAGAGCTGTGATCTCAAATTTTAAAAATCCTCACCAGAGCCTTAAAAAATCATAATTAGCACAAAAATCCGCAAATCCTCATTTTCAAAAAAAAACCTCTTTGACCCCATCAAAAACCACAAATGAGGAAAATCCTTAGATATCACAACTCTGATTATAACCCCTCTTTTGAGAAGGGTTCAAAACAACACTGATCCGCCGCAATAGTTTTTTGTCGGAATGTGGTGCTAATGGGTTAAACACTTTTTGACTTTTTGCCGTCGTTCCCTTTGTTCCGTTTCTTCCTCCGTTCGGCGCTTTGCTTCTTCTTCTGACCATTGACAGCAAAAGGAATAACCAACGATCACTCCGTCCGCTGCTCTCCCTCTTCTTCCGCTGGTGCCGTTCTGCCTCTTTCCACTGCTTATGCCTTCTCCGCCCTTTGAATGGGAATCACCGACACATTCTTTTTCCGTCAAGGACGTTGTCCCCTCCCTCCACCCTCTCATCCCCTCCCACCCCAATGTCACAATTCCATCGTCATCTACGCTCACTTCCTCTTGTCTTCCTTTTCCTCTTCCCCTTATTGTTCCTCTCTTTTTTAGTGTTCTTTCTTTTTTTACTCTTTCTCTTCTTTCTTTCTTCTCTCCCTCTTTTCTTCCTCTCTCTATTCTTCCGCTTCTTCCCTTCTCTTTCCACTCTTTCTCTTCTCCCCCTCTTTTCTTCCTCTCTCTTTTTACTCTTCCATCTTCTTTTGCCCCCCCCCCCATTTCACCTCCCTTCGTCCTTTCTGCCCTATTCAATTCAATGTCCGAACTCACGCCCATTCATTCAATTCATTGCTAATCTCTTAGGAAAAGAGGCCACCACCACCACCATCATCATCCCATGAAATGAAAGAGATGAGTGCGCAGGAGGAACCTCCCCCCCTCCCCCCCTCCCCCCCCCCCCCCCCCCCCTCTCCAACGATAGATGCGCCATTATTTTTGTTGTCGTCCTTTTGTCGTTCCTGCGCCAGAAATAAAATTTAAATTCTTCTTATTAAATCTTTTGTCTCTCTCCCATTTCAGTTGCTTTTTTTAAACAAAAATTGTTGTTGAACATTTAAACTGAAAAGAAAAATTCCGAATTTCAAATTGGAAATTTTCTTTCAGATTTTGCATTGTTCCAAAATGGAAAATTAAAGTGTCCCCCCCCCGCTCCATTCCCCAAAATTAATCTTCTCATTTTTCTTTCCAATTCTTTGATGGGCCGCCACAATGGCGTATGAATGGTAATTAATTTTGTGACCATTGTCGTCGTCCCTTCGTCCATCGTTCCCTAAACCCTTTCTTTTCTTTTTCGACTTAAGGCAGTGTGAATGACCCTTTCTTCCCCTCCGCCAATTTTTGCGCCAAAAGCGGCGAATAAAAAACAAATTGCCGAGGGTCGAGCGGAGATGATTTCCCTCCCCCGCCCCCGGCAATTGGAAAGACGAACAAACGGAGCGAAACGTCCGTCAATTTGTCATTAAATGGGAAAGAAAAAGGAAACTCCGCTCGATGGGACACAGTTATTATTTATATTTTAAACATAAATTATTTCATTTGAACAATTAATTCTCAGAAATTTGCGCATTTTCTTTTTTAAACATTCCCAGAAGAAGAAAGAACAAAGAGTAAGAAACAAAATGTTGTTTAAAACTGCTGACAAATTCATTTAATGCGAAGCGACTGAGGTAAATGACTGAGTGATGAGCAAAAGTATGGCATTGACCCTCCAAAAATCCGGAAAATGCGCGATTTTCGAAGCCCTGTCCCGATCGATGGGCCGGTGTCTTGCTCACCCCGCCCCCTATATTCCCTCCCCCTGCCGCGTCCCCGCTGCGCAATGCCATTCCAATCGATCGATCGATGCCTTCCGCCCCCCTTCGACCCGTCCCCCCTTTAGCCCCCCCCCGTCCCATTCCATCCTAATTCTTTTCTTCCAGCTGAGAAGAAGGACAATTGTAGCATCAATTCCGAATGAATTCTCCCACAATTATCTGCGCGAAATAAATAAAATAAATCGCATCAAATGGAAAAGAAAACCTGTGAAGAGGGGCAAAAGACGCAGGCAAATCCAAGAAACGGAACAGTTTTTGAATGTCAAATTGGAAAGTTTATAAAATCAATGAATTTGGAAAGTTCGAAAAATTAGGGATATTTAGAGGATAAATGACTAATAATGACACAGCCCATTCGCTCATATACAACACAAACTGAGGCGGGTCATAGCCCTTCCCTCTCCCCCCGTCCCCACCCCTCCCTCTCCCCCCGTCCCCACCCCTCCCTCTCCCCCGTCCTCTCCCTCCTTCGTCCTCTCCCTCCCCCGTCCCCTCCTCCCCTCTGCCCCGCCCACCTCCTCTCCCCTTCTCCCACTCTTTCATCCCCCTTTACCCCCCGGCCCCTTTTCCAGTCGGACAAACAAACGCTCCTCTCCCCCCCCCCCCCCGCAAGAATTATTCTCATCATCATCCATCGTCATCCCTTCTCAATCCAACAATTTATCTGTCGCAGTCCCTTCGATCATTCGCTCTTGACCGAGAGAGAACTCCCGAAAGGAGTGAGCTGCCTAAATGAATTGACGGGACAGAATGTGGTCAAAATTGAATATTCCAGTGGTTAAAATATGACAGTGCAAAAAAGCAGCCACTTTTTTATGATGAAATATTTCTTTTTCATAATAAATTCGAAATTTTGAGGGGATTTAGTAAAACAGCGAATGCATTAAAAACAATGGCACAACCGATCACAGCAGCAGAGACAGTCGGTCCTGCTGAAGCTGAACCAATCAGCAACAGTTTGTTTTGTCCAACCTTCCCTTCTCCCCCGTCCCATCAACAAATATTGTAATCCGAAGACACTCAACGCATTCCCTCCTCCCTCCTTCTTGGTCTTCCATGTTTCCCCCCCCCCACTCTCCTATGTCTCCCTTATTTCCCCCCCCCCCTCCCCTCCTCCTTGGTCTTCCATGTTTCCCCCCCCCCCACTCTCCTATGTCTCCCTTATTTCCCCCACCCTCCCCTCCTTCTTGGTCTTCCATGTTCCCTCCTCCCCTCCTCCTTGGTCTTCCATGTTTCCCCCCCCCCACCCTCATATGTCTCCCTTATTCTCCATCCCCCGGCCCCCCTCATCTTCCTCTTGTCCTCCATGTTCCTCTCCCCTTTTCTCTTCTGCCTTCGTCTTGTCCACTTGTCCATTTGCTTTTCTTTTGCATGCATTGCGTTTCGTTTGTTCCGTGTTCAGTTGCTCATTCATTTGTTTTGCTTCAGTTCCAACGACCACTCCAACAAAGCAAAACTGCCACTGTTGTGGTGCTAATGCGCTAATCCTCCGTCTCCCTTCGTCTCCCTCCGTCTCCCACCGTCTCTTTCCCCCCATTTATTTTCCCCTCATTTTTCGCTTTTCTTCAAACGACAAATTGAATTGGATGTTCTGCTGAAGAGTGGTTTGGATCAGCTGCTGTTGAACGACAAAACAAAACAAAGGAAGACGGAGAAGAAGAGGAAGAGGAAGGGATGAGCAGTCTTTTGCGAGTGCGGCGCTTTGTCCACCGCCGCCACTCCCCCAAAAATCAGCGAGGCATTGGTCGTCGTCCTCTTTTTCCAACAGTTTTTATTCGCAAGACAAAATTGTGCCATTCTCAGCATAAAATAATCACCACAAATAACGACCATCAGCCAAAAGTCCAACGACGGCGAGCAGAAGCAGCAACAACAGAAGCAATGACACCGCACTTTGTTTAACGAAGTGACCAACCAACACTTTCCACAATTAATTAACGTATTCTTTTTGAATTCCGTTTTTTTGGCATTGGCATTTCTCTTCGTTTTTTCCGTTTTTGTTCCCCCATTTGTCCCTGTCCTTTTCCCAAGGATTCGATGTCTCTCCCCCGTGCTCCTCCCCCCCTTCGCGCTCCCCGACATCGTTCGCTTCGCCGTCCTTCCCTTTTCCCCTCCCTTTGGCTCCTTCCGCTTCATTTTGCCATTGCTCAACTCGACCCCGCTTCGCCCCTTTCGCCTTCCCCCGCGGCATTTCGTCCCCATTCGTCGGCATCGTCCGGCGCTTCGCTCGTTCGACCTTCGCCCACTGTTTCTGCTCATCCTCCGCTTCATTTCTCCTTAGATGATTTTGCGCATACCTTACGCATCGAAAAGGACCATCAGGTGGCAAAACGGTTGCAATTCTGTGCCAAACTTTCCACGTTTTGAGGACCCGTCCCATCTGCTCGATGTATTTCTCCCCTCGTCATTTGGCCATTTTCGGCAATTTATCGCCCGAGTGACGGACATTTCCGCCGTCGAGTGAGCAGTGCTTTTTGCTCATCTGCTAATTTCCCAAAACCTTAGGGAGTTTCGCATGCGCGACGCAAATCGCACTTTTTTGGCATCCTTGGCGGATTCGTCAGTGATTAATGTGCATGGATTGAGCCCGGGCCACAAATATAACGTGGCAATTTTGGGACGACGAGAGGCGGAGAGCAATCTGATCAGAGAAGACCAAGTAGATCGCACAATTCCATTGGGCCACTTCCTTTTGTCATTTTGAAAAGGTCCTGATGGACCCGGTGCCATTGGACTTTGGAATCCCGGGCAATTCGACGGCAATCATTGCCACGGCGACTAACGTCACAATGCGGGCTCAGAAGTCGGACAGGGCACTGCAGGACACCTTCCGCGTGGAATACCACCAATTGGACCCGTTGAAGCGCTTCCCCATTTTGGATGTCCATGTGCGAGTTTTTCCTTTCCTGCACAACAGCAGGGGGGGGGGGGAAAGAAGGACGTGGTCAATCACAGCCCTTTTGGAGGCCCTGGTCACGGATTTTTTGGCGGTTTTCTGTTATTTTGCTTTGTATAACGGTATTAATGGAGATTGACATCAAATTAGGCTTTTTCCGTGAACCTGGGCTCAAAAAAGAGCTCCGTGAACACGAGTCACCGAATTTGTGAAGAAAGCCGTGAACTGTGCTGACTGAATGTCCTTGTCCAGCTGCACTTTGTTTGCTTTAACCCTCGACTTTCAGGACATTCAAGAGCAGCGGGAAGTGGAGCTGTACTTGGGCAACTTGTCACCGGGTCGTGACTATGCCGGTAGATAAGGCAATCGGAACATTCCCCAAAACTCTTCTTCAGTTTCTGTCACTTCGCTGCGCGAAGAATTGCCGAGCCAACCGTGGCGTGGCATTGTAACGACGAGTAAGTTTCAATCTGATCGAAAAAGCACTCCAATGGGACCGGTCGCGATTCACTCACAATTAGACCATTGTTTTGCCTTTGTTAATGCTTGTCAAAAGGACCACTTCGGCCCGGGAATTTGTCGGTGGCTGAGCTGAACTCGAGTTGCGTGTTGTTCAGTTGGCTGTTGCCCACCGATTCGGGCGCGGATCGTTTCAAAATTGCCTTTGGCATGTTGCATGGGCCAAACGGAATGACCAAAGTGAGTGAATGAGTGAACAGCAGAAGGCAAATACCAACCTAATTTATACATTTCTTTTTCAGCTCGAAACGGCTTTTCCCATCCAACAGACCGAACTTTGCCAACACATTTTGCCTGGTCGTGTGTTCATTTTTGCGGTAATTGCAGAAAAGTCGCGTCAAATTTCGGAGCCCGCCACTCTCTCCCACACCATTCGGCCGATGGCTCCGCGTGAACTGAGTGTTCGGCCCGACTTTGAAAAGTGGGCACCCCATTTCGCACCTTCCGTCCCTTCTCGTCAATTACATTTTTTCCAAGGGCACGCTTTCGAATTCGCGCACTTCTCGCGCCCGAGGACGAATCGCACACGGAGTGAGCCAACAAAACAAATGAATGAAAACGAACATTCAGAAAATGCCAAATTTGGGTTGAGCCGGAACAGGGCGGTCGCATGGAGCAAATAGTGAAAGTGCAACAGGAGGAGAGACATTGCGAGGTCATTCAAATGGAATTGGCACATTTTTCTTGGCTTTTTCTCCATTATTGGCTTTTATTCCCTCAGGCATTTTTTGAACTCGTCCCCGGACGCCGTTACGAAATTTCGGCAGTTGCGCTGAGCGGACAAAGTGCGAGTACACGCGTCTTGCGCAACAAACCCGTGGACCCAGGCTTTGATTTTGCCGCCTTTGGGTTGTCATTGAGGGTAAAAAATTCGGTACTGATTGATCATTCGGTATTCCTTTCGGTTAGGAAGGCGAAGTTGGCACCGGCACCCTCCGCTTGGAATGGCCTCAGAGTGAAGTGGCGCGACTTCGCATTGCCGATTTATGGGCAAGGATAGTGTAAGTTGAAACAGCAACAACAACAAACAAATTCCATTTCTTCGCCTTACAGTGGAAGTGACTCCCATTTGCATTTCTCCGTCCAACTGCTTGAACCGGTGGACAAAGGCGAGCAACAACAACAACAACAACAGGTGGAGACGGGTCCAACAGAGCCAGGCCCGGTACTGATCGACGGAGTCAGAGAAGGCGCGTGTTATAAGGTGAATTGGCACTATCCTCAACGATGGCATCATTAATCTTGCAGGTGATGCTTTACACAGTGACTTCCTCTGGTATTGTGTCTGAGCAGCGGTTCGAGCAGTTCGTTCGCGTCCGTCCCCCTCAGTTGGATTTGACCGTTGGTCAGCTGAGTGCGCGTTCTGCGACTCTTCAGGCTTTTCTTTTCCGTCCGAAACATTTCACCAACGGCACGACGTCCACAATCGCCTCCGGCGTGAGCGTAATTCCACCATCGTCAATTTCCACGCAGTGCCATCTGCATGTCGTAGTGTCCCAAGTTGCGTTCGGCACTTCCGAAGTGGTCACTGACCGCACTTTGTCCTTAAGCGACCAAAGGTCATCGCCATCGATGGCATTAATGGGGCTGAAGCCGTGGCATAAATATGCCGCAGACGCACAAGTGAAGAGACATTTCCAAGCCAATTTTGATGAGTCATTTAAAGGTTAATTGTGGCGAGGATTATGACGAAAAACAGCATCAGCAGCAAACCGAAGGCGGTTGCGCACCAAAATTTCATCGGCTCAACAAATTGGAATTCCGAACACTTTCGGCACAACCGGGGCCAATTGTGAGGGCATTTTTTAGCGGAAAATAATCCCTAAAAATTTTTAGGCGAATTTGACCATTCGTCCATTAAACTCGTGAGTAGTAATTGTTGTTATTTTTTAATTTTTTATTTATTTTCTTTCAGATATTCCGCACTGATGCGTTGGAGGGGCCCGGATGAGCCAAATGGCCAAATTTTGCATTATATTGTGCAAATTGACCCCCAAAATCACAATGATGACGAGTTGGATGACCAGCGACGGCCATGGACTGAGAAAATGGCGGTGGGCAAGTTCGATGCTGAAGGCAAAGAAAACGCCGAATTTTCTGCCCGAGGATATTTGGAGGAGAAAGTGTTGGACGGACTGGCGGGTGGGCGTCGTTACCGCGTGGAAGTGTGGCCAGTGAATGAGGCGGGCCAAGGCCGGGGCAGCGGACTTGTCCAATTGGACACGCCAATTTCGGGTAATTCGGATACAAATTGTGTGGGATTCTGCAAAAAGTACATTTGTTTTTCCCAATATTTTGCATATTCAATGCCCATTTTATGCATTTCTGTCCCCTCTTCTTTCAGAACCGCCTCGGCCTGACCATCAGAGTGTCGAAGTGTTGCCCGGTTCCATCCGCGCCCAACAGCTGCGCGTGCACATCGACACGACACGACTTAGTGAACGGAACGGGCGCCTGATCAAAATCGCATTGGTCGTAGGTGAAACGAATGAAAATGGTGAAGTTGAGGAGGACGAACAGAAGGAGGAGGAGCAAAAAGAGGGGCAAAATAGCGGAGGAAACGCAAACGGAACAAAGGCGGTAGGTCTAAAAAGCCTTAAGTGTAAAAAAACCCAAAAACTAATGGGTTTATATGTCCTTTTTTTACCGATTGGTCATTTTATGCAACAAATTACTGTTCTGCATGTCCCTCCAGCAGATTGTCTCTCCAACTTGGGCAGTCGCCCGTCGTTTGCCCGGCCATTGGCCGCCATTCGTTGCATTAGAAATATTGGCCGCAAGGCATGACAACCAACAAATTGATAAAAATGGAGGACGATTTGGGAAAAAAACACTGACTGTGACGGTGGGCGACGAAGAGCGGTGTGAAGAGAGACCAGCGAGTGCAATTTGCAATGGGCCGTTGAAAGTCAGTGAAAGGATTCGGGAGGGACGAACACCCAATTGAAGTGCCATTCATTCAGTTGGGAAATTTGATTTGATGGCACTGAAATTATTTAGTGTTCCATCTGGCGCTGTTAATTTTACTTGTTTTTCTTTTGCAAATTTAGGCGGACACTTCGTACCGAATCAAATTGCGTATTTTTACTGGTCAGTTGAATCATTCTTATTGGGTCCAATTTCTTGTTTAAGAAATGCATCTTTGGTCTGATTCGCCGTGGACTGAACTCATTCATTTGGGTAAGAAAATGCTTTTTAAATTTGTAATTGCTTATGGGCGTTTATTGTTGACACGATAAATGGTCCTTTTTGCCATTGTTCGTAAAGTGCAGAATGATAATGTGCTAAAAATTACGGCATTTTGTCGATACATGGAAAATGCAATTTGAGTCAATTCATTTTGTGCCCTGTGGTGCAATTTAATTTCTTTCCGCCCAATCCACTCGCCAATTTCATAGGCACGGGAAGCATTTAGCGGGGTCGAGAATTCCGCCCTCTTCAAACATCAATTTACTCGCCATCATTAAATAATCGTTTATTTCTTCTCTTTTCGTCATCAAAAATGTGCTGTCGATGATTTCAGTTTATCCGAACGTGTCAAATATTATTTTGCCGATAATTGGCACGTCTGCCCTCTTCGACTGCCTGTTGTCCTTCTCACATATTTCCTTTTTCTCAAATGCCTTCCTTTGCCTCTATTTTTCTCTTCCGGCGACTTAATCTTCAACTTTTGCGTAAATTTGAATGACGTTATTGGTCGCAAATGATTGTACAAATTACAAATGGCATAATATTGGCGAATTTGCAAAGATGGCCACTGTTTTAGGACTGTCGTCAGAAATGGGATAAACTCCGTCAATTCGTCCGTTCCGTTTTTCCACATTTCCGTTCAAGTGCTTAATCGCTGGCTCGTCAATTCGCCCCCCCCCCTCTTTCTGTTTTTGTTTGCCCTTTTTCAATTTATGATTCCCTTCGCGATTCTCTTCCGTTCCACGCTATTTCGTCGTTAGTTTCCTTTTCGTCCTTTTACCACTCTCTCCCATCTCTCCACGAGCCTTCCGCCTCTTCATTTCCGCTGAGTTCCTCCATTCCCTTTCCGTCCCCTCTCCACCCAAACATCGCTTGTGCCACCGCCCCTCCCCCTACCCTTAGCAGCCCATTCATCGCCTATCTTTTCCCTTCTTTTCCTTTCTTCATAAGTCTCTTTCTCATCTCTTCTTGGGGTTGGAATTGGATGCACTCGTCTCCCTTCCCCGACAATCCTTCCTCCTCCACCCCCCTTCCCTCCTATAGCATAAATTCCGTGTCTATTTCCCACAGGCACAAAGAGTGTTGGTCATAGAAAAGAGCACTTCCGGTTGGTTCACTCGCTCCCCCGCCCCCCTCCCCCTTCGGGCTGCTCCCCCCATTCATCGTTGACACTAGGCGCTTAGGGGGAGGACGTGAGGGGGGGGGGGGGGGGGCGTGGGGGATGGCGGTGGGGAAGGTGCAGCAGCACATTGCCTCCCTCTTCCGCCCGCCCCAGCCCTTTCCGCCGCCGTATTGTGCTCTTCTTCCTCTTGTGTCCGTCACAAAAGCAAGGGACGCAAACTCACAACACAACAATGGAAAGCCCCGGGGGCATCGTCCGCCTCTACTTCCATGGCAAAGCTTTGGCTTTTTCATTTTGTGATTGTCTCCATCCGTGCTTTCAGTTAGTGCATGCACAATTCTGTCTCCGAGTGCCCCCCCCGCCCGCTTTCCCTTCAAGTGCCCCCCCTCCCGCTTCCCTCCGAGTGTTCTGCCCCACCCTTCCCTATCTTCTTTACTTCCGCCCTTTTTGTCGTATTAGCGCCCTTTTGACCCCCTCGCCTCCCCCGTCGCCCTTCCCACGCATTTCCTTCTCTCGTCACCCTCCCACCCATCTTCAATTTTTATTTTAAAAATTCTATTCATTTTTTCAGAACCAACGCCAGACGAATCCGCTTTTGGTCTGCTCTTTGCCCTTTTATTTGTCGCTTCCGCCATCGTTGCCACTGTTACCGGGTTAATCTTCATCCGCCGTAGAAGAAGTCGAAAACCTGTGGATAGGTCAGTTAATGTTAAAATCCGGACGAAAATGCCAGCAAACTAAATGTCGGATTAAAAGTTCAAATGACATTTTTTGAGGGCCATTATATCCTTCCGTCGATACGATTCCCTCTAGGCATCTGCCGATGCCAATCTTAGGCGGATTAGGTCTTTCCATTTTTAAATGCGCCCGAGTTATGACCTAAGGGAGGGGGGGGGGGGGGAAGAAGCAAACTACCGTCGATAGGCAAAGAAAGCATTGGGCGGAAATTGTCGCTTTTCATTTCACACAAATGAATTTACGTTGGAATTGAAAGGGGTGTTAATTGGGACCATAATTAAGGAAATGACGCTCAATTTTTCTAATGTTTGTCTTTTAAATTCTTATGTCAGCTGTGCATTTTCAGCTGAAATTTCATTGAAATTTTAATTTGGGTTTAAAAGTTGAATAGCATTAATTCTTTTTCATTTTGTAACTGGTAAATTAATGTGTTTAATTCTCGTTTAAATTATTTTTCCCTAAATAATTAATTAATGAAAGTTAATCAAAAATTTGTTTTGTGGGTGTTTTTCTCCTAACAATTTTAGCTCGTTTAGCTTGTGCCCCTGCCCTCCTCATTCCACTTCTCACTCCGCTGCTGTGGTCGGTGGCAAATTCCCACAAAATTGCCATTGCCCATCACCGCCCCGCGGCATTACCAACGTTCAGCAGCAGAAAAAACCAACAGCACATCGGCGTAGTAGAATCAGTAACGAGCAACGACCAAAGCAGAAGCAAAAGCAGAGCCAAACGAACAGCAAAGAGAGTCAGTGGACGGCGCTGAAGATGATGATGGCAGAAAGAGCGGTAGGAAAAAGAGGAAAAGAAGCGAGGGGGTGGGAAAGAGAGGGGTGGGGGAAGAGAGGAAAAGCAGCAGGGGGGTGGCGGGGGGAGAAAGAGGGATGAAAAGGAACGAGGGGGGGAAAGATAACTTAGTAACAAAATGAGCTAGACTATTAGAAAAGTTAGGCGCTGCATTCAAATGCCAAATATCCCCCAGCAACGGTGAAGTTTGAATCCCGGAATCACACCAAAAGCAATAAACAATCAACATTCATTCTTACTTATTTTTATATCACCACCATTCGTGACTGGACAATTCGACAGTGGACAATCCGGCAATGATTTCAATTTTTAAAATATTTTCCTGACGAAAAATATTGGAACTTTCTTTTTCGATATTTCTGAGCACTTTCCAGGGCATTTAGTTTGGATCTGGCGTTCTGTAAGCGATTAGGGTAAGAAAATGGTCAACTTATTTATGCATGTCCACTGTCGAATTGTCAGGGAGCCCCACCATTTGTTTTCAATTTATGCATATTCATGCATAAAAGAAATTAAAACATTCTTCCGCCAATTGACGATTTTTTTAATCATAGATTAGTAATAAATCATATGACAAATATGATAGAGATATTATATTCGTGATCAGCGCCCTCATAAAACCCAGGCCAACTCAAAATCGCATAAATGTCACTTTTAACCCTTTTTTTGTGAGACCAGTAAAAGACACTATTACCCAAGGGAATAATAGTTGCTCAAAGAGGTCGTGAGATTTGGCTGCTTTCTCCGCACGTATAATTTAGGCAGATTGTCTTGCAAAACTCGGACTGGACCCAGCCGCAGCAGCGTCAACGTCTAATGGAGTGGAAGGCATTGACTGTGCCGACAATAACAGCGTTAGTAACGAGCCACCCCTTCGTGCCACGGCGCACGGCAATGTGTTGTGTGGCGGAACACTGTTACCAAATGCCACCGAGGTGTTCACCGCAAATTCGACACAGCAGCAGCAATCGACCACACTGTTCGGCATACCGCATCACAGAAGGCATAAATCAACCGCCACATTTCAACAAACAATTTCCTGATCAGATCCAAAAGTTTGCGCGAACGGACCGGCGTTGACCAACGCTTAGAACGATTACCCAGCGGTCCCCAAATCAGACATTCGATGCTGCCATGGACCGTCAAAGCGGGTGCTCAATCTGATCGGAGCAGACCAGTCCAAATTGGCGATTTTGTCGGTAAGGAAGAAATGTGCAAATTTATTGCTATATCACATACTTTCAGAACATGTCCGGATAATGTCGGCCGATTCGGATTTCCGCTTCTCTGAGGAATATGAAGTGATGAACTCAAAAGCGTGACAAATATTTATCTTATTTCCCTGAAGGATTTGCGCACTATTGGACTTGGGCAAAGTTGCATCGCTGCCGATCTGACGGCCAACCGCGCCAAAAATCGATTCACTAATATTTTGCCGTACGATCACTCGCGTGTGAAACTGAAGCCCACCGACGATGATGATGGATCCGATTATGTCAACGCATCATATATTCCGGTAAACGTAAAAGGACTTATTTTCTATTTTCCTTGTTTTAGGGCTTCAATTCGCGTCGCGAATTCATCGCCGCTCAAGGGCCTCTTCCGTCGAGTAATTTTTTTAGGGTGCACCTCGTTCCCCCCCCCCCCCCCCCCCGCCCCCGCCGGTCCCCCCCCCCCCGCCGTTTCCCCCCCCCCCCCCCACCACTTCGTTTCCCCCCGAAATTTTTTTTAAGAAAAACTTCCAATTCTTAAAGAATTTTTCACTAATAGATTACTAGGTCATTTTTTCAGGCAGGAAATTTTAAGAAAAACTTAAAATTTTCGAAATTTTTGAAAAAATTAAAAAAAAAATCCAAAAATTTCAAGTTTTTCTTAAAATTTCCTTCCTGAAAAAATGACCTAGTAATCTATTAGTGAAAAATTTTTAAGAATTAGAAGTTTTTCTTTAAAAAAAAATTCGGGGGGGGGGGAAACGAAGTGGGGGAACCGGCGGGGGGGGGGGAAACGAGCTGCTCCGATTTTTTTATACATAAAATAGATATAATAATAATCATTGTGCACATTTATCAAATCTTTTTTTAGCTCGAGATCACTTTTGGCGACTCATATGGGAGCAGCAAGTGCCGGCTGTTGTGGCCTTAACAAAATGTGTGGAGAAGGGACGGGACAAATGCCATCAGTATTGGCCGGACAATAGTGTGCGTTTTTTTGGCAAATATACAAAGAAATAAAAAAAAATTGCAGAGTCGAAGTGTTCTCTACGCCGACATTGAGGTGGACTAAGAATGTCTTATACAATTTTACCAAAACAAAGTACAGGTGACTCTTTTGACCGAGTCCATCGAATACGACGAATTCACTATCCGCGAACTTCGGTTGACCAACATGGCCGAGCCAAACCAACCGGCCAGGACAGTTCAGCACTTGCACTATCAGGTGTGATTTACATTTAAAGCAAGTTAAAAAAATAGCACTTTCTCTTTTGTGCAGGCATGGCCCGACTTTGGTGTGCCTGACCATCCCGCTGGCATTGTTCACCTTGCACGACTGTTCCGCAACAAATTAATTCCTTCGCCGTCTAATAAGCCGACCATTGTGCATTGTTCCGCAGGCGTCGGCCGGTCTGGCACGTTCATCGCTTTGGATCGACTCGTCCAACACATTGAGTCTGGACGGCCTATTGACGTTTTTGGTACAGTCTACGAAATGCGGCTGGAGCGATGTCATATGGTGCAAAATGAGGTTTGGTTGTTCGGTTTGAAATAGTGTGACGGGCTTTGTGTGTTTAGCAACAGTACATCTTTATCCATCACTGTCTGCAATATGTGCTGGAGAACTTCTACCCCTTTTTGTTGTGCCCCTCCTCCCAACAAATGCAACAACATCACACAGTCAACCATCGTCCGGTGTCTTCGCCGAACACACATCATGCGCCATTCGGTTCGTCCATATCTTCGCCCATCTGTGGTGATTATTTCGGCTCCGGTTCGTCATCATCGGTTATGTCCAATAACAGTAGAAGTGACGGCGGTGGATGGTCGTCAAGGATACCGATGATCACGAACAATAACAACAGCGGAAGCACCAGCAACAATTGTTATTGGCCACAAGTTCCTGCCCAACCGGCGGGTTCTTCCGACGGGTTCGGCACGACAATGATGCAGTCACCGCCAAAGATTGAAGTGCATCATCCACAAAGGAATGACGGGTTTCTGGAGGATGACGAGGGCATCGCCGAATCCGGCCTCTAATCAGACAAATTAGGTCTGATTCGAAATATTGTGATGGGTTAATGCCAAACAAACAGCAAAAATATCCCCGATGATGAAGCAACAAAGCATTTATGACGCGGAAAGAAAATATTATATATTTATACTATATATATTATATTAATTTGAATCGGTTTATAGCCTCTCTTTCGCCATTTTATCAGTTATCAATAATTCAAATTAAATTTAAAACTAATTTTGAGAAAAATTAAAAACAAAGTCATTTACTTGCCCATTTAGTTTTTTTCGAAGTTATCCTTTACTATATATGCAATAACTATAATTGTTCTCGTTAATTTGATTCTTTTCCTTTCAAATAGCTTAATAATTGTTTGAAGTATACATTTAATATTTATTTTATACTGTAAAATAATGATTAAATTTTATATGTTCTAAAATAATATTTGATTTGCAATTTAACATAAACCAAGCGTCAAGAATAGGTGCGTTTAACACAGCAACTGTAGAGAAAAATTTTTTTCATTTCTTATGAATTTTTGATTAACAAAAACTTCATCAGAATTCATTTAATTTACAATTGCTTAGACAAAAAAATACCAAGAATATCTGATTTGGTACGAAAAAAAGCAAAAAGAACTGACTCGCTGTAACCCCATTTTTATGCCCCACCTCTCCGCTTCATAAAAGTGGGAAAGGAATTATGCAAAAGTTGTGATTTTTTCATTTATAATAAACTAAAATACTAGATTCTCCCTCTAATAATACGTTAAAGTGCTTGTCCCATGTCTCCCACCATCTCTCTGTCCTGTCCATCCACACATCCTTCCGTCATGTTGAATTCTTTTGGTAAATTCGTCTCGCGTCCATTAATCGGGGGCATTAAAATTGCGATGAATCCGTGGTTGTCCGCTGCAGTGCGCATTAAATTCGGCTCCTTTGTCAGCCATTCGTCGTTCACTTCAAGCAGAGTTGCGCGGATTCCGGCACGAATCACATAATCCATTCTTAAAAAGGATGCATAAGTTGAGGGAAATTGATTTTCCCATTTTGGAGAAGATTACCCATCACTGTCGCGAATGATGCAAATGCGCGTCTGCGGCAGCATGGGAAGACCACCCTAAAATTTAATTGTTTTTTGTTTGTTTTCACTAATGCGTTTGGGTTTGCCTTTTTTCCCTTTCCACTTGGCTCCAATTTGCTTCGGTCCACGCCTCTCTTTCTTCCTTTGTGTTCATTGTTTTTTGCGCGAGAAGTTGTTGCTGATGAAGGATCCCACAAAATATTGACGATGTTTTTTGATTGGTCAAGCATCAATGGATGTCTTTTGTCCAATGTCAGCACAACAACTCCGCTGGCGTGGCGCAAATAGCGAAGACCAGGCTGAGAACTCACAGAAAAGGACAAAAAATTTCGTTCAATAAACGAAGAATGGCAACAGTAAAGCGGAGAAGGGACAACAGTAGAAGATAAAAGGCTCATTGGCAAAAAAGAAAAGCAAAATATTTCTATTATTGAGAAGAAAATATTAAACAAATTTTAAATTAAAAAAATACGATAGGATTTTTGTCCTTTAGTTCAAACTCAGACTCTTGGATCGAATTAGGTAAATAGAAATTGGATAGATGTCAATCTATGAAATGAAAATTATAAGAACAACTTTTTAAAAATATTTAACGAAAAAAATGTTTTTAAAGGTGGCAATGCATATTTATCAAAATTTGTCCTCAACAAAGTTTTTATTAATTGGTAAACATTCAATTTCAATTTCTCCACCCGTTCGTGCATTTTCGACGATCAAGGTTGGTTTCAAAATATGAGTTTTTTAAGTTAAGTATTCTTAAAAATAAGGAATTCAACTATAAATCTTTGCACTACTTTACTAGTACAAACATGCATGCATCAATCATCAAATTATTTAAGGAAGTTTTCATTTTGGAAGCGTGCCGAACCCCAATTGGCTCTTTCCGTTCCCAATTGGCTTCGGTGTTGGCGCCGGCTTTAGCCTCCGAATGCATTAAAGAATTGCTGAAGAGAACAAAAGTACCGGCAAAGGCAGTTCAAGAAGTAAGGAATTTTAGAATTTGGATTTGATTGAATTATTTGACGATGATGAAACGAATATCTGATAAATTCGATGATGTCTTTCTAAATTACACAAAGAACGGATATCTGAGTCAATAATGAATGCATCTTATGGTTCAAATTTGCTACTTTGAATCAAATGTCTATTTTAGGTTTTTCTAGGCCAAGTTTGCCAGGCAAATGTGGGCCAAGCCCCGGCTCGACAGGCCGCACTCGGTGCCGGATTGGACGTCTCAGTGGCTGTCACCACAGTGAACAAAGTGTGCAGTTCTGGCCTTAAGTCAAGCATGTTGGCTGCTCAACAAATTCAGCTGAATCATCAACAATTGGTCATTGGAGGAGGTTTGTTTGTTGAGATTGTACTGTCATTTGTTTTGTTTTTTTCATTTCGCTGTTTAGGTATGGAATCGATGAGTCAAGTGCCGTACTATTTGGAGCGTGGTGAACTGCCATATGGCGGTGCAAAACTAATAGTATTTTTAGTTCAAATCAATTAAGAACCATTTAATATTGTTTGTTTTGACAATAGGACGGCATTGTGAAGGACGGACTTACGGATGCCTATGATTCAGTGCACATGGGCAATTGTGCTGAAAAAACGGCGAAGGAGTGCCAAATTGGGCGGGAAGAACAAGACAATTATGCCATTCAAAGTTACAGAAGGGCAGCTCAAGCATGGCAGGTGAGAAAATCGAAGGCACACCAAAGAAACGCAAGAAAAGCAACTTAAGGATGGGCAAATTGGGCCTGAAATTGTGCCGGTGGAGATAAAAACGCGTAAAGGGACCACAAAAGTGGAGCGGGACGAAGAATACAGCAAAGTTGACTTTGATAAGCTGAAGGCATTGCGCACGGTTTTTCAAAAAGGTGTGAGAGGGGGGGGGGGGGGGTAACAAGCGGGTGGAGGGGTGGGGTTACTCGGAGTACTTACCCCGCCCCCTCAACCCCTCTCCACCATGTTTTATGCTTTAAAGTACGTAGTAATAGATATTTTTACAAGAATAAGCCTTTTTTATACACAGAAAAAAATAGTAACAAAATTGAAACAGAACATTTATGACAAAAGCACGGTAAATTCTATTCAACAAAATCATTTGTAAAGCAGTTGCCCCGTAAGGAATGATCATCTGAGGGCAAACCCTGGGAAGAAGTCGTGTGTGGTAGTTGTTTATCCCAAAAATTCCCTTATTTTCTTTCAGAAAACGGCACTGTGACTGCTGGAAATGCTTCCACATTGAACGACGGCGCAGCCGCTGTTTTGATGGCCAGCGAGGAGAAAGCGGTCGAATTTGGAATTAAGCCTATGGCCAAAGTAATCGCCTACGGGGACGCTGCCACACACCCAATGGACTTTCCAATTGCTCCGGCGTTTGTCATTCCGAAGGCACAAATTAATGATAAAATTAATTATAATTATTTTGTGGGCTTTAAGATTTTATTGGCTGCTTCGTTGAACATTGGCGACATTTCACTTTTTGAGCTGAATGAAGTACTTACTACTTTGTTATGGAAGTGTCTTTGTCAATTTTTCTTAGGCTTTCTCCGTCGTTCCGCTCGCAGCGATCAAAAAGCTTGGCCTTGACCCTGCTAAAGTGAATGCGCATGGCGGTGCCGTTAGCATAGGCCATCCGATTGGGTCGGGCATTTTGTGATTTTTAGTGTTTAAAAGGAAGGGAAAATGACGTTAGAACCCTGACTATTTCAGAATGTCCGGTGCACGAATTCTCGTTCATTTGGTCCATGCCCTCAAATCGGGTCAGTTTGGTTTAGCTGCGATTTGCAACGGAGGCGGAGGCGCCAGCGGAATGATTATTCAGAAACTGTGAAGAAAATAAATATTCAAACGTGTAAGTTTTTTGTACGATATTTTTATAATTTGGGAAAATCTTTTCTTATCCATTTGTACTTGAATTGAATAATTTTATATTTTGACGAAGAAAACACTAAAAAGTATGACATTTCAATATCTGAGAAAACAGAATTTCAGCCTTAACTTGATTAGCTCATGACCGGGACGGGGTTTTTTTAATTTAAAATTCACGAAATAAAAACTTTGACCTACCTCCTTCAAAAGCTACAAAATTATGATAATTATTCACGGCAGACCTTATATATAAGATTTTAGTTTTTTTTTTTTTTTTTGATTTTTTTAAGTGCGTAAGAAAAATTTTTGAAAAAAAGTCTCGGTCTCGTGAAAAGTATCGGGTTTTTCTGGTCTCGGTATCGAGTTGGGGGTTTTCGAAAATAAAAGCATATTTCGCCATTTTTGCCTTTTTAGGGCATATTTTGGCATTTTTAACTTCCCTAAGGAAAATGCAAGAAAAAAAAAGAAAAAAGCACCCCTAAGAATCGACTTTGGTTAAATTTAAAAAAAAGCACCCCTACAAAAGCGAAAAATTTGAATTTTTTTGGTAAATATTTAAAAAATAAAATATTTTTTTTGTTTTTGCTTAAAATGGCCAATTTATCATGAGTTGTTATTTTTCTCATTAATTTTGGTTTTTAGAATTGAAACTTCAACCATTTTTTTTATTAAGAAAATTTTAGTTTTTGACCTTGGCTCCAAAAATGATGACATTAAAAATAAATAAATAAAACTTTGAAAAATAAATAAACTTAAAAAGTTAATTAAAGAAAGTATTTTGTTAAATGATCTAAAAATTTGTAATATTCGAATATTTACAATATTATAAATTAATAAATGAATATGAGATGGCACTGTTCAACTGTATGTCCAACTAATGACACCACAATTCTTCGTCACAATGAAACGGGCGGAGTGCCGTCACAATTGGTCGTCCCTCCCAGGATGGCCAGGTCATCATTGGTCGTTGGCCCTATGCTGTCATATACGCTTCGATTTGCCGTCGTCGTGCTCCGCTGGGAGTTGGAGCAGAGCAGCAGCGGAATTCGGTGGACAAACGGCAGACGAATGCGTTTCAATGCTTCGCGGTAAGGCCGTAGGAGGAACAAAGTGATCAGAGCATTGGTCAGCGGATGCAGCGAAATGATCGCCTCGCCTGAGACAAATGGTGCATAAGTATAGATCATTGGTCCCACTTTTTTTAAAAAGTTCAAAGATTCAAAAAACATTTCTGGGGTCGCTGAACTCGAACCTGATCTCCGTTTCGACCCATCTTGAACCCCGAACCCGAACAATTTGTCTAATTTTCAAAAAACACATTGTTTTTTCTATATTTATTTTACGCGCTGCTTTCCCTCCCTTTTTCAAAAAAAATTTTTTTAAGCAATAAAAAACATGTCAAGGGATTTTTTCGAGTTCGCTGATGATAAATCTGCCATCCATTTTGTCGAACCCCGGACCCGAACTCGAACGAAATTCAAAATTGTTAAAATCCGGTGTTTGAAACTTATAATACATGAAACACATCAAAAAAGCTTTTATTATACCTTTTTTGGCCTAAAAAAGCGGATTTAAAAAATGAATTTTCGACTTTTGGTTCGAATTCGGGATTCCGAATTAAACAAAGAGGGATGTCATATTCGTGATCAGCGCGTAAAATAAATCTAGAAATTAAAAAAAAATTATTTCGGGTGGGGGGGGGGGTGGCAAAAAGGATAAGAACCCAAATTTCCCTTATTACCCCGTGAATGCATGATCAGACAATTGATTCCTGTTTTTTTTTGGCATTTACATTGTCATTTTTCAGCAATATTAGCAAAAAATGGTTTTTTGAAAATTAGACAAACTGTCCGAATTCGGGTTCGATATGGGTCGAAATGGAGGTCAGATTCGAGTTCAGCGCCACAAGTTACCCAGATATGTGTTTTTTGAGTCTCTGAAGAACTTAAAAAAAACAAAAGTGGGACCAATGATCTTTCTGCCATTAAGAAATCCAACCAAAAATTTAATTATCAGTTTAATAAATTTT
The DNA here is from genome assembly GCA_039877585.1 of Heterodera filipjevi. Lineage (NCBI taxonomy): Eukaryota > Metazoa > Nematoda > Chromadorea > Rhabditida > Heteroderidae > Heterodera > Heterodera filipjevi. Next base: position 10,981,602 of record JBDPZO010000006.1, on the reverse strand, counting down.
ATCGCAATTTACCGATGACAAACCAAACGAGTTCAATGGACACATCGAACATGAAGCAGAGATCTGAAAGCATAAAATACAATTTCTTTTGAGGAAGCTAATTTCGAATTTGTCATAAATTTTTCTTCCCACGTAATTATTTAATTTACATAAAATGGGATTTTTTACAAATGCTTTTTATGTTAATTTGTTCATTTGAAAATTCCATTTTGTAAGAATGGCAAATGCAAATGGTTTTTACGGGAAAGAAAATTTTGAGAAACTCAAAATTTAATAAAATGAGGACAGATGTTATAAAAAAGAGGCAAAATGTTTTAAATTTGTAAAAAAAAAAAAAAATTTAAGTGCCATCACTCACACGCGACGTAATAAGGCGTGGCGAGCAGCAGTGGGAGGAAGGCCTGCAGAATGTAACTGAAAGGGCAAATTAGATTTAAGTCAATTGGCGGTGGGATTTTTAAGCACAAAAACCGCGAAAAAGGCACCTAAATAGGCCCAAAAACCCTCAAATAGGTACTAAAAATTGAAAATAGGCAGGAAATTTTAGTACTTTTTGAGCATTTTTTTAGTCAAAATCATAGAAAAGCAGATTTTTTCCTATCACAAAGATAAAATAAATAAGTTTAAATACATATGTATTCGAAAATTATATAAAATGAATGATAAAGTAATTTTTAAGAATCATAATTTTGAAAAAAAAAAAAAAATTTTCGGGACAATTTTTTTTAAGAAATTCACATTCATAGGGGTATGGTTTTTGAAAATTGAAAGGTAATTCTTAGGAGTTGTCTTTTTCATTTTTATTATGGGACCAGACCCAAAAGAAAGAAAGGCATTATTTTTCTTATGCAATTCGTACGTGTAAATGATGCCTTTGTGTTGCTGCAGCTGACGCGGATTCAGCGAACGACCGACCTGCTTGCGCGCGGTTTTGGACTGCCGCCGGACAATGGAGAAGAGGACAAGCAAATTGCAGATGAAAGAGAAGACGAAAAAGGAGGGAGCCAGAACGAAGAAGAAAAACTGAACGATGGATAACGTAAAACAGGCCAAGAGAGAGAGAGAGGGAAAGAAATGAGAGGGACAAAAAGGAATAGAGAGGAAGAGAAATTAGAGGGGGAGGGAGAAAGGAGGCGAGAGGTGGAGAGAGAGGACTATAGGGAGAGAGAGAGAGGTGAGGGAGAAAGAGAAATGAGAGGGGAGAAGGAGGTGAGGGAGAACGGAGGAAAGAGAGACGGAGAAAAGAGGAAAAGAAATGAGAGGGAGAAAGGAGGAAAGAGAGGGAGAAAGAAGGAAGAGATGGAGAGAGTGAGGTGAGGTGAGGGAGAAAGGGGGAAGAGAAATGAGAGGGACAAAAGGAATAGAGAGGAAGAGAAATTAGAGGGAGAGGGGAGAGAGAGGGAGAAAGGAGACGAGAGGTGGAGAGAGAGGACTAAAGGGAGAGAGAGAGGTGAGGGAGAAAGAGAAATGAGAGGGGATAAGGAGGTGAGGGAGAACGGAGGAAAGAGAGACGGAGAAAAGAGGAAAAGAAATGAGAGGGAGAAAGGAGGAAAGAGAGGGAGAAAGAAGGAAGAGATGGAGAGAGTGAGGTGAGGTGAGGGAGAAAGGGGGAAGAGAAATGAGAGGGACAAAAGGAATAGAGAGGAAGAGAAATTAGAGGGAGAGGGGAGAGAGAGGGAGAAAGGAGACGAGAGGTGGAGAGAGAGGACTAAAGGGAGAGAGAGAGGTGAGGGAGAAAGAGAAATGAGAGGGGATAAGGGGTGAGGGAGAACGGAGGAAAGAGAGACGGAGAAAAGAGGAAGAGAAATGAGAGGGACAAAAAATATAGAGAAGGAAAGAAAAGAAAGGAAAAAGAGAAAACAGATCAAAAAAGTAAATATTTGGCATTACCGCTGACAAAGAATACAAAGGAAGAAAGGAGGGTCACCCCACCCCGTCCATCCTCTCCGCCCCCTCCCCTTACCCACCGCATTTGTGTAGGGACTCATGCGAATATAAGCGAACATAAAGTCGTTGAGAATTGTTTTCTGCAGCCAAAGGTCGTACACGGCCACCATCATCTGCAGCAGAAGAAGAATAAACTACAATAAATTGTATTGGCAAAATGAATGGCACTTGCCGGAATGGCAAAGCAAACGCCGACCACCGCCTTAAGTGACCGAATGCTCAATTCGACATTTTGGCACACGTAAAGATATTGGTCAACAGCGAGGAGGGGAAAAAGGAAATAGCACACCTAAAGAGGAGGAGGCAGAATGAATAAACAAAGAAAAAAAGAGTGAATGTAAGAGAAACGAAAGACAAACAAATAGCAGAGGGAAAAGAAAAACAGACATAAGTTGTGTTGTAGAAAACGGTGCGTAACAAACTGCACATGAACAGGGACAGTCTGACCTGCAGAAGTGAACGCAATTAGTGTTAACGAAGCAATCACTTAAAGCCAAAACATTGGCCATTCTCCGCCCACTAACATCGGTAAAGACGGTGTACAGATAGACAAGGTTGAGCAGAAGAAAACCGAACAGTCCGAACAGGTTGGCACAAGTCATTCCCAAAGTTGGGAATTTGACTCGGGAAGTGATCAGACTCGGACTCAGGCCCATGTAAAGGAGCATCAAATTGGGCGGAAGGGCCTTGAAAATGGTGATTTTGAAAGAGATTATATTTACAAATTTACCAATGAATAATTAATGGTGTAAATGATGGAATTGGGCAGATAATCGGCTAACGCGGGCACGGGGTCGGAAGGACGCAACGACAAATGGTCCACCTCCTTGAAGAAGGTCATCAGAGAGAGGAGGACGGCACAGTTTTGTTGACAAATTTACTCCGAAAGATGCTAATGAAAATAATGAAAGATTTATGGTTGGATTGGTATTTAAAGGGGGGAAGAAACGGATGATGGGGCGCATTAATGGAGATAAACAAATTAATTGAATGATTAAATGTTCTTTGAATGGAAAGAAACGATCTTTGAAAAGCGCAAAAGAAAAAAGGGAGGGGAAAAGCGGAGACAATGCAAAGGCAAAGCCAATGAACGGAATGAAAGAAAAAGAGGAAAGAAAGGAGGATGGGCAAACCAGTAGAAAATTCGGCTTTGGTTTTACAGACATTTTTGGAGTAATTTTGCGCTTTTTTGAAGAACAATGACCAAAGACCGACGGCAAAGAGATGAAGTTTAATTGCTCCCATTGTCTGAAGAGGGAAGGGCAAAATGAACAAACGGACTAAGTGAGAGGGCCATTAGCATTTGGAGGGTGGGGGGGGGGGAGAGGGACGAATGGACGGCAGCACTTTTTGGCATTTCTTTTCTTATTCTTAAAGTGAGTGTTGCTTTTGAGCGAATAGATTGACCGGGGGTTTCTACCTTTGGCAAATGATTAAGCGATGTGAGGAGGAGGGAGAGGATTAAACAAATTAAAATTAATTGAAGGGGCCAGGGAAGGGAGGGAATGAACTGGGGACAGGAGATTATTAAAGCCTACCAAAAAGATAAACTTAGCGAAAACAAAATTATGAGATTTATTTCACACTTTTCTGCGTGTCAGATTTATTCGTTTTGTCGATAATTGTTGCTAAAGAGAAAAGGAGCCAATTCCTGAAGCAGCCCCGGGAGACTTTGCCAATTTAAATTCAGACAATGAGAAAAAGACGATGGAGGAAAAGCGGGAGAAGAAGGCATTAATTATAGAGCATGTCGACGTAGTCGTCGTCAATTGAAATGCCACCACAAACTACACACAAAAAGGAGAGGGAAGAGCAGTAGAATTTGTTAAGGGAAGGGCCGTCCGGGATTGGACTGGACGGTTAACCCTCCGTCTCCACCCCCTCCCCCTCCCCCCCCCCCTCCGTCTCCCCTCTCTCTCCCTCCCTTCTCCTCCCCATCCCTCCGTCTCCCCTCCCTCCCTCCCCCCTCCCTCCCCCTCCGTCTCCCCCCGCCCTCCCTCCCCCCCCCTCCCCCCCCCCTCCCTCCCCCTCTCTCTCCCCTCTCTCTCCCTCCCTTCTGCTCCCCCTCCCTCCGTCTCCCCTCCCTCCCTCCCCTTCCCCTCCGTCGCCTTTCCCCCCCTGCCCTGTCGCCTACCGAAAAGGAATAAAAACTGAAAATTTTAGCTTTTTTGGATGCAAAAATGATCAGCTGAAAAAGACACTCGAAAAGTGTCAAAAACATGGGCAGAAGTGGCTAATTATGACAGAAAAAAAAACTAAAATTGTTCCCATCTCAAATTCTCTCCCCCGCCAATTCGTTTAGGTTTTCGATTAAATAAAATATTTTTGATAGCTTTTATGGGGCCAATCTTTGTATTTAATGGCCAGGAAGTTGAAGCTAAAAATTCCATCTCAGAAGATGATGAGCCGAAAATTGAAACGAAAGAAAGGGCAAAGGAACCGCACCGGCGACAGATAATGCTGAGCTCCTCGAGGGTAAATTAGATTGTTGTGCAGGAAAAGGCGGAAGAATGGGAGGAAGGAAAGATAGGCATCGGAAGGACCGACAATGCCAACCCGAGCTTATTTGTTTTTGGCCCGAAAATTGGCTGACACAATTGGCCCAAGAGAATTATTCGCTCAGCGATTTAAAAGAACAAGAAAATGGAAATTCATTAAGCATTTCAAATTTAAATTATTGATCTTTTTCAAAATTTAAATAAACCCGGCTAAAGGCACATAAAAACCTTTCCCAAAATTTCCTCTGAGAATCATTGCCAATAAAATCCGAGGCAAAATTTTGTCTCAATACAAATCACATAGTCAAAAATTAGACTTTGAATAATGCTTCATGCTGCTGTTTTCTTGTTTTGCCTGTCTAAACGACTAAAATGCCCTTAAAGGGACTTTAATCGCTCCCCGAGGATTATTCCGCGAAGGCCCCTGGGAAAGAAAGCGGAAAAAAATGTTATTTATGGTTGGCGACGAGGAGGAAGTGAGATACTTGCTACTCGGTGCTGTCCACTCATTTATCATTTTGAGGGAATGGGTTGGGATTAACCCATGGGCAACGAATGGGACGGGGGGAGGGGGCGGGGAATTCGGAAATGTGCCAAAAGAATATGGGGAGGGAAATTCGGAAATATGCCAAAAAAAAAAAGCTATGGAGGGGAAATTCGGAGGTGAAAAAAGAGTAACATAAATCAATTCTTATATTTGGCCCACTTATAAATATAATAGTAAAACGAAAAATAAAACGAATCTTCCTTTTAAGGTTCAAATGCCCACAGATTACTACTCACTCAAAAATTAAGCACATAAAGAAACGTTCGGTTTTCACCAGTGAGAAAATGGAGCACAAAGAGACAAAGAGAGGGGAAAATTCGTCTGAGAGTGAATGGGGCGGGGGGGAGGGAGCGGAAGGGGAGGAGGAGGGGGAGGGAGGGATAGGGAGGGGAAGGGAGGGAAAGGGAGGGGAAGGGAGGGAGAGGAAGGGAGAGCGAGGGCAAGGGAGGGAGAGGGAGGGCAAGGGAGGGAGAGCGAGGGCAAGGGAATGCTTGCAATTTGAGCATTTTAAGACAGACGAAGTGCCTACCACCTACCATCTTCCATCCGCCGTTAAATGAATGAATGAATGAATATTTATTATCACGTGACTGTGTTTATTTGGCTACCGAATTGTCATTTTCAAAATGGGAATTGAAATAAGCATAAATTTGCGTTTTGGAAGAAAAAAAAGCCATCTTTGTCCGATGGTGGCAGACACCCGAACAGTGAATCCGTTAAACTTTCCAATAGAGGGCTTTTTTTTGCGAGTGGCAAAATGAACTTCTAAAACATCCAATGCATCATCCATAAATTTTGTGCTGGGTGATGGTGTAAATGGCAGTTGCCAAATGGGTGATTTTGCCATTGGAGCAAAAAATAGTCACGCTAAATGGCGGGGAACAGAGACGAGCGCAACGCGACATTTTTGTCAACAATATTTTCAGATTTATCCGGCAGTTCCTTTGGTGGTCGGGGTTAGTTCGACGAAGCCACCTTTTTAAGTCAGTCAATTTAAGCATAAATATCTTTTGGAAGTTTATATCTGCATTATCTTGCCAAAAAATAAGAAAAAAAAGTCATTATAAAAGTCATCGTAGAAGCTCCAAACAAAGTTAAAAAAACAAGTTTTTCTTATCTTTTAGTCCATCCCAATTCAGCAGAAAAAAAAATCATTTGACTAAAAATCCGGGCCCTAGTTATCATTTTAGCTATGTCGAATGTTAAAAAAAAATTTAAATTGTTTTATGTTTTCGGCACTTTTTAGCTGAGCGGACGAATCGTCATCCGGACGAATCATAGTGCCCGCCGTAAAACTCCAAAATGAACATTTAACCAGGGATACGATAAGTCATGATTTATCAGATTTGTCTTGATTTGGAGGGTCCAAATCTGACAAAACAAAAAGGTCCTGATTTGTCAGATTTGTCCTGATTTCAGTCCTGTTCTTATTTTGTCCAGATTTCATATTTTGGGATAAAAAATGAGAAAATATTAGTATTTTTTAACAATTTTTTAAGGCGATTTCTTATTTTTCAAAAAATTTTCCCGGCGGCGCCTGAATCACTTTCAAAATACAAAATAGGGGTCAAAATTAACCTTTTTTGGTAAAATCTGTTAACAAATCGACCATAAATTTTCAAAATTTTCCCGGTGGCGCCTATTAGTGATGTTCGAGAGTCTCGGTCTCGAGTCTCGACTCGAGAAAAGTCTCGGGGTTTTTCTGGTCTCGGTCTCGGTCTCGAGTTTTTAGTCTCGGGAAATTTTCGGTCTCGAACATCACTAGCGCCTATCGGCACCACCGGCCCCCCATTCGTTGAGGTTTTATATCCGGCACCGCCGACCTCACTTTTCCGAAATTAAAAATTTAATGTATAATTTCAAAGCTGAACAGCTTAAAAAAACTAGTGGTAAGTTTCAAAAAAATTTCGGGTTAGGCTTTCAAAAAAACTAGGGGTAAGTTTCAAAAAATTTCGGGTTAGGTTTTCAAGAAAAAGGGGGTAGGTTTTCAAAAAAAAACTAGTGATTTGGTTTTGAAAAAAATATTTAGGTACCATTTTTCTATTTTTAGCTTGGGGCCGAAACGACCCCGGGGCCGAAACGTGGGGGCCGAAACGAGCTTGGCCGCATTATAATATATGCTGCAAATAGTTGATTTTGTTGAATAAAATGCTATTTAAAGCTTTGGAATCGCGTTTTAAAAAATGTGCTCTGATTTTGAAAATTTTGATATCGCCTCTCTGCATTTAACGGCATGAAAGCAATAAAATTTGCGCTGGCCGTCATTTCGTCTCGCGTCATTTCGTTTCGCGTCGTTTCGTCTCTGCGTCATTTCGTCTCATTTCATATCAAATAATATATCATTCGATTCCTCACGTTGAGAGAAATCGAATGGTACCATATTTTTTATCCGGCGACGCTTTAAAAAAAAGTTAGAGCCCAAGAAACATGGTACTGAAATGGCATTTGACGATTAAATTTTTGCGGTGTTTTGGCTAAAAATTTAATACCATGTTTCTTGGGCTCTAACTTTTTTTAAAAGCGTCGCCGGATAATAAATATGGTACCATTCGACTTCTCTCAACGAGAGGAATCGAATGATATATTATTTGATATGAAATGAGACGAAATGACGCAGAGACGAAACGACGCGAGACGAAATGACGCGAGACGAGACGACGCGAGACGAGACAACGCGAGACGAAACGACGCGAGACGAAATGACGCGAGACGAGACGACGCGAGACGAAATGACGCGAGACGAGACGACGCGAGACGAGACGACGCGAGACGAAACGACGCGAGACGAAATGACGCGAGACGAGACGACGCGAGACGAAATGACGCGAGACGAAACGACGCGAGAGACAGCGCGCCAAAATTTGCATAGAAAAAAATGGCGCACCCACGAAATGTCGACTAAGCCAAAAATCCACGAAATGTCGACTCCATAAAATGTCGACTCGGCCAAAAACCGAATACTTTCGATTAATTTAATCGCCGCGAGGTTCGATGTTCGAAATGGATGTCTAATTGAGTTCGAAAAAAATGGGAAAAAAATTCATTCACTCAATAAACATTACGCCATAATACAAAAATGCGAATAATTTTGAAACTTTTTTTTGTTTTAAAGACCCAAAAAATCTTCTCAAAAAACCACCAAAAGCCTCATCAAGCCTTAATCGACCTCTCAGAAACCATAAAATGAGTCTAAAGCCATATCGAAATATAGGAGTTTGCCAAAACGAGTCGAATGTCGGTCGTTCTGCTAATTTCCCTAACAGGAATTTTTTTCAAAAAAAACTCACAGGGGAAAATTTTAAATAATTCGCTTGTATTTCTAAACTCGTACCCCACCTCCTATCCCTCTTTACACTACCGTAACTACAAATGGACAAAACGTATCGATTAAAGGTTTATCATTCCCATCAGTTCTTTAGAATGCAACAACACTCATCCTTTCTTTCCCCTCTCCCTCTCTCCACCGCCCAATACAACGTAAGGAATGGCTTCATTTTTACAGCGGTCGACTGCGGTGAAAATAGAATTTGTAAGGGAAAGAGGCGGGGATCACCCCATTGTCGTCCGTAGAATACATCACTTCTTCATTTTACATCATTAAAAAGCCCTGCTCTGCCGTTTTAATAATTTTCCAACGGTCTAAAAGAGAATATCTTTGTCTCCCTCCTCAATGCTTCCGCAGGTCTTTTAATGTGACTGGTTGTTAAGTTTCATCCCCCCCCCCCCTACTTTTCAGGATGTTTTCATTCTGTCCGCTGTTCGCACTCCCATCGCTTCCTTCCGCTCTTCTTTTTCCAGTATCAATGCCGTTGATTTGGGTGCTGCCGTGGCCACTGAAGCCATCAAAAGGGCCGGCATAAAACCGGACCAAGTGGAGGAGACTGTGACTGGATGTGTGCTCAGCGCAGGGATGGGCCAAAATGTGTCACGACAGATAGCGCTCAAGTCGGGTAGGTCAATTCTATTGTCACTTAAATTGGAGGGGGTGGGGGAGGTATAAGAAACGGTAAGTTGTAGTAAAAATCTTCAGATTTGAGGGTTTTTAGACTAGGAACTGATTTGGTTGTCTTAGTATGAGAAATTTTCCATTTTTAGGTGTTCCTGAAGCGCGGCAAGCATACACTGTAAACAAAGTGTGCTCATCCAGTCTTAAGGCATTAATTCTGGGAGCCCAATCTGTGCAATTGCGACAGCGTGACGTGGTTTTAGTCGTCGGGGTGGAAAGCATGAGCCAGGCACCGTTTTATTTGGCACGCGGAGACAACAACTACGGGGACATCAAGCTTTTGGTTCCTTTTTTTTGTTGTTGATTATTTTGACTTGATTTAACATAATATTTCCCGTTTTATATATTTTTAAAATATGAGAAGGGAATTTCAATCTTATGGTTAAGGATTCGATCCAACGCGACGGAATTTCGGACGCAATGCTCGGCCAACCGATGGGCCTTTGTGCTGAGAAAACCGTTGCCGAATTTGGCTTCACTCGCCAACAGCAGGACGCTTATGCGCTCGCATCTTACGCACGTGCGACTCGCGCGTGGGCTGGTGGCGCTTTTGGTGCGGAAATTGTTCCAGTGAAAGTTAAACAGCGTAAGGGAGCCGAGTTAGTGGTTGCCGAAGACGAAGAGCATCGCCGTCTGGTCCCTGACAAAGTGCCATCGCTGCAGCCCGCGTTTGTCAAGGACGGCACTGGCACTATTACGGCAGCCAATGCCAGCTCCTTGGTATGGAAGGACCCGGGTCGAGAAACTAATAATACGACATATAAGTCTACTGTTCGATTGGACATAAATTACGAATTATGTGATGGAATAGAAAGACCTTTTTGAAGAATGATGGGGCAGCATCGATTGTCATAGCATCGGCCCAACTCAATGGTGCAAAGCCGTTGGCTAAAGTGATCGCCTATGCCGAGGCTGGTAGGGCTCCCGTTGACTTCACAGTGGCACCTGTTGATGCGGTCAAAAAGGTACCATATAGCGTTTCGCAGCGTCTCATAAGTCGTAAAATCGCGCATTATTACAATTAAAAATAAAGTTGTTGGGATCTGCGAGCATTTCGGTCGATCAAATCGCACGTTGGGAAGTCAATGAGGCGTTCTCCGTCACTGTCTTGGCATTCATTCGTCAGCTCGACTTGGACCCGGCGCGGGTAAACGCGCTCGGCGGTGCGGTGGCGTTGGGTCATCCCATTGGATGTTCCGGAGCGCGAATTGTGGTCACATTGGTGCATCAACTCGAACCAGGTTAATCCTTAGAATGGTGGATAGCATCATAAATGGGTAGGGGATTTCGCAATCGACCTTTTTTGTAGTTTCCCTCTCTCGCTTCTTTTTTGCATAGCCCACTCAGATAAAAATTTCAAATTTATAGGAGATTTTGGTGTCGCTGCAATTTGCAACGGAGGAGGAGAAGCTACTGCCATTCTTGTGCAAAGAATTTGAGTTCTTTTTGCGATGGGAAAGAATTTTTCATAATTTGTTAGAATTTTAATGCTAATTTACCATTTTTATAAAACAAATTAATATAAACTAATCATATTTTCTTTCATTTTGGCATTTTTATTGCTTTCCTTCCAGCACAATCCGTTTCTTTTTGTTAGTCGAATTCCCCCTACCCCATTTTTTGCGATTCTTTGGCAGGCGAATGTTTAGCATATTTTGTCATTCTCTCCGCACCGCGCTGCTCAATGCCGGCACTCCAATTGTTGTGTCGCATATGGGTCGCGTGCAGCGAGCAACCAGTAACCCAAGAATATTGAAGATAAGAAGACGCAAAATTAAAAAGATGAAGCGAAAGAAGCGCATTGCCAGGGACTGGTACCAGTTGAAAAAAGCCCATGTCATAAAGACGGCTAAGGTGAACAGACCGAAAATGGGGGAGAGATAGGACTATCACTGGCAACTGTTGGAACAAATGAATTGGGTCAAATTAATGGACGGCCCCCATTTGGCCCACAAGGGATGGTCATTTAACCTTTATTTAGGCTGAGGCTCTTTTCCGTCAACGGATGAACGAAATGCTGGACGAAATGAGGTGTTTTGAGCCATCAGAATATGTGAAGCATACCATGCGAATGTAAGGCAGCTGTTCATTGCCAATTTGGATGACTAATTTTGTTAAAGGGCTAAATGGGAATGGCATTCTTCTGTGGCGCCCACCGGGCGAAAAAAGGTGGGCAACTAAAGAATTATCACACGAATACCCCAGGCTCGGATCCTTGTAAGAGTGCCCGCCACTCCCCTTTGAACACCTATGCCAATTGTGTCTGTCATACACTAATTTCCTTCCCCTTTGCCATTGTCAGTATCCGCATTGGTCCACTTTAATGAGCATGGAGGAACTGTTTGGCCTTGAGCCGGGTATTCATATTGATAAGCGTTACGGACTGCCAAGCCTCGAGGAACGGCCGTTGGTGGACAAACTTCGGGATGAATATCGCAAGCTCTATTGGGTGGAGGACACTGCAGCAATGGTGGCACAACGGAGGGCGGAAGGGATGCGAATGTTGGAGGGGAGCGTTTGTGAGAGAATCAGCAAGGAAAAAGAGCCAAACACCGAAAGTAAAGAAAATACTTGAATACGGGAAAGGGTGAGAGCACAGACAGACAGAGATACTTCCCTTAGAGCAAACTGATTTTGAAAGAACATTTTGTTAATGTTTGACCAATACATCGGTTGTTTTGCACAAATTGATAAATGCTTCTGAACATTTGTTCATCTGTCATAATTCTCATCAAAAGCCATTTGGATATTGTTGCTGTTGTTGAGCTTCAGCTTCTGCACGCTCCTCAGCAAGTCGTAGCTCTTCCTTCAGATAGCCTATGTACTGTAAAAGGGAGTGTTTTTCTATGTTTAATCCTCTTTCCCCCTCCCCCCCTTCCCGCTCAGTTCGCCTCATTTGCCGATTCCTGGTCGCGCTTTCGTCTGCATTCTTGCTTGCACAGTTCGTACTCCGTCAATGCCTTTAGACTCTTCGGTTTGCGCAACTTCGGAGTGCACTGTGGCGTTGGACTTTCCTTCATAAATATGCGTAGTTCATGCGAAAGTACGCCAATTCGCTCCTACCTCCTGCTGCAACTGTTTCGTGTGTTGCAGCACCTGCTCGGCCTCGGCCATCGTCTGCTGTTTCTTCGGCTCGGCCATCGTTTGCTGTTGGTTGTTTTGCTGCCGTTGTTGGGCAATTGGTTTTTTCGCCTCCGTAGTAGCAAAGGAGAAAAAGCAACACAAATAAAAAGAGAAAAAAGGACAGCGGAATGGCAATTTGACATTTTGCGCAAAAAGGAATCAAGCTTATGCAATTTAGGCCCCATCAATTTTTTGATATGTATCCATGGTTCTAGGTCATTTCCTAAAAACCGCCATTTTACAGATTTTTTGACAAAACACAAATTTGATCGTTATAACATTTACTTTTTATGGCTACAACTTTCTTATATCTCTATCAAACTTTTGAAATTTCGTAGGCTATTAGAGCTAACCAATAGTGCCAAGAATGTACAATTTGGTTGAGTTTAAGCAAAGTTATAGTTTTTGTCGAAAAATCTGTAATTTCGGTAACGGTAAAAATCGGTAATTAACGATTTCGCTCAAATTGTTCGGTAAATTTACCGATGAAATCATAAAAATAACAAATTTGCCGATTTTTACCCAGTAAATTTTTACGATGGCCTAAACTGCATAAGAATCCGGAATCATCTAATTAGTTTGCAGATTGTAAATAAAAGTTCTTTAACTTGTTGAGCGTATGAGTGGTAAATTGAAATGGGCAGAGTGACTATCGCCCCTTTGGGCCAACTAATCAGCAAAATTTGTGCACGTCCATTCCCTCTCGCATTGACACCGTTTCACTGAGAAGTACGTCGGAAAAGGAGTCAAATGATTTCTTTTTATGTTTATTTATTTACGTCAGTCATTGGGAAAAAATACTGATTAAATGAAAGGTGTGCAGATAAGAGAAATGAAAGCGGAGGAAGGGAGGGGGGGGGGGAATTTTGAAATTAATAAATATTTGGACAAAGCAAAGAAATGCCAAAACAGCAATCATTGCACAGAGGAACAATTATTAAGCAATGATAAAGCGCAATCAACAGCGGACGAAGGAACAAAAGATCGTTTGGAGAAATTCGCTTAGTCAAAAAGGGCGTTAGTTTAAGATAGGGTTGCCACCCCGACGTCGGGGTTGGAAAATTCGGGGTGGAAATTCCCCGACTAATTTTGTCGGGGGTGGCTGGAGAAATTTGAAATCGGTATGCTGGGTTTTTTTTCGGGGTAAAATTTTCATAAAAAGTCGGAAAAACTCATTTAAAGACACTTCCATCTTATTTGAAGTGCAATTGACGACTTTCGTAATACCCCGAAAATGTCGGGGTGCAACCCTAGTTTAAGTGATATTCTGCTGAAGAAAAATGAAAAGGGAATGGAAAAGTGATAGAACAAAATAAAATGGTATTTGATGAAAATGGTAGGTGAAGACATTCGGAAGTCACAGCATTCAATTGAATAATATTTGGTTATTCCATTGTTAAAATAGTTTTTCTGCCTCTCGAATTCCTTAATTTGTTGAAATATGAAATTGTATTTTAAAAAATGTTGGCATTAAGTGATCTTTTGGGTTGCTCAAATACGGAATCCAATGCATTTTCGTACACTCCGTTCAGCAAATCCGATGAAGAAGTCCTTTTGCACACAGCCACCGGAGAGGAATTGTTCGAATTTGACTTAAAAGGGGTTGAAAATGAGTAACGAAATTGTCATTTTTATGCAAATGGTCCCTTCTTTCCCACCTTTTGCTGATGTTCTCTGAAACACAAAAGTTGTCGTCCTGCGCACGCACACGAGTGTTTGCAGACTGCGCCTTCCTCAAGTGCGTACCGTATGCAATGCCCAATGCCTTGTCCAATGGTCATGGGTACTGTAGACATGGGGGCGTCTCGAAGGCAGCAGTGGCCTTTGAAGGAACAAATACTCAGTTAAAAACAACATTTGGCCCAATTTTACCGGGTTTGCACTCCCCGTGGTTTTGGCAAACACTGCCCAATTCACCACGTCGATGCATTTGAACACGTCCAACTGGTGCTGACCATGCTTCGGCAGAATGCGAATTTGATGGCTGAATTTGGTTGTTTTGCCGTTGGGTGTTCTTCCGTTCCCTCACCCGCCGCTTTTTGCTGACGCCGTCCCATTTGGCCCCTTTCTCTCTGCCGTTGTCGTGCATCACTTTTTGCAAATTGTCCTTTGTCCTATGCATTTCGCCCTCCAAATTGTCCAATCGGTGCATAACCAAGTGAATTTTGCTCAGCACTTTTTTCCTCCATTTTCGAAAATGTCGACCTGAGAAAGAAGGGAAGAAGAAATAAACAACATTTGTTTTATTTCACTTATTTCGGAGCGTCGTTTGTCCGCGACTGAACGGTGACGATGTCTAAAGTCCTTTGTTTTGCCTGAATGTTTTTCGAATTTTCCGTTTCCGTTTGTCCGCCCCTCTGCTGCTGACTTCGTCTTCGTTCCTCTTTGATTATCGCTGTCAGTGCGCGCATTTCGTTTCTTAACTCTTTTAGTCTACGCATTTTCACCTCCACCATTGACGGGGTCCAATCCGTGCTATTTTCGGCGCTGTCCCTGTTCCTCTTAATTTTTGAAAAAAACTGGCATTGGCGCGTTGACAAATCTCACCTAAGCCAACGACAAAATGACATAATCTCACCTCGGTAAATTCCCAAAGAAATTTCAAAAAATTTTTAACTTTTTCGTTGAAATCTTGTCGAGATTTTACTGGATCAAAATTTTCTGTTAAGAGTTGAGTCGAGATTTTATCGTTTTGGCTGAGGTGAGATTTTGTCGGTACACGACCGGCGTTAATTTGTCTAAATTCACCTCTTTTTCTTTTACAAATTTTCCTGTCATTGTCAAATTTATTGTCCTTTCGTTTGTGGGCGCAATTCGGTTGAATAGCGGGGGATGGACCGCAGCAATCCTTTGGAAGTGGACGAGGGAAAGTAAAAACAAAAAGGAGAAGCGGAGGATGAGGAGCAGGAAAGCCATGGAAATGGCAAACACTGCTTATTAATGATTAGAGAGAGGTCACTCTGAAAAGAGGAATGGTCAATCATTTCCAAGTAACACCTGCTGTCCCTAATGTTCTGTTCGTCTCATTAAACTGCACATAAAATGAAAGGGGAGAGACCATTGGCAGACGGAGCAAAAGGGACCCAATGAGTTGCAATGATTTTGAACGTTACAGTATGGACTTTTGTTAAATATACCGTATGCAAATGTTTTTTTAAATATAAATTCAACACACTACATATTTATTTCACCAAATTTGTGAGTCCTTCAAAGGGCAACAGTCGCACCGATTGTCGTAACAAAGAAAGAAAACAGGACAGATATAAAACAATCAGTCAGAGAAGGGCAAAAAGTAAGTTCCGTTGTGTAAAAGGAAGAAGGGTTCTTCAACATCCAATAAAGGGAATATTCTCCGAATCCGACCCCTTCCTCCCCCCCCCCCCCCCAGGGGTTCTCACCCTCACTCCCATCAAAGTCCACTCTTTCACCACGCCCATTCAATTTATTTGCGTAGAGACAGCGGGAGAAGAGAGGAAAGCGGGGTTGCTCCTCACCTCCTTCATTTATCGATCCCCACAAATCCATTCCAATGCTTAAAAAAGCGATGGGGGCGGCGCATCTTTGGGGGGAGGAGGAGGGAATTACCAACCGCGGAATGTGTAAAATGAATAATGGACAATGGGAAGTGAATGATGGACGGTAAAGTCGAGGCTCAAGGAAATGGCAAATGCATCATTGAAAATAGCTTCTCTGCTGAAGTGCTCCCCTAATGAAGTGACTTTCGACTTGTTTTCTATTCCTTAAAAAGATATTTCGAGAGGAAAAGGAGGAGAAGCGAAATAAAATGAGATAGAAAGAGTCGAAGAAAAAGCATTTTGCTTGTTTACCTCGTTTTCAGTGAATAAGCTAAAATGACAGTATTCTTTGGCCCGTGGGCATCAAAGCGACAGCCAAATTGTTCGATCATAACTCCTTTTGTAGTTGACAGAATTATATGAGTCTGGTATTATTATAAAACGAATAATGCAGCAATTGCGAAGCGATTGAACAATTAACAAAAAAGCATTTAATTCCATTTGATAAAGAAACTCCTAAAAGAATCATCCAATTCAACAGTTGGACATCACTTCAGTGCTTTGAACGCTTTCGGTTTAGCGCAATGATCAAGAGCCTCAACGTAATCGATCATCTCCTGCAAAAAGAAATGTCATGAAAAGGACAAAAATAAAACAAATTGAGTCCAGTTTATTATAAAATAAATCTAAATTCTTCTCGCGTAATTAATCAACAAATGAACCATGTGACAAATCTCAGTGGTAGTCGGCTTAGACCGCACTCGCTCATTGCATTCCTCCAAAATTTGTTTCAAATGAGCAACCTTATGCTCGCATTGCTCACGAAAATAAGACAATTGGTCCACTCCCTCCGGCACTTCTTCCTGTCAAACGATGACAAATTCCAACATTGAATTAACAAGAAATGGGAAACAAACCTTTGGCATTTGTGAGGCAGCAAATTAATAATTATCTGAAAGATTTAAAGCAACATTAAATCTTGTTAAAACATAATTTTGTGGGGAAAACATAAATACTATCAACTCATAGGTAGGTAGATGTATATTATGAACGATTTGATGCCATAGGCACTCGTATAATGGCAAATCGTACAATATGAATTTCTGTCACTATATCTTCTAGTACATGAATTGCCTTTCGAGAGTTTTCATTATATTGTGGCCATTGACCTTGAATGATTTTATAGCACCAGTGCAGTGAATGTTTAATAGAATAAGTTAAACATATGCCGATAAACTCGTTCCGACACAATATCGTCTAGGCCAAAACGACCAAACTTCGACTCAACCCTTAACAGAAAGTCTCGACCCAATAACTCGGTAGAAAGTCAAGAAAATTTGAGAATTTGAAAATTTGTTAAATTTTGCCGGATCGGGATATTATCGGCGCGCCAATTTAAAAAAATATGGCGTTATATTACTATTAGTTTATTAGGTATTTTTTTTTTTCTTTGCGGCCTCGAGCTTGAGTCTTTAACTTTAAAAAAAAAGAAATTTGTGTATTATTTCCTTTAATTTTTTATTGCACAAAACTTTAAGGGTTTTTATGGAAAAGAAAATCGCAAAAATGACGGACAAAAATAGCACCAGCAACCCCGTCCCGCGAAAGCGCTACTCGAGTGCAGTGGACACAAACCGTTTGCTGAAGAATGTGAAAAATGTGTTGAAAAATGAGAAGACCAATGAAACAATTTCTATTGCACCTATCAGAGAGCCAATCGTTTTGGGTTTTTTTGATTCCCATTAAAACTAACAAAATAAGTGATATTTAAGGTTCGGACTCGAGGTCTTTTTTCTATGGAAATTCGTTTGTGGAAAAACATAAGGGAGTGCTCAGATTTAGCAAGTAAGGCATCTATTGCTAAAAAAAGACAAAATTAGTTATTTTATCAATTTATATATTTTTTCAAGAGATTGCCCGCCGACGGGAGACTGTGCCATGATTTGTATAGTGGACGTGCCCGCCTTCTTCACATGCAGAGAATTGGTCAATTTCGTACGGCCTATGGCGACAGAAATGGCGCTAATGAAAATCATTCGGGACGATACACCAAATAAGTGGGTGTTTTTTGCTTTGCAAAAATCTGCTAAAGGCTATTTCATTAGATATATGGTGACGATAAAGTTCAAAAGTGCAGCAGCAGCCTTTTCATTTTATGGCCAATACAATGACATTGAATTCAATTCGATTGAACCGGAGAAATGCCAACTGCGCTTCGTGGACACTATTGAGACTGTAATAAATTGAAACTGGGAAATTACCAAAAGAATCGATCCATTATAGGAAGAAGAAGCTGCCAATGTTGGAGGATTACTAGCGGATCAAAGGCACTCAGAAACGCCAATTTGTTCCGTCTGTTTGGAACGAATGGAGGACAACAATGTGTTCACCATTCTTTGGTTGTCATATCCATTTTCATTGCGCTGACTTGTTGAACTTAAATTTCAGTAATCATTCATTTCACGCCGAATGCATTGGCCAATGGGCCGACACCACGTAAAATTAAAGAACCTAATGAACTTGAGATTTGCTTTTAAAGGTGTCCAATTTGCCGCTATACGCAGACACCCGAATTGATTCCTGATCAGAAATGTTTCGGTATGAACAAAAACATTCTGAGAAATAAACAGCCAAATAAATTAATGTATGCCAATCGAATCGGAACATTGGTTCTTGTTTATAGACTGCGGCCGCACTACCGATTTGTGGATGTGTCTGATTTGTGGGAATGTCGGTTGTGGGCGATACGCGGCAGCGCATGCTCAGCAGTGAGTTGTCTTCAAAATCGTCATTTTTCTCGCTATTTTTTGGGCATTACCAAAAGACTTCGCACATTTTCACGCTCCAAGTGGGCAGCAAATTAGTGTGGGACTATGCCGGTGACAATTACGTTCATCGGCTGATCGAAAGCGCAACAGACGGCAAAATGATCGAATACGACGGGGGCGGTGCGGGGGGCGTCGGCTCGGAAGTGATTGGATGGGATGACCATTCTATAGTGGAAATTGGAAGGAATTCAGAAGGATGAGGAGAAGATCAGCGCGATCCAACTGGAGTACACGTGCCTGCTGACCAGCCAATTGGAAAACCAACGGATGCATTACGAGGAAAAGCTGCGGGAGACGGAACAACGGTTCAACGAAAACGGAAGACAGACGCAACAGAAAGTCGGTAGACCAATTTTAAAAAGTGGTTTTGTTTTTATTGGTAGATCTATTGACGGATCGCAAGAGAGAAAAACTCAGAGTACATTAATCATTATTTTATTCCCCTCAGTTTAACGCACTCGAGGCTCAATTGTGTACGGTACGAGCGGAACGCGACGCGGTACGCACAGAATTGGCCACGACGAGCACCGCCAAACAAGTAATGGACAAGAAATGTCAGCAGATACAGCAGAGGGCACAAAATTTGCAACGCGAATTGGAGGAGGAACGACAGCTGAACTCATTGCTCAGCAAGGACAAGGAATTGCTGAGCAGACAAAAGGAGGAATTGGAAAGACTCCGAAGACAGGTCAAAAAAAATACTCGAATGAAAATGGAGGGCCTATGTTGCTGATAAGCATCGCCGGAAAATTTTTAATTGAGGGAAGTTCTTCAAAGATTTTCAATTTTCTGGTTACCCCTTCTCACCTCGACCCTTCTCCCCCAACAATTTTATCGTCCGCCAATTTTCAACAAACAATTTTTTAAAAGCTATGCGAACAATAGGCACAGCCGGGAAGATTTGGATTTTATTTTAATTTATTAACAGTTGTCTCACGTTTATGAACAAAAATTAACGGGTCCATTATTTAAGGGTAAATTTAGAAATAAGGACACATGTAAATTGGTGTAAGTTTCTTTGATTATAAAAAAACACATTTTTTGTTGGTTTTGCACGAAAAATAATTTTCAAATAAAACTCTTCATTTCAGGAGATAGCCCGTTTAGAAGAGCAACTGCACGATTTGATGGCACATTTCGATACGCAGGCGAAGATCCAACAGCAAATGGATACAGGAACAATTTCAAAGGAAGAGTTGGAAAGCAGCACATTGGGACTGAGGAAGGAAAATGGCACTGGAAGCGGTGGGAAGAAACAGCGGAGGAACAAAAAATGAGGGGGGCGGGAAGCATTAGTCTGATCGCTTTTGAACCACTCCTCGTAAAATGGAAGGACTATTTAATGTAATTGACGCCACAAAGAAAAATATACAAAAGTAAAATGACTGAATAAAGAGAAATATTTAACGAGTAGATGATGTTCCTTGTCCTTCTTATTTGGGACAAATAATTGGTTTTTGGAGGACACTACTCGGAAATGAATAATTATTGTCGCTGTTTGATATATATATACTGAGAAAAAAATTCCTCTATCAACGTATAGCGTATTCACTTTTAACGCGATTCCCACCCTTCAATATGCCGTTAACATTATTCGTCGTCCATGTCGTGCCGACGGTTGACTCGGGATCTATAGGGTCAAATTAATTAACGGTAGTTCATTTTGATTCTAAGTTACGCCTAAATTAGATGTTACCATATGCTGTGCCCAATACAGCCGATGGTATCGTCGGTCCTCCATTATGTTGTAGTTATCCCTATGCGGTTCGTATAAAAATGGCTCTGAATAGTCAAGGCCACGCGCCCGTCCTCCCCAATACACACAGAAATTCTGATAACGGGTCGTATCGGCCGGAACTGGGAAAGGGCGTCGTGTAGTCTAGAACTCAAAAATAAGAAAATTCGGAAAATTTTTCCTTTTCACACCGGTGGCAATGGCGGGAGAAACGGTGAGGGCGCAATGTTCGGTTTTGTGGGGGCCGCATGATGCAATTTCTCACTGAAGGGAATCTGTTTGTCCTTTCCGTTAATAAAATATTAATTGATACTACAACACTGAAACTCCTCCTCCCTTCCCTCTAAACAACTGACAGTTCCGTTTTCCATTCGTTTTGCTTCGGTTTGTACGGATGAAATGGTCTAAGGTCGGGCGCCACCCGGCGGTCTCTATGGAATGGTGTTTTTCAAATTAGGTTCCGAGTTTGCTGTAATTCGTACTCCATTTGCACTGCATTTGTTGGTGCCAATGCGCTGTAGCTTTTCGATTTTCGAAGACTGCCAATTTCTGGGTGATACCTGCGATGGTTTGCTTTTTTTATTGTATTTTTTGCTGATTGCTATGCCCATGGCCCACATGTCATAGAAGCGACAGGCGTTGGCATTTCTTCCGGACTTTTTCACTTCGTCAAAACTTAAATGGAATAACAATTATTAGGGAAAGTTTGCTTGGGCAGCGATTGTTCCACCTTTTCATCACAATATCACTAAATGTCGCGTGCGGACTGTCGCCGTAGAAACCGCGCCAAGTCGAGTCGCGCACTCTATCTCTGATCTGATAACTCGTAACTATGAGGGGCGGAAGGAAGACAAAAAAACACCTCACGGTTAAGCGAATCCATCGTAACGAACAGGTGTGAAAAAAAACGCGGATAGTTTCGATTTGAAATTAAAGGGATAGCCAAGACTTCTCACAAAGCGAATAAAAGAACCCACGAACGGATCAATGGGCACACGGGCGGATATAAAACAAAAAGCATTCGTCCATCAACGAAGAACGAACAGTTGTTGCTCACATGTCACCAACGCCCAATGGGAGGAAAAAGGATGGACAGATCGAAGTTTATTTACCCTTTCAAAGCATGGAGGAAGAACAGCGATGAAAGAATGATCGAATAACGGGCGAAAATAAAAAAGGGAGCACCGGTGGGAAAGATGAGGAAGAAAGAAATAAAAAAGAATAAATATGTATGTGGTATAATATAATAAAAATTAACAGGTAAAATAAAGCCGATTTTTGGTTGGTGCCTTGTCCCTGGTTCGGTAATACTGGAAAGATTGTGTCCCGACAGAAAATTTACCTTTGTTTATAATGAAGCTTGCTTAAAAATTCGGAGATTATGAAAGTGCCTGAGGCTGCAGTGGGACGAAGGAAAAGAAGCGGTGAACGCGTGTCCGGATGAGTTAAAAACGTTTAATTGGGGGTCAAGGTTCAAATCCACGTGACTGAAACATTTTATTTATTTCTTGCCGTGGGTGGATTTGAACCTTTACCCCCAGTTCTTACGGGGTAGGCGCCTCACTGAACGTGCTAGTGCTAAGGTCGAGGAAATTTTGGGGCTGTACCTCACCTTAAAGATGGACACAGACTTTTACGTAAAGCGATTCGCAAACTTCTTTCCTGTTGGAGAAAGGTCGAAAGCAATCAGGGAAACTATTTTAGTGAGTAGAATTTATTTTTTATGTTACAACTTTGTAACAAAAAGTTATGGGGCCTCAAAAATCGGAAATTTTGTGCCTGAGGCTTACAGTAGAGTGGATTTGAACCTTGACCCCCAATTACACGTTTTTAACCCACTCGGACACGCGTTCACCGCTTCTTTTCCTTCGTCCCACTTTAGCCTCAGGCACTTTGAAGCTCCCTAAGCTGAGATTTGGATAATTATGAATTTGTCTATGATTTTTATCAAGCATTTGACATTTTGTCTATGATTTTAGAACGATTTATTTGGTTAAAAAATTCTGAACCTTCATATTTTCAATGTTAACTGGGTGTAAATGTAATTTGTGACAAAATATGTCATATTATTCGTATGCCCTTTTTTCCGTGCATTTGTTTCCACTGGTATTTGTAAATCATAGACAAATTCATAGATTTTATAGAGCTCAGATTCGTAGTCTAGTCATCTTTTACTCGAAATTCAAGATAATATAAATTTCAAATTAATTTCCTGCCTTGACCACAAATTCTCCAGTATTACCCTCTTTCGATCACACGCCATTTTCTTCTTGTCAATGTGTTTGTTCTAA
Source organism: Heterodera filipjevi (assembly GCA_039877585.1). Lineage (NCBI taxonomy): Eukaryota > Metazoa > Nematoda > Chromadorea > Rhabditida > Heteroderidae > Heterodera > Heterodera filipjevi. The sequence continues at coordinate 10,959,112 of JBDPZO010000006.1, read as the reverse complement.
TCGACAGTTCCCTTCAAAAGAAGGGCATCATCGTCTCGCGTTTTGTCTCTCCGACGATACTTCGTTTAATCCCTTCGTCCTCCGCTCGTTTTTCCCGGTCCTTCTTCTTTTTCTTCTTCTCCTTCTTTCTCTTCTTCTCACGCCCTCCGTTCTCTTCGGGCCCGCCGCCTTTTGCTCTTTTCGCTTTCCGTTCGGCGTCTGTTAGTTAATTTTTCATAAAATTAAGCTTTATTTTTAATAAACATACCATCCAATGTCAGTTCATCCAGGGACCGTTTCATGCGTTTTCTTTGTCGACGTTCGTCGATGGTAGCGGATTGGGACTCAAATTGAGGTGCAGAGGCGGAATGAGACAGAAATGCTGTCGTTGTGCCGACCGAACTGCTCGTTGGTTGTTCAGGCAAATCAAAAAAGCGATTGGCGTCGGGAATTGGTCCTAAACATTTTTGTTCGCTTAAAAAGAGAAAGAAACTCCAAATTGTAACTTTGGGACGACTTCCCCAGAAATCCTTTGGAATTGCTTCAATTATACACTAACCTGGTGTTAATTTAAATCCGACCATTTGACTGGTAGTTAAATTGTTTATTTCTCGTCCCATAATAGGCGGATCTTCGATCAGTTTCCGAAGAGAACTGAGAAATAATAAAGGATGACAAATTCAAAATCATTTAGAAGAACAAACCATTGCGAGTCCGCCTTTTTGTTTATGTGAGAACCAGCGCAGACGTGCGGCAAAAACGAGGCAAGATCATCTCGGGGTTTTTTAGCACCGCAGTAGCGATTGTACGCACCACTGAGATCGAACAGAGCGATGAGGTCGTCGCTGCCCAACAATTGACTCTGAGCTTAAGAAATGCGAGATGAATTTACATAGATGTTTAACAATTAAAAATTTTATTATTTTTTATACCCTTTAATTTTTCGAAATTTCTCTCAATTATTTGTTTAAAAATCGTTTTTTTCTAATGCCTTGAATTACGTGGAAGTTCGGGTTTCATCCCGTAAAAAGGAGACACCAGCGAAAGTTGAGACTGGCTGCCTTTGAGCGAAATTTTTGTACGTAAAAAACCAGAAGAAATGCCACTGCCTGCAGAAGGGGCTTGCAATTGATCCATATAGGATACCAGAAGCGAAATATAATTAAAAAACGATAATCAAGAAAAAAAACAGCTAATGTTAGCTTCTTTCTTAAAAATATTGGGTTATATAAACTATTTGTCCGGAGGCGATTCGTCCGTCCAACAAAAAAACTACGATTCGTCCGTACGACGATTCTTCCCCCAGCCAAAAAGTGACAGAAAATAAACCTATTTTTTTGGCATTATTTATTGCTATTTTTTTTTTGGTCCAAGGCAAAAAAACAGGTCAAAAATGTAATTCCGATTTTTTTGTTCGTTGCTAAATAAATTTGTTCCTCTCCTGTTCTCAATTTACGTTATCCATTATCTCAACTTAAAATAATCCCCTCCTGACTCAATATTCTTCTCATTATCTTTGCATTTCCGCGGCCCCTTTCTATGGCATATGCTTATCACTTCCCTTTTCCTTTATTTTACGACCCTTTTCTTCAATGTTATCAAAAGTCCGTTCTGTCGGGTCACTATTTAAGTTTACCCTTTTCCTGTTTTTAGTATTAATCTGCCATTCGCATTAATTTCCTTTTTATGTTTTTCTAGATTTGCCAAAACGAATAAGTTTACTTATCACTACTCCACTCAATGCTAAAATTTCAATTTTGGCTTAGGTGGCGAAACGTCCGTTTTCGGCTTGGGTGGCGAAATGTCGGGGTGGCGAAACGTTGGGGTGGCGAAACGTCGGGTGGCGAAACGTCCTATTTATGCTTAAATGGCGAAACGTCGGATTTTGGCTTGGGTGGCGGAATGTCCGTTTTCGGCTTGGGTGGCGAAATGTCGGGGTGCCGAAACGTTGGGGTGGCGAAACGTCGGGTGTCGAAACGTCCTATTTATGCTTAGATGGCGAAACGTCGGATTTTGGCTTGGGTGGCGAAATGTCCGTTTTCGGCTTGGGTGGCGAAATGTCGGGGTGGCGAAACGTTGGGGTGGCGAAACGTCCTATTTATGCTTAGATGGCGAAACGCCGGATTTTGGCCTGGGTGGCGAAATGTCGGGGTGGCGAAACGTCCTATTTATGCTTAGATGGCGAAACGTCGGATTTTGGCTTGGGTGGCGAAATGTCCGTTTTCGGCTTGGGTGGCGAAATGTCGGGGTGGCGAAACGTCCTATTTATGCTTAGGTGGCGAAATGTCTGGGTGGCGTAATTTCCTTTAGCCAAAAAATGACCCAAAGAATCAAATTTGCAAAATTTTCAAAAAAAAAAAAAAATACCCCGTAATACTTTAAAAATTAGGAATCTTCAAAATTATATCTCGAATAAAGAAAAATTTGTTTTTGAGTCTATTTTTGGCATTTTTAGGTCATATTTTTGCATTAGTGGTATGTTTTGCCCTTTTTCTGGTTTTTAAAGACATTTAAGTTTTTTAGAGCATATTTTAAGCGCTATTTGGCCTCTCCCTACTTATATACAATACTTTACGAAGCATAAATGCCTCAAATTTTGGATGGGATTAAACTGGACTTCCGTGACGTTGTGAGTTCATTTGTGCTGTAATTCGTATTTTCTAATTATTTAATTTATTCTAGTTGCTGATGCCCAAACGTTCGCAACTCGCAAGTCGTTCCGACGTTGACCTGAACAGAGAGTTAATTGGAGGCGTTACCCTTACCCAATCACACATTTCTTAATTCTTCTCTTTTAGATTCTCTTTTAAAAACTCGAAGGCAAAATATACGGGAATTCCAATAATTGCTTCAGTGCGTTTTGCTAATCTTAATGAATTTTGGATTTATTAGCTTGATTTACCGTTTTTTTTAATTTTATGGTTGGAAAATTTTCTTCAAAAAAAAAGGTTTATTACTGCTGGCTTTCTTAGAACATGGATACAGTCGGCACTTTTGAGATGGCCGAAACGCTCAGCCAGTTCAATTTGTTCACTACCGGTCCATGCTTCATCTTATACGCTTATAACCTTGATTTTTCATGTTTAGTGCACAAACATTACGGCGTTGAGGAATGGAAGGAATTTGCTGAACGTGTCAGAAACAATTCAAAAGTGGCAATTTAATGAGTCTTTGATAATTTATTATTCAGTCAAAATAATTTTTAAACGGATGAATTAACATATTTTTTATTTATTTTATGTGCTTGACAATGTCGCCATTTCGTCCGGGTCACGTACGGAGGATCTGACCAAAATGCGCGCAATTTGCGATGCTGTGCCCGAAGTCAAATTCATTTGCCTGGACGTAGCCAACGGTTCGCTTCACTTTTTCAATTGTTTGGTCAAAAGTTTACTTTTGCTAGGCTATTCTGAAACTTTTGTCGACTTCGTGCGCAGAGTTCGAGAGGAGTTCCGCACTCACACAATTTTCGCTGGAAATGTTGTGAGTTGTTTCAACTTTTCTGAACATTTGCTTAAAGATGAGTCAAATCTGAGTTCTTTAGGTAACCAAAGAAATGGTGGAGCAGTTGCTTTTGTCGGGTGCCGACGTGGTCAAAGTTGGCATTGGGCCGGGCAGTGTGTGTACCACGCGCAAACAGGTCAAACCAATGCCATTTACCGTAGAAGTAAATCTTAGTTTCGACAAATTATAACAAAACTATACATTTTACAGAGTTTGGAGAGTTTTTTGAAAGAAGATTAGGATGCAGGGAAAGGGCCCTCCCTCCGATCTCTTTTTTCTTCTTTTATTATACATACCTTTTGCTTTTTCAGACTGGCGTTGGTTATCCCCAATTCAGTGCCGTTCTTGAATGTGCGGATGCGGCGCATGGTACATAACTTTCATTCAAATTTGGAGTTAAATATTAGGGGTCTGACAAGGGAACCTCGCCAGCTGTAATTCGGAAAACGATATGTGTTACATACCATTGGGTAGAGCAGGGTCGACTCGTATTGTGAATTAATTTTTAATTTTATAGGCTGATAGCAACTAACAAAAAAGTTAGGGAGCTTGCCTGAGGCTGCAGTGGGACGAAGGAAAAGAAGCGGTGAACGCGTGTCCGGGTGAGTTAAAAAGTTTAATTGGGGGTCAAGGTTCAAATCCACGTGACTGAAACATTTTATTTATTTCTTGGCGTCGGGTGGATTCGAACCTTTACCCCCAATTACGTTTTTAACCCACTCGGACACGCGTTCATCAACCCTTTTCCTTCGTCCCACTGCAGCCTCAGGCATCAAATTTCCGATTTTTGAGGCCACTTAACTTTTTGATTTGGGTATTTTTCCGATTTGGGCTTTCGTTAGTGGAAAATATGGGTTTGAGGGCCCAGACGCAAAATCGAACAAATTATATATCATTCGATTCCTATCGGTCTGTAAAGTAAGAATCCGTAAAAAAAAATCTGCGGAAACCACCCGGTATGAAATGGAAAAATGGCTTGGGACTCAACCATCCAACTTGTAAAAATGAAAGAATATTTACATTATTTGACCTCTCGTTGACTGTAATACAAGGACACAAAAGAACTTTTAGACGGAAAGCTTTTAGGACAGAGTTATAGACCTGGGACTGAAATGGCTAATTTGAAAGCATTTGGTTCATTTTGGCCAAGACACCGCGCTCGGGCGCCCCACTACTTGCTCCGTCATCGCATGCTCGCCATTGGCGGGCCGCTCCGCGGCCTTCAGAATTTTGCGCCATCATATTAAAATTTTTGAAGAAGATCAGTGCAATTTTCAATGAAAATGGTAAAACATCTGTAATAAATCGATTTAGAATGCTTAAGTCGTTTATTGGTGCGTTTTTAGGCGGTGGACGGTTGAGTCCCAAGCCATTTTTCCATTTCAGTACCGGGGCTGTAACTCTTCAGGGAGTGGTTTCCGCAGATTTTTTTTACGGATTCTTACTTCACAGACCGAGAGGAGTCGATTGATCTATAAATTGTTCGATTTTGCGTCTGGGCCCTCAAAACCATATTTACCTCATTGGTTTATGCAATGGGAACAATTATAACTGATTTTCTACTCTATCCAATGTTATATAATACACATGCATTTTCCGACTTACAGCTCGCGAGGTTCCTTTATAAGCCAAAGTATACATGCGGAATGTCTCAATTACAAATGTTAAGGCCTCAATGGGCACATCATCAGTGATGGTGGCACAACGTGCCCCGGCGACGTTGCGAAGGCATTTGGCGGTGGTGCCGATTTCGTTATGGTATTGCAGCCGCACTTAATATTCATCATTTGTTTCATTCTTAGATTGGTGGCCAATTTGCGGGTCATGATCAGAGCGGAGGCAAAATCATTGAAAAGGGCGGGAAAAAGGTACTGCCTTTTTTAATTATTGACATAAGTAAGTACGTTATTCACTTTTAGTTCAAAGCCTTCTATGGAATGGCTTCGGCGACTGCGATGCTCAAACACCATGGCTCTGTGGCTGAATACCGCGCCAGCGAAGGCAAAACGGTCGAAATTCCTTACCGGTGAGCATTCGCAAGCAAATTGCCCATTCTTGTATTTTTAAATTCTACAGAGGCGATGTTCGGGAGACGGTGAAGAGCATTTTGGGCGGCGTTCGTTCTTCGTGCACTTACATCGGTGCTCAAAAGCTGAAGGAAATGCCCAAACGGGCCACGTTCATTCGTGTCCAAATGCAGGCAAATGAAGTGTACAGCGCCTTTGATGCGTAAGAATCTTACAGAGTTTAGGGATCGATCACTTATTTATTTATTTCCGTTAGAACATTTTTGAATATGCTTTTATTCTTCCACTTTTTAAGCCGTTATTTTGCTTTTTTTTGATAAACAAAAAAAAACCTTTTCCTTAGCACACAAATTCTTCCTAATTTCGTTGTGCGGGAAAATCTTTTGCCATTAGCCGTTTTGATCACCCGTTGCTTCATTGAAAGATCCAACTGATTTGACTTTTTGCTTAATTATTTTTATTAGACGACACTTTATCATGGCCTGATTCGACACAAATATATTTAAGGGGAAAGGGGCGACGGGGAAAATTAATTCGAATTGCCTTGGGTGAGTCATTGACAGAAAAAAGGCACAGGAGAAATTCATTGGCATCACTCGGAACACTGAAAAGGCACAAAAAAATACTATCAACGGAGAATAAAAGGGGAAAAATAGCAGTGACACGGGGAGAGTGGGGAGAAGATTTGTACAGAGTGAGCAATCCAATGCAAATGTAAAGCGTTTCGTTCGTTTGTTCGTCCCCTTTTGTCTGTGCCGCTCTTTCTTTTTTGCCCTCCGGCGACACTTTTTGCGCTTTGTTTTTGCTTATTCCTGTGCTGACTCCGAAGTGGGGGCATCGGATGGCTCAGCGGCTGAAAAAAGAGACAATTTCTATTCGGCTCAAAGGCAATTTTGACTGACGCGGCGCGCCTTCCGCGGGGACCGCTTCCTCAAAGGCGGGTGGTTGTTCTGCTGCAGGCTCTGTCAATATTTTGTTTATTTTCATGGCCTGCTTTTCTTTTTGCCAACCGGCCGTTTCCTGCGCTGGTGGCGCGGCATCTACCGGCGGCGCTTCCTCGGGGGCAGCGGGTGCTTCCGCCTCGGCTTGTGGTGGAGCGCATTCGGTGGCAGGGGCCTCGGCCGGGGGCGAAGGCACTGCTTCTTCGACTGGCGCAGCGGCTGCCTCGTCAACGGGCGCCGCTTCCACAGCTGGCGCTTGTTCCTCCAAACTCAGCTGGGCCACCTCAGCAGTGGGCACTTCTTCGGCTGGTGCCTGCACTGGTTCAGCTGCTGCTTCAGCCGGCGGAGCGGCGGCGACGGGTTCAGCTTCGACGGGCGCAACTTCAGCGGGCGCAGCGACCGTTTCTTCCACCGGCACTTCGGCGGCTTCGGAAGGCACAGCCGCTGCTTCTGCCGGTGGGGCAGCGTCCGAAGCGGGTGCCTAAATGTACGTGTATTTGAAACTTTCCCACTAATTACCTCAGTCTCTGCTGCCTTTGGCTCTTCCGCTGGCGGTGTCACTTCAAAGGGTTCTTCCGCTGGCTGTGCCGCCTCCTCTGCCGGCGGTGATGCTTCCGCTGGTGCCGCCTCCTCTGCCGGCGGTGATGCTTCCGCTGGTGCCGCTTCAGCAGGCGGTGGCACTTCCTCGGCGGCAGGAGGTGCTGCTTCGGGTGCCACTTCTACGGGCGGTGCCACCGTCTCCTCGGCAGGAACCGCTTCAGCTGGCGCAGCTTCAGCGGGTGCCGCTTCGGCAGGTGGCGACTGCTCTTCGGCCGGCGGTGCGTCGTTCGTTTGCTCTTGCTCTGCGGACATTTCGGCACCTTTTTCTTGTTGTTGGGGCGGAATTGTGTCTTCTGCGACAAGGGAAGACTGCTGCTGTTCCGGCGGCTGTTTGGAGAAGGGGCAGAGTTTTGACCAGAAAGGAATTTTTGAGGGAGACTAAAAATTGAAAAGTGAGACCAAGGCATTTGACAAAGAATGATGGCGGATAAATGAATTAATCATTTGCCAATTGGCCGCCCTAAGGGGACCGAACTTTTACTTTTGCTCATTAAAGTGACAAAACGAAAGCGTAAAGCCTTTCCTGTAAAACGGAGGATGGGTGGCGAACGGGTCCTTTCCACCCGTCCTCTTTTGCACTGAGCTTCAAATCTGGCCCAACTACCCGGGATCGGACATTTTATTTCGCTCATGCTTTTCAGCCCGCCCACTCGGCCTATTCGCGAATGAGAATGAACATTTGGCCGATCGTCTTCCGTTTCTCCTCGTTCCGGTGAGGGGAGGAGCAAAATGATATGGGGGGAACATTTGGGAGGGGAACGGAAGAACACCCCCTCACACTTCCCTCACTCCCCCCCCCGCTCATCCGCGTCATCACCTCTCCCTCCCCTTCCTCTCCCTCCTCTACTCTCTCCCTCCCCTTCCTCTCCCTCCTCTACTCTCTCCCTCCTCTATTCTCTCCCTCCTCTACCTTCTCCCCCCCCCCCCTCCTCTCTCATCTCTTCCTTCCTCTCCCTCCCAACTCTCATCCCCTTCTTGCTTTTTTGTTGGTGCTATTTTCTCTCTCATTCTCCCCCCCCCCCTCCGCTTCTTGACACTGAAATCGCATCAGCTGGCCCACCTATGTTCTTCCACCCATTTCTTTGACTTCGTGGGTTGAAGTTGAAAGCATCAGCTGGTCGGAGGAGTTCAAAATCAAACTAAGGAAACGAGGGGAAAGGGGGGGGAGAGGGGGGAGGGATGGGAGAAGGGGAGGGGAGGGGGACGGGAGGGAAGGGATGATGGACGGGGGCGTAGGGAGAAGGAATTTGAGAATCTTTTTATGTAGGGATGTATTGATGTGAAGAGCACAAATGAAAGTTGTGAAAGCGGAAAAGGGGAAAACGGAGGAAATGGGGGCGGGGGGGAGGGAATTATGGAAAGATTATGTGAAAAAGGCCGATTATGGAGTGGGAATATGCACAATGGGATTAGATGAGGTTTAGAGAGATTGAACTACAGAGGGAAGTCGATACGCAAATTTATTCGAACTTTAGTCCCTTGCCAACGGTGTCGTCATCTTTCTCTGTCTCTTTCTCTCTCCTTTTCCCTCTTCCTTTCTCTCTACTCTCTCTCTCCCTATTTCTAAGGTCTCTCTCTCTCTCTCTCTCTCCTTTTCTCTCTCTCTCTCTTTCTTTCCTTTTCTCTCTCTCCTTTTCTCTCTCTCTCTCGCTCTCTTCTTTTCTCTCTCTCTCATTTTCTCTCTCTCCTTTTCTCTCTCTCTCTCATTTTCTCTCTCCTTTTCCCTCTCTCGCTCTCTTCTTTTCTCTCTCTCCTTTTCTCTCTCTCTCTCCTTTTCTCTCTCTCGCTCTCTCCTTTTCTCTCTCCTTTTATCTCTTTCTCTCTCAATTTTTCTTATTTTTCCTTTATCCATTAAATTTAAATTTGCTTTTTATCAATGTTCTTAGGTAAATTATTTCTATCAATTTTTCATTTTTCAACAATCTTTTTTATTTGATTTTTCTTTTTTCGTTCGGGACAAAAAGAAGGAACCTGCTGACAAGAAGGCGGAGACGAGTCTTTTTTTTTTTTACATTTTTTAAGAAATTGAAACGACAATCAAATTGACCCCAATTTATTGTTGGGAAGGAATTTAAATTTGGCAATTAGTCAATGCATTTTCAAAATTTTTTCATCCAAAACAATTAGCTGTATGCATTATTCAAATTTCGCTCATATGTAATAAAGAATGATTTTGGCCAATTTCCAATTTCACAAGAATTGCACATTTTTAACGGATAGCCCGAAACGCTCCTCCCCTGGGGGAACATAAACACACGAAAATGTTCACGGATGGGGGCGAGAGAGGGAGAGATGGGGAGGGTAGGGGGAGAGGGAGAGAGAGGGAGGGAGGGAGAGGGAGGGGGAGGAGGAAGGGGAGCAAAGGGAGGGGGAAGGGGAGGGTAGGGGTAGAGGGAGGAGTGGGGGTAGGGAGAGGGGACGAATGACTGATTGAATGAACAACGACTGATGACTGACTGATCATGTGATTTGGCATTAGCTGCTGTCTGTCAAGCGCTCCTCTGTTTTAGAAATAAATGATTATTCCCATTTCATTGGCAATGAATCATCAGAGGGAACGTGAAAAATGAATGAATCTGTTCGTTTTCCCAACAATTTTTTATTTAAAGAACAGACGAAGGTTAACACAGGTGAAAGTTCAAACGGAACAGCAGTTGATCAGCAGTTGAAAAAGAAAAAACCGTAAAATGCCAACACAAAAGGAAAAATGACAAAGTTAGCCAAAGGGAGTAAATAGCAAAAAAAAAAACTTTAATTTCCTTTTCTTTTAAAAATACAAAAAATTTTTTCCATTAATTAAATTATGGAGCCTATTTTGAAATTTGGTTGTTTCTTCAGCCATTTCTTTTTTTATTTTAATTGCTTTTCTACGATTTTAAATTCTAAAAATGATAAAATAAATATATGATAATATTTTCGGCTACCAGACATTTGCTGACGGACATTTGCGGATGAAACGCCCATTAGTATTGTCCATAAAATGTGTGTCTCGGCCCAACCGCCAGTTTAGACTTAATAGTGATTAAGCCATGCTTTGTTAAAAAAATTTTCGCGCGCAACTGTCTGTACGCGATATTTTCATCCAGTGATATGTACCCCCAAAATTTCGGCGGAGTTGGCAGAATTGCCCTTTTTGTCCCTCCCCTTTTTGGAAATTTCCGTAATATTTACGCTATGTCTGTCTTTTTGATAATGCTTTTTTATTGGTCAATATTTTTGCAGACTTCTTTTTTGAGTATCATCCGTTTGCTTTTTGTTGCGCTGTAATGCGATACCCCCCCCCCCCTCGCCCTCTCCCCCCTTTACCCCCCGCCCCCCCCCCCCCAAACAATCCCATCAATCGTCCGTCCTTTCCCCTCCTCCCCGCCCCTTCACTTTGGCCCATCATTCTCCCAAAAGCCCAAAGGGTTGACACGGCATCCGCCCGTTCGTTCGCTGGTGCCTTGCGGCATTTCCTCTGCAATTGATCCCTCCGGCGAATGAAGCGGCGCTCTTCAGCCATTGAATCGCTCGGCTTTCTGTTCACTGCGTTTTGATGAGTGAGAAAGGGTGGTGGGAATGAACTTTGCCGAAAGGACAGCGCAAAAATCGAGTGCCATCATTCATTCTTTCATTCATTTCAATTGATTTGTGCCGAGTCGGAGGCACCGCACAAAAGGACGGTAGGAGGGGAAAGGGTACGGTACAGAGTGGTACGGTATTGAATTAAAATTTTAATTTATTTATTTCATTTGAAATGGTTTTACAAATTAAATTGCGAATTAAATGAGCATCGGTCATCCAGTCAATTGGCGTTAATTGATTCGTTAATTAATTACTTAAATTAGATCAATTAATGTGTACAAATAAGGAGAAAAACAGAGACAAAAAAAAACAATTAAAAAATAAAATGATTAAAAGCGATGAGAGTTTTATGGAAAATGTAATAAATTTCAGTGATTGGAGAGAGATTTTATGGAATGGGCCAAAATTTGGAGGGATCGTGGTAAGAAAAGGAAAACAAAGTGTGGTGATCAGCAGCAGAAAATATCCAAAAATGAAACAACAAAAAATGATCCAACGGAAAAGGAAATATTTGCCAGGCAAAGTTCGAAAATTCGAAAAAAACCCCCAAAAGTTTAGGGAGGGGACCTGACAAAAAAATTAGAAAAAGGCAAATAGAAAAGAAAGGCCATTGTGGCGAATGCCGCGAAAAGCAAAAGAAAATACAATAAAATTCAATAATTTACAAAAATATATACAAATATTGCACAAAATAAAACAAATGCAGGGGAAATCGTACTGTACGAAAACAAATATCGTAGGAGAAATGCCGTTACAGTATGCGTAGTGAATGGAAAAAACCCCCCGACTTCATTGTGCCCATTGAGCAATGAGACGAACAATGGGCGAAAGGATGGAATGAATGGATTGGCAAAGATGCCATGCCAATGTTTACAAAGTGCCAAATTAGTCGAATATGTTCACACTTTTCAGGAAGGGATGTGATGCCATCCGGAAGTGCATTCCCACTGAGAAAAAGGGGGGAAGAGAGAAGAGAGAAGGGTCAGCAGAAGCGAAGAAAAAAGTTGGCATTTGGCAACCAAACAAAGTCTGTCTGTTTGCCTTGCCCCCCCCCCCCTCCCTCTTCGAGTTGGCCATAATCGCGTGACTCCCCCCCCCCCCCTCCCGGCGCCTTCCCAATTTAACATTTTCCCAATTCTTCAGTTATGGGCAAATTCAATGCCTCATAAGCTGATCTTTGTCCCCATTGATTCTGTCCCAACAAAATGTCCCTTCTTGGCATTTCCCACCCATTGACCTCCGTCCGACCAATCCGTTGACCAAATAAACTCGCCTTCTCAAGGTGCCTCCCCCTCCTCCTCCCCCCACAGAAAGTGCTTTCATTCAAAACACTGACACATAAAATGGAGCCAATTTCGCGCATTGGTCAGCAGAAGAACGTCCGCCGGTGGTCCCTCTTCTGCTGCTGCACTTGTTACTTCTTATTCTGTTCGAGTTGTGTTTGCACACGCATTACCCTCTCTCTCTCTCTCCCGTTTAAGCAGAAGAACACTTTCAGATCATCAGAGCCAATAAACTGTGACACAAACAAAGGGGCAAAGGGGGAGAGGGTGGGGGGGGGGAGAGCCCTAATTAATTAACATGAACTGCCCAATCAAACGCTTAAAATAGGCATTGATTGGCAAAGGGGGGGGGAGGAGGGAGGAGGGAGAAGTCATTCATTTGTTGGGCCAACAATTCAGCCCCAACGCATTCAGTCCCATTCCACTCAAAATAACAACAGCACAACAAGTGACCAATGTTGTGTTGTTTTGCTGTTGTTGTGCGATGAAATGGAAGTGGTCAAGTGAACGGACGGACGGAGGAACGAAAGGAAGGAAATGAATGGGCAAATGAAATGCAAACAAAGGTGAAAATGAATGGGGGGAATTGTTGCTGGTTGGACGGTGTTTGACCCCCGGGGGGAGGGGAAGGGGAAGAAGACATAGCGGTAAGGGGGAGAGAGAGAAGAGAGGGGAGAAGGGGAGCGGGAGAGAGGGAGAGAGAGGAGGGAGAGGGGGTGAACGATGAATGGCGAGAGAGGAAGCGAGAAGAATGAATGCCAACGGCAAACAGACAAAACGAGAAGACCGGACCACCCATTCATCCAAACTTTGGCATACTGTAACGGAGGGGGGCAATGATCGATCGGTTGGAAAGTGTGAGAAGAAAGTGAACATTCACAGTTTGGCACATTTTTTGAAAATATGGCATTTGTCGAGCAATTATTAACAGCAACTTAGCCTGTTCCAAGAAAAGTTTCTGCTCCGTTAAGTCCGTTCATGGCACCGTTGGCCACCCCAAATATGGCACCGACTCGCAACAGTAGGGCCCTAAGGCGGTGCAACTCGGCACGTGCGTCCGCCAACTCGCGTGCGCATTGCACCGCGCGATGTCGTTCAAATTCGCAATTGGCACAAACGGAAGGAAAGAGAAAATGGGCAGAATGGGGCACATCGAACGGATGAGCGGAGAAAGGGGGCGACGCCTTCAGAGGGCTAAATCCGAAAAGAAATTAATGAGAAAGGCGAAAGAGTGCCTCGAGGCCGAGGAAGTGTCGGAATGGTGCAAAAGTCCCCCGGCAATGTCCTCCTTTTGCCCATTTTGCTGCAATTGCTGTTGTTGTGGTGCCGCGACTGTCCCCCCACTGCGCATGTGCGTGCTGCCCCAATGCAAAAGATAGGCTGCCTGCATTACAAACGACCTTTGTTTCTGCTTCCCCTACTTTCTTTTTGACCTGAGTGCAAAATTTTTGGGGACAGAGAAGGCACGGGAAGAACTGATCAGTGGTGATCGGTTGGTGCTGACGGGCAGCTAAAAGTTGGCCAAATACGCGGCCGATGGCCATTTGCTGTTGGTCGAGTGTCGTTGGGGGGCCAAGCGAATTGGACGAATTCGGCGGAAGGATGGGGACGACGGACTGCGCAAGGAAAAGGGTTTAAAGAAGACATTTTGGCAATTTACCTCCTTTTTGACGAGTGTCGTCTCTTCTTCGTTACGTTCGTCGTCCGCTTTTTCCTCTTCGTTTTCACTTTGTCTCGCACTTTTGGAAGTGGCCGGCTGCTCGGCATTTGCTCCGCAAATCGCCCGTCTTTTCACTGCTCTGAATTAAAATGCCAAATTGGCCAAATGCCCTCCCGCGTTTGCTTTTTGCCCACCCCTTTGGCGCCGTCGCCGCTTTGCCCCCGCCGCATTTTCCCTCCGCCGTTCGGTGTTCCGCCAGCGTCGTCTGTTCCCCAAAACATTTTCCGCACTGTTTGCATGCGAATTTGCGTTCCTGATGTATTTTCAGGTGCCTATTTAAGTCTAAAAAATGCACATTCTTCGCAATTTTTGACCATTGGCCCTACCGAATTTGAAAATGAATGTTTTGTCGCACAGTTCGCATTGGTGCGGTCGGTCGCCGCTGTGAATCATCAAATGCTGCGTCAAATGACCCTTCTGAAAAACAAAATCCCCCTTTTATAAAAGTTAAATTGTCAAAAAAAAACACCTGGAAAAATGCCTTGCCACAGTGAGGGCACATGTGCGAACGTTTCCTTCAACAATTTTTTTTTTTTTTTTTTTATTTTTTACTCAAATTGCCCCGTGCCGTTCTCTTTCTCTCACCCGATGTGCCACATACTGTGCTTCTTCAACAGTTGTCGCGTGCCGAATTCCTTGCCGCATTGAACTGAAAATGAAATGCGCCGTTACTTCTTTCTGTTTTTGCTCAAATTACGGCATTTGTGCGGCTGCTCACCGCTGTGAATGCGGTGGTGCGTTGACAGTTCGCGTTTGATGCTAAACGATGCGCCGCATTTTACGCACGCGTATTGGGGACTGAAAGTGGGGCGGGGAAGTGGCATCATTAAACGAAAAAAGGGGAAAAAAAGCATTTGAAATTCATTTCTTTTATTTTTGAACCGATCGCGGTGTGTTTTGATGTAATGGATGTTCAATTGCTCTTGTGAGGCAAATGTTCGCCCTCCGGGGCATTTTTTGCAAGTGACCGCCGCAAGTGCAATGCCGGAGGGACTCGGAAGACCCATCAATTCAGAGACGGAGGACGAAGAAGAAGAAGAGGAGGATGAAGCGGAAGAGGAAGAGGACAAAGACGAAGCGGTCGGAGAATTCGCCGGAAGGGGACTCGCCGGATCAGTCGCGTCCATTTGAGCAGACTGAAAAAAAAGAAAGGCATGGAGGATTAAATTGATGGAGAAAAAGGGAAAAAATAGTAAAAGAAAATTGGCCGAAGATCGAATGGGCAGCGAAGGGAACGGAGGGGACGAGGACAAAAGACGAAACGCCAAAAGATGAATTTGTGAAAAGGCGACTCCCTCCCATTGGCGGCCTAAACAAAGCTCCAAATTGCCCATTTGCACACCATCGCTTATTCTCTGCAAGTTCCGCAGAATAAAGAAATGAATTTTTATAACCACGCTTTCGTTTTTGAATGTTCTTCAGATTCGACTTCCCCTGCTGTTCCCTTTAAGCAAATTCGACCCCCTTTTGTGGTCTGTCCCTTGCTAAATGCCGTCTTCCTCCTTTGCCCCTTTTTTGTCCCTTTAAATGCCATTTGTCCGTCTCTTCAATTTCACCTCTTTTGCTTCGCTCCCATCGTTTTGCTGTTGCTCCGTTCGACTTTTGTTCTCCTTCTGATGGTGGTTGTGTTGCTGATGCTGCTCCAACAGCTCCATGTTGGGAAAGGAGGCGCTTGGACAGTGCGCGCAGAGATAGGCACAAAACGGAGACGAATTTGATGGGGACGGGGGCGAATTGGTTGAGAAATAATTGGCCAAATGAAAATTGCTGGTGGAGGGAAAGGCCGAGTCGGACTGGGCCATGCCAATGACAATGCTAAACTGAGAAAAGTGGACATTTGGAAATCAATCATAATGGCAAAATATTTATGAAATGTGATGGGAAAGGAAAAGCAAAAGACACTGCCATCACCCGTCCCATGGTCGTCCATTATCCATTGTCAACTTTGCAAACAATGAATGAATGATCACTTTCATCTGAACATATTCTCGCCCTCCCCTCCGGGAGTGAACGAATGAATGAAATTAGTTGTGATTGGAGGTGATGTTTTGGCTAAATTTAAATGCTGCTTTGGTGCCGGGACCGACCACCCCATTGAGCCGAAAGAAGCTGTTGTTGTCCAAGCAAACCATCGCTTTTGACCAAACGTTGTTGTTTTAACGCTTTTCACTCGGGGAAAAAGGAAGGGAGAGGGGGAGGAGAAGAGGAGGGAGGGTGAGAGAGAGAGGGGGAGGGGGGAGAGAGGGGAGGAGAAGGGAGGGGGAGAGAGAGAGGGGGAGGAGAATGGAGGGGGGGAGGGGGGAGGAGGAGGGAGGGCGAGAGAAGGGAGTGGGGAGAGGGGAAGGGGAGGAAAAGGGAGGGGGAGAAAGGGGAGGGGGGAGGAGGAGGGAGAGGGAGAGAGGGTCTGGGGAGGGGGAGGGAGGGGGAGAGGGAGGGGGAGAGGGAGGGGAGGGACAAGAGGCAGTCCCCCCCCTCCTCTCCCCCTCTCGACTCTCCTCGGAGTTTCAATGGACAGAGATAATCAATGCCTCCAAATTCCATCAAAACAATGATCTTTTGGTCCGAGCGGATGATCAACTAGCCAAAGGGTGCTGATCAGTAATCACGCCCATTGCTTGCCGCAAACGCATGACCGCGTTCAACGCCCTGGGACAAGTCAGCACGTCCGGCAGCGCCCAGCACGGCGATCTCCGCCCACTGCAGCAGGCGGAGAGGGGGAGGGAGCGGCATTAAGCCATCACACGCTAAATGCCTTGTGGGAAGGGCGAAGGGTGAATGGTCGTCGCCTGAAGCAGCTGGCCAGAGGGACGGACGCAGAGGGGACAGAGACGGGCGGGGAGGGGGGGGGGGGAGGAGGGGCAAAGGACGGAGGATGGATGAGCCGGGGGGGGAAGGATGGGCAAAGAACTGTTGGACCTTCGGATTGGGTGGACGAGAGAATTCGCGGCAGAAGGACACGACGGGAAAGAACGCCTCGGGCGAGGAACTTTTCTGCTCCTTCTGTTGCAATGGGAATTCGGAGTTTTGGGGGATTTATGGCCGGCCTTTGCCCCTCTTAGCACAGAATGGGATGGGAAATCGCTTGCCTTCCAAGCCACCCAGCAGCAGAGATCTTCTCCCCCCCCCCCCCCCCCCCCTCTCTCTTCACAAGCGCCGCGGGTCATCCCGCTCCTGGCACTCACTCACTAATGTCCGTCTGTTGTCGTTCGTTGTCCATCCTTCCCCTTTTTTGTGCCTCAGGGTAACAGAATGGAATGATCAGTCAAATGAATTTGGGGGGGGGGGGGGAACCATAGGGTACACTTAAAAAAAATAAATGAATGTAAATGGAGAGAGGGGAGGAGAATGGGAGGGGGAGAGAGAGGGGGAGGAGGAATGGAGGGGGGAGGGGGGAGGAGGAGGGAGGGCGAGAGAAGGGAGTGGGGAGAGGGGAAGGGGAGGAAAAGGGAGGGGGAGAAAGGGGAGGGGGGGAGGAGGAGGGAGAGGGAGAGAGGGTCTGGGGAGGGGGAGGGAGGGGGAGAGGGAGGGGGAGAGGGAGGGGAGGGACAAGAGGCAGTCCCCCCCCTCCTCTCCCCCTCTCGACTCTCCTCGGAGTTTCAATGGACAGAGATAATCAATGCCTCCAAATTCCATCAAAACAATGATCTTTTGGTCCGAGCGGATGATCAACTAGCCAAAGGGTGCTGATCAGTAATCACGCCCATTGCTTGCCGCAAACGCATGACCGCGTTCAACGCCCTGGGACAAGTCAGCACGTCCCGGCAGCGCCCAGCACGGCGATCTCCGCCCACTGCAGCAGGCGGAGAGGGGGAGGGAGCGGCATTAAGCCATCACACGCTAAATGCCTTGTGGGAAGGGCGAAGGGTGAATGGTCGTCGCCTGAAGCAGCTGGCCAGAGGGACGGACGCAGAGGGGACAGAGACGGGCGGGGAGGGGGGGGGGGAGGAGGGGCAAAGGACGGAGGATGGATGAGCCGGGGGGGGAAGGATGGGCAAAGAACTGTTGGACCTTCGGATTGGGTGGACGAGAGAATTCGCGGCAGAAGGACACGACGGGAAAGAACGCCTCGGGCGAGGAACTTTTCTGCTCCTTCTGTTGCAATGGGAATTCGGAGTTTTGGGGGATTTATGGCCGGCCTTTGCCCCTCTTAGCACAGAATGGGATGGGAAATCGCTTGCCTTCCAAGCCACCCAGCAGCAGAGATCTTCTTCCCCCCCCCCTCTCTCTTCACAAGCGCCGCGGGTCATCCCGCTCCTGGCACTCACTCACTAATGTCCGTCTGTTGTCGTTCGTTGTCCATCCTTCCCCTTTTTTGTGCCTCAGGGTAACAGAAATGGAATGATCAGTCAAATGAATTTGGGGGGGGGGGGGAACCATAGGGTACACTTAAAAAAAATAAATGAATGTAAATTCAGGGAAAGAAACACGAAAATAAAAGGAATTTTGTGAGAAAGAATAAAAAAGAGAAATGGACTGACGAATGGTTTTTGTGAGGGGAGAGGGGGGAGAGAGAGAAGGGAGGGGGAGAGAGGGGAGGGGGAGGGAGGGGGGAGAGAGAGAGAAGGGTGGGGGAGAGAGGGGGGGGGCGGAAAAGGGTGGTCATGCACTGTCAACAGACTCCGCCCACCCCCACTCCCACAACAGTGGAAGGGATAGCGAGAACCATCATGTTTAAGGAAGGAAGAGGCACGGCGAATACGGTATGAAAAGAACACGAGTCATACGGTACTCTCCCCTCAGCGCAATTTCCAAAGCATCTTAATTTAAATTTCAAGAAGGGGAATTCTATTCGGAATATAAGTAACTTATTTCCCTTCAATTACCACTATTAATTTTTTTGAATGAACCCAATTTGGTGCTAATGAACCGACCAATGGCTGACCAAATGAATGAATGAGTGCCGTAGGCGTCCCTTTTGCTTTTTACCGTTTCCTTTCCTCGAAGGAATGGGTTTTGTTCCTCGCACTTTTTGCCTTAGGGCGGAGAATTCTTCCAAATTTATGGCCATGAACATTGGAAGTTGAGGACGACGACAGAGCGAATGAAAAAAGAAAAGACAAGAGAGAGATAAACCAGAGAAAGAGAGAGGAGAGAAATATGGTGGTAAGAGAGAGAAAGGGAGAGGGATGGGTGAGAGAGAGAGACAACGAATGGATGAAATAGGTGGAGGGGTGGGGTAGGAAGAGAACGAAGGGATGAATGAGAAGACGGAGGAAAGGGAGGGAGCAGAAGAGGGGAGGGGAGGGTGAGAGAGGGCGCGGAAGGAGGAGGGAGGGACCGGGAGAGGGGGCGAAAGGAAAAGGAGATGAGAGGGAAGAGGGAGGGGCGAAGGGGGGAGGGATGAGAAGGCGAAAGGAAGGGGCGAAAGGGAAAGGAGATGGGAGGGAAGAGGGAGGGGCGAAGGGGGGGCGAAGGGGGGGCGAAGGGGGGGGCGAAGGGGGGGCGAAGGGGGGGGGCGGCGGAAGAGACTGTCCCATAAACAAAGAATTAAGCAGCAGGCGTACATATTATGTATGTGTGACGGTTGACTGTGCTCATGTTCTGAAAAAGGAGCTTTTCATGGAGGGGGCGGAAGGATTTACGTAACATTGGCAAAATTTGCCAGAAGATAAAAAAGAAAACTATGGAAAATGACAAATAAACAGTGAAAGCATGCATCTGAATCTGAACTGATCACAGATGACGCATTGTCCCTCGCGGGCCTTTTGAAAGGCTTTAAATGGAAAAGAGCATTTGCCCCTCCCTCCCCTCCCCGCCGGTGATGAAATGGGCACTAATGGATTAATGGGAAAATGGCGATTATTTGAAATGCCGTTGCATTATGTTGAAGTTGTCCCAATTACCGGCACTTTTCATGGTTTGCTGTTTGGCATTTTCTTGCCCTGTTTCTTCTATCGATCATTTGTCCGTCCGTCCGTCTTTCTTTGCCTTTTGCCATTCCTTCGCTCCTCGCGCTAACAACAAAAGGAGGGGGGGGGAATGTTTTGGGAAAATAACTGCTGACAAATCACTTGAGCTTCAATGTCATCGAATGGGCTAAAACAGTACAAATTGAACAGTGAGTGAGTCACGGGGTCATCAGAGAGAGAGAGAGAGAGAGAGAGAGACAGAGAGAGAGACAGAGAGAGAGACAGAGAGAAAGAGAGGGGAGAGAGATAGAGAGAGGGGGGAGAGAGAAAGGGAGAGAGGGGAGAGAGAGATCAGAGTCCGACAAGTGACCAAAACCTAAAAGACCCTAACTGATCAATCTTAGAGACCCTCATTGACTCCAAGCAAGAGGTGAACCCCTAATTGACCAAACAAAGATCTGTTGGCACAGAGAAATTTAGTTACGTAATGACTCTAAGGGACCAATTTTTGGCCGTTTTTTTCAGTCATTGCATTGCCATGGTCCCAGTTCAAACAAAAGCCAAAGCCATCAGTCTCTCATAGTCTTATAGCACCGGACCAATGGAGGAGGGAGACCATTGGACTGCTGGGGAAGGCTGCTGCTGGGCCGGGCGGGGGATTGGATGTTTAATGTCAGTCAGCCGACCATTCACCCCGACGGGGCGTTAATTTATGCGCCCCTGGCCACTCTTTTGCTCCTTTTCTCTCGCTCCTTTCCTCTTCTTTGCTACGCTCTTTTTGTCCCTTTTTCTCTCTGGCCACCATAGTTCCGTTATGTCGGACGGAGGGGCAATCATTTGCGTTGCGTTGTGTGTATGTGTGTGTGTCACGGACATTCTGTTCGTCCGGAGAATGACTGAGGCTGGCGATGATGATGCTGATGATGTTCACCCTTTCAGTTTGGACACCAATGGTCGCCGGGGGGGGGGGGAGAAAGGGACGCAGAAGAGAAAGAAGAGAAAGGGCAAAAGTGATTATTCACCCTTTGGAACATAAGAAAAATTATTGGAACTGAAGAATAGAGGGTTTTTAATGATCAGCGAAATTGGGAAAAAGGACAAAAAATGTCGGAACCGGACAAAGAACGAAATGCCGAAAATGAGGCTAAATAACCAAAGTTTTAATTAAAATGGCTTTAAATAGAAATGTGATTAATTGCTTTTTCTAACCATTCACGGCCCATGCGTTTGACTGATCATCGCTTGGCCAAATGCCAACACGCGTCCCCTTCCCCTTCCCCCACCCCGCCAACTAATGGACGGTGTTAAATCACTCTTATGAGAGGAACAATGAGGAAAAGCCATGCTTCTTCATCGGGCGGGAGGGGGAGGGGTTCGCGAACGAAGGAGCAATGAGCGGGGGGGGGGGGGGGTGATCAGTGCTAATTTCGACGGGGGGGGGGGGGTGATCAATGCTATTGGGACGGTTCAAAGATTGGCCGTTTAATTATGGGACTTTCCTAAAAACAGAATCAATTAAAAGCAAATGAGCACCGAGTGAATATGTGACAAGCAGATTAATGGGGCCGACCATTTATGCAACAAAACCTATGAATGTTTAACATTTTAAAGGGAATGATTTTTTTTTTAGTACCGCCGGGGGTCCCTTTTTGATCAGTGATCAAAAAGAGACAAGAAAGAATACAATGCGTCATTATCTCGACAAATTGTTTCGAAAAGGACCCAAATTTTATTTTAAAAAAGTCGAATTTCGCTCAACCGAATGATCTTTTCCCGGTTAACCCATTGAAAGTTGAGACTCGTCCATCCCAATGCTCAATCCCCCGTCCTCCGTTCTTGAGCCTTTGTTTGCCCAACTTCTTTCGCTTGATTTTATTTTCTCCGAATTCGTTTGGCCCTTCTCAAAAATCGTCTCAAGAACGACGGAAAGGGCCATGGATCACGCGAAAAGAGACCGACTGATCACGTCAATGGCTTCGTAAACACAAAAAATGGATGGAGAGGCGAAGGCGAAGAATGCCCTCGGCGGACGGAGAAAAGAAAATTTAAATTTCGACTTTTTGAATTGACAATTCAGTCTTTACCGTAACAAAAATAGTTGACATACTGTAATAATCAGTGATTAACAGAAAAGAATGGTTTGTCCGTCCGTCCGTCCTTTGCTGATCAATTGGCCATCTTTTGTCCCTCTTTTTTTCTCTGGGCATCTCTTCTTCTCTGCTCCTCTCTTCCTCTTTCTTTCCCTCACAATTCGTCGTCCGTTTTCCCCCGGTTTTCCTCCGCTTTGCCAATTTGCTGCAGTTGCTTCTCCAATTCGCTGACCTGCTTCAGCCACTCCCCAAACATTTCCTTCTGTCTTTTCAGATAGGTGTCCATGCATTTCTACAAATTGGGCAATTAGCCAGTAATTAGTCAATGGCACTTTTCCTTTATTTGTTCGACTGTTCTCCCCTCCCCCCCCCCTCACCCCTCCCTCCGACTGACCATGGCGATGGTGATGGCCGACTTGTACTGCTTGATCACGTTCTCCTCGCCAACAGCAGGCGAAGCATGGAGCTGCCCAAAAGCAAAAGCCATTCGAACGCACTCCGTTGGAGGCTTAACGGAATCGGCACAAAAGACAACGGCAAAAGTGACCAGCAGCAAAATAAGGAGAGAAAGAAGAGAAACAGAAGGAGAGAGAGAAGCGGAAGACATTCTGAAAAAGTAAAAATGCCAAAGGGGAGGAAGGAAAAGCGAAAAATGGACAGAGAAATAAGCAAAAAAAGTCGAAGGATGGACCACCAAATGAATTTTCATTTTGCAATTGATCCGTTTGCCCATAACTTTCTGTTGGCTGTTCTGTTCAATTGGTTCGCTCCGTCCACAAATTCCGAATGCACCAACTCAAAAAATGCTCCACTTTCTGCTCCCTTTCGCTTCACTTTCCCATCGGCGGAATGAATTAGCATTTCTCCCCATTGCAAATCCAACGAAACAAAGCCAAACGGCCATAGGGCGCTGAATGAATGGGAAAAGTTAGGGGAGAGAGGGGACGGAAGATTTGCTGAGAGATCGGAGGGATGGATGGAAAAGGGAGGGAGAGAAGGGCATGAGAGATCGGAGGGATGGATGGAAAAGGGAGGGAGAGAAGGGCATGAGAGATCGGAGGGATGGATGGAAAAGGGAGGGAGAGAAGGGCATGAGAGATCGGAGGGATGGATGGAAAAGGGAGGGAGAGAAGGGCATGAGAGATCGGAGGGAAGGATGGAAAAGGGAGGGAGAGGGGACGGAAGATTTGCTGAGAGATCGTCGGCATGGACCATCGGATGAATGTTTTCTGTCTTTGCGATACCTTTTGTTTTACATATTAAAAATTGGCTGTTTCATTGACAGTTATCTCTTGTCAGTTATTTTGCTGCTGTTAAAACCAACGCGCCCATAGTAAGTGCCGTTGAGAAGGTCAAAACTTGTAAAAACGTCGCTTATTTGCCGTTCGGACATTTGCCGTCCTTTGCATAAATCGGACAATTGGTTAAATACTTCTTTTGTCCCGAAGAAAGTGTCGCAAAGCAAAAGTTTATAAATTCGTTATCTCAGAAATGTTTTCCATTAGAAAAACATTTTCACAATCAGAAAAATTAGTTAATTTATTTAAAAAAAAGCTTCCTTAAGCATATACAAATGTTTGCTCGAAACATGGAAAAGATTATGCACAAATGGCAAAAAAGAGGGAGGAGGGGCATTGGTCATCACAGCAGCGGAGTGAATGAATGAATGAATGTGAGTGAGTGAGAGAGTGAGTGGGTCTGTCTTTTTCTCTGTCTGTCTGTTTTCGTTTTGTGCCCTCTTTGTTTTCCATTTGCTCTCATTCCCTCTCCTCCTCCCCCTCTGCCTTCGATGGGTCCTTCTTTTTCGTCCAATTTGTCCTTCCGTTTTCGCTTTCTTAAGGCCAAAATTGGCAATTAATTGCGTCTTTCCCTCTCTTTGCTTACCTCCTCCTGCCCACTTCTTCTGCTCACTTTTCTGCTTTATTGCCGTGTCATATTCGGCCGGTTCTTCCACCATTTCCACCGATTGCGTTTCCCACAGCAAATCGCCGTTCGCTTTGGTCACCGTTTTGCCGGGCGACAAAGGGTCGTCTCCGCCTTTGCCTTTGTGACTTTTGGGCGCATCAACAGCCACAAGCTGTGAAGAATACACAAACGGAGTGTGTAAATGCAGAATTTCACCATCATATCTTTTTTGCCAAATTGCTCATTTTATCACATTTTGTCTCACTTTCGTTAGAAATACTCGCCTTTTATATTTCTCCCCCCCCCCCCTCCGTCTACCGTCTCTTTTTTGTCGTTGTTTCCGTCCGAATGGTCGACTATCGACGGTTTTTTGTCCTGTTGAAATCGCCGACGGGGACTCTCAGGCACCGGAAAGTTTACGGTTGAGTTCGGGAAGGTTTTCTCGTCCAACACGAGAATTCCCAAGTCGAAAGTGTCAGGCTGAAGCGGAAAAACCGATCGGAGCACAAACAAATTGGGAAATTACCACAAAGATACGGAATTCAGGCAGTTCAATGGTTTCGCCCTGTTCGTTGTTGCAAAAATGGACAATGCGCACGAAAGGGTCGGGCAGATTGGCCTGAGGGGAGACAAAACGTAAATCGGCGGGGGGGGGGGCGACAAGTACTGACCACGCCCGGGAGAAAGTTCATGTCATTGCCGCACCCGTCCAGCTGAAAGGTGCCGTCCGGCTCAGTAAAGGTAACCCTAAAAATTGGAAAACTTTTTTATGATATGTTTTTATATGCCCCATTTTTTGAAGTTGTAAATAGTAATTAGCGGAAACTCGTTAATTATTTTATCCCCCCCCCCGGCGCACCCCATCACGTCGTCCGGGTCGAACATCTTCAACGGGCCCCATCCGTCCCGGTCGATGACCCGAACCTCCACATTCTGATGTTTGCTCGGGTCGCGGTGGACATTGGAGTGCGCCACGAACCTCAATTTTGAAAACCCTTTTTTTCAAAATTAAAATTAATAGTTTACCCAAACGCATTTCGAAGTGCCATTAACAGAGGCAAAAAAATGAATGAACAAAAAGAAAAGCAGGGGAATTTGATGGGGAAATTGGGCTGACATTTCGAGTCACAGAGAAACGCCTGAGGGGCAAACAATTCGAAATTGGAAACAAATTATGTCTGTTTCAATGAAATGATAGTCGAAAAACCGGACCAAGGTCAAACGGAAACCAATGCAATTTGTATTGTATTGTACACGGATACTTTGCTGGTCATTCGTCGAACGACCACGGGATGGAAGCAAACAATGAAAAATGAACAGACTTTAGAAGGGGGGGGGGGGGGGCGAAAAGTTAAAAAGAAATGGGCGAAAAAGAGTTTACAATGAAAGGGGACGGAGGAGAGGAAGAAGGGATGGGGAGAGAGAGGGGGAAAGAGAGAGAGGGGGAAAGAGAGAGAGGGAGAGGAACGGGTAGCGGAAGGGGGGGGGAGGGAGGGAGAAGGGGAAGGAGGGGTGGAAGAGAGGGGGAGCGGCATGGAAAAAGGGAGGGGCACAAATGACTTCTGGCAGCGATCAATAAGTGTTGGTTGATGACGGGTGAATCAGCATCGGCGGGTGGGAGAAGGACGTGAAGGGATGACGGGACGGGGGGGGAGATCAATCAGAGGAGGGGAGGGGGCAAATGAATGTTTAGCGGTTAATTAAAAGTCATTTAATAAAGCGCACATATTTGTTGATCGGATCAGCTGGAAGTAAGGACTAATGAATAAAATGAATATTCACTTGATGTGCAGCAGCAAAGCAAAGGAATTTGACAAAAGGAATTTCCAAAGAACTGCTGGTCATTTCAATGGAATTTTTTGTGTGTAATGAATTGACAAAATTGGCAAATACTAAAGCGAATAAAATATAATTATTAGGGAACCGCCCTTTTCGGCGTGGAACGTTTCGGCGCGACTGGCAATAACTTTTCAAAAGCATTTGACGAGATCTATCAACCTGCTAAATCTCAAAATTTGGAAAAATACAAAAAAATTTAATTTTTCAGGATAGTTCGGCGCAACAGGTCATAACTTTTTAATACATGGATGGATTTTTAAAATTTTTGGCAAGATTAATGCAGCATATACAGAGCTTTTTCTCCAATTATATTTAAATTGGCAGACTTGTAAAAAAGTTATGGCTTCTCAAACTTGGCCACACCGAAACGACCCCGGCCCTAATTATTACTAATAGGTTGTTTCATTAATTTTCCAATGTCTGATCATCAGATTGGCCATTTATCGCCTCTCAACTGACTGCCTAACCCTTTTTCCCCTCCCGTCACTCATCAGCAGCACATCTCTCCGTTTCTTCCCACTTCTTCAGCCGTCATTCGCAGCAAATTAAAGTGGACAAAATAAGGGCCGCCTGTTGCTGCTCCTCTCTTTGTGTTGATAATGTTTCTTTGCTTCTCCCCCACCGTTTTTCTTCGATTCCATTTCATCCCATCCATCTTTAAATAGACAGAATTTGTGCCTGCCTTTGCCCGTCTTGGCCTTATTCCCTAAGCTTTGTCCTAATAAACAAAGGAATTGGCAAATGATGGCGGATTATTCTTCAAAACCGACTCATTCCCTTCTTTTAGGCCCTTTGGCTCACCAACAATGCTCATTCATAACTTAATTGAAATTTAATTCGACTATTGAAATTCCTTTCGCTCTCTTTTTCTATTCCCTTCACTCTTTCTCTTTCGCTCTCCTTTTCTTTTCAGATCTCTCTTCCATTTGTTCTTCTCTTTCTGTTTGTGAGAAATTGCTTTTTCTCATCTTTAACGAAGAGTCTTAAATTTCTTCCCTTCCTCCGCTTACTTTAACGGCCCTTTTTTCGTTTCTTATAAATCATTGGGACAGGCTGTTTAAAAGTCGCAAAAGAAAAAAAAATACAAAAATTTATTTGCTCTGTTTGAGAAAGCATTTTTTATTTTGGGCGCCATTTTGCACTTTACATGGTAACTTTACAACACTTCTGCTGCTGGAAAAACCCCCACAACAGAGGGAGGGTACGTCACAGGGCCAACCCCCGCCCCATGATGAAAGTATTTTGACCAGGGGTGGTCAAGGACACGAATTTCCATATCCGTGTCCATCCCTGTCCGTCCGGTTCATATCCGTGTCCGTCCGAAGTTCCAAAAATCGTTATCCGTATCCGTCTGTATCCGAACAAACCGCGGATATCCGCGGATTGTCCGTGTCCGTGACCACCCCTGAATTTTGACTATTCCTTGGGAAAGAAAGTAGTTTTTGGCAAAAATTTGAAATTAAAAATATATCAAAAAATTTCGAAAATTTTAAATAAATAAAAAATCATTTTAATAAAATTAATAGGTGTTTTACAAGATGATTTAAAAAGGTGCTTGCGCGTTTTATAAAAACCGCCACCCAGTCGCGTTTTATAAATCCGCCCTTTTTACTGATTTTTCGTATAAATCATGTCATAACTTTTGACAGAAGCAACCAAATTAAACAATCTTGGTATTATAAGATAGCTCTTGGATTACTCTACTATCTGGTTAAATTTTCAAAAAAATTCATTAAGCTTTTCAAGAGTTATGGTCATTTTTTCGGTAAAAACCCGACTCGTACGGGTCCAACTCGTACGACCCCGACTCGTACGGGTCCAACTCGTACGACCCCGACTCGTACGGGTACCCCGACTCGTACTCAGTTACCCAACTCGTACTCAGTAACCCAACTTGTACTTAATTCTAAAACGAATGAAAACGAAGGGGAAAAAGTGAATTCGGGGGTTTTCGGGGTCGCTGATCACGAATATGGCATTAGTTTTTGCCAATTCCTAACCCCGGACCCGAACTCGAACAAAAGTCGTAAATTCTATTTTTCATAAAAAAATTTTTTTTGTCCAAAAACCTACTTAAAGCCCATAAAAACAGACCATAAAGCTTTGAACAGATATTCTCGAACATTATTGTCGATAAAAGCGACTTAGAAAAAATTAAAATTTTTCGACTTTTTGTTCGAGTTCGGGTCCGGGGGTAGGAATTGGCAAAAACTAATTCCATATTCGTGACCAGCGACCCCGAAAACCCCCGAATTCACTTTTTCCCCTTCGTTTTCATTCGAGTTGGGTTACTATGTACGAGTTGGGGAACTAAGTACGAGTCGGGGTACCCGTACGAGTCGGGGTCGTACGAGTTGGACCCGTAAGAGTGGGGTTGTCCATTTTTTCTACTTTTTTAGCTCCAATTTTTTTTAAAGTTAACGAAATTTTTTGAATTTTAACCAGCTAATAGAGTAATCCAAGAGCTATCTTATAATACCAAGATTGTTTAATTTGGTTGCTTCTGTCAAAAGTTATGACATGATTTATACGAAAAATCAGTAAAAATGGCGGGTTTATAAAACGCGACTGGGTGGCGGTTTTTATAAAACGCGCAAGCACGATTTAAAAATAGAGAATCATAATTTACAGTTTTTTACGTTCAATTTTTCATCATATTTGGGCTTTAACACCCATATTTGACAGTTTTTAATGCATATTTTATGGCATATTACGAAGTTTTAGCACAGTATCAGCTCTGCAAAATGTTCCTTAACCACATTATCAATCCTTTTCAGAAAAACGCAACAGCAGATTAAAAAATTTATGCTGGTTGCACAAACATTGAAGGGACCCAATTGGTTTGCACAAGACTAAATAAAATTCACAAATTAACATCCCCCCTCAAAATGTATTGAATAAAAAAAAAAAACACTAGGAACATATGCATGATGACTGTATTTCTATATATATTTTTTTGCATTTAGATAATTAATTCCATATCCTTTTCTTATTTTGCTATTATTTTCAATTATTTATTTGCATTTTTGACCACAAGCGTTTTCACCAATATTAAATTTGTTTCAGCAATTTATTCCTCTCCCTTTCGCCCGATGAGTTCATATTCGTCCTCACGGCGTCGTGCGCCGGCCAGTTCTTTTATGGAGGAGCATGTGCTCGACAGGATATCTCGCGAGGCAATAAATTATCAATTTTTTGCACATTTCTCGCGATAATGGGCTCAATAAAATGTGAGGGGCTGAACATACCACAATTTTGGTTTCAAATATTTGACGAGGGAATGTTTCGGCAGATTTTCTATAGGAATGGCAAATCGACAAGAAAAGTTGGACTTAATTTTTACTTATCTAAGAAGTTTTGTTTTAATAGGCCGAAGAACGTTCCAACAAAAAGCGTCAGGCGCGTGAAGAAGCTCGCCAAATTCGCATGGATTGCCTTGAAAAATCAATCAAAGCGGGCGACCAAAAGGACTACCATTTGTTGGCCGACAGCGACAATTTGGTGGGCAAAGGCAAAATTAGAGATTGAATTGTATCGTTTTGATGAATTGTTTAGGAAAAAGTGACCCAATTGGAGAATAAATACCAACGGGCAATGTTGTTGTACACGCAATTGGACAACGAAAAATCGGCGCTGCTCTATGAAATTGATTTGCTCAAAGACGAAATGGAGGAGAAGGATGTGACCGTGTTTCAGGTTTCATTTGCACCCAATTGCCCCATGCGAAAAGTCATTAATTTATTGTAAAGGTGGCAAAAGAAAACCGAGAGATCAGCGAAGAGTTGAAACTGCTCAGAAAGACAGTGGAAGCACTTCAGTTGCAGCACCAGCAAATGAAAAGCGAAATTTTGCAGAGGGATCGACTTATTCATGTGGGACATTTTAAATGAAGTGAATTGAGAAAATAAAGGGTCCGCCTTGTGCAGGAGCATGGCTTCCTCATTGCCGAGCAGGACCCAAGCGACGATTTGTTACAGACGGCGTCGGCTCCGAGCAATTCGAACGGATCCGCCGGCAGCGCATCAACAAACAACACAACGTAAGTTGTTGTATGATAATTCAAATCTTAAAAAAAAAACTTTGACAGCAAATTTGACCCCATTTTGCTGTCCCATGTGACACTTTCGTCCATTGAAAAAACATTGCCCGGCACTTCGTCGGTAGACCAAAAAATACAAAGATTGGTCGAGTCCAATCGAAAATTGCGCACTCAAATCGATGAGACGGAGAAGGCATTGTACAACCACAGAAGACGCCAAAATGACAATCACAATTCCACTGGAAGCACTAGCAGTGACGAATTTGTGCAAAGTTTGTAGGAAAGGGGACAAAGAAAGGAATCTGAAATTTCTGTTCCGTTAAAGGAGACGCCATGAAACAATTAGCCGAAACGAAACTGAAGCTGCAAGAGGCGGAAAGGGAAAAGAGCGCGCTGGAGGGGTCACTGTCTCGGATGGAGACGCAACTGAAGAGGTACAAAACGAACGCGGAACAGGCGGAGAAGGAGGCGGAGGAGACGCAAAAGACGAACCGACAGCTCAAGAAAGAGGTGCCACAAATAGGGCACATTGAGGGTGGGAGGGAAAGCTTATGCCATTGCTAAAAATGGACAGGGAAGAAAATTACAATTAATTTTTATTTGTCCTTTAAAAGGGAAAGGCATCGGATGCCGTTTGGGCATCGCCTATTGAAAAAGCATTTATAATTTCTGTTGAGAAACTTCCACCTAAATTGTTCAAAATAACTTTGGTTAGATGAATGACACCAGGAAGTTTGGGCACCACAACAAAGTCAACAGAAACATTATAATGAATTTAATTTTCAAATTGGGCTGAATTTTAAGTGAGTATATTTTAGGAAATTTAAGAATTTCCTGTCGACACCGCCCAACTCATTCCTTGGTTAGGTCCAAAATTGTATCAAAAATCCCCAAAAATTTTGCCTTAAAAAACGTTGGGTCGAAATGCTGGTCCCGGTCGGGCCGTTTTCCGATCTTTTACTTTTAATTGAAAAAATTAAACAAATATTTTCTTTTGTTCAAAACTGTGTCGTAATGTCCAAATTTCCTGGTGCCCGTCAAAAAATAAATACAAGAAATTTTCAAAATTTCTTGTTTAAAAATTATTTCTTTTAATGAGCTGATTTTACCCTAACAAATAAGAACTTTTTACTACCCGCCCTCACCCAACCTCTAATTAATATATATTTTTTTAAATCATTTCGTTTTCAGTTACGGGATAAAGACCAGGCATTGGAAGAAAGCAAAGAGACAAACAACCATTTGCAGTCGCGGCTTGAGAAACTGCGAAACACGCGGAGACCAATTTGATAGCAGTTAACCAAAGGAGGGGGATGGCTAACTTTTGACGGAAAATTGGCTCAAAATAATATCCCAATGATTTACATCTTTAATCTATGGCACATTTTTGCTGGCTATTAGCATAATAACAATTTAGCGCCATGAAATTATCCAAAAATTGGATTTGTCAACAGGTTTATTTCCAATGATGCGAAGTTTTAAAATTATTCGATTTTGAATAGCCGATTTTCCGCCTTTTTTGTGCCTTCGTTTCTTTTCCTTTCTGTCAATTTTTGCTCTCCAATTTTTCTTTCCGCGTGCATTTCCTTCGGATTTTGTGCCTTTAGCCTTTAATCATCGAATTTTCGACTGTTTAGTTCACCCCCCCCCCACCCCACTCCCCCCATTCTGTCTATAATTTGGAGTGAAATGATAATTAAAACTAATAAAGGAATTTTCTTTATCTAAAGATATTTGATCATTTTGTTTTACTTTCAATTTTTGTCAGTGTAAGTTATAAATTAAATTTTAACGATTTAAAATTTCAAATATTATTTGGCAAATGTCGTTAGCGGGTGACAAAAGTGGATTGGATGCACTTCTTACTACTCGACTGGATGAGAATGAGGTGGAAATGGGAAGGAACAGACTCATTCAATTTTTTAAATACTAATTTAAGCAATTTGTTGCAACACTTAATTATTTGAACAACAATTTACATTTGGATGCCGAGTCTACAGAGCAGAAACTTCGGATTGCACTGGAAGATCGCGAGTTGGAGCTGAATCAACAATACTTGGAACAGCTTGAGAAGGTGTTCATCTGCTGATGAACAGACGAACATTCTGCAAATTCAGATGAATGAGCGCGTCCAGGGATTTGTGCAAAAGATTCGGTCGATGAATTCAATTTGTTGTGAACTCACTGAACGCATCCAATCGAACAAAGAAAAGACGCGCGAATTGCTGAAGAAGACGGCCGTTCTGCAGGCCGAGAAACGCGAATTAGGTGCCAAAAAGGCATTTTTGGACGAATTCTTCGCCAAATATTCGCTAAACGAAGAGGAAGAGAAGGCATTGGCATTGCCTAATCAGCACGGTGACCAACGATCACTGAACAGCTGGGATCCCAAAAACAAACTTTGTTTAGGGACTCCTTCTGACGCATTTTTTACTGCGTTTCGACGTTTGTTGGAAGTAGAGAAAAATGTGTCGGAGCAATTGGCATTGGAGCCCAACAGTTTGGCATTGTGAATTGCTTTTCGCATTTGATTTTTTAATTCTGCTCTTTTGAGGTTGGAATTGTCGCATTTACTGGGCGACAAATTGCGTCAAACTTACGCCGGCCTTTACACGTGCGTCCAACGTTCGTTTTTTCGTTTTTTATTTTTCCATTCTCGCCATTATTAAGGTGAATGTCGTCTGCTAAATGTTGAATTTTTGGATCTGAAGCCGGCTTTGGTCCATTCCTTTGAGTTGCTCCACCGGGCCAACAGTGGCGATCTGTTCGGCAAAGCATTGGACGACTACGGAAATGCTCGGCGGGGATTTGTTGTGCGCGCATTCATCGACACGCTCACCAGAGGAGTTGGTTGGTAGAAATGAATGCGGAAGAAAAATCTTTCTGATTCTCCGCTTATTCCTTTAAGGAAAACACGCTGGTCTTCACGGACCTATCGAACAACTCGCCACGGACCCGTTGAGGTCGTCGTTTCCTTTTTTCAGTATAAAATTCATTTCCAATGTCTTTTTCCGTCAGATACGTTAACGAAATGCTTTCCTGGATCCAACATACGGTGGCGGTGGAAAAGGAAATGTTGGCCGCATTGCTGCGCGACTGCACGCGCCATGGCGGGGCGGAAAATGTGCCGGCCCAAGCGCGGGCGGTGCTCACTTCCATCGCGGAAGCGATGTGCCAACCTTTGCGGGTGTGCAGTGGACTTCCCCCCCCCGTCCCCTCCCTCCCGGCATTTGGTCCAATTCCTATGCTCCTCGTGGCATCTCTTTCAATTCGCTTATTGTTTTGTGTTAAGCTAAGAGTGGAGCAGTGCATCACCAAAGAGGGCAATTGTGTGGTTTTGAACCGTCTCGCCAATTTGCTGCTTTTTTATATCGATGCGTTTAAGTCCGTTTTTTGTTTGTGATTTTCATTGTTTTCTTTCCCCTTTTTGCCTTAAGAGAAACGCTTTCCGCTGATGCTCATTTGGTATTGTGCTGCAGTGATTTGCACGAGTTGTGCTCCAACATGCGATTCAGTGCCGTCAGTTCCTCCGTCCAACGTATTTTGGCAACTGCGCGAGTGCCCGATTACGACCTGTTGCCTGTGCAGTCGGTTAATCAAGTGAATAATGCCCAAGGGAGGGGCGGGGGAGGGGAAGAAAGTACAAGATAATCTTTCTTCTCTCTCTCTTTTGTTTTCTTTCTCCGTTTGTCCAAGTCGTCTTTTCCTTTGCATCCATTCCCTTCTCTCTCTACAAATTTAAAGGCCCTCTTGTTGTTACGTGACATCCTTGAAGCACAAAATGACGGCGCATTTGCAGCGGTACAAGACAAACGGAGCCTTTACAACAAGGCAAATGCTATTTTTTGGCTTACCCATCTATCATTACCATTACCTCTTGCAGATTTTTGCACACATTTTGGACCCATTGCTCCAGTCCATTCAATTGGTGTGCAGCAATTTGGACGACCCGATGGACGTGGCAGTGTACATGCTGAACTGCTTGAACGCCATTCGTTCGGTGATAATCCTCTACCAATATACTGATGCCAAGTTGGAGATGGTTAAGGTCCAATTTGTTAATTCAACAGTCCCCACAAATACTTTTTAAGGCGCAAATTGAGGCCAATGAGGACGTTTTAGTCAGCGAGCAGGCTTCAAAGGTACTGATGGAATGCGACATGTTGGAGCTGTACACCAAGGCCCAAGCACACCAGGCGAACCAAGTGGAGGAACTCGAATAAATGGGCGCCATTACACTATAAAAACAATAGGGTCCCCTGTCGAAAATCCCCAACATGGAGCCTTCACGTGTTCGTACGTCGTTCATCCGTTTTGAAAAATTTCTCGACTGTCCTGACAGTTACAACTGCCCGCAGACGATTAAAATTTCAGCAGCAAGGTGGCTAAAAAACTCCTAGGTTTTTATTTCCCAATTGATCATCAGAATTCGCGAATCCATCCAAAGACGTACTTTTGAGCATATCATCGGCGCATACCGTACAGTTTTGGAAAAATTGACGGCGCCAGAGAATGAATACCACCAAATGGAGCAGATGAGAAGTGTTGAAGAGGTGATTTAACGGATACAATAACTCATCCAAAATAGTTTAAGGTGGAAAAGGTGCTTTTGAAGAAGTGATTTTTACATGACCAAAACATCCGTTTAACTGTGATATTTTAAAATGGTCGTTATATAATAAATTTTTTCTCACATGAAAAAGTAACAAGTTTTAAATTTTATAATAAAGGTCTAATTATAAAACATATATTAGGAGAAATTGGGGTTGCGTATTAAGTTAGTTTGTCTATATGGGGGACGGACGACTGACATCATTTGACATTTCGGTTTAAGAGAAAAGCTGTCATTCGAATACGTATAAGTGTATCACATTTTGGAGTTTACAGTGTATAGAATGGGACCCGGGAATCATTTCGAAAGTTTTGACAAAACACGGACCAATGCAATATTCTCATCCTTCAACTTCTCATTGTCCATATGCAGCTGTTTACTCTTCTGAATTGGACGTATTTTGCGGAGGAAATTCTCTGGTGGGTCACCTCTAATTCGTATTCCAATGCCGCAATTCGTCGTTCGAACATTCTCCGCTCAGTCCTCAGACGTTCACTTTCATTTCGCTCCAATTCGTACAATTCCTTGTATTTCTGGAAGTCATCAAGAAGTGAGGCGGTAGAAGAGGGCGATTGAATTGCTTCGTTTCTGGTGCTGTTCTCATTGGAGCGTTCGACATTGTTGTTGTGTTGGCCAATGGCTCGGTGTGAAGCGGCAGTCAAATAGGCAGAAGACGAAGAAGTAGACGAGCACGGAGAAGTTGGCATTGGCTTGAATTCAGCCTTTTGTTTTTATGATTCTACCAAAATTTATAATAAAAATGACCAATTCGGTTCTGTTGTCATTTCCGGCATTTCCACTTGCCGTCCTTTGTTGAGTTAGTTGTTGTTTGCCATTCTCCGTTCGCCCATGGTGCTTTGGCGAGTTATTGCGCATATTCACCTCGCCTAATTGTTCCAAAGTGACTCCCTTAAAACAATAAGAAAAAATGGAAAGAAATTAAAGAGATTTGGTCGAAAATGCACCTGAGTGGAACGTCGGGTGGACCGCTTCAGACGCGACTTGGCCTTGCGCTCCGCTTCACTTTCCCTACTCGAAATTGGCTGAGTCGGAGGCGTCGAATGTTGGCAATGACTGGAAGGAATAATTATGTAATAAACCAATTCAAAAACTAGACCCCGTCCTTTGTTCTTACGGTTGTTTGCGGAGGGTTACGAAAGGTGATGAATTGGTGCCATCACCCGTGGTGTTAATGGCCACAATTGGGGAAGGCGATGGTGAAGGCGTCACGGAGGAACAACTCGCCGACTCAGACGCTGAAGTCGCAATGGCATTGTTTGCCGTCGGCAGCGGTGACGAGGCAACAGCAGAAGTCATCGCAGTTATTCCAATGTTGTTGTCCTTCCCGAGCATAAGAGTCATAGCGGCCGTAGCAGTGTCCTTACTACTTGACGCGTTGGTTTTGTTGTAGATAGCGTAACCCTTTTCACTCTTTTGTTGAAATTGCAACTGGTGCTGCTGACGGCGGTGATGTAGTCGACTGGGGTTAATGATGGGCGATTGCGGGTACTTTGCCGATTCTTTGGTAGATTGGTCACCTCAAAGAAAGACCCTTTTATTAAGCTTTTTTTGATAAGCAGAAAATACTTGATGCCGTTGAAGACAGAGAATCCACGGATGATTGTTGCTGCTGAAATCGTTGTCTAAATCGGTTAAACTGTTGTTGATGGAGTGGTGTTGTGCCAATTGGATGTTGAGGCATGCTATTGGCCGATGAAGAGGACGAATTGGAATGAACGGAGTTCCAAAAATTGCGCGCCGATTGGGCAAGCGGTGCTGTGCCGGGAGGTGATTTCAAACGCGAATTTAGAGAGTCGAGCGGACTTGATGGGGCCTGTCCTAAGTCTACCGATTGGGATTTTGGACGCTCCTGAGGCAATTGTTGACGCAATCTCTGAATGAATAAAGGATAGTTTTGTCGAAAAAGGGAAAAATGCCGTTTCGATATAATGGAAAATGCCTCGTTTTTTCTATTTCGGGGTATTTCCAATTAAAGACATCGAAACGGGACAAACCCACAAATGCGGAATTTCGAAAAAAATTGAAACGGGTACCCCACATCAAAAGGATTGCTAGACCTGAATAGTTTCAGCAGCCTTCAAAACGGCGGATTTCGACGTTTGCAGTCCATTCGCACTGTTCAGCGCTGATGAGGAAGAGACTAATGAAGCGGGAGGCGATGGCTGCTGCTCATTGAAATTGCCGTTTGAGTTAATCGAATTGGACGATGAGAGCAGAGAAGACGCGGCGGACGGCGAAGAGTGGACGGAAATCGGCACTGTCCGCTGCACGCACTGATCACTGCTGTATAGGCTGGACGAGGAGTTGGTGGTCGCTCGTTGCTGATCACTATTTGAGGTTGAGTTAATGGAATGACGATGAGGGGGGGGGGGGGGGAGAGCCAATTTGTAGGCCAAAAAATTCTGGCAAAAATTGGTTAAACTATAATTATTAATTAACTATTAGAAAAAAAAACATTTTCTTTTTAAATTTGAAACATTTAATTTTCACGTCCCGATTTGCTCAAAAAGATGAAAACAAGTGACAAATATGCAGAATACTATGTTGAGCCCTGGTTATGTAAGAGATGGTGAAAATTGCAGAAAATTGCCAGAAAGCAATATTTTTATTTCTCTATAAATTCAAATTAGCCGACCGTATGAAGAATACAATTAAATTGCTCATACGAAGTGCCGCCGTTTGGGTTCGACGAGTTGGACTTGTTGTTTGAGATGGAAGAGGAGCCCAAGGAGGGTGAAGAAGAGGTCGAGTGGGAGACGGGTCCTGTTGCAGTCGCTGAAGCAGCAGCAATGGCACAATTGTCGCCCAATTGATCCTGCTCACTGCTGCTGTAGACGCTGGAAGAACGCTAAATGGGAGAGATGAATAAACGGAAGAGGAGAAAAAGGCGGGGAGAGGTGAGGAAGCGAGGGATGAGTCACCATGACCGCCAAAAAGAAAAGGCATCTCAGAAAAAGTCAAATCGTATAAAATGAAAAAGAAAAGCGAAAACCCCCGATTTTACAGAGCTAACAATAAGATAGGACATTTTTATATTTTTGGTCTAAAATCGGTAAAAGAAAAAGTAATTCAATGTAAAATTTCTTTAAATTTTGAAAATATTTCAATTCATAACCCGCCGCCCCCCCCCCTCTCACTTTGCTGGCCCTTTCGCTGTCTACTGACGACTCTTTGTCCCTTCCAATTGTCAAATTGGCCATGTCCTGCAGCACCGCACCTCCGTTTGATGTTGGAAGGGCACCATTATGTTGCTGCTGTTGTTGTTGGTGTTGAAGCGCATCGGAGCGTAGTTGGTTAAAATTCTGTGCAAAAGTTTTACAAATTGTTCCAACAAATCAACCTCCTGCAAGTTGACCAAATAATCCGATATTGACTTGTCCGCCAGCGAAAAAACAGTATGTCCCTGAAAATATTCGCAGTTATAAAACATGGACAATCACTGAATGTATTCGACCCCCTCCCCTCTCTGTTTTCCTTTCTACCGTATGCGTTAACGCGTCCAAATTTGCACCATTCTCCATCAGAATTCGGCATGCGTCGCGCTCGCCCCAGTGGGCTGCCGCGTGCAATGGTGTCCATCCCTCAAAATCGTACGCGTTCACATCCGCCCCCGCCCTAATCAGCATTCCTGTAAATTATAAAATAAACAAATAATATAAAAACTACATAACAAGAGTAATCAGCAATTAATTGGAAAAACTGAAAGTTATAGTGCACTTTATAAGCCCAAACGACATTTATCAAACGGTACTATTCTTGTGGAACGGACATAACTGACAAAATTTACAGCTTTGCAAAGTTGATTATTGTCAAGAAAAAATTTTAAAAATTTACCTAGTTCAGTTTTCTGACCTTTTGGGTGTCGGAATTCCGGTTTCCAATTTCTTTAAAGACCAGAAATTCCAATTTTCTACAAAAAAATTTGGACGTCGGCTGACATCCCTGATGGCCACCCTTAAAAAAAAGACCGTTCAAGTTCTCTCATCGAGAGGAACCAATAGATATAAAAGAGGGGTGCATTATGTTTCCCAATCCCCGCAGCGATAACTTAAAATATTTTCCGTAAATCTTAAGGTTTTCGTGACCTACATTAAATTTTTAAGAAAAACTTGGATTTAAATATATTTTTTTAATTTCGTGGGGCGGGGGGCTGATCTGAGGGGAAATGATACGGGGAGGAAACGACGAGGAGTGGGAAGCTGTTCCCAGATACGAGAGTTGTCGTTAATATCAATTTTGCAGAATTTTGAATTGCTCCGTTCTCCGTATTGAATTGACAATATCAAACCTCAAAATCTCACCAATAAGTTTGTTGTACCCCTTTGAAGCAGCGACATGCAGTGCCGTTGCGCCGGTCCGTGGGTGCGGTTTGTCAAGGTAAAGGCCCGACTGGAGCCACCTGCAAAACCCGGTGATAGTCTTGGCCAATGTAAAATCATTGCAGTAATCTGGAACATTTATCAAATTATCACTTGTTGCAGTCTTCCAAAAGCAGTGCAAATTCCCTTTCGCGCGCCTTTTGTTCGTCTACTTTTTTCCAGCGCATTTCTTGCTCAAGGAATGCGCGCATTTCGTCGCTCTCTGCCAAATCGATGGGCAATTCGCGATCGCTGTTCACGCAGCTCAAATCCGAACCCTTAAGCAAAAGAAATTATATAATCATGATAGAAAAGTTGGCACTTCTCTAGCCTAGAGTGCTAGCTTCGAAAATCATAGGGGGGACCCAAAAAATCAAAAGGGTCCCCCCCCCTATGGTTTTCGAAGCTAGCACTCTAGGCTAGAGAAGTGCCGAAAAGTTTTTGTCTGGGAGAAAAATTGGAAAACGATGTCAAGTTCACAATTCTATTACACATTTGAATAAAAAAGAGACTAACCCAACATTATTTTCTCGTACTTACATGCTCACACAAATATTTGACAATGCTCAAACTGCCGCAACAGACAGCCACATGCAATGGCGTCCATCCTTCGTTATCCTGAGCATTGATAGCCGCCCGATGTTCGATCAAAAAACGCACCATGTTCAAGTTGCTGTCAATGACTGCCTGTAAATTGCATTTTTTTAAGGATATTACCAACAAAAAAAACTATTGGACATTTGGGTGTATTAGACCATTTCTTTAAACAGTCGTGAACATTTATACTGTTTATCTGGGATCCACAGACACAACAATTGATAAGATAAATGTTCTCCAACCCGTCCTAACCTGGTGAAGTGCAGTAACCCCGTCAATGTCCGCCACATTTATGTCCGATCCATTTTTCAACAACTCCTCCACTTCGTCTTCATCAGCGCTTACACAGGCACTCAGAAACACGTCTCTGTCTTGAAATTTCACACTGGACTTGTGCTCGGGTCGTCGACGGGTACAGACTTGGTTCATTTCTGATGTCTCCCAACGCTTTAATTGTTCCTAAAGGAATTTTCTTTTTTGGTTAAAAATTCGAGGTGTTGCAATGATGGAGGTACCTTTCGCTTTGAGCTGACATTATGCTGAATTAGTCCTTTATTTTGAAGCATTGCTGCATGCTCTTCCATACTCATATTAATACAATCGTCGTCAAGGACCATTGGAATTCTCTTTTCCTGCTGAATCAATTAAAATATTGTCAAACAAATACATTCCTTCATTTTGGCATTTTTAAGTCTTTTTAAATGACTTTTAATTTTATATACATATGCAAATCCTGTTTTATTTACAGTTTAATGAGTTTTATTATAGGTGATTTCATTTCATTCCATTTTTTCTCCTTCCTTCACTTTAATTCTTCCCATTATGAATTCAAACTGTGTAAATGTGTAAATATTTTCTTTCGTTCAGGGAAGGGAGGCTAAATTCTGTTAAGAATAATGAGGTGCAATCTGGATTATGTGTTTTGATATAAAAATGAATGCCGGTGTCTGCGTGCTTTAATTCAATCAATTTTGCATTACAAATGGCACTTTGAAGGTTGTACCGAATATTGGCACAAATATTAAAACTGCTGGAATGAAAAGCGCTCGAATACATATATTCAGTGGTTATTAATGTCAATTATCTTCCGCTTCAAAGGAAACTAAATATGCTAAAGCGATCACTCTCTTTGAAAAAAATGGTTGTGGAAAGTGAGTTTTTCTTGCCATAAATTACGAAAATGGCACCTACTCAATTTAGCAGTTGCTCATGCAAGTAATCATCTGATGCAAAAAATATTTTTAAAATAAAATTGATGCAATAAAATTGGAAGAATTGCTGTTGGTTGAAGGACGAATTGTTGAGAAATTGGCTAAAATAAGCGACCGGATGGGAAAAAGTGAATGGGGGGAAAGTGGAAGGTGGTGGCGATGTTATGGGTGAGTCTGTCAAGTGCGAAAATACAGCAGCAAGGGAAGAGAAAGGAGAGGGGGCGGACGGTCGGAATCCTCTCTCCGGCCCTCAATTTAAGTAATTTAATTTGAAGAGATCAAAAACATATCGTGGTTAATTTTAACGATGCCAACTTTAGGTAAGAAGCCTCTTTTTTTATTCGGTAAAAAACTTTTTTATTCGATAAAAAAACTTTTTTTTTTAATAAAATGGTGAAAATATTTTGAAGCAGATAAGCAAATAGTTTTCTGTTGATTGAAGAAAGAGAAAGCAAATAAAATAGTAAAAAAACGGAAGGACCGAGAGGAAAAAAGCCACCGATGAGAAGAGGAAAAGCGGAGGAGGACGGACAGGAAAATGACTCTTCCTCCGCCCAGTCCACTTGCCAACCGCGCAAAAATTTGCTCGAGAAACGCCAAGATGGATGAAAGTGATGAAGAGGAAGGAGGACAGAAGAAGAACAATGGAGTTTAAGAGTATTCAGCAGGAGGAAAAAAGAGAGGGAGAGGGGTACCAGCAGTCTAAAAGATGCGGCGGATGGATGGAGGGAGAATTATCCATTGCGAACGGAAGGGATGAACCAGCAAAGGGAGAAGAATGAAGAGAAAGGTGGCCGGGAAGAGGGCGGGGGGGGGGGGGAGGGAGGAGGACGAAAGTGTGAAGGGGGGGGGGGAGGGGGTGATCGGACAGAACACATACTCACTCATCAACTGAGAGTTGGTGGAAGAAGACAAATTATATGAGAGGCAGAAAAGCAATTGCTTGCTATTCCAAGCAAAGAGGGTGAACATGAGTGAATCATCACGACCAAAAATAATTTTAACCCATTTTTAAGACAAGCCTAAATTGAAAAATAAAATTAGGTAATTCATAAAGAAAGAAATCGGACTTGAATATTGAAAAACGAGCAGAATCACACCTGCTGTGCTAAGATGCACTATAAATAATAAGCCTTTTTGGAAAAGTCCATAGTAAAAATGTGCATTCAAGCGGATTAAAGACTGGGCCTTTTTGATCGGCTTTTTGGATGGAAGGGGTCGGATTTCCAAAAATTGGTCAAATAAGCCCAAGTGCATCCATCTGGACAATAAGTTAAAACTGATCTGCTTGCTGCTGGACTACATCTGCACAAATTGAGCGCATATGTTTGGGCAGTGGCGGAGGGAGCCGAATGAGAAGGGGGGGGGGGGGGGTAATGTTGTGCTTGGCGGCTTTTGGCTATCCCATGCCGGAGGGGGGGGGGAGGTAACTTAGGACCAATGGACGAGAAAATTCGTCCGGTGGTGGGTTGTTTTCGTACGGGCCGTTTTCGTAGCAGACGTGTTTAAGAGGCATACTTTTTTCTTAGCCAATCAAATTATGCAAACTTTGTATCATCAAAAGCTTTTACGGACTCTTTAGTGAGCGAAAAATCAAAAAATTCACTAACTTACAAAATAAAAATTCAGGTTGGCCTAACAAAAAAGTTATGTCGTCTTGAATACGTCTGGCACGAGAACGGTTGCATATTTGGCATTAAAATGTCCAATTTTATTTTTATTTTGCCATGTTTAGCAAACACAGAAAGCGACTTATCGGATTGATTACAGTCGACTGACCGCGCTGCTGAAGAATGATAGCCAATGTACAAGCACACCACCCGTGCCCATTGATTCCCCGATAAAGTTTTCGCAAATATTGTGGAGAATTGAATGGATGGGTGGATGATGAGGGGAGGAAAGGGGTAGAGGGGGGGCGTAGGAGAAGGGGAGGGGGTAGGGAAAGGGGGGATAGAAGAGGAGGGGGGTAGGGAAAGGGGCGGTAGGGATGTGGTGGGCGACATAGGCGTCCGTCGTCCATCATCACTTCCCCATGCCCCATCCCCATCCAACCACATATTCACTCATTCATCGTTTCATCGCGGTGCACGATAAATAATATTAGGGCCATCTCAAGGATAAATGAGTGGCGGGGCGAGTGAGGGGGGAATTGTCGGTGGCGACAGCCAATTGGACCGACCCACCTGCCGCCGCTCGCTGCTTCTAACCACGCAAATCCGTCTTCTAAGGCCTTCCCAGCACTGTCAGCATCGTCCGAACGTTCATTGACCAGCAGAGGAATAAACACAGGACGACTCTCATCACTCATTCCTTCATTTATTATCATTTTATTGGGAGTGTGCTTCTCCCGAATGACGGATGAATTGAATAAAGTGTAAAGGGCCGAAAGGAAAGTGAGAGGAAGGGAATACTCAATTTGTACAAATTGTGAATCATAATTGGAATGAATTTTAATAAATAGAAAGTAAATTTTTCCTCTTTTTGGCCACTATTTTTTCAAACCAAGTGATTTTTATGAAGTTAGCAAGCTAAAGAGAATGCGAGAAGCTAAACAAATTCCCCCTTTTTCTCTAACATTCTCTCATTTTGGTGCACTGTCTATTCATTTTTATTGGTTAAAAAGTATGGTTTACTTCGCAATATTCAGTTTTTTTCGACATTAAATTAACTTCTAACTTTCACGATCTATAGAAAATAAAATTATTCTGCATCGTTTAATGCAAAAATTATTTTAATTTATGCATTTGTTTAAGAGTTAGAATTAAAATAAAACTTCAAAAAGTCGTAACTTTTTGCAGATAAATCCATTTGCTTAGCAATTGCTTATAAAAAGCTTCTTCTGCTTTCTAATGGCCAATTTGTTTTTACTCGTTTTTTAACCCTGTTTTGCGTTGGAGCGCAGACAGCGTTAAGTTAGACTAAACAAGGAGTTGGGGTAAAAACGAATTGGCCAAAAACGAATCGTACGTCGTCCCTTTCTAATGATACCAAGATTACAGTCATGGTCATATCTTTAGCACCACTTAAATTTTCAAATAAAATACAATATTTTGTGGCTCAAAAAATCTTTAAAAAATCCTGTTAACATAACTTTTGATGCTGATCAAAAATATATTTACATCGAAGTGATCAGACCACTCCTTCATTGTGATCAGAAAATCCAGAAATGGCTTGAAATATGGAAAATTTTCAAAAAAAAATTCCTAGGGGGTTGCAAAAATTTTTCTGCAAAAAGTGACTAGGCCCATTCGAAAGAGCATAAAATTCTATACATAATTGCAAAAAACCGCTTGTCTCTTCGACGATTTTTCAATGAGGTATGGGAGGATCAATTTCACTGTATGCAAAAAGTACTGTATTTCTTAAGGAAATAGTGATTTTTACACCGGAAAGGTTCAAACTCAAAACAGATACCCCCGAATCTCAGCAGATACAAGTCGTAGCCCCACCATCCCAAAAGGAATTCTGTATAGAATTTTATGCTCTTTCGAATGGGCCTAGTCCTTTTTTGCAGAAAATTTTCCATATTTCAAGCCATTTCTGGATTTTCTGATCACCATGAAGGAGTGGTCTGATCACTTGGTGTAAATATATTTTTTGATCAGCACCAAAAGTTATGTTAACAGGATTTTTTAAAGATTTTTTGAGCCACAAAATATTGTATTTTATTTGAAAAATTTAAGTGGTGCTAAAGATATGACCACCCCAAAAAGGGGAGTGCAGTTGGTAAAATGGGTTGTAACCAATAATAACAATTATAAAGGGGTTAATGATTGGCATCATTAGAAAGCCCGCAAAAAATACTACAAGAAATGTATAACATACATACACCATAT
The DNA here is from genome assembly GCA_039877585.1 of Heterodera filipjevi. Lineage (NCBI taxonomy): Eukaryota > Metazoa > Nematoda > Chromadorea > Rhabditida > Heteroderidae > Heterodera > Heterodera filipjevi. The sequence goes on along the minus strand of JBDPZO010000006.1, from coordinate 10,915,137 downwards.
AATCAAATTGAGATTTTATAATCATTTTTAAACAAATTTGATACGAAATTTTAAGTGGTGCTAAAGTATTTGACAATTTAAAATAATGTTTAAAAATATATATTTTTTTAATTTTTTTGGGTTTTATAAATTTAAAAAAATTAAAAGATTTTTGCTTTTGCTTAAAATGGCTAATTTATCTAATTTTGTTTTTAGTGCCTTTTTTCCTCTTTTTTTTTTTTTTTAGGGTGCAAATTTTGGTTCTTATCCTTTTTGCCACCCCCCTCGAAACTTTCAAAAAAAAAAAAGTCGTTTCTAGAGTAATTTGGAGCGCTGATGCTGATCACAAATATGACCTTAGTTTTCCAAAATTCCGGCTCCCGAATCCGAATTCGAACGATTCCGGCATCCATTTCGACCAATTTCGAACCCCGGATCCCGCACTTGATGAATAAGTCGAAAAATAAAATTTTTGGCGCTATATGAAAAGTCACCATTTTTGAATCCAAAGGGGTGACCCTCTTGATTTTTTTTGAAATTTTTTTATTTTTAAAATTAGCCAAAAATTAAGGTCACTTTCGTGATCAGCAACATCAAAAACATTTGGAAGCACTTTTTTGTGCAAAAAAAATAATTGTCAAAAAAATCAGAAGGTGGCCCCCCTTTGGATTCAAAAATGGTGACTTTTCATATAGCGCCAAAAATTTTATTTTTCGACTTATTCATCAAGTCCGGGGTTCGAAATTGGTCGAAATGGATGCCGGAATCGTGAGCAGCGCCCCAAAAACCCCTAGAAATATGTTTTGTACTCGAATTATGGGTGTCGGTTTTTTGTTCGAATTCGGATTCGGGAGCCGGAATTTTGGAAAACTAAGGTCATATTCGTGATCAGCGCTCCAAATTACCTTAGAAACGACTTTTTATTTGAAAGTTTCGAGGGGCGTGGCGAAAAGGATAAGAACCCAAATTTTAGGTCATATTTTGGCATTTTTCGATTTTTTAGGGCATATTTTAGGGGTTTTTAGGGCATATCTTATGGCCATATTTGGCGTTTTTTTAAAGCTTACAACCTCTGGCCCTATCTATAAAAGTCGATTCCTAGGGGTGCTTTTTTCTTTTTTCTTGCAATTTCTTAAGGAGATTCCCGGAAAATGGCAAAATATGGCCCTAAAAAGGCGAAAATGGTGAAATATGCTTTTATATATCCCAAAAACCTTCACTTAATCAAAAAATTTGAACGCAGTAATGCTTATTTTGAGCCCCTTTCTTCATATGTAGCATACATATGAGCAAAAAAATATGCAAAAGCTTACAACCTCTGATTTATAAATTTAAATCGTGGTTAACGAATTCATCAGTAAATGATTTAGTCAGTAAATTTCGTCAGTGATTAAATTCGATAGTGAATAAAATTTCCTCTGACGAAAACGTTTAGGTAAAAAGACGATTCGTTTCAGGCCATTTCGTTTTTACCCCGATTCGTTTTTTAACCCTTTTTTGCGTTGGCGCGCAGACAGCGGTAGGTTAGACAGTCCTTATGCTTATAACACGCAAAAAACGAATAGGGGAAAAAACGAAATGGCCTGAAACGAATGGTCCGTCGTCCAACGTTTACTGTCGAATTCGATTACTGTCGAAATAAATGTAAAAAATAAAGTGGAAATTTTCACTGACGAATTATTATTCACTGTCTAATTTGATCTGATTCGCCCCACTCTGAATTGGCACACTGATCGGCCGCACTGTCCGCCACATTAAATGGTGGCCGGACGTTTCGAGCGCATAGGTTGCGGAATTTACGAAACGCGCCAGCACGGTTTCAAAGGATCAAAATTTCCGAAATTTTTAATGGGATTGATAAGAAAATACTCTAAATATTTAATATGAGTGGTATCACCAAAGCCGGAATGGAAGCCTTTTCCGTCCAGCGCCTTTTCTTTCTCGAGCGGATGGGTGAAAGAACGCCGAATAAACTGGAGGGCGAAAACTCAGCAAAATCGATCCACCATCCAAATCCCACCCGCCCCTCCCACCATGGTCGACCCCTTTAGCCGATGTGACGACGATTGCATTTCATTGACCGGGAATGAATGAAAGGATTAGCGGACGGAAGGACAAATGAGTTGATGGATGGATGAGTTGGTGAAAGAAGAAAAGACGGAAAAAATAAAGTGAGGGAAGGAAAGGCCATTTTAGGTGTACTAAGCAAATAAAAAAATCATGATTTTAAGGTAGTATGACGAGGAATTTTTTTTTATTTCGGGAATTATTTATAACTCATTCTCCGCCCCCCCCCCCCCCCATTTTTTGTTTTGCCCTTTTTCATAAATTCGATTTCGTTTGTTTTGGTCCTTTTCGCTTCTTTCTGCTGACTTTGCCTTATTAATCGTTCATTCGTCCAAATGATATAATCGATGACCTAATATAGTCTTTAGGAAATGATTACCATGTTTCCTGAAATAGTAGTATCTCTCACCTAAATTTACCCACTTTCAGAGTGGTTGAAAATAAAACAGATACTATTTTAGAAAATACGGCACTTCGGCACTTTAAGGTTTCATTTAATCCTGAGATGAAATGAGTGCGCTTCAGGAGATTCTGGAAAAGGTAATGGCTAAAATGCAATTTTCTTGTACAAATTATAAAGAAGATTTTGAATGAATGAAAGCAAAATTTTATAGGGTTATGTTGACCCAGAACTCCTCGAGCAGTTGGGTGAGGAACAGAAGCAAATTTTATTCATCAAAATGCGGGAGGAACAAATTCGGAAATGGCGTCTGTATGAAGCTGAGACCGAACAGCGCGAGAGGGACGAGGGACGGAAAAGCGGTGGAAAAAGGCGCTCACAAGAAAATGACGGAAAGGACGGAGTTCGCCGAGTGCAGTGAGGGGAAAAATTGTTGAAAAATGAGAAAATTAACCAAAGAAAAGACCTTTAGAAGACAGGTCAAAATGGGAATTTAACAATGTTTTAAATTAAGCCTTTCTATTTTTTGATTTGTTCTTTTTGATCACAGATGGCTGACCGGCAATGACGGCAATGTTTGGGTGTGGGTGATGGGCGAACATGCTGGGGATATGAGTATCGAGCAAATCTTGGACAAGGAATCAGAGGAGAAGGCACGACGAATAGCCGAAAAACAGGTGTTGGTTGGCTAACTTACAATTTCTTTTTGTTTTAAGTATTTTTTCCTTTTTTCAGATTATACAAACTCTTAGGAAGGCAGACACCGAAGTAAAAATTGGGTTTGCATTTGTTTACATGCAATGGTTTAAGAGTATTCAAAAGCTTCATCTGTCGGATGACTTGCCGAATTTGTTGGAGCGAGAGGAGGCGGCGCTGAAGGCGGAGTTGGCCGGCATGGAGCTGAACAATGTGGGGACGTGCAGCAGACGCGGCACAGACGAAGTTGCCGGTTTAGAGGCAAAGGTAATGTTGGGGAAAAGTAGTTGCAAAAACTAACGCCCAAACTGTGCCCTTTAAGCCCAATTCGCACTCTCCTTACGATGACCTCGTCGATGAACACCGGTTCGGCCTCTCTTTCGCGTCCAATGGTCCGTCGGTTCAGCCGACCACCAGCAATGCCGACGATGCCGCGAGTCCGACAATAGACTGTCAAACCCTCCAAATTGGGCTATTTCCTCGCCTCAAACTTTCGCCGTCTTTGAATAATGGGCGAGAAGAACAGTTCGAATTTTATGGTTTGTGATAGTTTATTTATTTTATTTTTTTTTGCATTTTTGTAGACAATGTGAACTCTTTCTTTCCATTTGACCCAAACAACCGAACCAAAAACAATTGTAATTTCAACGCCAATAATGGACAGCAAGCGCAGCAAAATGACGATCGTCCAAAACCCCCACCGGTTCCGGAAAAGCCGGCATTTCTGCGACGAACCGTGTCCAATACGGTGCTGATGAACAAGAACAACGAAAACGGCAAAATCAATGGGGTTGGCAATCCGAATGCATTACCTGCAATGGAAATGTTCGCTTTTAATGTGCGCTTCATTTCTTGTTATTTCAAAATTCGTAGCATATTTTAATATTTCCCTAAAATTAATAAGAAAAAATTCAATAACGAAAGTAAATGTTTGAAATAAGGCGTTACTTCACTTACTTCTTTGAAATATGAGCCTCCTTAAGTGTTTATTTTCACAAGTCCCCCAAGACAAGAGAGTACATTCGAATTTGACAATTTTAGACAATCCGAACTTATATTCCCGACTCTGAGGTGGAGAAGCGCCAGTCAAAAATATTTGAACAATTACGTGAACAACGCGAACGGTTTGTTTTTTTCTGAAATTCATCTAAACAAGGGATGAGTCATTATTTTGAGATTGGAACGCGAGGCGGAGGAGGAGGCGCGGAGGGAACAAACGCAATGGGAGGAGCAGGAGAGGCGGGCACGCGAGGCGGAAGAGTCCATCCGAAGGATTGCCCAAAAAGCGCGGTAATGCCCCTGGCCAAACCATATTTAATGCCATTCTCACCCCTTAAGGGAGCAGCACCGAAAATGCCTGCGAACGTCCGACTCTTTGTTGCCTCTGTTCCAACGCAACGGCTGTCACATTGGTGGCACAGCACAGTCAATGCGCGAAGCGCTAAAGGCACTGCCGAGGCCACCTAAGCCGAAGAGTCGCCAAAATGTGAGGGGAAAGGGGAGAAATTACTCAGCCTTAAATTCCTTTTTGAGATCATTCAATGGTTCCGTTCTTCGGAGTTGTGTCAATGGGGAAAAAGGAAACCGCCAATTTGGTTTCATGGTATGAGCAAATTATTTTTCATTTCATTTGCGTTATGCGACGGTGCCGATCAGGGACGGGCAAAGCTTGACTTTCTATTGGGGGGGGGGGGGTCTAGAGATGCGGATATACACCGCCGGGGGTAATTTGGAAAATTGAGTAAAATAGTAAAGAAGATATCGAAAAATTGATATTTGGACTTGCTTTTGTTCATATGCATTTCTTTTATGAACCTTTTCTAAGGAATCATCTCCCGTCTCGACGCCGAACGCTTTTTGGACGACAAACCGTTCGGCGCATTTTTAATTCGTGTCACTGAACGCATTTTCGGCTACACTGTTTCGTACCGAACGGAGGACGGAATGACAAAAAACTTTTTAATTGAGCGCATTGCTGATGGATACCAATTTATGGGTGTGTATCGTTGTGAATTAATGGGCGACGGGGAGAGTCGTCCTGATTCAATACGAATGGAGTTCGGGGGGGGGGGAGTCACACGGGGGTTGATACCCTAAGCATATCAAGTACCCACCTCGCCTTTAGGTACAAACCAGTTGGTGCACGCGTCCCTTGTCGACTTGGTCAACCATCACCGAACGGTGCCCATCACTGCCAAAGGGGGCGAAGTGCTGCGCGAAGCGGTGGGCCAACGGACGACGGACGAACGGCAGGCGGACTATGCGGAACTGTTCAGGGTGACGACGCAGAAGGAAGAGAAGGACGGACAACAACAACAACACATTGACAATGGCATTTGGGGTGGAAAGGGAAGAGAAAGGGACGACACATTTTGAGGGACATTCTGTTCACTTCTCCCCTCCCCCCCCCCTCTCCCTCCCATCGTTTCTTAGCGGTTGTTGCTTATTATTGTTAGACATAATTGAGTAGGACATAAATCCAAAGTAATTTACCCATTCCAAATATTTCTAGCCGTTCTTCTTCTTTTTTGCTAATTCCCACCAAAACAAGCAATTGATTTGTGCATAAATAATTGTACAATAATCACATTTTTATTTGCTTTTCATCTGTCCAAAAGTGTTCCCTCTTTTCGCTTTCGTTGTCTTTCCTCTGTGTCTCTCTCCGTCTCTATTTCTGTTCCCTCCTCTTCTCCACTCCCTCTGTCCTATCCATTCGCTGATTCATACTCCAAAAAACGCTTTCCAATAACAAAGGGATCATCTCACATCGGACGCCTGCAACAATACACAGCCAATTTGTGCCCCCCCCCCCGCTTTTTGTTGCCTTCTCTTCCATCGATCACTATTTCTATTGGTATCTGATCATTTCACCTAAATTGTGCCTTTTTCGTTTGATCAGATCCCAATTCCAACATTTGTATTTCTCCTCGTTTATGTGACTTTCCATTGAATGTGCATAAATCAATAAGCAAAACGATTAATACCGCACAAATGTTTTTTATTTATTGTGTGTACAATAAACACCCATTTTTGCCTTCACTACTTTCCCATCTCTGAACTTTCTTTTTCTTTCGTGGATTTCTTTTTTCTTATTGGGTTTTCTCATTTTAATTTTGTTTATCAAATAAATAAAATTAACAATTTTCTTCTTTTATTAATGAAAAATTATTCGTCTTTTCTTACATTTTTTCTTTAAATGAAGTTTATTTCGTCATTCAATTTTTGTTTTCTTTGTCAAAAATGGACCCTCCAACGGCAATTGGAAATTCCGATGCGAACGGTGTTCAGCGCCCACAAAACGGTGATGGCAAAATTGAGCAAGTTCGCACCCAACTCGATGATGTCAGAACGGTATGGGGGAGGGGTAATATTGTACAATACAAGAATAATAGGTAACAGTGTGTTTGCCCCTCCACCATTTTTAGAAAAAAATAAGTGAAATTTTCCGGTGTTTTTGGGTTAGCCGAAAAATAAAAATATTTTTTATCAGAGAAATAAGGACAAATTCGGTCTCTGGGCTAAGGTGTTGGACCTTGTGTTGGCTTTTTTCATTTGATTTGTCGAATTTCCGATAGCTCTTTTTGCCTTTTAAATAATTAGTTTCATTATTCTTCGGCATTTTGTCAGGTGATGTCCCAAAACGTTGAACGGATTCTCGAGCGAGGCGAACAGCTTGACCAGTTGGACAATCGCAGTCAAGCACTGCACGAGTCGGTCAGTGCAATGGCGGAGAAAGGGTCGCTTTCGGATTGGCCACCATTGGCTGAATCTTTCGGGAAGGGACTGCTGCAAAAACTAACGTTGTCCCTCCCCACCCCATTCGTTCAGTCGCAGTCGTTCACCCACACCAGCCATCGCGTGCAACGGCACTTGTGCCTCCAATCGATGAAATGGTCCATCATTTTCGGCCTTTTCCTTTGCCTTATGTCACTGCTGCTCGTGCTGACCATTCTTCGCATTTTCAAAGTCATCTGATGAACGAAAGGGGGGACAGAACAAATCTAAAAACAAAAAACTAACCAAACCAATGGAAATGTTTTATTTATTGCTTAATAAATGGTACTTAAACAAAAGGACCAATTTTGGGTTTGCTGATTAATTTGCTTCGCAAATGTTCTCCTCTTTTGACCCCTCTTCATTTTTTTTTATCGGCCGCCAATCCCTCCGAATCTTTGCCCCTTTCTTTACCCAATGCCATTCCGTCTTTAATTAACCTAAAAAGGAGACTTTCTCGTCGGTCTCTTCTTTCTGGCCCCGAAATGAGTGTTCTATTAGCTTAGTCCGGGTCCTTTCTTTGTCTTTTTCCTGTGCCATTTTTAGCCTTCGATTGCCTTTCGTTGCCCCCCCCCCCCTCCCCCACTGAATCCGCCCATCTCGGCGGGATAAATTGGAGCCAATTTACATCACATTAAATACACGCAATGCATAGGTCAGAAGACCAACCATTCATTGGCCGATTGGAATGGGCAATGCCGGAAGTTCGGGGGAAATTTTGTGACTTGGGATCTCCGGACAAAATTAAATATGCTTCAGTCATTCGTCAAGTGACCGTTGGCGCATGGATTCCCAAAATTGGCATTTTTGGAGAGTCAATTTTTTGGGCGTTCTTTCCATTCTGTGACAAAACGTTGGTCCAAATAAATGGGACCACCGTTTCCAGTGCATTTTAAATTGGAAATTCGGCTTTTCTATTCTATTTGCCATGGCTCTGCTGTATCTTTCGCTTTTTCATTTCTTTCAACCATTTAAAATTGGCCCCAAAGGGTGCGATTGCTTCATTGATAAAGTGGCTTCATCCCCCTTCCCCCCTCCCTCTTCAATGACTTCTTTCCCCCCCCCCCCCCCCTCATCAATTGCTTCATCCCTCTCAAGAGTTCTTCCGCAAATTTTCAGTAGAAATTAAAATGAAATTTATCTCTACATTTTGACATCATTCATTCTCTTTGATCAGTGATCACTCCGTCACCTTTTTATAGTCTTTTTTTGGCAATTGTTTTTGAGCATGTTTCTCTTTTTTAAATATAATTTTATCGTTAAATTTTCTGTTGGTTTTATTTTTGTGATTGTATGAATAAGTCTGCTGCTGCTTCCTCTTCCAATTTGACCTTGGAATCGTCTTCTCTGTCTTCCTCCACTGCTTCGGCGCCCATTCGGTCGACCAAAACGACGGCCGAAGTCGCCGTCCATGGAACAGTCGCGCCAACTTCGCCCATTTCTGAGTTCTTCGCCGTCTCATTGTGCTCCCCGACTTTACAACCGATGGTGCCGATTCTGTTCCAAGAAAATGAACAAAAACTTCTTGCCGATCAGCAGCAGACAATGCCGAAAATGGGAAACGGCGTGAAAGTGCCGAAGACCAAAAACGGACAGTTAGGCGAAGAGACAAAAAATGCCAAAGGACCGTCTGAGGCAATGCCGGAAGGCAGCAGCAAAACACAGCTGGTGAGTTGACCTAATCGAGCTGGGGGAGCTTTTGAAGCAAAAACTTCGCCTTTGAACCGGCGTCTCTCTCTGGCTTTGCGGACCAATGTTTCTACGAGGGCACATTAAAAAATGGGGCTTTTCCCGAACCAAAAGTCTCTTAGCCCTAATGAGTTGCGACATACAACAATTAATGTTGGTATTTCGGTATTCTCTTTGTGTTTGCTTGAAATGCCCACGGTGCCTCTAATTTTGCACAGATTGCCCCTCCGCGAGTATCGGCGGTGCCCTCCCCCAAATGGCGCCCTTTGCCCCTCTCCGTCCGTCTTCTTTCCAACCATCGTTTTCTGCTCGCCCTCGTCTTCCTTCTTTCCGTCGTGGCAATTGTTTTGGTCATTTGTTTGGTAATATTTCTAAATTTTCTTCTCATTCAGTCGGCGTTCTCTCAGGCGAATTTTGCCCCTTTTAGGCCATTGTTGTGGTGGTAAACAACGCCCAAATGCAACAGATCAATGAGGAGGACGCCGCCTTCCTCAACAAGGACATCAGCTGGAGATCGAACTGTGAGCGCAAATGCAACGCCAAGTGAGTGGGGGGGGGGGGACAATGGCAATTTTTGGTGGAAAACCAACGACCGGCAAAAAGCCTTTGATCACACCAAAATGCCCGAGGGCAATTCGAATGTTTTGAGTCATCAATTTTTCATTGGATTTTGGCTCTTTAATTTGTCAATTAATGCATGATTATTGTAATGTTCAGGTTCGATGTTCCACCTTTACTTTTGGTATGCTTTGGCATTTCCGCTTGTCCTTGTGCCAATTGTGCCTTTCTTCTCAGATAAGTATGGACGGCTTTCGTGCCGACTTTTTGCAACGTGGCAAAACTGAGGCGGTGTCGCGCATTGTCCAGTGCGGGTCATCTACCGACTTTATGATGCCCTCCTATCCATCCAAAACATTTCCCAATCATTACACCATCGCCACTGGTCAGAAGGAACAGTGTTTGTTCACTGAAAATTGGCGTTTCCCAAAACAGGGCTTTACCCCGAATCCCATGGTATTGTCGACAATTTTTTCTACGACGAACAAATGCCGGACGAAGTTGAGCCATTTTACAACGAAGAAACGAAAATATTTATGAAAATCTCAGAAAATGTTCAACCGTTCGTCACGGAATCCGGCTTGGTACAGGGGAGAACCGGTGAGAGGAGAGGAAGATAATTTGGCACAATTGGTCAATGGTTGGCATCATTTGCCAGATTTGGAATACGGTGGCAAAGAACGGCAAAAAATCCGGCATATTCTTCTGGTAAGCATCACAATGCTGAAAGGGTGGAAGAGACTTGGTTTCACTGCATTTTGCAGGCCCGGCTCAGAAGTGCCGATCCAGGGGATCAGGCCCACCTACCGGTACAGCTACAATGCCAGCATTCCTTTCTCAAAGCGAGTCGATCAAGTCGGAATGCAATCGAATGGCCTTTTAACGGGTTTGTAACATTGTCCCTCAAGGTGATCAATTGGCTCCGTCTCGACGAGAACGAACGTCCCGCATTTCTGGCTATTTACTTTGAGCAACCGGACACGGCCATGCATCAGGAGGGGCCCGACTCGGACGCGGTCAATTCGGCACTGGTCCTTGGCAAATGATCACTTTTTGGCCCTTTGGTTTTGTTACTTTCCTCTTAAGATTTATGTGGATGCGATGGTCAATTATCTGATGCAGCAATTGGACAACAATGTCAGTTCACTTCCTATGGCATTGGCACCATTTAATTGGGCAATGATTTTCAGGGATTTTTGGGCTGCATCAATTTGGTCATTGTGTCCGATCACGGGGCGCAAAAGCTGCGCGACGATATGGCCGTGGCGTTGGACCGTTTTGTGGACACGGCAGACCCGGACATTCTCGAGGTGTTTCTCGGGCATCGTTGGACAAATAAAACTGCGCGAGAACAGTGAGAAGGCCCGAATCCATATGCCCGTGCAGCATCACTCCCTAAATGCCTTTCAGACAAAACATTGCTAAACAAAGTGTTGGCGCCTTTTGAGTGTTCGGGGGGACAGATTTTCCGTGTTTACACCCGCGAGACAATGCCACGGCGATATCAGTGAGCAAATGAGCACAACAATTAACCAATTGATTGTCTGTTAATTGGTTTCACGTAATTACCCCACCTTTGTTGTTTCAGCTACGCTCGCAGTGGTCGCATCAGCGAATTGGTCATTGACTCGGCCGTGGGCGCCAAATTGTTCAAAACGGTCAAGCAGATGAACGCCAGCACAATGAAAGGAGAACATGGGTCCATTTGCCAATTAAGCAATGGTCGTGGTCATTTTATTGATGCGTTTAGCTATGACAATCGCGTCAATTCAATGCGTGCCATTTTTGGCGCTTGGGGCCCATCCATTAAACAGCGGCACACGGAGAAACCATTCCAAAACATTGAGCTGTACAACCTTTTTACAGGTGCCACTTATTTTGGTGGCTTTTCTTTCCCCTTTCCGCTGATCATTTGCCAAATGTTCCTCTCTCTTCTCATTTCCTTCCCATTTCAGCACTGATGCAATTGCCTGTCACAGGTGCCTCTTTCAATTATTTGTCCTTTTGGCATAATTTGCCTTTTTTTCGTGTCCCTTCCCTTTGCCTTTTCCTTCTGTGCTATTTCCCTTCTTTTTCCGCTCCAAACAATGGCACCCGTGGCCGTCTCAATTCGCTGCTGCGTTCGTCGCCAGGCGCTGACCCGGAGACAATGGCCGAATTGGCGGAGTGTGTGGGTGCGCGACTCGTCAAGTGCGGCGACGGGTGCCATTTTGAGGCGAGTCGCGGCCCAAGTGGTGCCAATCCTTCCAATGAATTTTTGATTTTCCTTTGCACTTCAGCTGCACTATTCCGGCCATTCGGCCAGCGGGTCTGTCTCTTTGTCCTCCTCTTCGTCCTTTTCCCCCTCCTCCTCCTCCTCTTTTCGTCCTGATGCGTCTTCCGTTCCTTCCGATAGCCCTGAGGGGTCTTCCGCGCCGACCAACAAAGTGCCTATTTATTCTGCTCAGCATTGCAAATACGCAGAACAACTATTCGTGCCGGAACAGCTTCAACAACAAGTGCCAATGTGCGTTTTGCGCCTGTGCAACGCGACAATGGTGGGACATTTGGGGGGGGGGGGGAAAGGTGATGGAATGTCCAAATTGTGCCAAAAGGTATTCAACATGCACCGACGAGTGCCCCTCTTCGTGGAGAGTCAACTGACTGCACCCGTGCCGAGCATTGACCATCGGTTGGTCTGAGGGCGTAGCAAACCCTTCAGGGGGGCGGGGTGGGGGACATAAAAAGTCGATTCTTTGCTTTTGACTTGAAAGTAGTGGTGAAGTGATTCCGATAGGCGCTGCCGGGAAATTCAGGAAAATTTAATATGAAAATTGATAAAATTCTCAAAAAAATTTCCGCCTCGGTAGGGGGACCTTCTTCGCCCCCGGGCTATGCCCTTGTTTTGGTTCCATTTTCTGTTTGGATTGGTCTCTGATCATTTAATTGTTTTGCTTTATCATTTTCGTGCCAATTGTTCTGCGCATTTTTTGGTGCAAAAAAAGGGCGATGAGAATAGTGAAGGTGAAAAACAGAAGGAGGAGCAGCATATGCCAATGACAACAACGGCAAAAGTGCGGAAAAACAGCACAAGAAAGAGAACCAATAGAAGCGACAAATGACCAAAGTGAAGAGGACAAAGAGGCGACAACTGACAAAATGGCAAGCATTCGGTCCTTTGTCTGTTTTCCTGCCAATCCTTTTGAATTTGTTGGCACTTTTTTCATGTGCCTTTTGTCGCATTTTGTTTCACACTGACCGTATTTTGACGAGTACAATTTCTTTTAGACTTCTTTTGAGGACTCAAAGGTGGAGAGAACATTGGAAAATCAGAGACGAAGAGATGACAAATCGGTGCCGACGGAAGAGACGGCGGACAAAGGGACGGAAGGGCAAAAGTCGGTCAATGGCCAATCGGAAAAACAAATACGACCGATCACTTTCGAATGCCATAAAATATTTTGAATTAACTTCTCCGTCCCTTTTCAGTCCTTCTCCCCCGTTAAATCATGAGCAGTGTGTTCGGCTTGGCACTTTTGCAAATAATGCGAACGGAACTGCGCGGATCAGTCTTTTCTCGGACAATGGTGCCGCTTTTTGTGGAAATGCAAATTGAAATGGCATTGGCACTTTGTTTAGACTATGCCCGGTACATTCACCAGGGGCAAATTCGAGTGCCAATTGGCTTTTACAATGGTAAAACCTAATGAATTTGTATTATTCACTCTTCATTTTTAGGAGTTTGGCAACAAGTTTTGTCGTATGTTTTATGTTTAAATTATTGCAGTAATTTTGCATTTTTATTATTTATTTGCTTTCTTTCATTCTTTCTCCATTCATTACCTTTGTGATCAACCAGTTGCTTTTTTGTTGATCACTCCTTTTGGTGCTTTCTTCTCTTTTGTTTGCGTCTCTTCTTCTTTTTACTTTGATGATCTATGCTCCTTTGTTTGCCACCAAATTAAGCCATTGATTGATCACCTTTTCCGTCTGATCATGATCACTTTGACTCTTCAAAATGCTGCGTTTTAGCCTCGTCCGACAGTACGTGCAGCATTACAAGCGGCTCCTTATGTGGTCCGGCCCGGTGTGGGACCACGACAACGATGGGCTGGCGGATCCGCCGGGCACAGCATCGACCATTTTAGACGGTGGTGATACACCGCCGTCCCATGTCTTTCTGATTCTGCTCCGATGCCCCGGCACGGACCAATGGGACGCGAGGAGACGGTGGTGTGCACAGCCGGAGAACACCACGACACTTTCATTTGTGTTGCCGCTGGTGGAACGCGATTTGAACTGTTTGGTGAGAGGGAGAAGCAAATTAATAAAAAAAAAAAATTAAAATTTGAATTCCTTTTGGCGTTGCTTTTGGCAATAATATTTTCGAATATTTTCTTTCCCCCCCCCGTCGCCCATTTCATCGCCATTTACCACAAAATAAAAGGTTTTCAGTTTCCCGTCGAATACATTTTTCGGCATACCGTGCGCATTCGCGACATTGAACTTTTAACGGGGTAACTCTTTTTTTTTTTTGAATTTGTGCAAATTTTGGCAATTTGTTCAGCAATGAATGGTTCACTGATCGTGCAGTTTATTCGCTGCAATTAGCACTTCAACTGCGCACTTACATCAATGAACAGTTGTGGCAATTGGAATTGGCACAGTGAAAACGATGAAATTTGGTGATCAGTTCAAATGCTTTCTTCTGCTTATCACCCATTAATTGATTAATTGGTGTATTTAAATGAAAAGATTAATAAAAAAGTGCTTTTCCACGATTAATTTGGGACAGAATGCCTTGGCATTTATGAAATGCAAATGAACGGCACAAGACAAACAAAGAGAGGAAGAAGGGGGGGGGGGGAGAGAGTGGGGAGGGTGGGGATCGTCTTCGCCTGAGTGCACCACCGTATGCCACCCACTCGCCTCATTTGGGGTAAAAGGTGATGGCATTGGCATCCGATTCCAATGTTTCATGACTATACGCGCCCAACAGAGGACACAAGCACTTCATTGGCCATGGGATATTTTTTTGTTTGCATAAGTCCCTCGGCATTTGGCAATAAGCACCTCCCCCCCCCCCCCCAATTCCCCCCTCCTCCTCCCCCCGGCGTTGTTTGCCTGCCACCTTTGGCATATTCCATTAGTGTCAAATTAATTGTTGGCGAAGCATAAAATGCCAATTCCCACGCCACTTTTTGTGTTGTGCCCTCTTTGTCCCTTCCTTCTCCCGGGCCCATTTAAGTTTCATTGAGTCATTCCCCGCCAATTGGGCGCCCTCTTCACAATTAAGAAATTCCTTTTGTTCAAATGATGCTTAAATGGCAAAAAAGAAAATTCGAAAGTTAATTACCCCATTAAAAAGGTAATTTTACGCCACAATAAAGACAATTCAAATTGTCAACAAATAACTCAAAAGAAATTAAATGTTTATTTACATTTTCGGATATTAAAAATATTCTAATGAAAAAAAGAAGAGAATATATAAATGGAATTTTTAACGGGACAATCACTTGTTAAAATAATTTCTGTATTTTCGGGTATTCCTTTTTCATCCTTTTTAAATCGCCCATTTTTGTTTGATTATTCGAATTTGAGAAATTTAATGGCGCACCCACGTTTAGTCGACTCAGCCAAAAAAAAAATATTTTCGAAGAATTTAATCACGCAAGTGTTCGGAGTTCGAAATTGATGTCTAATTGGGTGAAAAAAGCCGGAATTTCTTCTTGAAAAAAAAAATTTTTGGTCGAATCGACAAAAAGTAAAATCGACGAAAGTGAATATTTGGCTGAGTCGACGAAACGTGGGGAGGCGAACTTAATTGCCTAATTTTGGCGCATTCTGCCCTGTTCAGATTGGCCATTTGTCTGTGTGTCCCTTTTGTCCTCCATTTTCATTGGCATTTCCTCTTCTCCTCCTCTTCCGTTTTACAAATGTGTCGTCCCCTCTTTCGTCCTTCCTTTTCCGGCCCCTCTTCTCCTCTCCTTTTGCTGTTCGTCCTTTCGCTCGGTTTGCTCTCCACTCGTTCCGTCAGTTATATGTTTCTGCCCGCAACTCGACAAGTTTTTGCCGACTCGGACATTTTCGGTGCGTTTTCTTTTTACCATTTCTTTTCCCTTTTCCGATTGTGCCGTTATTTGCCTTTTAAGATGCCGCCCTGCCGCCGCGGGACATTAATTTGGCCGATTTGCTGGAAGGCAACAAACGCACTTTCACCCGTGGAACGTCGCCGGAGGCTACGGTGCCAATCGGGCCAAAAGAGCGAAGAACACTGGCGGAGCGAAGTTTCGGAGAGGAAAGCCAATGGCTTAAAGCGATGGATAATCTGCGGAAGCCAAGGTAAAGCAAATTCTGAATAAAAAGCCTAAGCATAAATTCAATTTTTCAGATTTGGCTGAACGGAAGTCAGAAATAACAAACGGAGGGGGGGGGGGGGAGCGAAGGAATGGCACGGCATGGCAGGAAATGGCATGGAGGGTATGATACGGCATGGTATGAAGCGGCATGACAGGGTATGGCATGGAGGGTATGATACGGCATGGCATGGTATGGCATGATATGTGTGGCATTGCAGGACATGGCATGGAATCTGTCGGAATGAATGAATATGATCAGTCGTACTCCAATTGTTATTGTGCATCTCTTTTTCTTTTGTTTCTTTCTCGTTGTCATTTGAACATTTGCATGAACTTTCTCAGATAAACTGGTGCTACTAATTGCCATTAATTATCCGCTTCACCCCCCCCCCCCGCTCAATTAGTATTTCGGCTGGCCTATAAAAGGGCATATCATTTTATACTTTCTCTCGGCACTTCTCCCACACCCTCTCAAATAAGCATAAGGAAATTCGACATTGGCCTGTTCATTCATTATCCATTGCTTGGCTTTTGGCTCCTCCAAATGCGCTTTTCCCTCTTCCCCTTCGTCCTCTTCTGCTGTTGGTTGGACATTAGCACCTCACTTTTACGCGAATAAGTTTTACTCAGATTGCCAATTGTTTTTATTTTTTTTAATGAATTATTTTGAGGGTCCAATCTTAGACATTTAAAAAGTACGGAGCTTAAAAATCGTAATTATTCGGCATCATTTCTTATTTTGTGTTCATTTCAATGGTTGCTTAACCTTCTTTAAACTGTGTGTTTCAAAATAGTTATTTTTCATAAAATGTTTAATAAAAAATGTTTTTTATGTTTTTAACTTTCCCTGTAAAATTATTTTTCCATCGATTTATTTCTCCCCCATTTTGCCACTGTTCAATCAAATGTTTGGTTTTGCTGTGTTGGCATTGGCCCGTGTCTTCTCGGCATTGGCATTTATTTTCCTTCGGCTGCTGCTTCTTCCTGATGTTGTGCTTGGCTTTGCCATAATTTTTTGGTTTTATTCGTTTAATTAGTTAAAAATTTAAATTTTATTTTGTCATTTTACTAATTACCCCCCCCCCATTCATTAGTGCTAATTACTCCCAATGGCACTTCATTTTGTTGGCCTTTGTGCTATTTTCTCCGTTTTTGCCGTTACTTCCAATGGTCCGTCTTCTTTTAATTCACTTTTAAATTATTTTTATTCTTTTTCAATTGTTCTATTATTTCAGTATCGTATGCGTTCATTGTCTCGCGAATGGCAAATAAGGAAGTGCCTGTCGAGTGCCAAATACTCAATCACGAGACGGTGTCCGACCAAACGGTGCCCGATACGATCACGATCAATGGGGTACGGTATTGGTTGTACGGCCAAATTCAGCACGGAGCCACCAGCAGGGCGAGTCGGCACTTTCCTATGAGCCGCACCGTTGGCATTATTCGTTTTTGTTATTTGTGTAAAGGTATTCCATGGGGTCGAAAGAATGCCAATGGCACCCGAAATTCGATGTGTGGCCATCAAAGTGGTGGACATGGTCAAAATCGAGCCGGAGAAAGAGAATCAGCTGAACAATGAGGCAGCCATTCTACTCGAATTGAAATCACGGGGGGTGCAACTCATTCCCCAACTGTATACAATGTACGGTAACCGAAAAGGGAAGACGAACGGTGGGGGGGGAGAGGGGATACTGTACAAAACGAAATTAACACAATAACATATTACCTTTTACAGTACCCTTTTTCGCCTGATCGAGTCGTATTTTAAAAGGGGCCTTCGATATAACAATCTCAAAATATGCATAACATATTGATTAGGGAGCACAGCCCGGCCAAGAGCATGAGCATGGTGTTTGAACTCGCTCACCACGATCTGTTCGACGAAATAACGCCGAACATGGGCCGCAATGATCACCAATGGGTCCGTCGCACTTTCCACGACATTTTGCGTGCCATTCAACCAGTGCACGCGAACGGTGAGAAGAGCGGAGGCATTTCACTGGCAAAGAATGGCCTTCAGCAGGTGTCCGTGTGGGGTCGATGAAACGCGGTGGGTGGGTGGAGCACCATCCATTCTTTTTCGCGTTTCCGTTGGCTCGAAGGCTGGCCGAGTATTCGGTTCCAATCCAACACAATTGTTCCATTTCATTTTACAAATTGTTTGACCTCCACTAATTAATAATCCCCCCCCCCCCGCCCAATTGGTGCTCTCTCTTCCCACCCACCAATTTTATTACGAAGCCCTAGGGCTGGCGGGAAATGATTTTTACCGGGAAACGGGAATCGGGACGGGAAATGCACCCGGGAACCAGGACAGGGAGACCGGGATACAAAAAATCCGGAACGGGAATTCCCGAGTCGCGACCGGGAAATTTTTTCAATTCGGGAACGGGAAACCGAAACGGAAATACGAAAAACCCGGGAAATTTCCCGAGTCGGGAACCGGGAATCCCGCACAGCACTACGAAGCCCACGGACACCTGCTGAAGGTCCTTTTTTGTGATCACGGATTTTAAGGATTTGTACACGGAGACATCAAACCCGAAAACATGGCCTATTTCAAAGCCAACGCGCGGCAATTGGCAGCAGTGGCGGGGGACGAAGGGACGACGAACGGACTCATATTGAAACCGATTGACTTTGGGGGGTCGATGAGAGTGATCAATTTGGACAGGGCATGCGAAGAGATTGTCACAGGTCAGCCAATGGGCGGTGCAAAGAGGAGGGGAGTAGAGGAGGGAGGGAGGGGGTGAAGGAGAGAGGAGGGGGGTAGATGAAAGAGGGAGGGTGGGGTAGGTGAGGGAGGGAGGGGGAGGTGAGGGAGGGAGGGTGTAGATGAGGGAGGGAGGGGGAGGTGAGGGAGGGAGAGGGTAGATGAGGGATGGAGGGAATGGAAAATGGAAAAATTAAAGGCACAACAATGTATATGAGTCCGGAACAAATGGCATGGTGCGGGGCACACCACGGCAGCGAGTTCAAGGAAAAACGGAGAGAGCACCAAGTAAAGAAAAGGAAGGGAAAAGTCATTGGGGGGGGGGACAGAACAGTGACTCAAAAGGCAATTAATTATAAATGTTCCTTCAGATGTCCGACAAGTCGGATGTTTGGTCGATGGGTGTCATACTGTACCAAATGTTATACGGTCACTCGCCCTATTCCGACCTTTTGCACCAATTTGATGCCGTGGAGGACGAAGCGGAACGGACAGAGCGCGCTGACGCGGCACTTCGTCCGGTGATTTTGCACGGCACGGAGCCCATCCATTTCGGGCAGTACGAAGACGAAGGGATGTTGCATATCCTTAAGGTGAGCTTGGCAATGATTTCAAGGACATTCTCTCTGTCGTCGCATTTTCTATTTAATTTTGTAAAATACCGTAATCAGTCAAAACACCGTATCCCTAAAGAAATGCCTCGAGCGATGTCCGGAGAAACGGTTGAGCATTGCCCAACTGATGGCATTGATGAACCAACAAGAAGAGCGAGCAGTACTTGGAAAAGCCGACAATCCTTTGCGCATTCACTTCAAAGACATTCTGATGCGATGAGCAGAGAGAGAGAAGGAGGGACAATGAAAAGAAAGAGGGAGGGGGAAAGAAAGAGAGAGTGAAAAGGGACGAGAGAGAAAGGGAGAGGAAAAGAAAGAGAGAGTGAGAAGAGGGGGAAAAGAGAGAGAAAAGGGACGAGAGAGAGAGGGAGAGGAAAAGAAAGAGGAGTGAGAAGGGAGGGAAAAGAGAGAGAAAAGGCAGGAGAGAGAGAGAGCGAGAGGAATAGAAAGAGAGAGGGGGAGGAAGGGGAAATAGAGAGAAAAGGCAGGAGAGAGAGAGCGAGAGGAATAGAAAGAGAGAGGGGGAGGAAGGGGAAATAGAGAGAAAAGGCAGGAGAGAGAGAGCGAGAGGAATAGAAAGAGAGAGGGGGAGGAAGGGGAAATAGAGAGAGAAAAGCGGATCAACAAAAAGTGACTTTCATATTTTTAACGAAAAATTTCTAACTATCCATTGATTATCCATTGATTATTCATTTATTTTTTGTACTTCCGCTTTTTCATTTTTCACCATAAATTTAGCTGGTAAATTTTATGTAGCTGAATCGTTGGAAATTTGTAGGAATGATTAGTGGTTGGCTCTGATTTGGTCGAAATGAATATCATTTTCGTGATCAGCGACCCCGAAATAAGACAAGTTATTTATGACATTTTGTACAGAACTGCTTCTGACCTGTCAAATGTTCCTTCGCACGATATAAATAAATTTATTTAAATTTTTCATTTTTATGGGTTCCATAATTGAAAATTTTGAGAAAAATTCTGGCGCCCAAACGCGTGCGCCCAAAAACGAGCGCCCAAACGCGGGCGCCCAAACACGGGCGCCCAAACGCCCTGTACCCTTCATAAAGGGATAGCCAACTTTGATAATTGTTGGCGGTGTGACCATTTGTGCCGTCGCATTGGTCAGTGATTCATTTGATAATTCGGCATTTTTCCTTTTTGTCCCTCTCCCATTTTCTCTCTCTTTTTAGACCACCTTCTTTTGCTACTCTGCAACACCTCAATTCCCATGTCGAGTTGGACAATGAGCCCTCTTCAGCGCATGTTCAGATGAATGCCTTCCCGCGGAAGACGGCGACGCATTGAAAGAGAAAAGAAAACATTAATTGGGAAAAAAAGAATTCAAATGACCAAAAAAGGGATTGATCACTCAACAAACGCAAATTTCTTCGTACGAATTTTGGATAATATTTTTTCAATTTTATTTTTTCAATTTCGGACATAAATATTTGATCAATTGCTTATCAAAATTTTGACAATTCACTGTTCATTCATAGAGGCAAGAGGTACTCCGCGATCATTCCCACTTCGTCCGTCGTCGGCAATTCAAAAGGCGTGGGACATCGGTCGGTTTCGGCCATTGCCACAAATGCCCGAGTTAAAATTTGTGCCCACCGAAGTGCCGCCTTTGATAGTGCCGTTTCCCCCACGAATTGCCACCGCAGCGGTAATCGTGGGCAGGTGAAACTGACGACGACGAGCGCGAAGACCCAAGACAATTTTCACGTATCGTACAAAGTCCGATCGAATGGTTTTGTTCAACGCCAAATAAATAAACGGCGGCACTCCTTTGGGGGGGGGGGGGGGAAAGTGATCAATTGTCTGATCAGTCCAAAGCATACGACAAACAATAGTGGCCTTGGTCTGTCAATTGCTAATGGCCTTACCATGTGCAAAAAGCCACGCGTATGTGCCGAGGATGATCAGTGCGTCGCTTATGCGCACTGTCTGCATATAAATGTAAATGCCGGCCGCCACTGCGTTGAAGAAACTGATCAGCACCACTTGGAGAAAGGTCTAATTAGTGAAAAAGCAAGGTGCTAGGTCGAAGTGACAAAAGTGCAGATGTGGGCGAAGTGACAAAAGTGCAAAATATGCTGAATTTTCGAGTAAATCATGTCATAACTTTGCTCAGACGCAACCAAATTAAATAATCTTGGTATCATACGATAGCTCTTACTTGTTTCTATTAGCTTGTTAAATTTCAGAAAATATTATTAAGTTTTTCCAAAGTTATGACCAAAAAAGTGAAAAAAAATTGCTATAACTTACGAAAAACTTAATAAATTTTTTGAAAATTAGTAAGCTAATAAAGCTACTCAAATGCTATTGTATGATACCAAGATTATTTAATTTGGTTGCGTCTGAGAAAAGTTATGACATGATTTACTCGAAAATTCAGCATATTTTGCACTTTTGTCACTTCGCCCACATCGGCACTTTTGTCACTTCGACTCACCACGAAAAAGCAAAGGTAATTAATTAATTGTTATGGAGGAAAACAGTGACCAATTTTTGAGCGAGTGAACTTTGGTAATGGGCATGGTAAGAACTCGTCTGAATGATCAACAGAAGAGAGAAGGCAATGTAAATGGTGGAGAGGCCAAAGATGACGAACACATCGTGGATGCTGCAAATGGCAAATCAAAGTTCAACCAATCAATCATTGGCCATAATAATAATGGACCAACGTGTGCATATGGTTGTGGTACTGTAATGGATATGGTATGGTAGAATTTTGTTTAAATTTTGGAAAAAAAGCTCTTACAATTTTGCCAAAATCATCCACATAACCGACGTACGGGTTGAAGAACCACAACAGATAGAGACCGGTGAACAGAATGGGCGGTGTATAAAACGACAGAATGACAGCGTAAACGGAGGGCACCACGCACAGCCACCAAGTGCGATTACCTGAAGGAAAATGCCAGTGACAGAATGCCAAATTGGCACATACCGCGGTAAACGGAATGTGCCAACTTTGGAGCGACCAATTCCAAACAGCGGTTAATCGCCAGCAAAAGCTCAGCCCCGGTTTCGGAAATAAACGAAATTCGAAAAAAAAACAAAAAAAAATACCAGCAAACCAAAGGGCTAAAAGTAAACAAATCAAAGCGAAAGGACACTCAAAAAATACTTACACAGTCCAACAGAGCCGGAAGTGTAAATCAGAGAAGGATAAGTGCAGAAAACGGCACCGACCAGGGACAGAACGCCTTAATTGGGGGGGGGGGGGGGGAAATGCAGGGACGGGACGGAATTCAATTTGAAAACGAATTCCGATTTCAGTTTTGATACAGTACCCTTCTGTCCACAAAGTAAAATTCAACTTACAAAATGTCAAATAAAGTCTAATAAGTCTCTCACCCGTCTCAAATCCGTTCATCAGCATAACCAACTGAAATGATTGGCATTGGCCCATTGACTGTTGCGGTGTGTCCCTCCCCCCCCCCCCCCCCCATCTCCAAAATGATGTGACTTACCATGTCAGTGATTCCAATATAAAACAACAATTTATAGCAGGGGTTGGACAAATTTTGGTATATGGAAACCATACACGGGATGTACAGTAACTGAGGGAATACGATGGGAAAGGTGAAAAGGAAATGGGCAAAAAAAATTGGGGACCTCGAAGAGGAAAAACAGAACGATCAGAAAGATGCCGTGGAAAATGTGAATACGGCGACCAATCGGCACCAAATCGGTGTCGAAAGCCGTGCAGTTGTACAGATGGTCGTACTCATCGCGTCGGAAGAGAAACAAATCCATCCAAAAAAAGGAAGAGACCAAAATGATCAAAAAGCACAAAAAGTTAGCCAAAATGAAATGCCACCGAATGAAAGGAGTAACGAGAGGACACGGCCTTCTTTTGTAGCAACAAAATGCCAAACAAAATGCCAACTTCCGGTCGATCCGTGCCTTATTTTGTTCATTTGTCCACCATTTCCTATTAATTTTTGGGACAATTAAACGGAACAGCGAAATGAACTCAGAGTAATTGACAATAGAAAATGAATGAAATGATAAAAAAGGAAAAAAGAAATAAGAAATAAGTTGCGAATATTAAAAAAAGGCAAAAGAAAAGTCGAATCGAATTTTAGAGATATACTTATGTGTTCGAAATTGTTCACACAATTTTCTTTATCAAGAAGGTGTCTATCATACATTCTTAACTTTTGTTATTCATTTGTGTGGCATAGTCCGTTCCTTCTCCCCTCCCCTCTTCCCACTCCTCCCTTTCCTCCTTCTCTTCTCCCCTTTTCCCCTCTCACCCTTCCTTCCCTCCCTTCCTCCTTCCCTTCCCTCCTCCCTTCCCCCTTTTCCCCTCTCACCCTTCCTTCCCTCCCTTCCTCCTTCCCTTCCCTCCTCCCTTCCCCCTTTTCCCCTCTCACCCTTCCTTCCCACCCTTCCTCCTTCCCTTCCCTCCTTCTTTCTCCCCTTTTCCCCTCTCACCCTTCCTTCCCTCCCTTCCTCCTTCCCTTCCCTCCTCCCTTCCCCCTTTTCCCCTCCCTCTCCTTCTCCACTGCCCCTCTCCTCCCTACTCCCCCTTTTGCCCTCTCACCCTTCCTTCCCTCCCTTCCTCCTTCCCTTCCCTCCTCCCTTCCCCCTTTTCCCCTCCCTCTCCTTCTCCACTGCCCCTCTCCTCCCTACTCCCCCTTTTGCCCTCTCACCCTTCCTTCCCTCCCTTCCTCCTTCCCTTCCCTCCATCCTCCTTCTCTTCCCTCTCTTTCCCTCCTCCCCCTTTTCCCCTCTCACCCCTCTCTCCCTCCCTCCCTCCTCTTTTCCCCACTTCCATTTTTTTCCATTTTTTGTCTTCCCCAATTGTCCGCACTTCCGCCCGTTCTTTTCCATTTTTCCATTTCCAATTGACAAGGTCAACAAAGTCCATTTTAAGCTTCAGTCATCATAGTTCGGTCATCACTTCGCGCCCGATTTAATGAAGTGTAAGAAAATCCAATTCGACCATTTTATTTGAGACCTTTTGGAAATGGAAGTTACGGCATCAGCAGTAGACACAGCACTATTATCCAATTGCCAAATGATGCCAATGGCATTATGCCCTAATTGTTGGCAATGCCAAAGATGGGCATGGATTTGCAATTTCCAACCGAATAACAATGCCAAAAATTGTCAAAATAAAGTTGATGGACAACAAAACAACTCCAATTTAATTTATTTTTTCTATTTATTAAATTTTGCAATTTTCAAATTTTTTTCCATTAAAGAATAAATAAATAAATGCCAAAACCTTCCCAATCTCCCAAATAAATGAAATTCACACCAAATCCTCCTCTCCTCTCCCCCACAATGAATTGAAACTTTCGCCCCCTCCCCTTTCCTCCCGCCAATGGCACTTTCTCGAGGTGCCATTGTTCGATACGGTAACACACACAACAATGGGCGAATAAACAAATAAATGCAAAACAAATTTGGGCTCAAATATGGAAATACTTTTAATAAAAATAATTCTAAAAGATTTTATGAATTTGCTTTTCTACGATTCTTTGCCCCGAGGGTACCTTTGCGCCCTCTCTTTCTTCGCCCGATGCCTCTTTCTTTTCCCTCTCTCTCCTTTCCTCCTCCTTCTCTCTTTCTTTTCCCCTCTCTATTTCACGGTATGTCTTTCCCCCCTCTCTCTCTTTCTTTCCCCAATGCTCTTTCGTTTCCCCTCTCCATTTCACGGTATGTCTTCCTCCCCTCTCTCCTTTCCTCCTCCATCTCTCTTTCTTTTCCCCTCTCCATTTCACGGTATGTCTTCCCCCCTCTCTCCTTTCCTCCTCCATCTCTTTCTTTTCCCCTCTCCATTTCACGGTATGTCTTCCCCCCTCTCTCCTTTCCTCCTCCATCTCTCTTTCTTTTCCCCTCTCCATTTCACGCTATCTCTTCCTCCCTCCCTTTTCCCTCATTGTGCCCCCTCCAAAGTGCCTTTTGCTCTTCCTTTTCATTTGTTTAATCCCTTCCATTCTCTGCTAATAATAAATATAAACCCGGAAGGCATATTCATCGCGCAGTGGGAATTTCGTGTCCCACCAATTGTTTCATTTCAGCAGGTGCCATTTGAATGGCTTCGCGCAATTGAATTAATTTGCATTTGCCTTCGGGTGACTTTGGACGGATTGGATGGACACGGGCGACGGTCAAAAAACGCCTCCGGCGGAAGGAAATTTCCATTGGAAAAATAAATGGGCAAAAATTGTTTATTTTGACATTTTAATTAAAAATTTAATACACAAAATAAAAATAAAAAATCATTGGGGAGGATTATCTCCTACAGCAGCAGAAGAAGACGACCAACAGCAGCAGCGAATCCTTTAAAAGTGCTTCCCGAAATTTGCTGCAGATCGCCAAGGGGAAAAATCCGTGTCAAATGGGGCTTTTCCCGGATTAATCCCCAAATTTTGCCTTTTGTGTCCCGCGGCGCCACACGCGTAATCGCCTGAAGGCAAAAAGCAATTTTAGGTGCCGAGCAGATTATCGCGCCCAAAAAACGCCGCCAGTGGGAGGGGAAATCGTCGGGAAATCCGAGACCATCGCCCGAGGGGAGGGGCGGGGGGGGGGAAGAGGAAGAAGTTGTTTTTCGAGAGAGTGGGTGGACCAATTACCCCACTCTTTTCCCTTTATATATTCGGTGTTTGAGTGTTTTGCCGATTCTGCTGCTCTTTCCGCGGGTGTTTATTTGGCTGACCCTTTCAACAATTTTTGCAGTGGGAAGAAATCCCGCCATTTGTTATTATTCACTTTTATGTTTTATTCACAATTCCCTAACAACGATAATTAGCAGAACCCTTTCTCTCTCTCCTCGTCTTTCCCCCCCCCCCCGAACTCTTCTCCTTCTCCCCTCTTTTCATTCATCCGCTTCATCTCCACCCCATTTCTCTCACCTTTCTTCAACTTTCTCCCCTCTCCTCTCCCTCTTTCCTCCTCTCCTTCATCCGATTTATCTTTCCGTTCCCCTTATCTCTCGTCCCTCTCTAACTCTCTCTCGTCTCCTCTCCTCTCCTTCATCCGCTTCATCTCCACCCCATTTCTCTCACCTTTCTTCAACTCTCTCCCCTCTCCTCTCCCTCTTTTCTTCCTCTCCTTCATCTGATTTATCTTTCCGTTCTCCTTATCTCTCGTCCCTCTCTAACTCTCTCTCGTCTCCTCTCCTCTCCTTCATTCCGCTTCATCTCCACCCCATTTCTCTCACCTTTCTTCAACTTCTCTCCCCTCTCCTCTCCCTCTTTTCTCCTCTCCTTCATCTGATTTATCTTTCCGTTCTCCTTATCTCTCGTCCCTCTCTAACTCTCTCTCGTCTCCTCTCCTCTCCTTCATTCGCTTCATCTCCACCCCATTTTTCCCACCTTTCTTCAACTCTCTCCCCTCTCCTCTCCCTCTTTTTTTCCTTCATCGTCCATCCGCTTTATCTTTCCCCCCCCCAATTTTCCATTATCCCAATGCTTTTCTAAATCCTCTCTCTTCCAATTACAAACTCCGCCTTCCTCCCTCACTCCCCTCCCTGCTGTCCTTCGTCCATTGTTTTGTGTCTGTTGTGCCCCTCCACCACCAAATGTGTCAAAAAATGCCCCGCCCATCCTCATTTTATTTGCCCTTCCCATCAAATTTTGCCGTGTTAAATTCCTCCGAGGGAAAGCGAAAAGCGTAACAAATGAATACTGTAGGAAGAGAGAGAGGGAGAGAGAGAAAGAGAGAAAAAGAGGGGGAGAGAGAGAAAGAGAGAAAAAGAAGGGAAGGGGGGGGGGCACAAATTAAGCGGAAACATTCGCTGAAATTACATATATTTACCATTTGTGTGTTTTTTAAATTGTTTTTTATTTTATTTTACATATTTAATAATTTGCTAATTTTTCTTTATATTTTTGTCATTAAATTTTGGCGCCGCATTTTCCTTCAATTTTCGATTTTGTTATTATTTCTTTTTATTAATTCGTTTTCTTTTTCTTAACCATCTTCATTAGTGCGACTATTATCAACTAACGGCCTTCCCAATTAATTTTTTTTTTTTGCAAATTTCGTAATTACTACCAAAATATTTGGATTTGGTACAATTGCCTCCCCCGATGATCTTCACTCCGTCACCCAAAATCTTCTCGACGATTGACCCCCCCCCCCCCCCGCGGCGTAATTTGTTCATCTTTCCTCCCCCTCCCTCCCCCCCCCTTTCCTCTCCGCCCATTAATTATGGCAACAACCAAAAGTCGGCCGTGAAAGTGTTTAAAGTCCGCCCAGTTTTGGGTTAAACACGTTCAGTCAGTTTGGGCGACGACGCAACAAAATGTGGCCGAAAATCGGAAATTTTTTTTTGCGCGCACAAAAATTGATCATGCGATTTTTTGGTGAAAATAGTAAAAAATATGCCAAAAAATGCAAATTTGCGTATTCATTTGCGAACATTCCAAGGCGACGCTTCTCAAACTCAGTCATAAAAAGGCGTTTCAAACCTTTGAAATGTGTGGTTTATAGTCAATATTTGTAAAAAATATTTTCCAATGGGTCAAATAACCGCTTAAAATTCCATTTTTTTCCAAAGTTAACAATTCGTATAATTTTATTATGTTGCCAACTCAATTATAAAAAAAAACAATTAAATTTTTATTGTTTTTGCCTCTGAGTGAGTGGGACAACGATAATTCCCATGATCGGACATGGCACGAAACGAAACTAACTGATAGTGATAACCGAACAGCAGAAACAAACCCCGCCGAGAGAGTGCGCCGGGGGGGGGGGATGGGTAACACCCCAAAAAAACAATAAAATAATAATAATTATTATTATTATTGTCCATCAATAATTCCATTAAAATAATTGTCCAAATATTTACCACAAATTCTTAGGTTTTTATTTTCAAAAATTGAATGGTTATAAAATACGTCGTAAACGGATAATTTAAATTAAAATAAAATAAAATTTAGAAAATAAATGACAGCCCCTCGAGGGTTCAGCATATTCCAACTTTTGCGTGCACAACCAAAGGCGAGTGACGAAGAAATGACGCAAAAGATGAGCAGCAATGGAGGGAAGACAAAGTCGAAAAGAGAAACGGCGGAAGAGGAAAAGGAAAAGGAAGAGGAAAAGGAAGAGAAGGAAGAAAAAGAGGAAGCGGAAGAGGAGAGAGAGAGAGAGGAAAAGGAAGAGAAGAAAGAAAAAGAGGAAGCGGAAGAGGAGAGAGAGAGAGAGGAAAAGGAAGAGAAGAAAGAAAAAGAGGAGAAAGAGAAAGAGGAAGAGGGAAAGGAAGAGAAGGAAGAAAAAGAGGAGGAAGAGAAAGAGGAAGAGGGAAAGGAAGAAGAAGAAGAACAGGAGGAGGAGGAGCAACACCAACCCAAGAAAGGTGAACATGAAATTGGGGACTCTTTGAATTGGGAAGGGGGAGAAGAAACAGTCAGACATACGGTAAGAAAAGTCTGTAGTTTTTGGGATGTTATCAAGTGTTTTACCATAGAGTCTGTTTGTTGGTCTTCACGGGAATTGTTTCCCGAACTTACCGTACCCTCCCTACCAATGCTGTGTTTCAGAGATAATCATAAAATTGCCAAAAGTGAGTCAGTCCAATCGATCATTCCCCACCCCCTCCCCCCTCCCCTCCCCCTTTTGCCCCCCCCCCCATTTTTGCTGCCCAATTAATGCAAATTTGCAAATTGACTCCGATGTGATGTGTCTGTCCGCCTGCTGCACAGCACCCACAACCTTTGTGATGCTTTTACGACTCGGCACCGCCAAACGGAGAATTTTTGGCATTTTTAACGGATCATCGAAATTCAAAATTTGTCAAAGGGAATGATTTTCAAACAAAAAATAAAATTATTATTTTTTTAATTTTTTTGGGAATAATTGGCTAAAAATATCATTATAGCATTTTTGAATTTCCAAAGAATAAAAAAGAACAATATTTGATGGTTTATTTTTGTTTTTCCTGCTTAGTTTGGTGGCCAATGCCTTTCTTTCCCTTTCCATCCCTCTCTCTCTCTCCCTTTTCTCCCCCTCCCCTCGGTTCCCCTTCCTCTCCCCCTTCCCCCTCTCTCCTTCGCCCTCTCCTTCTGCCCCCTCTCTCCCCCTCCCACGTCCCTTTAACCCATTCCCTTTCGCCTCATCTCTTTTCCCTTCTCTTTCTCCCATTCCCTCCCCCTCCCCAAATCCCATTCATCCACTCAATCAAAATCGCCCGGGGCAATCGCGGGGAAACCGCAATATAACTGCCCCTTGGGGGAAAACCACTTTACGATGATGGAAAAGTCGGGGAAAGGTGGGCATTGATGGGACGGACGGTCGGACGAAGGACGGAAAGAATTGGAGGAGGGCGAGGGAAGGGAGGACATACGGTAGGGCAAATTGGGAAGGAAACGCCAAAACAATTGCTTTGACATTCATTTGATTGGCCTGAAAGAGCCTTAATTGGATACCGAAATTATTTGAACTTTCTTCAATTTTCAGCCCGATTTTCGTCAATTTGCCCCATGGCCAATGCAGCGGACGAGGCGAAGTCGGGGCTAGGCTCGTCCACCTTCAACATGTCCCTGTCGAAGGTGGCGGAGCTCGAGCTGGACCTGGACGAGATGGAGATGAACATGGCCACAAACGCCGAAGAGCGCACTGACCACGGCAAATCGGTGCCAAATCGACACGCAAAGCCGCGCTTTTCTTACAACGCGTAAGAAAAATGTTAAAATGAAAATTGACCTTCGGACTCCAATTTTAGCCTCATTACAATGGCCTTACGGCAAAGTCCGAGCGGGCGACTGACTTTGAACGCAATTTACGAATACATTATGAACAAATTCCCTTTCTATCGGTCAGATTCGGCATTCGAAAAGAATTTGAATTTGCCATTTTCAGCACTAACAGAAAGGCATGGCAAAACAGCATAAGGCACAATTTATCGCTGAACAAATGTTTCAAAAAAGACCCACGACCGTACGACGACCCGGGAAAAGGTGAAAAGGGGCACAATGCCAACACACTTTGCCAAACTCACTTAACAATTGTTGTCCCTTTTCACTCTTTCGCTATTCCCCCCCCCCCCCCCCCAACATTTGTCCTTTGTCCCCCCCCCCCCCCCCACCGACGCCCATTCATTGGGCATTCTGTAAAATAAATGACAGCCGATCGGCGGTTGGCCACCACATATTTACGATCATAACAAGTCATGGGAATGAATGGGCAAATGATTGATTGTTTTGCGGAAAACAGAAAGTGGCGAATTTTATGTTTCACAGGGAAAAATTCGAAAGAAAATTGAAAGGCAAAGGAAAAGGCAAACCTTCGGGGAATTTTTGATGGAAAGAAATGCGCCATTTGCCAACTTCGAAATGGCATCTTTCAAATTCGCTTCTTCTTGCAGGCAATTATTGGATGCTTGACCCGGACTTCAAAGACGAAATTTTCATCGGCGCCACCACAGGAAAACTCCAAAGGCGGAGACGCCCCAACGGAATTGGACACACTTATCACCACCAACAGTACGGCATGTTGAGGAAAAGCGGCACGGCCATGCTAAAGGGACACTCTTCTGACGGTCGGCCAAACCATCAACTGCGTGAACAGCTTCAGCAGCAGCAACCGATGCAATGTCTGCTGCAACAGCAGAGCCCTTTTCTGGTGCCGACTTCGAGTCAGTCGCTGTTGTGCCCGCCGGGCAGCGTCACCCTTGCGGCACTTAGCACAATGCCGGCCAAAATGCAATTGCATCATCCAAATCCGACGTCCTTTATGCGACCATCGCCCCTGTTCTGTCTGGCCACCCAATCGCCTCCGTCTCCGACCGGTGGTCACCTTTTGCCCTCGGTGTTTCACTCGTCGTTTCTGCCCTCGCCGCTGTTACCCCAACGAATGGGCGACTCTTTCAGCCCAAACGAACAGGCGCAGCAGCACCATTTGCCACTGTTTTATCAAATCTTCCAAAGAGCGTATCAGGACATAATTAACAATCAGCAGAAAACGATGGTGCAAGTGGCCGGGGAGGGCAATGGCACGACAAAATGAGACAAAATAATAAAATAATGTGTAATAAATACGAAATGCCCTTTTGTTTTGTGTGTATCGGATGTAAATGCATTATTATAACAAATATCTTGCTTAGTATTAAAACATTGACCATTCTAAGAATTGTTTTGCTAATCCATATATTTTTGCAAAAACTCAGAATGGCTTTGCTCTAGGAAATGTCAATTAGTCGTCAACCGAAACGCCGCGTTCCCCAAAACATTGCCTTTTCCCCCTCTTTCGTCCCTCTCTCCCCTCCCCCCCGGGGTTTGTCTGTGTTGCATCTTCAGTTTTTTTTTTGTCCTTATATGTTCCCACCAATTTTTCGCCTTTAATTTGTCGGCATTGGCAGCACAATGCCTTCCTTGGCATAGAATAAAATGTGTGCTGAGAAGGAGGAGGGAGGGACAAAGCGACGGAGGAGGAGCCGATTAGCGGGATTACTCCTCCCTTTCCCCCCCCCCATTATTCAATGCGGCCCTCTCTTTGATTTTCCGATGGACACTTTTCAAAGCTCTCTAAAAGAGTGGTGTTTTAGGCCATTGTTCGGAGATGAGATGCGCCTTTTAGGCCATCCATTTGTTGCGGATGTGTCAATTGCCTTTGGAGGCACAGGTCCCTTTATTGGCACGCAAATTGGGTTTAAAACTTGCAAATGGGTTCATGCTTAGTAGAGAGAGACTGGACCGGGAAATTTTCGAAAACAAATTTTTCAAATGTTCAATAAATTTTTTTTTCTTTTAAAAATTAAAAAATATCTTCCAAATTTTGGGAGCAATAAACAGATATTATCCCAAAAAGAATTATTTTTATGTCTTTTGAGATAAATCTGCAGAAAAGAAAAGGTAAAATTTTGAAAAGTAAATAATTTTGAAGATTATTGCTTTTATTTTAATAATTTTTGAAAAGTAACAAAATTCCCTTTAAATAGAAAATGAAAAAGAGGAAGGAAGAAAAAGTTATGTTCTGTGAATTTTGAAAAATCCAAATTCTCGAAAACGTATGAATACCCGTCCCGTTCTTCTTTAATAAAACACTTAAATTCAACGATACCGACGACGAATAGTCAAAAAATCAAGAATAAAAGTTATTCCTTCATGGCGACCGGACTCTTACAAAATTCAATGAAAAAAAATATAAGATTCAGAAAAAAAAATTCTTAGGGCGTCGGAAAAAATTACTGGCTGAAACAAACAAAAACCGTAAAACTTACACATGAAGAGAATCTTCAACCTTCATAAGTGTTGATGGTATAACAAAATTATTGAGATTCGATTTCAAAAATAAAGAGAGAAACGTTCCCGCGAAAAAATGAAGCCTGAATTACAAAAAAAAAAAAATAAAAAAGAGATTTTTGAATTTTGGACACTTTTTATAATCATCTAAGAATTTTCTAATAGCTTAATTATTGCTTCTTCATGAAAAATTTGTAGAAATTAAGGCGGGGCACTACGATTCGTCCGGATCGCCGGACGAAGATTCGTCCGCCCACTAAAAATGATAAAACAATTTAATTTTTTTAGCATTTGACATAACTAAAAAGATACAAATCTATTTTATTTTATTTTGTCAATTGTATATTAACAAAGAAAAATGAGCTGAGAACATTTTTGGCTTGAAATCCCATTTTTTAAAACCTCAAAAATTGCAAGAAAAAAATCGTTAACAGCCATAATTTGGTTTGAATAATCAAATTCATTAATTCTCATCATTATAAATTCTCCATATGATTCCTTAACCAAAGCTGGCATATGAAAATTTCCAACAGCCTCATTTGGATTGCAAAAAAGCCTCGTTTGGGGTCCAAAACCCTAAAGAAGAACAAAAAAACAATAAAAAGGGGCCGGTGGTGCCGTGCCGATAGGCGCCCCACCGGGTAAATTTTTGAAATTTATGGCCGTTTTGTTAACAGATTATAGGCATTTCTTAAAAAAACACAGAAGCCGATTCTTAGGGGTCTATTTTTCGAAATTTTCGAAACGCGAAACAAAATTTCTCTCGTCCCTGATCCGGACGAATTGTCATGGCGCCTAAGGTATTAATATTTAAATCAAAAAAATATTATTAAAAAATTTGGCGAAAAAAAAAACTTTTAAATTTAAAAAAAATAACCATTAAACTATTAGCTCAAAATAAGCATCATGAAAATGAACGCGTTAATTCTATATTTGTATACATGTTATATCTTCTCCTGTAATCTATGTACAAACTTTATTTAGAAATTTGCTTTTTATCAAACTATTTACTTTTCAAAATGCCTGTGTCAATAATTCCCGACCCAAACGACCCTTACTTCATTCCTTCGGTGCCCATGTATCGCGACTTCCGGAAGGATCTCGATTTGAATGATACCATTGGAGATCAGTTTTTTGAAGGTAAGAGCATAAACTTATTTTATCGTCTAATCAGAGCTAATTTCAGCTTTAGAGCAGCCGTCCCTCAAGATCCAGACCTCCCCTGTTTATGAACCGAGGCCTGTCCCTGAACAGTCGGCTCCCAAGGTCCAAGACAAGCCTCCTGTTATTGAACAGTCGGCGCCTAAAGTGCAAGCCAAGCCGCGCCCCGTCAGCCGTCGTTCGTTGTCTCAATTTGATCAGACTCCAGCCATCGTCCAGCCTCCAATGCGTTTTGGAAATATGTCACGCCGTTCAGTCCTCACCAAAGGGTGAACATATTGTGATAAATGTAATGTAAAACACTAAGCTTTGAAGCATTCTTGACTTTATATCAACTATGTGCCTACCCTAAAACTACTGTCGTATCATAAAAATAACAAAAAAATATTTTTTTTTAATATGATGAAAAAAATTAATAGTTCATTAAATTTTAAGTTATTGACCCCCAACACTTCTCAGACACACAATGAATTGGAAAGTGCTACCCCATCCGCCTTGTTTCCCAGACTTCTCTCAGATTGTCGCTTTTTTTTCTCAAAAAGGCTGCCACTTTTTTGTATACTAGTAAAAACGACATTTTTTATGCTACGCCTAATTCTAATTTTAAGTTTTTTTTGGCTAAATTTGCTTAATTCCGTTGGCTTTTCGGGTTGCTGTTCGAGTTCGGCATGATACAATGCCGTGAGGTATTTTTTTATATTTTAGGACGAGCAGTGATGTTGTTACGACTTACAGTGGGCCTATGATTACTCGCAGCGTCGCTTTAGCTGCCAAGGCTTCCGCTTCTTCTCATGCGGTTCGTGAGATTTGCGTGGTGCATAATACGCCGACAAAGAAGCAACAGACTAAGGATAAGCCTGTCCCTGAACGGTCGGCTCCCAAGGTCCAAGACAAGCCTCCTGTTATTGAACAGTCGGCGCCTAAAGTGCAAGCCAAGCCGCGCCCCGTCAGCCGTCGTTCTTTGTCTCAATTTGATCAGACTGCAGCTATCGTTCAGCCTCCAATGCGTTTTGGCAATACGTCACGTCGTTCCGTCCTTTCCAAAGGGTTAACAATGGGGTTAAGTTAACCATCTTCTTGCTTTTTTTTTTGTATATCGAGAAGCCATTTGTAGGACAAGCAGTGATTCTGTGACGACTAGCAGCGGGCCTATGAGTACTCGCAGCGTCGTTTCAGCTGCTAAGGCTTCGGGTGTTTCCCACGCGGTTCGTGGCATTTGCGTGGTGCGCAACACTCCGACAAAGAAGCAGCAAACGAATTAATGGTCGGAGGGAGTGAAAAGAGAAAATATTTGACATTTGGCATATTTATATACTTTTTTGTTCAGAGTGCTTTTGAGTAAATTTTATAACCTTTTGTTTATTCAAATCTTTCTATTTGTTCGTTTCAATTCTTATTATGAATGATATCTGTAAACCATTTTTTATATTCTTTTGGTTTCTGTTTTAAATGCAAAAGCGAGTTAAGGACTGCTCTCCGATTGCAGACGAAGGCTTGATCGTGGCCAAAAAGAAGAACAATTCCAGGCATGACTTTCTGGTTGATCTTTTGATTTCATGCTTTCTTTGTAAGGTCCGCTCTTGATGCACTCGAAACGAGCAACACTAGGTTAATGGGTGACCAACTGTCTTGGGATGTAAGTCTAAAGGCGGTGAATACCCCAATTTCAGCGGACCTTCAAATGAGATTCAAAATGACGGGACGCCGAAGAAAAATGAACGTCGTTATATGGTGTGCCATGAAATTTTGGACACCGAGCAGAATTACGTGGCCATTTTGAATGTGTTAATCAATGTACCTAATTCATCATTAATGTTTGACCATTTTTATGGAAATTTCTTCACCTTAAACAGGATTTGAAAGCCTATTAATTAGTACTTTTTAGACCTTTAAAAAGCCTCTTAAAGCGCTGATGGAAAGTGAGGGAGAGCGGGAGCTTCTCAATGCAAATGAACTGAACACTTTGTTTCGAAAGATTGAGCCTCTCATTCATGTCCACGAGAACATCTTACAAAATTTGCGAAAACAGTGGGCTTCTTTTTGATTCTTTATTTTTTTATAATTTAGAGTTACTGATTGGAGGAATACTAATTTAATCGGTAAAATTTGGGCTGACAGTGCGCTTGATCTCGAAAAGGTCTTTGGTTTCCGTTTCTATCTCATACTTTAACTTTCCAGTATTACTCTCCGTATATCAATTCTTACGATGAAATGCTGGCGGTCCTTGAAAACTGTATGGCAACTCGTCCGAAATTCCTCGCCTTTCTAAAGGTAACAAACAGAGCGACGAACCGAACTCAATTTTTTTTTTTCGTTTAGCATGCCGAAGCGAAAAAAGAGTGTCAGAAGAATTCAATCAAGGACTTTCTGATACGACCCGTGCAACGCATTCCAAGTGTTCTTCTGCTTTTACAGGGTGTTATTGTTTTACCGAATTTTATTTATGTTGTTGATATTCCTAATAGAACTTCAAAAACGGACTGAGCGCAACAACCCGGATCACCCATGGGTGAAGGGGGCTGTGGACCAACTCAGGGCCGTGTTGGAGTGAGTGGGCTCAATTGGAGGGAGAGGGGGTTACAATTGATGCAAAATAGTCGTTTACAAATTCTTTCAGCAAAACGAATGAGTCACGGAGGCGTACGGAAAATTACCAACGTTTTTTGGAAGTATGCCAAGACATTGAGGGATTGCCGGTGATTATTTACTTTCTCAACACTAAACAATTTCAAAAGCCGTTATTTTAGGTTGACGTGATTACCAGCGATCGCGAGTTTGTGCAGTCCATTGATGTAGTGGTGCTGAACGCCGGGGGAGTTTTGCACAAATACAAAGGCAAAACAATCGGCCTTTTCCTGTTCAACGATTTTGTTGAGGTGCGGTACAGTGAATGAATTATTACGGATGGATAATGAACGCGGGCGGCGTGGGTGGCTGAGAAGAATTAGAAAAACGAAATTACTTTACAAAAAAATACAAAGCATTACGACAGATTGCCAAGTGTCGTATATATTCGTCTGAGCTCAGTCGGAGCAGCAACGACTTGAACAGTTCCTTCAACGGGAACAGCAGCAGTGGTAGTGGCGGGAACACATTGCCAAGGCAATTGTCACTCAGCACACTGCGGAGAGGCGCCTCGTGGAAGAAGGAACGGCATCGGTACAAACACATTCAAAACTATCGATTTGCTTATTTCCGTTCTTTGGAAATGGAAAGAGAACATGGTGAGAGGGAAAGGCAGAGGGGCAAGACACCTTGGAATTTTTGCATTAATTTTTTTTTGTGAATATATGGATTGGAATTTTCGGGTGAAATTCCTTCAGCGGGCTACTTTTATAAATTCCAAAATTGCTTAGGCATTTTCATCGTGAAAACGCGTGATATAAAAGGCGATGAGATGAGTTTCTTCTGCCCAACAAACGGGTTGGTTTGTTACTTTTTTTTTGTGCTCTATTTCATTCCTTCCTTTAGCTACACTTTCGATATTGGCATTGACTTTTTCGAAACTCTCATCCAACGCGTAGGCCTTTGTTTCCATTTTCAAGTGGACTACCTTTTGTTTGTTTCCTCAGATCAAAACTACTTCGACACGAGAAATTGAGTTGAAAGAGATCACCGAGCAGCAAATCCGTGAACAAGACGAGAATCGACCCGAAGAATCGGTCCTTACTCTTAAAACTCTGTAAGTTTATGCCTTTCTTTTTTTTGGCGGAGGAAGGAGTTGGTAGAGCTGCTCGAGGGTTTCGCTTCTCGAGTCGAGATTTTGTTTTTTGAGGTTTTGGTTCTCGCAGTTCTGTGAATTGGTGAGACTGGTAGTTTATAGTACCGAGATGCTCTTCGCCCCTTTAATGCTTAATGTCTGGCTTAAGCGCAATTGCGGCCGAGTTCACTTCAACGGGCACAATCCATCGCAGAAGATCTCAGCTGAGAAGGAGTGTCTCTCAACTTCAAATGAGAATCTCGCGCATTCCCAGTTTCAAGAGGGGCTCCTTTCTGGGCAACATAAACGAGTGATGGACGATGTTTCTGGTATAATGTCAAAATGTACAAAAGAACGCCGTGACAAACTTGTACATAAGCGTTTTATCAATTAGGAATAGCGTTTCGAGACTAGAAAAGTAATTCATGATTGATGCGAAATATTTTTGTTCCTTTGTACGTTTTGCCATTGACCCGAAAATGGAATGAATGTGTAGTATAACGACTTGGCCTTTCACCTCAAAACATTTAAATCCCATTGATTCTCCTCTTTTTTATGTTGTGTTTCACCCCTTTTTTTGATTATGATAAATTATTTCAGCCATTAAAAATTTTAATAATTTTTAGTTTCACTATTCTAAAGAACATCTATTGATGATCTTTAATTGTATTGTTTAAGTGAATAAGTTTTTTTTATTCAACAAGATAAAGGAGTTGCAGTGCAGTAGTCACCACTTCAATTTTTTAAACGAGTTGGACTTATATTAGTAAATAAGGAGTATGAGAACATTTTGGTGTGCAAAAATTTATTAAAAATATAGAAGAGGCACACAATAGGCATTTGCGAAAACCAATTGATTTTACTGTCTCTTGTAACGAAATAAAAGAAAACCAATTTATTAGAGAAAGAGAGGGGAGAGAAAAAAAAGAATGTGTACACTTAAAATACAAAAATAGCCTTTTTTTATATTTAAAACATTTTTGAATTAAAATAATTGTTTTGTCTGTTTCTGCTGAATAGTCCGTTAGAAAGTTGTGTAAATGTCCGTGCTCGGATCGAAGAGAACGCAATCAGAAGGAAAATGATTGGGTGCTTTTGGCATTTGGTCATCTTCGCCGATGGCAAAAGCGAAGTTGATGGAGCCACGCCCATTCTGTTGCGTTTCGGCTAACCACCAGCCAAGATTTTCAGTGTAAAAACTGAAAATTTGGTATAAAATTCTTTTTTGGCTATATTTGGCCAAAGCAGCAGACAAATTCGCCTCTGAGGACCTCCCCGCCACCTTTTTCCTTCTCTAAACTTGACTAACCCTTCTTTTTTGCTGATAAATTTTTACGATCAGATGATCAATTTCTTGAATAAACTCGCGAATTTACGCCCTCTCCCCCAAACTCTCGAAAGAACCGGGGAATTCGACCATTTTGACAAGAAATTGCATTAATTTAAATATTTTTTCCGATTCAACAAACTTTTTGTTTGTTCGATTTTCAGCAGAGATGTCGGATTTGATCAGATTTTGCACAAAATTTCGGGCTCTAATTGTCTGTCTGTCTGTTTTCCTTTGTCTTTCCCACCTGACCACGGTGTGTCCCCCGTAGGGCACCAAAACGGTGTCCTTCCGCACCATTGCCGTTGTTGGACCATTGCTCTCATTTTTTGTTGCTGTGCAGTTTCTGCCAATTGATTTGACATCACATTTTTGAAATGTGTCCGACGCGGGATTTATCACTGAGCCATCGCGCGACAATTCAGGGGCGGCAATTTGGAGGACATCAAAGCGAATGCCGTGCAAATGGACAGAGAGGGAACGCCGGAAGGCATTTGTGATGCCGAAGTTGGCATTGGAAAGACTACCGCTGTTAACGAATGTCAACTGAAATTGCTTAAAAATTGAATTCACAATTTGCCGATTTCACTTTAATCGTTTTGCCCTGAGGGAATCGCTTATGGTAAAAACATTCGCAAGGAGCTGCACGGCTTTTGGTGTTGCAACTCGAGCAGTTGCCCTGTCGCAGTGCTTCTGCGACTGCTCCGCCGTTTCGCGTGGAAAAGGGGCCCACCGCCGCGGGCATTTGGAAACGAAAACCATTGGCAGTCATTTGCTCAGAATCCAATAAAATTCGATGGCTTTCGATCACTTTTTGGTCTTTCCTTTTGTGCAAACATTCAAATTGGTAAAATAAATGACAATTGCTCTGTTTGTGTGTTGTTAATACCCATGTCAGCAGAAGGGTGACTGTTCCATTTGCCATTGTTTCTCAGTTCGTCGATTGAATGGCATTTGAATTTGCGTCCGCCAAAAGCGACAAAAGTGCCATTTTCAGTTCGAAAGGGACAGCCCAGCAGCACACATTGGCGAGCAGTGCACCGACTCAGCAGAAAATCAACTGCCAATCCGACGGAATAATCAGCTGTTTGGGCGGCATCGCTTCACCTCTTTGGCCACCGTCCCAATTCGGGTCGATGGCCTCTCCCATGGAATGGTAGTCCAAATTGGCCAACCCGTAAATGGGCTCCTCCTCCGTTTCTGCCATGAATTGCTCTGCCAACCCAACGACCATTCGGTGGATGGGCCAACGGGCATGGCCGAGGGCATTCACCCGAACATCGAACCTTCACTAGGAGAAAGCTGAGAATGAATGAGTGGGGGGGGGGGGAGGAAGAGGAGCCGGGGGTATGGAATGGACCTTTCTCCCGGGTAAATGATCAGTGCGTCCGTTGCGAAGGGTTCGACCTCATTTCCATCGGTGGCAATCACTTCCATTTGGTGCTGTTCGATGTGCACCACCAATGGGTGCCGAAAGCCGGCATGGATCAGTCGGAAGCGCATTTTGTCCCCTGTGACTTAATGCCTTTCAATGGAATGACAAAAAAAATATTTGGGAGTCAACATAAATATTTCTGACTTCGGAAGGGTTGTGCTTGTCATTGCTAATT
Organism: Heterodera filipjevi; assembly: GCA_039877585.1. Taxonomy (NCBI): domain Eukaryota; kingdom Metazoa; phylum Nematoda; class Chromadorea; order Rhabditida; family Heteroderidae; genus Heterodera; species Heterodera filipjevi. The sequence continues at coordinate 10,875,300 of JBDPZO010000006.1, read as the reverse complement.
CACCTTCATCAACCCGAAAAGTCGTCCATTGCAATTTGTTTGGCTTGTGCCGAATGTCCTCGCGGTAATGCCATCCTTTGCCTAAACAAAAATGGCAAATGGAATGGCACAATGCCAGAGTGTGCAACTGTTGATCAGAATAGTCCAAACGCCGTCCTCCTTCCCCTTTTTGAGGGTTTGTGGCCCGTCAAAATCGCCATGCATTCCGTGCACAAATTCGGCACTGCCCTCCTCCAATTGATCCGCCTGCTCCCAACTCGGCACCAAAGGCCAATCCTCAAATTGCAGTGCCCTTTTTGTTTTCACTTATTTCACTCATCCATTAAAAGGGTTAATTAATTATTTTATTTAATTGGTCGTGTGTTTCTTCACGTGCCTGAAGCACCGCCACGTAGTCTTTGTGGAAGTGCATTTGCTGCTGCTCTCCGTCCTTTGGCAGCACAACAAATGCTCCCACCAGTCCATTACTTTGGTGCCCCGTGGGGAAATGCCCACGATAAAAATGGGTGCCGACCGATTGGGCGGTGAAGCGAATGGCAAAACTGAAAGCAGAACGAAATAAATAGGCAAGTAACAGAGACTGAATGTTCCCGAATAATGCAACAAATTTACTCGGATCGAACAGCGATCGGACATTGCTGCAGGGGAGCAACTCCGTCGTGGTACCAACTGTTGTTCATTGTTTGCCCATGGAAATGGAGGGTCAGACTTTCGAGAAGGAGCCGATTCTTGACTCGGACCAGCACTTCTGCCCCCTCTTTAACCACCAAAGTTGGGCCAGGACTAAAGGTAAGTGGAAATTATGAGTGATCAAAAGTGTGCATTGGTTGTGTCGCATTTTCTTAGCGATCAGCCCATCACTGATCAAAAATGTGCATTGGATGTCTCACCTTTGTCCATTTACGGCATTTAGCCTTATGTGCCGTCCGTTGAACTGAATCAAACCGGGCATCATTCGTTCCGCGTTCAGTGCCAACCCGTGAAACACCGACGACCGATTTTTTTGGCACCGATGCGCCGTCAGCGGTGACACGGACAAAAGTTGGCGATGTTCACTGCATGGACGCAATTGCTCCTTTTCTCTCTCCGTCCAAACCATCTGAGCAAAGGAAAGGGCACCAAATGAAATGCCAAATGGTCCATGGCACAAGTGACTCTCTCTCTCTTCCCCTCTTCCCCTCTCTCGCTCTCTTTCTCTCTCTCTTTTATCTCTCTTCCTCTCTCTCTCTCTTTATCTCACTATCTTTATCTGCTCTTTCTCTCTCTCTTTACTTTCTCCGCTTCATAGTCGTGAATGGACAAATCGCCGTGATCATGCTCACTGCTCATGCTCAGTTTGGACTCGACTTTCAGCTCAAATTCGTACAATCCCTGCAGAGGATGAGAAAATAAAAAGGGGGGGGGGTGAGGGAATGGTAAGAAAAGGCAAACATTCGGCGAAATTTGGCTAATTTCGAGGGGCATTTCGTAGAGGGACCAGCCATGGGAAAAAGCGCAAAAAACAGCAAAAAAAGAGAGGAAAAGCAATGGGAAAAACATTTGCGGAGAGGACAGTGGGGACAAATAGGGAAATATTTGAATATAAAAATATAAATAAATGGAATTGGCAAAATAAACAATTGAAAAATTTGGGGGGGGGGGGAAGAATGAACGGAGGAAAGAAAAAAAGGAAGGAAAAAATAAACAAATACAAAGGAAAAAGGGGGAAATTACAAAAGAAAAGTAGGGGGGGGGGGCATCAACCAGTTGATTTTGAACAAAAAAACGAAAATTTGAAAAGGAATTTGACATTTTAAAAATGAGAAAATTTTCATATATTTTCTTTCACTTAAATGGGCAAATAATCCTTCGCATTTCACTGAATGAACGGACGAATGAATGAATGAAAGTTCCGACAGCAAAAAGTGTCAACAAAAATTGTTCCATTTCCAATATTTTGTGTAAAAGGCATTTATTCATTTTTCATGAAAATTGATTAAGACTTTGGGCACTTTGCTCCATGGAAAGTTCGAAATTGGGGAAGAATGACAGTTTGAAAATGTACAGCCCTTAGCCCATTTACATTTGTAAGTCGTTCTCCTGTTCTCTGTTTTTCCATTTCCTTTGGCTTCTTTCTTTCTGTGTTTCCACCGTTTGTTTGGTTTCGATTTCAAAATTTATTTCATTGAAATTTCATTTTTTTTTTTTGTGCATTTGCATCATTCATTTATCATTTATCAAAAATAAAGCCAAAGCATTTATTTTTTGAAAAATGCTTAAAAATGCATCGCCGCCCAAATCTTTTGCTCTTTCGGCCGCGCAACCGCATGCAAAAGGCACAGAGTCAGCGCGGAGCCGACGCCGACGAGCAGTGCGACTGCGACGGGGACGAAAAGGAGGAGACTGAGATGGGAAAGGCAAAATGGCTGATGGTTTTGGATTTGGTGCTGTTGTTCATTAAGCGATGGCTTTCCCCTTAGGGCATCCGATGATGGCACAATCCCTTCGGCACTTTGTCCTTGGGAATGTGCGGATGAAAGTCCGGCTGTTGTTGCGACCAAAAGCCGACGAAGCGGAGTCATCCGGGCACGGTCCTCTTGGTCCAACACCAACATTTGCGGCGATGCCACGTCCACTTCCACGCTGCCTGTTGGCATTTCTGCTAAAGTGCCATTACCTTCACCTTCATCATCACATTTGCTGGTGGGGATCACCTTGTGCCAATGCGCGACTTTTTCGGCTATGCGCCCCGTCTGCCGCTGTCTGTGCCCTCTTCAGCACCCATTGTCCCTCGTCCTCCCCGTCCTCCTCCTCCTCCTCTGCCACTTCTGCTGGTCTCTGTCTCTGTGTCTTCTCATTCTTTTTCTTACGCTGTGCTTCGCTTGGAATTGGCGCCATTGTTCCGTTTGACTTAAAAGAATTCAAAAAAAAACATTTGCCAATTTAGAAACAAAAGCAGCTGAGGAATGTTACCACTTTCAGTCTTCAGTCAATTCGGCCACAAAGTGATTAGACTTTCTTCCCCCTGTCCCCTTCCCCTCCCCACTTTTACGTTTTTTCGTTGTTCTCTCTCAAGACTTTCGACCCCTCTCCCCCCCCTTTTTTCTCCATTCGTTGTTCGCGTCAATACTTTCGTCCTCATCCCCCTCTCCCCTTCCCCCCCCCCACTTTTTTACGTTTTTCGTTGTCCCCGTCGTTTTCGTCCCATTCGTCTGATCATCCGTCACTCTCTCCTCCTCTCGCTCCCCCGTTGTCTCTTCCTCCCGCTTTTCGTCCTCACTGTGTGCCGTTTTCTTCACTTTGCCTCCGCCCTTGTGCTTTTTCCCTCCGTCTGGTTTTTCCGCTCCATCGCATTTTGGCGGCTGAACATGAAAATGATGCATGTGTGTGGTTTTGTGATCAAACAGATGCCGCCCACTCACTGTCACCCCACGGCACATGTCCATCTGTTTTTGGCACATTCTGATCTGAATAAGCCAACAATGTGTGACTTGTCAGCTGAATTTGCTTTGCTTACTTGGCAAGTGAAGAACAGCTGATTGGAGTCGGCATATTTGAACACCTTAAGGGGGTGGAGTCGGACTTTGATGTCCCAATCGGAAGGACATGTCGAATTTGCAAAATATTTGCCCTATTTTTCGAACCTGACTTTTGGCATAAGCACGCATAATGCCCTCCTTCTCGTAGGTCACCTCACTGATCAGCGAATGGTCCAGTGAACAGCTGATCGATCAATGCTCCGTCCGTTTTGACTTGCCCCCCCCCCCTTTTACCCGTCTTCGTCCACCACCGCGTGGTCCTCCCCGTCGCCGTCCGTGACAAAGCACTGAACGCCCCTCAAAATATTTGTCACAACTTTTTTGCCTTACTTTTTTGATCAGAATTCCCATGTCTGGGCCTCGGCATTCCCACACATGAAACACCACATCGCCAACATTTGCCCAACTAAAAAAGACATTTCAATTCGGTCCCATTGGCCTTTGCAATGTTTTGTGACGTCAGTTCGGCCCCGTCAATGCTCGCACTGTGAACGGAGTAATGGCAATTTGGCATTTGCATTTGGTCACTCAATTCTTGCGTCGGCAATTGGCTAATTGTAAGGAGACATTCAAAAGTGAAACCTCCTTTTCTGTCCTACCTGACTTCGAAACTGCTGGTCACAATTTCGTCCGGCTCCGTGTAAAAACAATTCAAATGGAAGGCACGGTCCGTTTTGGTGATGAACCCGGCGGGGTGAAAGGAGACCACGACGGTGACGGCGAAACTGACGCCGCGGGGATTGGCCTGAAGCAACAATTGGCATTTTCCCGTTCCAATGATACAATTAGTGATGAAACGCACCGTCCGCAGCCTTTGCATGCCGCATTTGCCAAGGCTTAACACGTAAGTATTGGTGCCATTGTTCAGAGCGGGGTCGGAGAACGATTGTCGGCACGTCGTGTCTTTGGCACGGCCTTTGACGAAAATGTTCCCTGAGAGAAGCAACACAAAGAAACTGAGACTAATTAAGGAAAAAAAAGTCCTGCAGCAACGCCATTTTCTCTTTACCAATGAACGGTTTTGCCGTGATAATGTCCAATGCCACTTCTGACTCACCGCAAATGACCTTTGGGGTGCCTAAAAATGCCAAAGATGAAAATGGTAAACATTTCCATTAAACTGACCAATGATAAAATTGTCCAAAACTGCCGAAATATCATACGAAAGAACGGCGACAAAAAAGTGAAAGGCAAAAGATGGGAAAAATAAGTGAACGAAAGCGGAACAGAAGGAATTCATCAATGTGCTAAGGTTTAAATGAAAGATGAGCATCAATTCAATATTTTGCAAAACCTTTTTCGCCTTTCCGTCCCTTCCACCAAAATTCCACAAAAGAATTCCCCCCCCCCCCCCCCCCCTCTTAAAATGGCCTTTGCCGTGTATTTTTTTCCATTCCCAGGCGCCGGAGGGTGCTTATTACTTGGCAGAGGGAAACTGACCAAAGGAGCGGAAATTGAGGAGGAATTGGGGAAGTAAATGGGCGGACTGATTGTCCCCTCTCTCTGAGGGAGGAAATGATCATTCCCCGGAGGAATGACTCTCCCCTTCCCCCGGGGCTATCCCTCCCTTCCTCCCTCCCCTCTTTTCCTTTTCATCTTCTTATTTTTTACCTTTTCTCCCCGTGAGCGGATTTATTGCGTCAATTTCTTGCCCGCTGCTGGCTGTGAGGTTAATCCTCTCACAGTCTTCCGGAAGATCAGCGGCGGAGGGACGCGGCGTTATTAACCTTGCCCCAGAAGTGCCGGAAGAAATTGGGTCTTCGTCTTCAGCAGCCCTTCCTCATTTCCCGCATCAAAGACCAATTTATGCGAATCTCCCCGCAGGGGATGAACGGATGGGAAAATTGGTCATGACGGTCGAGGGAAGAAGAAGAAGACTAATGAAGGATGATTGGAGAAGGGTGGGGGAAAACAAGAGACAAGGGGAAGGAGGGAAGAGTGACGGGAGTGAGGATGAAGAAGAGGAAGAGAGAAGGGCAATGATGGAGGGAAAAAAGAGGGGAAGAATGAGGGGAAGGGAGAATGGGATGAAGAAGTGGAAATGGGAGAACGAGAAGGGCGAAGGAGAAGGAAAAGAATGATGAGAGAAGAAGAGGAAAGGGAGGTATGAGGGGAGGGGGGAGAGAAAGAGGAAGAATGGAAGAGGACGAGGGAATGAAGAGAGAGGGAAGAGAACGAGGGAAGTGGGGGAAAAAAGATGAGAGGAAGTGGGGGAAGAAGAAAAAGGGATGAGAAAGAAGAGGTGAGGAGGAAGATGAAGAAGGTGAAAGGACGAAGCCTAATAAACGATGATCATTAGCTTACCGGCACTGGTGGATGATCGTGTGGATGTGATAATGTCAATAAATCGATTCTTTCAGCTTTTTCTCTGTCCAAATCACGTGCCATGGCATTCCAATCATTCAGCCAGCCAATCAATTCCTTCTTCTTTTTATTCTCCATTTTTTATTCGAATTTGCCAATGACTTTTTTTGTGCCGTTTTTCTTTATTCTTTTTTCTCTGTTCGCTTTTTCCAAAATCGGTGCAATGGACGACAAAATGAGTGAGAAGCAAAAAAAACAAATTATAATCGCATTTTGGCAAATATTTCCGATTTATTTTCTTTTTGTTTCAGTGACTATTTCTGATCAAAAATTGGATGGCCAAATGATCAGCGAAAAGGGAAGAACAAAAAGAAATACTCCGCTGAGCCAAAGAGAACAGCAGCAAAAGGGGGCAAGTGAAGGAGAAGAGGAGGAGGAAGAAGAAGAGGAAGAAAGAGAAGAAGAGGGGAGAAGAAGAGGAGGAAGAGGGCGAGGGAAAAAACATGCGGAAGAGGAAAGGCTGGGAAGAAGAAGAGGAGGAGGAGGAGGAGGAGGGAGAGCAACGAATCAGGGGCAGGGGAAACAGAATGGGAGCCAAGCGACGGAGAATGGCACAACAAAACAGGCAAAGCGGGAGAAAGGTTAAAAACCAAAGCGTACTTTTAGGGGAGGGGCAAACGGCGGAAGATGGAGGGCAAACGGAGGGAGAGGGGGAAGAGGAGGGGGAGGGGGAGGAAGAGGGGAAGGACGAGGGAGAAGACAGCTACCGATGAAGCAGGCAAAGAAGAAGAGCCACGGGCATGGCTTGTGGAAAGGCGCGGCACTCGGTGGCGCACTGCTCGGCACGGTCGGCACACTGCTGGGCAGCCAAGTCGGGTACAACATGGTGGGCCAAGAAAAGATAACAGAAAAAGAACCGCAAGATTTGCCGTTTTAGGGGCAGTCGCAAAACACTAACCAAATGCTGCTGGGCGGGAGGCCAATGGGCGTCGGAATGGGCGTTGGCGTGCCGCAAATGTGCGGGTGCTATGGCTGTGTGCCCTGCGGTGTGTTTTGACGAAGGTCGAAAATGGTGAAAAGTTAATGCATTTTACGTTTGACACCTGACTTTGGGTTTGAACCATTCACTCCGCACAAATGTTTTATGGCATTTTTAGGCCCTTACGGCGGAGGGATCACTTATAACATGGCCAATCCGAGTGTGCACCAACTCCTTCCGCCATTTCTCAATTCACATGCCTTTTTTTGACTTTTTCTATATCCGTCGATTAAAGCATAAATTTCTTTTCACATTTCAATTTTGGCATTCTGTTTTGTGTCAAAATGCTTAAAATGTCTATTGGTCTGTCATTCGGTTCCTTGCTCCGTACGTTATTTCTTTTCAACAGCCCGGCACATTCGCAGGCCAATCGCAGACAGTCAATGCCGGATTGAACACAGTGCCCTTGGCACAATCCTTAGGCACCCATTTCCCACTGGCACATTGGTAAAATTTGGCACAATTTTGGCTATCAGATCGAAAGCCTTGTGGGCCAGGCGATTCCTGAACTCAGGTCCAAATGAATTTACAAAAAAGTTTGTCAAAAATGCCAAGTATCGACCTTGCATGTCTCTGTTTTCTCGGCTTGGCCACCGCCGCTTTTCTCTCCGTTACAATTTCCGGCGACACAGCGCCCTCCGTCAAAATGTTCTCCGTATGGGCAACTGATACGTTCAAAACGGCCGTCATGGCACAGTTCGTAGTACGTCACGCAGTTCTTTGCCGCTGTTAGCGTGGAGAGATTTGCCGTGGCACGCATTTCGCCCTCATAACACGGCGGCTTTTGATGTTCCGGACAAGCGTAGGTCGGGTCGCAACGACTGATCTTCAACAAAAAAGGGCTTCCTTCCTTCCCAATGGCACTTTGCGTTCATTATGAATGATTCCCCTGCTAATGACTGTTCTCTTTGTTTGGCAATTGTCCCACTGACTGTTGGGTTAAAGCGATGTCCGTTATTGCAATTTTCCTCCACAAATTGTCCAAAGCGGCACATCAAATACTTTGAGCAGTCATTGGCATGTGCTCGCGTGTGTCCCTCGACGCATTGGCCCGCGTTCGATGGGTCTTTGATCAGAGAATTGTTTTGGCCGTTGGCTTTGTCCATTTGACGATGCCCCCCCCCCAAGTGCCCTCACTCACTTTTGCTTTGGCAATGCAATCTTTCGCTGCATCGTCCGCCCACAAATGCCATCCCCCGCTCGCACACAAAGTCATGCCATTGCCCGCCCTTGCAGTGTCTGGCATGCCCACACTTTTGCTGTGACTCTTTAATGCCCTCCACACATTTTGAGGGCACGCACGAATAACTGTGCAGAGGTTTGTTCAAATTCGAATTTGGCATGCGGTTACTCGAAAGTGCATTGCATTAGTGTCGGGTCGAACTGTGTGCCCGGTGCGCATTGTTTTTCCGCGTAGTAACCGCCCCTGTCCAACAGGCACTCGCGAAATCGCGAGCAGTCGTACGGATTGGCCAACCTTTTGGCCGAATTCGCATCGCATAAGCTGAACACATTGGCCTGGGGGAAGCATTCATGGACAGTGCCATTTGAATTAATAAACGATGCTGAAGAATGCCTACATAATTTTGTCTGATTTCTTTGTCCCCCAATTCGGGCAAAGGCCCGGCGCCCGGTCCGATCGACGGTTGGCCTCCATTTGAGTAGAGAATTGGCAAAATGTGCACCTTTTGGGAAGGATTTTCAAGTGATTGCTTCTGACATAATCAACTGAGTCGCTTTTGGGATTTGCGTCTCCCAATTCCGTAGTGATCGAAGTGGCCTTCTCCGCCACGGTAAGAAAGTCGTGGCACATCGGAATCGCCGCCGAAGACGCGTTGGCGGAGCTGGCCAACAGACAGCCTTGGATTTGTGGGCCTGGGATTTGGTTTTGTTGGGTTTTTAATTTCCAATTTCATTTTCCAAAACTGAAATAATGGCTTAGTGGGCATGAAAGGCTGAACCAATCGCCGTCAACGCATTCCATGAAGCGGGCGCAGTCGCGACGGTTCACGATTCTCTGACAATTGCCGAATGTCGAGGAAAACCAAATAACAACAATAACAACATACTTCGCCTTCCACACAGCGGCGATGCCGAACGCCTTGGCCTTCGAAGGGATTAAAATTGTCGGGCAAAAGGCGGTCCAACGGGTAAATGTCCGTCTGTTGTCCCCTTTTCATTTCAAATTCAGTGCCAAGAATTGGGGACGACGATTGAGGGCAAAAACGGCACGGATCTGACGAGGATCGAACTGTTATCAGGGCTGATCACACTTTGCACTCATTCTAATCACTGATCACTTTGACATTTCTTGGCTTGACTATGCGTTCTGATCAGTTTGGTTGGATTCTCTGATTGGCTTTGGCTAATCACCCCCCCCCCCTTTTTCTGATTTGACTAATTCGTCCCTCCCACGGCACACTTTTGATTTTGCTGCTGGCATAATCGTGGCAGTGCCGTTTCTTCCATTTGCCAAATGCGCATTCTTCGAACTGTTTGCAGTCGACGGACGGTTTTGTCTGACCGTCCACACATTGGGCACCCGCAGCATTAATTTTTGCGGGAGAATCATCTTTGAAACGGCGACAGGTGGGCGCAGTACTGAATGTTGGCACCAAATCGACTGATTGAAAAGTACGGCAGAAATGAACGACGTACACACATCGCCGCTGTGCGACTTCCCACCGCGTCATGTCCGGACACTTTCCCGGCATAAACCGGCCATTTGAACACAGAAAAAAGTCCCCACATTCCACACTTATTTTGTAATGAAATGAATAGGACACTTAAATTTTCTGTCAATTTGTCACCTGTGTGAATCGCCGTCTTGACACTGACCAATTAATTAGTCAAAATATACAAATAATTGGCTAATTAATTATCAAAAAGACCAAAGTCCGTGTTGGGCAATGGTAAGTGCCGCGTGGTACGCACTTGCGCATTTTCGGGTTGTAAACGCGCCCATTGGTGCAAATGTACTGCCGCCAGTGGAATCGCCCAGTGCTTTGGTCCCGTTCGCAGAAGAAAAACTGATTATTTTTCAATGGATTAAATTTATAAGAATTTTTAAAAAGACTAATCAAGTCACACGGAGCAGGACATTTCTTTCCCAGGACTTTTCCGGCCCACACTCTTAGATCATAAAAAGGTTATTATGAAGAAAATAAGGAGTCAGATAACAAAACCATAACCAATCATATGCGAAAAAACGAAATGGTTCACTGATCCATCTCAAAAATGTTTAAAATACACGCAAATATTCAACAGTTGTACGTTCTCTAAGTCCTCCAACTACAACGTTCCTGATCCGTTCATCTGTTCTTTGGTAATAAGTAGGGCTCGGAATTTAAGGTTAATGCAGAGATCGCATCGAAAATTTCCCGAAAAGTACATCGCTGGTCAAAAATAAGTTTTAGGGGTCAAAAATAAGTACATTTTGGAAAACGCTTGTTTAATCTTAATTTTTTTTTCAGAAAAACTCGAAAAAACTTGAAGAAATTTACATGAATTTTTGAAAGTCTAAAATTTGGTTTTGTTTTTTAATAAATTTACACTTAATAATATGACTGAACAAATGGACGATGAGCCGTGAAAATGGGGGGTGGAGGAAGACTCCTAAGCCAATTTAGGCCCTCTCGGCACCAAATTCCCCCATAATGCTTTGCTGATTTGTTAGGTTGGCTTTTGCTCCCACCTCTTCACATTTGTCTGTCGACCTTTTGCTTTCGCCCGGTTGACAAACGTCGCAGGCGGAACTCGCGGCGGTGCACTCGCCGTCCCGAAACACTTCCTGGTCCCGCTCGCATTGGAACAGTTGCGGACGAATGCCGTTGCAAAACAAAAAGTCGCGGCGACATTCGCCCACCGGACTCATTCGCCACTCCCAACCCCTTGGCAATCAAATCGCATAATAATCATTTACATCCATTTATTTTGTTTTGATTGTATTGGATAACATTTGTTTTTTAACCCACCGGCATACGCCATTAAACGGGCACCGATCCTCGGGCAAAATGCGCCGACAAATGCGTTTTGACGAGTCGAACATTTTGCCATTGTCGCAGAAGACCAATTCCGGCTCAACAACTGAGTCACACACAACGTACCTCAAAGCAAACGCGGAAAATGAACGGACTTCAAAGGGAACACTCATTGTGTTTGAACAATCACTTCACATCGAATGGATTTGTGAATCCAATCGTTTAAATTGTCTTTCGCTTCAATCGCTTCACTGACCAATTTCGGCATCGATTGTGTTGGGCATCTGCCGATATTTGAACAATCGCTGGTTGTTTTTGTTGCTGCGTCGGCCCTTCGCCTTCCGATCGCTTTCCGATGCCATCTTTGCCTTTGGGAATGTTTTCCTTCGATGGGAGCGACTTGGAGCAGTACAAATGGAGCAACTGCTGTCGGATGGGCCTTTGAGCAAATGCCTAAAAAGTGCGAACATTTAAAAATGTTTTAATTTCGCATTTTGCGCCAAAAGGCCCACGAGCACTGCGCACTGTTCGGCAGCATCGACACATTTCAGCGTCTTGGGGTCCAGCGATTTGCCTGCAGTTAAATTTGGCATTCTTTTTCGGTTTTGTTCCGTTGTGAGTGTTGTCGCCCACCCGAAGGGCACCCAATGGCCAACGGTGGCGAAACACTGCCGCGACAGACCAACGCCTGGCGGGAACATTTTTGGGCGGGGTTTGGCCCATCAAAAAAATAAAGTGTCGCGTCGAAAGGGCTTCTTTGAGCGCAAAAATGCACCGCCTAAACAAATAAATGAGTGAAAAATCTTTTGTCAAATCTTTGCAAAATTGGCTTATAAAAAAGTGGCATATTTAATAATTTGGCTACCTGTGCCAGCTTTTCAGTGGCATCGTTTAACAAATTCACTTCCGGCACAAAACAATCGCGCACTTTTCTCGGCTGTTTGCCTGACAAATTGCATTATTTCATAGAGCAGAAATGTTTTCCTTGCATTGTTTGTCCACAAAAACGCTGCCGAGAGGACATTCTTCGAAGGTAAAGAGCTTTTGGGCATTGCCGCACTTCAGAAAGCTTTGAATGATGGACCAATTACAAAGACTAATTATCTCAATGTGTGCTGACATTGCTTTGGGAAGGACCAACAGAACGCCCAGTGGACAAAGCATTCGATCCAAATTTACAATAACCGATGAAGCATTGGCTATTTAATCCAATTGCATCCCATTTTGGCTTGGCCACATTTTCGTCTTTTGCCCCATTTTGGCCAAATTTTGTCTTTTGTCCCATTTTGGCCAAATTTTGTCTTTTGTTCCATTTTGGCCAAATGGTCGGCATTTTGTCCGCTTTCTCTTATCTGACCCGTCATCACTTATTTTAGCCACCTCGAACTGCACGGGCCAAGCTGAAAAGAGCCTCCGCTTCCGAAACAGAAATTTTCTAAGTCCATCCGCTTTATCTCAGCTGCACTTTCGAAGGAATTTTCGTCGCTGAGTTGGGAAGAGTCTGCTGAATGTTCACTTGACTTTGGTGCTGGAAATTCCATTTGCTCCTCCTCAATGTCCGATTGGGCTGAACCTAAAGAAACATTTCCAATTGGCAGCACACGCACAGAGTACGATGTTTGTTACTTTACCCGAAAAAAAACAAACCGCCAATGGAAAAACAATTGAGGGATAATTATTGGTTCGAGAGTTAAAATGATTTCTACGAACGGCATCAGAAGTCATCCAAACCCAAAAATAAATATTGTATGGTGGTATGTACAGCATTTCTCGCAAAGACCCCCCCCCCCCTGCTCGTCCCGCTCTGGGGGGGTCCTCGTGCGTATTTTGAATACTATTTATTGGCAACCTTCTGAAGAATGATGAGAGCCATCGCAAAACGGAAAAAAGAACAACAAAAAGAAAATATTCATATTCAGCGTATTTTGGGAAGAATTACGGAAATTGAAAGGAATGGTCCTCCCACCAAAACTAACAAAATCTTTGGTCATAAGCTCACATTTTCACACATTATCTGTGGTGAATAAGGCAGCATTCTCTAAAATACTGACTAACTTAGCGCTTTTGAAGGAAATATGACCTTAAAACAGTCGGGAGTGAATGTCTCCTCAGAGGAGGAAAAATTTCTCATTTTTTTTATTCCACAATTCTTATAAAAAAGAAATAGTGAATCAAGTATTTATTTTGCGCTTAGAAATTAAATTGTCGGTGACCAGAATAAATGTAAGCACCGGCGAAAAGATAGAAAGAATTATATGGGAAGCGATGGGGGGCGGGGGGGGGGGTTGGGGACTAATAATGCGTTAAGAAAGAAATATGTACAAAGTGTTAAGGGAACAAAATGAATTGGAAGAGATGAAGGCCAAAAACAAAATTAAGTTGAGGCATAACAACAAAGGAGGACTAAACAACTAACGTAAGGAATAAGGCGCTTATAAACGGAAAATCTCAAAAATAAGTCAATAATTAATTGTCGGAGTAACAACAGAAGGGAAATGTAGGATTTGCTTGATGGAAGGTGTACCGGGCATATCCATTTGAACAAAGCTTCCCTTACAAACAAACAAATATTTGCCCGGTCTGTCCATCCCTAATAAGTATTTTCAAAAATGGTATGATTTCGAATAGCGTGGGTAATTTCCATTCGTTAATCGCGTTCCTCCACTGGTAAAAGCGCGAGGGTAAGAAGTCAGTGCCGAATGACTGCTAAGGGTCATTCGTCCTGCACTCGGTGTGTATAAAGTTGTAGTTGATGGGCGAACAAAGACACTTCCGTTGTTGCTGTTTCTAGTGGCGGAATATGTGGGGCAATTGCGATGGTAATCAGCAAAAGTTGTGCTAATCGGAATGACCGAAGACGATCTGATCGGCACCACGGGCTTTGTCAGCGGCACAGCATTCGCTCCATTGATCCGGGCCTTCATCCTTTTGCCTCTCTCCTCGCTTTCACTATCATCAGTGTAATAATGCCGATTTTCACCACCATTCTCCAGTGCAAATGGTTCTGTCGAGCTGAGTCTTGTTATACTTGTTCTGGCCAACGGTCCATTCCCGTTGCAACTGTTAACAGCGGTCAGTATGACACCGGTGTTGTATTTTGTCAACACGTGCTCCGGAAGTAGACTCGGAAACCATTTACTACAAGGTGGTGTTGTCAAATATTGCTGGTCATCCTTCCTCTGATGTGAGCGTCGCTCGTAGAACAGCAGGTAGGACTTTGTGGAGATGCGAATGTCGCCCACTCCAATCGGTTGGGACACGCGCGAGTCGTCGAAGTTTCGCCACTGACCATCGAACGGATTGCGCGTCGTCGCAGTGTAATGACCAGAATTTGTTCTCTGCGAAGAAAATCAAATCTTTTAGCTAAGCACGAGAATCAGAAGTCATAAATTAACACACTTGTCCAAAGTGGGAAACAATGCCAATCAAATCGTAAATGGCGTCCTCCTGATGCTGGTGCAAATATTCAGACGCTCTTTCACGCCGATTCTAAAAGAAATGCCATTTGTTGTGCTTGGAAGATCCAAATCAAATTGAACGCACTTTTGGCAGCGTATTTGCTCGAACGTCAGGATTGAAAACATATGATCCCATGTCGAGTCCTTCCAAGGGCACTTGGACGCGACTTTCAATTTTGCTCGCAATTCCATCATTAAGCTATCAAGGGGGAATAATCTTCTAGTACTTATTGATCCTTTTATTTTTTATTGATAAATTGAGAATCGTTCGAATCTTTGCCAATAATCAACTGACCAACTCGAAACGTTTCAGGTGGAAAATGAGCACATCGGGCAACGAATGAAATTTCAGCTCCTTTCGACCAGGTGAATGGCCACATTTGGGACACTTCCAGTCCTGGATGCTTTCTCGCTTTACATAATCATCAATAAGTGTGCCCAACGGTGTCGGAATTTCATCCTGTCCATTAGTGGCATAAGTGACGTTTTGGAAACGGCCTCGACAAAAAGTGTAATCATGAGCCACTGATTCCATCGACACTCTTTGAAATTCATGGCGAACTGACGAACTCCATTCGACAATCAGTTTTAGAGCTGAAACTGTTGATTGTTCGTTGGCTAATGTTCTTAAATGGAAGGGGGGGGGGAATTATTAAATCACGACCAAATAAGAATTGCTACCGACTTGTTGATGTATTCGTGGAACAACGGCATGGTCATGGCAGGGTCAAGACAAGCGACTTGTTCAGCCGAATGTTGAATAAGCAAAGTGTAATCAGCCGACAAGGGATAGTAAGCGCGTGGGAGCAGAAAGGAGCCTTTCTCAAGCAGCAAAGTGCTGATTCGGTCATAGCTCCAATGGCGGTTCAGAACAACGACAAATGGGTTGCCATATCTAAACGGAAAAAATGGACAAAAAACGTTAAAAAACATAATTAATATGAGCACTTTTCCCCGTCAGGAACCATGCCAAGCACAAAAACAACAATGGCAACGACCATCTCTTGCATTTGTTGTTGCTCATTCAACTTTGGCACTTCCACCAGTGTAATCTCCTTAATGTTTTCATCCAACTTGACATCATCGGATAAGAAATGACATTGGCCATTCGGTTCAAAATGACAACAAAAAGCCTAAAATTAAAAAGAAAAGGAATATGCCAAAAGGGTCATCGGAAACAGCACCTGTTCTGACGGCGCACGGACATGTTGCATCACGCGTTCTTTGACGTCCCAAATGGTATATAATGGGTCGGCCAGTTGGAAATGGTAACGAATGATTTGCCGAGCGCCGAAAAACGGAACAAAAAGCACAGTGAGTTCACTAGGTCTTAAAGATCAATGATTTTATATAAATGTCTTTTAAAATTCTTTCTTGATTATTTTGTACTTCTTCGGCAACGGAACACTCAGAGAGATGGACAAGTAAGGGTCGAAGGTAAGGTTGGTGAAGGCACACACCGGATTAGTGCATTCCACGGCAGAACGAAACTGGGCCCGGAAAAGGTCCATGACTGTGGAGCGGTTGGCGCCACTAACTCGCTCCAAAGCATCGCTGGCCAATTCACCTTCCGATTTCTGAGTCTGAAGTTCATGAAAACAGTGAATTTATTGCTTGCCGTTTAGTTACAACCTGGTGAATAAGCATTGTACCAACATTGCCATTTGCTTTATCAATTTGATTATTGTTGGCACGTATCTCGCGTTCCTTTATTTCATCGTGAAGACGATTCAAAAGCCAAATCAAACATTCGTGGGCATCCTTAAAAGAACAATGAAGAATGGTCACTTTTGAAATTGCAAAACCTGCTGTTGAGAAAACACAAATTGCGGATTGGCTTTTGAAATTAGCTGTAATAGTTGGTAGCAAGAAGAGTCCGCTAAGCTGTTGTTAAACCACAAACAACGCAAAGTTGCCGACAACGCATTGGACAACAGCGGTTTATGACTGGCAGAAGACGGATCAACAAAAGAACCATCTCTCTTAAACAGACAATTAAATGAAAAGAATTAAAACGGTCATGGAAAAATACAAAAAAAACTTATACGAACTTTTTGAATATTAACTAAAATTACCTTAATTGTTTCTTCTGACTCGTTACAAACAAAATACTTGGCAAATTTTTCACAACATGACAAACATTGAATGACGGCACTGAAGTAACATGTGTTGCCATGATTGATCAACCCTTAATGTGTCCCTTAACAATTGGTCTTTTTGAAGAAAATATCACCTTTAAGGCAAGGAATAAGAGAACTCGAAATTTGTTGGCTCAGCTTTTGCTCATTGACAATAGGTTTTTCATTGTAAAATGTTTGTACGTTAGTCTTCACAGCTCGCGGTTGCAAGGAAATCAAAGAATTCTGTTGTGCCCGAGAAAAAGCCGAAGGTGCTGTTGGAGGAAGAGTCGATGAAGCAAATTTTGTCGATGTCGAAGCAGTTTTAGAAGGAATTTGATACATTGACGCAGATGGAAGTCTTGGACGAGTGTTGGAAGTTGAAATATTCGAAAAACGTTCCATCAGTTCATCGAATTGTGGTGGTTCTTCCGGTTCAGCAATCGGAACTGGTTTTTGGAGCTCCTCATCGTCATAAAACCGAAAAGACTGTAAGCCATGTTGCGATGCCCTTGATGAATGATCGGGTGTATTCCCATTTCGGTAACTGGACGATTGACGCTGAGGAAAAGCGGAAGAAGTAATAGAATTGGAGCGACGATGACCAAGCGGATTTGCTGATGATGAGGACGAAGGTAGACTACCATTAACCTTTAATTGACCATTCAAAAGCACTTCAAACACAATTTGCTTGTTTCACAGCAAATAATAAAACAAACATTTAATGTTGATGAAAAACGTTTGCCGCCAATCGGCTCGACAGAATATTCTCTTTTATGTGTGGGATTAGAGAAGCCAAGATGCTTCTTAAAGAAAGAACGTAATGTTTTTAAGGCCGATGTCTTGTCCTTTCTCGCCTCGTCAGCTTTTGTCTGGACAGGTATAACACGGCCTCCGTTTCGTTGATGTTGATCATAAAAACCATCTAAAAGAAGTGGGTCCCAATTTTACCAGAAACAAAATAAAATAGCACCTTTTCGTAGCTGCTCATTGGCTGGGGTTTCGTCGTACCCATTCGTTCTTGCGGTATATGATGATGAACCGTTTCTTGGCGGTACTGATGGAGACCTACCAGACACTCTTTTCTAAGAAATTGCCATTAAAAATTAAACAAATATTTCGGCGCTAGTTGCAAAGGACATTTTGAAAGTTTTTTTTCACTTTTTTGACATTTTTTTTTGTTTTGTTTATTTACACATAATGATAATATATTATACTTTTTTACCAGATGGTACGTATTTCACGCTATTTAATAATTGATTATGACAATCTGCAGGTTCGGCCACCTTCTTTGGACGAAATCAATTTACGATGGATTTACAAACAGAATTTAGAGGAAATACTACAATTTCTGGCTTATCATGGACTTATCAAAAACCAAATGGAGTGCAACAAGTGTTTTATCATGGAACCAGTACAAATTTAACGAACTCATACATGTGTGAACTAATTTTTCGACTTAATGCTAGGGCTAAAGGAAAAACTATTATTAATGCTTTCTGTGATCTTCTTCGCCATAATTATACTTTTATTCGCCATAATCATGGTGTTTAATATATTATCATTATGTGTAAATAAAAAAAATGTCAAAAGTGAAAAATTTTTCAAAATGTCCTTCTTTGCAACTAGCGCCAATATTTCCTACTCTGTTTTCCAAAAATTTGTTAGAAAATGAAGACTGAGCATAGATTGATTCCGAGTAACCGTTAGCCGAGTTTATGGTGCCATTTGCTCCTTTATTAGTTATCCGTGTTGATAATTGTGCTGGTAAATGTGTATTCGTTGCGACATATTTGTTTTCTTCCAAGTCGTTTTTTGGAAATTTCTCAAGAGTATATGCAAAAGGTCGACGGTATGGCGACGGAAGACGTTGTTTCCTCAAGAATTTGTCGACTTCATTGGATTGAATAAGGTAAGGACGAACACTGCGACTTCGTGATTCCATAATGGCATTTCATTCAAATTAAGCACCAGGAAATAAAAGTAAATAGAAAAATCTAAATAGATAAAAAAAAAATATTTTACTGTGGACTTGAAAAGCAAAAGGATCTTGAAAATGAGGGGGAGAAAAGGAGACAAAAAAAGATTATTGATTAATTTAATGGGGAGGAAAGAGAGATTTGGCGAAGGCGGGATGTGAAAAGAAAGTGATTGATGTGATGCGACTGATGGGTGAGCAAAACCATAGTCCAATCATGAGAATCAAAGAGACGGGCAGAAAAAAGGTGAGGCAAAACATTGTATAGAAAGAAGTGTGGCCGGCCAGCAGCAGGAAAGTTGGACATTCAACGCATAAAACAACTGCCGATCTTGAGCATTATTTTATTAAATGCTTGATACATCAAAATAAATTATGTGATGCAGTTGAAGAACCAAAGTGAAAGATAATGATACTAAAGCATACAGTCATGGTCATATGTTTAGACTCACTCAGGGTGGTTATCTCGAAAGTCCAAAATGGTGGCGCCGGGATTAAAAATGGTGGCAAAAATTTTAAAAATGGTGGCAAAAAGGTGGCACGTAATTTTTAGTGTCAAAATTGTTCAAAAATGTATATAAATTTTCAAATGTTATATTTTTCAGTGCGTCTCACAAGTTGGAGCAAATCAAAGTTGGAAATAAAGAAATCAAAGCACCGGAACAATCAAAAAAGGAGTTTCATTTTGTCCTGTTTTTTTTTGCCGTGAAAAAATTTTGTTAAGATTTATAAACAGAAGCCCCAAAAATTGTTTAATTTAAGAATTTGTGAGCCATTTTTTAGAATAATTACAAATTTTTAAGATATTTTTTGAAAAAATTAAAAGTAAGTGCTGTCCGGTGGTGCCGATAGGCGCCGCCGGGGAAATTTTTGAGAAAGTGAACAAAATTTATAGAGAAAAATTGTGTAAAAAAATGTCTTTTTTTGACATTTTTTTTGTCAGAAAATTGAAAAAAACGGAAGAATAAATCTAAAATTTGGCATTTTGTTAGAAAATTCAAACAAAATTCCAAAATTGGTGGCAAATGGCAATTCCAAAAATGGTGGCAAAATGGTGGCAAGACTCCCAAAAAGGTGGCAAATGCCACCGAAAGGGGGCAAAAAGGCCACCCTGGACTCACTTAGTGCTTATTGATTGAATGCGTGATAAAAGCTTAATTTGTGGCCAATGGCTAACATGTTTTAGTGCTTTTATAGCATTTTTTGTGGGCTTTCCAATGATAGCAGTTACAGCCTAATTGCTTCGCATCACTAATACTTACAAAACAAAAGTCAACTTCACCCCCAATTTTGGGTGGTCATATGTTTAGACTCATTTTTATTTCTTTAATAAAATCAATATTTTGTGGGTCAAAAAAATCTGAGAAAATTCCAGCTAGCATAACTTCTGATGCTGATCAAAAGATGTCTTTACACCAAAGTGATCAGACCACTTCTTAATGGTGATCAGAAAAGCCGGAAATGGCTTGAAATATGGAAAATTTTCAAAATTCCTAGGGGGTTGCAAAAATTTTTCTGCAAAAAATGACTAGGCCCATTCGAAAGAGCACAAAATTATCAACTTATTTCAAAAGACCGCTTGTCTCTACGACCATTTTTCAATGAGGTATGGGAGGGTCAATTTCACTGTATAATTTTTTAGTTGAATAGACAAAATCCCGACAATCTTTGGCCCTATTTACATAAAACAATAAACTCAAAAAAGGATTTTTGAATTTTAGACCTAAAACCAAGTTAATTTTGAGGAGAATGGCATTGCAACATTCTTTTTCAAACCCAAGTGATCGTCAGGAAGATATAGATGATTTATTGGCGCAAACAATCCCAAGGTCCTTTCTTCGGTTTTATCTTCGTTTTTAAGTTCTCCTATTCTTGATATTGTAATATATTTTAGAAATGTTTTTTTGTTTCAATTCTTAATTTTCAGTTCCATCACTCATTTGGAACAATGTGTGGCCCGTGTCCAATCTCAACTTGAACATTTGAACAGTGTCGCTGTTCCGCGCACTGAGTTACTAACTGATTTTGCTCTTCCACGAAGTGCTGAATTGGACACAGAACGCAACCGAATCAGGGTCATTCCTTAATTTTTCATAATTATTAATATTTTAATGAGCCATGAATCTGAAGATCATTGTATAGTAAATGTTTGGCCTAGCAGCTAAAAAACCTTTTACGCAATTTTAGAGTGCCGATGTCGCACACGCACGTCAACTCGCCGAGACTTCTTTAATGCGATTACGTGAATCCGAGCGTCGCAACGGGCAGCAGCGTCAACGTTTGGATGCGTTGGAAACTCGAGCAACTATGTCCGAGTCAGTGTGCGCAGAACAAATGGCACTGAACAGAGAGGTGGCCTTTGTTTAATCAATCCGCCTTTCCAATTCATTCTGAGCAAAGATGTTGTTTCAAAACTTAAGCTCGCTGATGTTTCAATTCGGACATTGCGTCAATTTGCTGATGCCGAACGAAAACGACTCGGGGCAGTGAAAACGGCAAACAATCGTTGTGCGTCGCTGAGCCGCGAATTGGATCTCTACAAAAGTCAACGTGACCAGCAAGAGCAGACAATTGGACGATTGCGGGACAATACAAACTCACTCAACCAAGTGAAAGCCTTTTGAAAATAAGGAGTATTTATTTTTTTAAGGAATTGGCATCGCTTGCACACCAACTTACCAAGGCCGAGTCGGAGAAAAATGCGTTGAAATTGGAAAGAGACAAATTCAGGGGCGAAGCGGACTGTAAGAAACAGACAAACCCAAATAAGCCAATAATACAATTGCTTAAAAGCTGCACAAACATTGCTGGTCGAGCAGGAAAACACAATTGCGGGGATGAGAGATCGTGAAACGACTGCTGCGTTGGAGCTGCGCCAAAGGGATGGGTTGGTGGACAATTTGGTCAAGGAGAGGACTGAACTTGAGAAGGAAATGGTGCGGACGCGAAGGGAATTTGAAAGTCTATTGACCAGACAGGAAAGGGAGACGGAAAAGCAATTGGTAAATGGCAAAGCTTGGTAGACAAACAGTTTTCGCAGACCAAACTTTTCAAAAGCTAATTCAAGCCAAATAAAATATCCATTTCTAAAAGAATATCCAAATTAAAAAAAAAATATCTTTCTGATTGTTCACGTTTGTTTTAAGCAATTTATTCCAGTGTAATATTTCGGCATTTTTTCAACAAAAAATGTAAATGGGAATTTGTTCTAAAACAACAAATTTTGAAAATTTGGTTTAACTATCTCAAAAAACACTAAACATTTGCGAATCCTGTGCTCAAGTCATCACATGTCCATTCGACCAAATTACATTTATAAAGGAGGAGAAGAGACAGGAGGTGGTTGCTGAACAAAGAGCCAAACATCGGGCGGAAATTGAACAATTGCGTCTCGTTATTCGTCAGCATAAAGCCGACTTTGAGGCGGCAATGCAGGCATTACCAATTTACTTTTGGCATTTAATTCCATTTTTTTGCAGGAGGCGTTGCGCGAAACACAAAAACTGGCGGCTCAGCGGGAGGAATACTTCAACAATTGGTGTCAACTGGAGGAAAAGTTGGACCAGTACAAACAAAAACTGCGTTCGACGCTGAGCAGAAAGATGGTTGCAAAGTGCAGGTCCTTGTTTTTTTTGTTGATTAAACACAAAAACAAAATTGCAGTGAGCTTGTGCGCGACTTGAAAGATATTGGAGGTGGGTAATTAATTCAAAGAAATAGAATTTGGTCAAATAAGTCAAAAAAAAGGCAAATAAAATTTACATTGTTTTATTATGACAATTTATAACTGTAATTCGAATTTTGTTTTTTATAAGGCGATGAGAATGGGCGGGTGACGCACACGCCGCGGATGTTGGAACCAGTGGAAAATGTCGCACAGCGTTTTTTGGAAGAAATGGCGAGCGGTCGATCCGAATAATAATCTGATAATTATTTGTACTATATTACGTGTCCAAAGCATGTGCAGATTTGGGGTCACATACAATCAAATATGAGCTTCGTTTAAAGCATATTCTATTCGTGAACAGCTATCCTGCTGGAAACTGAAAACTCGGGGAAAATTTAAGTATAATTGGTTCTTATCCTTTTTGCCACCCCCTCGAAACTTTCAAATAAAAAGTCGTTTCTAGGGTGATTTGGGGCGCTGATCACGAATATGACCTTAGTTTTCCAAAATTCCGACTCCTGAACCCGAATTCGAACAAAAAACCGACACTCATAATTCGAGTACAAAACATATTTCTAGGGGTTTTTTGGGTCGCTGATCACGATTCCGGCATCCATTTCGACCAATTTCGAACACCAGACCCGCACTCGAAGAATAAGTCGATAAATAAAATTTTTGGCGCTATATGAAAAATCACCATTTTTGAAACCAAAGGGGGGACCTTTTTGGTTTTTTGACAATTATTTTTTTGTGTTTTTTTTTTTGCACAAAAAAGTGCTTCCAAATGTTTTTGATGTGCTGATCACGAAAGCGACATTAATTTTTGGCTAATTTTAAAAATAAAAAAATTTCAAAAAAAATCAAGTGGGTCCCCCTTTGGAAGCAAAAATGGTGACTTTTCATATAGCGCCAAAAATTTTATTTATCGACTTATTCTTCGAGTGCGGGTCTGGTGTTCGAAATTGGTCGAAATGGATGCCGGAATCGTGATCAGCGACCCAAAAAAACCTCTAGAAATATGTTTTGGACTCGAATTATGAGTGTCGGTTTTTTGTTCGAATTCGGGTTCAGGAGTCGGAATTTTGGAAAACTAAGGTCATATTCGTGATCAGCGCCCCAAATTACCCTAGAAACGACTTTTTATTTGAAAGTTTCGAGGGGGGTGGCAAAAAGGATAAGAACCGTATAATTTATGTTTGGTAAAGTTTGAGACTCATTCTGCATTATTGCCGTAAATCCGTTGTGTCGGACTACTCGTGTCACTTATGCCATCTATTTTATTAGCAAAAAAAAGAGTTATTAAAAGTTGTTAATGATTTTTTGAGATTAGAGAATTTTGATATTAGGTAACTTCAAATTTACTTATAAATAAATTATGGGTTGGTTCCATTAAAAGACTAAAGAAATTGATATGCTTCATTGATTGAAGTGATTGATGGTTTAACTTTAATACTTATTTTCTTTCCCTCGTCAATCGATTAATTGACCGATGTACACCCCAATCTTGTGTATTGCTTTCACTTTTAACAATACTATTGACTCAATTAATCCTGAAAATGTCTATTCGAAGGTGCCGTTTTAGGAATGAATTCAGAAATTATTGGGCGTGACGAACAGTGCGCCAATGATACTGGCGTCAATTCTGTCAAATCGGACGAAAAAGTGGGCCCGGACGCGGACACAATCAAAATGTTTATTGGCCAAATTCCGAAGGTGTCACAAAACTCAAAAACAATATAAAGATGATTTAAGGCTTGGGATGAGCAACAGCTGAAGGAATATTTCGAGGAGTTCGGTCCGATTTATCAGCTGAGTGTGTTGCGGGACAAAGAAACAGCGTCCAGCCGCGGTGATTTCGCCGCACTTTTTTTTGTTTGTATGATCGATGGGTGACCATGTGTTTTAGGCTGCTGTTTCGTAATTTATTACCATCGGAAGGACGCCATTAATGCACAAAATGCGTTGCACAACGTGCGCACATTCCCCGGACTCAGTCATCCCATTCAGATGAAACCGGCGGATGTCGAAAACAAAAATGGTAATGGAATGATGGCACACCAAAGAGAAAGGGGAGATGGTTAATCTCAATTGGAGAAATGCATTGGAAAAAAGCCCACCCCCCGCCTACCCAATTTATTTTTTAATGTCAGAACGCAAACTGTTCATTGGCATGTTGCCAAAGTCGATGGACGAGGAGGGCGTGCGCGCAATGTTCGAAGAGTTTGGGCAAGTGGAAGAGTGCAGCATTTTGCGAGAAGATGGCAAAAGCAAAGGTGGTTAAATGGTAATGGCGAAACTCTTGCAATTAGATCGCCATTATCTGTCGCTGTCATTGTGCTTTTGTTGGCCCAATGTTTCTCGCTGAATTCGTTTTATGTTTTTTTCTCATTATACAGCTTATTTAAGCCAAAATGCGAAAAACAAAATCTGTCACGCTTTTTAAATACTTGGTTTTTTGATTTTCTTCGTTTATGGCTTAATTCTGTGGTCGGTGGAGGGCGTTCCTCGCTTTGCTGTTCGGTTTTGTAATAATTCGTGCTCGTCTCGTTCAGGCTGTGCTTTTTTGACTCTCGTTTCTCGTTCCTGTGCTCATCAAGCGATTCGAAAAATTCACCATTCGCAGATTTTCGAGGTATTTCGTCACTTTTACGTTGGCCTTTCACTTCTGTTTGTGTCTTTCTGCACTTTCTCTTTTGTATTATATCATTTGTTTAAATGTCAAAAGTTAGATCTTAAGAAAGAATTAATTTTCTATCGTTTAGGGCTGTTCTAAACCGGTGGTTGTAAAATTCGCTGATTCGGGTCGAGAAAAAGGCATAAAAAAGACATCCGATGTCAAAAGTGAAGAGGCAATTAAGCCAAACGGGGGAAAAGTCGCCTGCAACCAGGAAGTCGCTCGG
Organism: Heterodera filipjevi; assembly: GCA_039877585.1. Lineage (NCBI taxonomy): Eukaryota > Metazoa > Nematoda > Chromadorea > Rhabditida > Heteroderidae > Heterodera > Heterodera filipjevi. The sequence goes on along the minus strand of JBDPZO010000006.1, from coordinate 10,850,339 downwards.
GTCAGATCTGCCTTCTAAAAACTTGAGCAGTTAAGGTTCCCCAACTTCTCACAGCCTCTGGCGCTGAAACATTGACTAATTTGGTCACTTTACTTCAGCAGCCAAATGTCATTTCTTTGCTCGAGGCCGGTACGGAACAATAACGGGGGTTGGGTTCAATTTTTAGACTGAAATTGAAAATTACGGATTTGGGAATTAGACCGGACAAGATTCCTGGATTGTAAATTCTGTTTTTTCCGGACTCTTTCCAAAAACACCTGGATCAGGATTTCGGGAAAAGTCTGACGTGATCAGGTCCTGTTCCGGTCTCTAGCAATTTCCGAATGATTTGCAATAATTAAATCTTCCAATTTTAGCACGTTTCTTACAATCTGCACAAAATGTGACTTCTTCGGCTGGTAATTTGGGTCCGATTTTATTTATTGTTTAACTGGTTTCCTTCAGATTTGTTACTTAAAATGGACCAATCGCGCCAACAGAACCTTTTAAAGATGCCGACACTGTTTCAGTCAGGTTTTCAAGCAGTTCATCAGGGCGGACTACTTGGTCTGCCACAGGGGGGACTGCTGTTCCAACAGCCCATGGTCGGAGGTAAAGTTGAAATAATTTTCTTACCGTAAATGTTGTTCAGCTTTTATACATAGGAAAATCAATTTAATTAATTATATTTGATGGTACTTTTTCGGTCCTATTTCACTTGGGTCGGGAATATCTTAACACGGCATACTTTGGCGCCGTGCGATAGAACCTTTCTCAGAAGCAATCAAACGAAATTTTCTTATAATCAGTCGATAATCCTAGGTGTTTTCTATAGCCTGCTAAATTCCAAAAAAAAAATTAATTAAGTTACAAAAAAAGATAACCTAAAAAGTGCAAGTCTAAATTTTTGCAACCTAAAAAGTGCAAGTCTACATTTTTGCTTTCGCTCCAAGGGCGTATCTAGGGGGGAATGGGGGGAATTCCCCCCCCCCCGAAATGAAAAAAAAAAAATGTTTTTCACCAGCAGGAGAAAAGAAAAAATACAAAAAGGGGAAACATTTGGGCAATTTTCTTTTAAAAGCAGCCATGTTTTCTCCGAAAATTGACAAATTTAACACAAATATTGACTTAAATTTCTGTGAAAATTTCGGCGCAGCGCTTAAACAGCGACCAAAATTTCTGGGGCTGATGGCTGGGAAATTTCAGCGCGGCGCTTAAATGGCTACCCCCCTCCGAAATTTTTTTCTAGATACGCCCTTGTTTCGCTCATAACTTTTTTATTTGCTGTTTTTGAAATTTTGCAAGTTTATAAAACTTGCAGGAAATATTGAATATTATTAAGAATATTCAGGTTGGTTGCTTATAAGTAAAGTCCCATTTCACTGAGTATCCATAATATTGTTTTCTTTGTGGTGGGGAAAAATCTCAGTCCAACTTTTGGATGTCAACCTATTCAGCTTCCTCACTCGGTCATCCTGCACTAAATCTCAATGTCCCAAATTCTGTACCCAATGCAATTCACTCCGTTGTGTCCACAACGCCTCCAAATTTTCCCATCCTTTCTCCCTCTTGCTCCACTGTGCCAAGAATGGCAGCAACAAATGCTGCACAATCTACTGAAAAATTCAATCGTGGACCGGACGGATGCAATTTGTTCATCTACCATTTGCCGCAAGACTTTGGCGACACGGATTTGTGAGCGAAGGGAAAGGGACGATGGGGAGGGGAAGAGTTTGTTGGATGGATGTTTTTAATATGCTTTTTAAGGTACTCACTATTTACGCATTTCGGACAAATTCTGTCTGCCAAAGTGTTCATTGACAAACAAACAAATCTGAGCAAATGTTTTGGTAGGTGTATAATAACTTATAAGAGGAGTAATTTTTTTCAGGTTTTGTGAGTTTTGCTGACGAATCTTCTGCTCAAAATGCCATTTCTGGTAATTATCGTGATCATGTAATTGGGTTTATTTGCATTTTAGGAATGAATGGCTTCCAGATAGGTGCCAAACGCTTGAAAGTTCAGCTAAAACGTTCGGACTCGAAACCATACGAAAAGCCAATCGCCAATTAATACTATATGCGACAAAAATCTATAATATAAGGTGTGTATTACATATTCTCAACCAATGCCGTAGTTAGAGGAAGATTTCCCGCGGAATGGACGTTGGTTGAGAATAACACTTTTAGTCGATTGACCAACACTCAGTTAATTACTTTCGGTTCACATTTTTGATTGACGCCCTTCTTGCCTCCTCTTTTTATAGCATTGCCATTTGTTATGCCGTTTCGCTGCCATAAGTCCTTTCTTATCGTCGCTCTTCCCTTATAGTCAATCTGTCCCCACAATCGGCTCTGTTTATCTTCTCATTGCTTGCCATACTTTACTTTAATTTTTGAAATATTATGTTTTCATACGAATTAGTTTGAGGAACCAACTGATAGGTTTTATTATTTTTTTTGTACAATACAAATAAAAAACGATATGTTTTTGTCTTCTATTCGATTCGGAGATATGTTTTTGTCTTCTATTCAATTCGGAGAAATGCGGAAATGACATATCTCGACCTCACTGTTTAGTTGAGCCGATTTCATATACACTATTAAAGTCCTTTGTTGTAATACACATAATCATGAGGGCCGTGTTCTTTAAGGATTTTTTCGCGCACTTTAGGCTCCAGATACGATGTCTAAAAATTGAAGAAAGAAAATAATGGATGAAATTCTGTTGAATTTTACTTTTATGTGGCTAAGCTGTGGAAAAATTGCACATCCAAGCGGCGTGGAAAAGAAAATGATGAACCCACAAAAAAATATTTGGAAGACTGGTGAAATCCACGGCTTAGCGGTGAACCAACTCTTTTTGGCCAATTGGTTGGCAACGAGGGGAGTGAGCACTGAACTGATCAAATAGAATACCCTTCACCAGTTGAAGTAGGAATTAAAAAATGTACTGATACCGTCAGTCTCGGATTTAGCATGTCCCTGTCTACTCTCCCCTACCATAACACCCAGGAACAGGAAAAAACACCACCGGAACGAGTTTTTCGCTCCCTTTATTATTTTCTACCTCTGGAGAATTTTTTAATCGCGCAACATCTGCTTAATGAGTTTCTAAACGTTAGAGCTTTCGCACATCAATTTTATAAAATTGGTGGATAAAGAAAAAAGTTACGACCAAAAAATTCGTTCCGTCGGTGTATTGTGGTACACTCCATAACACCCACCCATGTAGGGAGTTGCCATGAGCACGCGGCTGACCACCACTTGCATAATCGCGTGCCATGCCACCTTTTGGCTCTTTCCAAGTGACGTATTGTGCTCATCAAAAAGTTCGATGCCGTCGATCAATTCTCTTTAAACAAAAGTAAAAAGGGATACTTGAGCGTCAAACTTTTGTCTCATCATCGGAACATTTATTGTGTTAGCAACACTAACAGCAGCAAATGGGACGAGACGACCGAAAAGAGGTGGCATTTTCTAAGCGAATGTTAGTGAATTGGGAAGGGCGGTACAGTACTATCACTTTTGCCGCGGCATTCAGTCCCAAAGCTGCAGTTAGTGCCCCTCCTGAAAATGCAAAAATAAAATATTATGCATTGGGCTTTCACTCCATTTTCTCTTATCCCATTCGTTGGTTTATCTACCCGTTGCACAGGCATATGCCTTCAGCAGTTGGTCAGTGCCAACGGAATCGCCAGACCGATTTGTGTAATTGACGACGGCATTGAAAGATTGGTTAGACCATTGCCAAAAAACAACGGCTAACGGAGACCTATATTTTAATGATGAAACATTTTAATCACAAAAGTAATTTTCTCCCTTTTACTTGTAAAAACTGAGCATTCCACCAATCAAAAACATGTTGCACGGCACCTGAGCACACATTCGACCAATTGATAACATTTTTTCTCCGGAAACGGGATGATAAGCAGAATCTGAAAATCAGCATAAATAGACTAATAATATTTTTTGTCCCGATGTGGGATGCTTTTTTAAATTAGAATTTATTGTATGAAATTTCAAGGCATCCTTTGCAAAAGTTACCATATAAATGTTTGGACTTCCATAATCGTTCAACTGTTAATTTTGGAGAGTACACACCTTTTCTTAATTGGTAATGATCTCTCGAAACTTTTAAAATTGAGACACACCGATAATCCGAGATAATATTACGACTTTCTTCCAATTTTCGATTGGATGTAAATAGATTGAGAGGGTTCAACACAGCTAAAAATATTGTTAAGGGCTATGTGAGGCTTTTTTTTCCAACTACCGAAAAAATGCCTTGCCCGACCATTGTAAGTTGACTGATCCCAACACGGTTTTGAAATGTCTGGTTTATTTGGGAGGTCGTGAACTAGCAGTGCGGAACTTAAGAATTAAAACAATAAATGAATCTCTTTCCCCATCCAAATCAATCAAATGATTCACCCTAAGAGAGAAGAATTAACATTCATTTTTTTTTCTTTTTTCGGTGCGCTTAACTCTGATTAGAACAAAAAATGAGAAAGAAAAATCTTCTAAAAAAACAAAAAAAAAAATTCTGAAAAATCAACAAAAGAGCAAAATTTGTTTGCGTTTACAACAAAAATAACAACAAGAAAGAAACGTAATTTGTTAAAACCTTTTTAATATATGAGTCAATTGAATGGAATTTGTATTTTCCCTCATGTCGCTTTCATTGCAGCTGAGACTTCTTTAGCCGCTTCGACATCCAAAAACCATTGAATGGGTCGGTTCGGTCGGATAAGAGAGGGCGGATAGGTTGGGTCCGATTCCATCAAAATTTTCTAATTTTATGTTGGTATTTCTTTGTTAGTTCAATCTGCCCTTGAATCACCTTTAGTACGAACGCCTTTGATGCCCCATTGACAATAAATGCTAAATTTGCGGCGGCGTTCAATAGTGGGAGGGTCACAGTAATACGCCGTGGTGGAGGCTTCGGCGAATCGTCAATGGGCGCGATCCATACTGAATTCTCCTTAAAAAGTCCACGGATTCTCGTAATTATTTGACTTTGCCTGCCTTAAGGAGTGGGTGTCTAGGAAACAGTGAGCAAGTATGCCCATCGGGACCAAGGCCGAGCAACAACAAATCGAACATTGGCCAACCATTCACATCCAATTGAGGACTCAAAGAACGCAGTTGTTGCTCAAATCTCTGAGCGGTAAGAAGCCCTGAAAATGATCTTTTCTTATAAATATTTGGAATAACATCTTACTGAAAAATGTAGCATATTACCATTATCATGGACGAGTTGAAGCAAAAGCACTTTCTCGCGGAATTTATCCGGTAACAAGCGAACCAATGCACCCGCATTGCTCTCCTCACTGTCCCTTGAGACGAGCCGTTCGTCAACAGGAAAAAGACGAAGGCGGGCGATAGTTTGCTCGGACAGACGGGCGAGCTGAGGGGCCAAAAAAGCAGGCATTGAGCCACCTGTGAGAAGAAAAATAATTCAAAGTCATTAAACTCTGTTAAATTCAACCTGAAAACCCGATAGTTATCGTTTGACTGCATTTGCCACGCTCTTCAATTACTGATTTCAGATAGCAATAAAATTGTTCAGTCTGGTTATCGACATTTGTGCTTATTCGCAACTCATAATTTCTGCTGAACATTTGCTTAAAAATTATTTTATAAACAAAAATCATATTCTTTCCTTGAAATTATAAATCCAAAAAGTTTAAAAATGCTATAAAGGCGCACCCACGAAATGTTGACTCAGCCAAAAACCACGAAATACCGACTCCGCCAAAAAAATTTTGACTGACAAATGAGCCGACAAAAAGTGGGATTGACTTTTGTGGTTTCTGTCTGACAAATGAGTCGGCATTTCGTGGGGAGGCGGCTGAGCTTATTTAAAAATTGGCGAAATGCTTAAACTGTACAATTTTTAAATTTCGATAAAATCATCTTTTTCTTCTAAAAATAAAGTAAGAGATTCAAACGAAAAAGGTTTTTTGATACTTGAAATTATAAGTTTTTCTAATTGCTTTAAGAGGGAATTTGTTGTTATTTATAAAAAATGACTCGTGGATCTAGTGCTGGGTATGACCGTCACATAACAATTTTCTCACCGGAAGGGAGGATCTACCAAGTTGAATATGCATTCAAGGCTGCAAACACAGCGACTCTCTCTGCCGTTGGCGTTGCTCTTGATGAAACTGCCGTAATTGCCGTTCAGCGGCGCATTCCAGTAAATATAAAAACCATTAATTCCATGTTAAATCAAGTTTAAAACATTCTCATTTTTGTATTTACCTTATTGACCTAATTTCAAGGATAAGCTGGTGGACCCATCTTCTGTTAAAAGCATTTACAAATTGTCCTCAACAGTCAGTTGCGGTGTTATCGGCATCGTCCGTGGGTTTCTTAATATAGTCGGGCAAATTCTTGTTCATTGTGAAAATTAAGCTGATGCTGTGTTCCAAGTGCGTCGTGCCCAATCCGAGGCAGCCAAGTGGAAATACGAGAATGGCTATGAGATGCCGATTTCTGAACTCGCACGTAAAATGGCCGAGATCAACCAGTACTACACTCAGGTTCTAAGACAATTTTTTTGGTCTTTATTGGTATTGGTAAATATGTCTCATAGGCCCAAACTCGAAATGGTTCAAAAACGGTCTTAAATGCAAATAAATATAAGAAACAAGTAAATTAGGGGCGCGCTATATGTTGACTCTCGAAATCTGTTTTTGAACCATTTTGAGTTTGGGCCCTATAAGACACATTTTCCGTATTTTTATGGTAATTTTTAGGTTGCGGAACTTCGTTCTTTGGGCACTTGTAAGAATTTAATAAGCGTTATATTGGAAAAGTACTCGACCTAATGCTATCTTTATTCAGTAATGCTTATGGTCTCATATGACGACGAAAAAGGCGCTTCGATCTATTCTGTTGACCCTGCGGGCCATTTTATGTAAGGAATTTTTGAGCGAGATAAGTTAATAAAGTTCCGAGCTATTTTTTTAAAGCCCTGTTCGTGGTTACGGCATCGGTGTTAAGCAACAGCAAATCAACAGTTTTTTGGAGAAAAAACTCAAGTCAAAGGATCGCAACTTCGGGGAGGCAGACGTGGTCCAACTGGCGCTTGAAGCACTGCAGACCGGATTAGGCATTGACCTGAAGTCTGGCGAGGTTGAGGTGATTGTGGCAACAAAAGCGGATCCCAAAGGGGCCAAATTGAGCTACAAAGGCATTGAAGATCATCTGACAGCAATTGCGGAGCGAGACTGAAGATAAAACTTTGAAACAAAAATTTTGTGTTTTTGGTTAACTACTCTGTTGCTCTTCATGTATTGATTATTTGGCAAAAAAGTTTAAGCAATTTTCATATCTAAGAAGCAAAACTGCCGGAAAGTCACATTCTTCCACAACGGAAAAGGATGTTTAAATAAATTTATAATGAAATAATGCACAAATTAGGCGATCCTATAAATGCGTGAGGACAGGATAAAAATAACAAAGGCAAAACAAAACCAAGCTGGGGCCATGGTAAGAAGAAGAGTTTGCGTATGGTCAAACTTCACTCGAATGAAGAGGAGCACTTCAAAGACGAGTTTTGCGACTACCGGCGCTTAATACAATACATTAATTAGGGGTGCAATTTTGGCAATCTTAAAGAATGGGTCACCCATATCTATTCATCAGGCACTATTTTTTCATTAAAAGCGGAAAGGTATATTTTGATTCTGCCAATCAGGACCCAAGTTTTTACCCTAAAATAAAAGCAAAGAATGGGTCCGATTGAAAATGTTAGTCTACTAGGTCATTCTATAAAAAATGATCGTTTTTAATACGAAAAGTCATGCAAAAAAAATTATGATATTTTATAATTTGCTAGAATGTCCTCGTCATTTTAACGAAACAAACAAGGGTCTGGAAGACCAACTACTGTGGATAAATGCCTCCCGATTAGCAGGTTGAAGAAGCAGCCGGATACTTCTTGCACTGAATTGTTCGTGGGGCATTGCTCTGTGAAGACGGCATGGCTTTGGTTTCAAAAAACTAGTCCAAAGCCGAGAAGGACCAAGCCTAATGTAACAGAACTTCGGCGCCCCAATTTTGTCAGAAATGTTATTTTCCAATTTTAGTTGTCACTTTTGCATAAAAGCGATCATTTTACGAAACGACCTAGTAAAACCGACCAACAAAAGCGAATGTGGGCCTTGTGCCTTCTCCAAATCTCATCTTCGCATAACGGAACAATGCAAAAAAGAGAATGGCCAAATCCGTAAGCCAAAGGAAGAGAAAGCAAATGAATGAATCAATTCCAAAATCCTTCAATTATGCATTTGTTCATTTAATTTTTCTTAAAAAAACAAACCAGGTAAAGAACTAAAAACACCAGTGAGAAAAAGACAAAGAGCCAAAGGGAAAGAGCCCTCTGGCCAAGACTCATCTGTCCAATCAGAGCTCCTTTTGTAAAATAAAAAGCTTGAGGGATAATGGAATTTATGAATTAAACAAACTTCAAAAAGCATTGGTCTTTTTCGAAATAACCTATTTATTATAAAGCAATTAATTTTACTTTTAGTGAATATGATGTGTATAAATAACCAGTAAATACATACAATAAATTGAAAGTTTTAATTTAGAGGATGAGTAAATGGGAATCCATTGAAATATATTACTTTTAAAAATACAATTACTAATAGTTTATTTGTTGTCGTCTATTGTCGCTATAACAGCATAATCACAGTGGTGGTGTTGTTGCTCGTCTGCCTCTCTTTTTGGGCATTGTCCCTCGTTCCTTTTTGCGCGTCCCTTTCTCATTTGAGGCTCTCGTCTTTGATTTTGTGTTGTCAATTTCTCAGTCGGTTTAGCACAAGTTGATGGAGACCGTTCCAATGTCGAAGAGTTTTTTCGTTGCGTCACCCTTCGGTTATTCGTTGGCGCTTCATTTGTTGGTAAAAAGGTACGAGTCGCCGAGGGAAACTCGTGCTGACAAAGAGAGAGACAATGCTCGGGAAGACGACGACACTAAAGACAATAAACCCAAAAAGTGCTTTAGACCAAATACTACGGTAAATACCCCATTCGTTTCGGGCGGATTCGTTTTTGTCCCCATTCGTTTTTTGTCTATATAATTACGTGTGAGTCCAGACAGTGACAAGTTAGACAGTCCTATACTTATAACACATAAAAAACGAATGGGGGCAAAAACGAATCCGCCCGAAACGAATGGGGGTCCGTCCAATACTACTACTAATAAAAAGTTATTAAACTGGATGTATGTGAAATATGCCTGATTTTGTGGCGAACAACTCGGGCTTCGGCTTTTTGCTGCAGATACAAAGCCTTGTTGATGTTGTTGTGCTAACGAAAAACTATTTGGAGTCTTTTTTGAAGGAGGGATTATCTCGTGATAATCGTCCGGAAAATCAACCAAGCTCAACAAAGTCATTTGCAGGTTATCATCAGCCTAAAATTACTGGAAATTGCTCACCAACAGTATTTGTCAACACCTTTAGCTTTGCATTTTCCGAATGAATGAAGGGAATTGTTTGACGGTTTGTCGGACTTTTTGCTCCGTTGCCACCGCTTCCTGCCGATGCGAGTGACGAACATGGCGAGGAAGAAGACTCCATGATTGTTCCAATAGTTCGGATGCTAAGTTGTTGCTGTATCGGTTTTGTTCCAGCAACACCTCTTTCATCAGTCGTTGTAGATCCGGTTCCATCCTTCGCTTTTGTTGGCTCATGTTGCATCAGCACATAATCACTTTCGTCAGATTCCTTTCTCTCAGCAATTGATTCCACCGTAGTTGCACTAACAATCGGATGGTAATCAATCGTGCCCATTTGGGAATGGTCAGCCGTTGTTGCCACGGTCGATTCGCTGGATTTGGAAGAGGATATTCCGCTACTTGTTGACTGCCTCGACGGTTCTCTGCCAATTGTCACACAACTAGGTGGTGACTTTCCCAATTTGTTTGAATGATGGAGCTGCTTTGCACGCTTTTCCTTGGGTCGCATTCGGATGCTTAATGCCGACCCGTCATAAGTGAGTCGTCGGTGCGGATGTAGTCGGTTTTGTTCAACCAGTTCAGCACATGCCGTATGATTCTTTACGCTGCTGCAGTTACTTCCCCCTTGGAACATTTCAGGCACACTTTGTTTTCGGCCACTTTGGTGCACAGTTTCATAATTTACAGGTGGGGCTTTCCCAATCTGTTCTCGAATCAACCGCTCAGATGGCTTTTCACGACCTATCGAGTCAAGCGCAGATCGAACTCCACTGGACATCATTCCGATGGAAGAATTGCGTGAGTGGAGAGAGGGCAACGAACTCACCGATGGAGATTCGTCACGATCTATAAAGGGTCAAGTTCGAGCCCAATTATATGACACTTCTGACCAAAATCTATCTCAACGTGGTCTTCAGAGTGTGGGTAATACGTACTGCTGCTACACATCGATTTGTTCGCCTCGCAAGTGTTTCTTCGTGAGTTTATCCCATCGATGGAGGACAACTCGTCATCTATTCCCAATGTTCTACGGTTATTAAACGCAGCAGATGAAGCAGTCAGCTTCTTCAGCGATGATTTTATTCTGAAGGGGAAAAGCAAAACAAAATAGGAAGTCAATTGTGCCCTAAACCATCTCACAATGCTTTGCTTCCAGTTGAATGTGCTCTTTTACGCGTTTCGTTCATTTTCTCGTCAGATGGTGTCATGACTTCGCCCATAATGCCAATACTCGCCTTTTTTACCCCATTTTCCATTGAGCCATCTTTGTGAATTACTCTGCCACTGAAATTTGCTTCCAATGCTTCTTTGTGAAGATTCTTTGCGGTTTGTCCGATTTTTGGTTTTTTAAGGTAATTTGGAGGGGAACTGTTTGAGCATGGATGAAGCAGTTGAGGCGAATGGCTCATCTCCGAGCTGGATGGCCCAACTGAGCAACAGGAAAGCGATTGTTCAGCTTGGTTGGGTTTAGAGCCCAAGGAATATGCTCTGGGCGACTCCGTCTCTATCGGTTGTAAGGAAAGATCTGTAGAAGATAATTCATTGCTGTTGCTTGTGCCCAGCGAGGCCCAACAAGACGGTTCGGAACGGTGCGGCACGTAGGAGTGAACTTCCGACAAAGAGAAATTCGGCTCTATGAACAAAAGAATACCACAAATGACAATTTTGATGAGTCGTCGTCTACCTTCAACACGATTTTTGTACGCACCCATTTCAACATAATCGGCAGGAACAGGTCCCACCATTTTTCCATGTTGTTGTGTGTCAGATGAATAGCCGGTGCTACCGAATGAAAATTCTGAAAGGGGTTTTTCACTAATATTTTCGAAATGAACGATACGTCTGTGTGGGGCAGCGGAGGAACTGCTTTTCCTGGACTCGTCCTTTGAAACAGCGGATATTCGACTGCCAACACTTCCTGACGGGGCATTCAGTGAGTAGCCGTATTGTTGCTGCTGTTGTGTCGTATTGCTGTCCGCATCATACAGCGTCATGTAATCTTCGGCACAATCGTAACTCGTATTGGCATTGAAAATTGTGGTGCTTGTTGAAGTCGTTGGCGCTCGTTGAGCAACAGTTTGCCGATTGGCAGAGGCAGTACTTTTTGCGTTGCTGTTGTTTCTGGTGAGACGGAAACCGAGGACTGAACCGACCAAAGAATTACGAGCCGATTGATTGGCAGACGAAGTGAGGTTGGCCAAAGAAGTCGTAGCACATCGACCGAAAGCGTACCGTTTATTCATGGTAAAGAGGACTACTATGGCAACCTTTTCCACTAAATTCAAATGTCATCCCAATATTTCGTGCTGCTGGCGAAGACGGAGCAGTTAATTGGTCCGTGAAATTCGCGGTTGAAGGTCTAGCAGATGCATTTGCTGACATTTTTGCACCAAATCGGGAAGCGAACAGCCCGGAAATGGAAGTCTTTTTAGCAGGAACACCATCAGATCGATTGCGGCCCTAACAAAGGTGGGCCAAGTTAGTCTTACTCTCAAAATTTGGAATGGATAAAAAAGAACTGACCTCGTTCCGCTCGTTTATCCCTTCCTGTTCTTGGTCGTCCCCGTTGTTGCGCTCGTCGTCGTTAGCCACGCGCTGTTCTGGGATTGAATGCAACCCGCTGCTGATCGAATCGGTTCGACATGCGTGTGACGCAGCTCGAAGTGGCTCCAATTGTTGTGAGGGATTAGCATTGATGCCACTGAGACTTCCGTTCGAAGCATAATGGGTTTGACTTTTTTTGATACGACTTGTGGAGTTGGAAGACGCTTTTCGCGAAGCGCTGTTTTCAGCCGAGTCGATTTGATAAGAACAGGTCGACCTAGAGGAATCAGGCACCGTTCCGTGCAACCTGTATAAACAAAACGGTTATACGATTTTTGCGGCCAAGACATTTGCGGCCCCAGCAGAAATCAGACATTTACGGCCCAAATTTATGAGAAATTGTGCGGCCCAAGCCAAAATTGGACATTTGCGGTCCGTATTTTTGTGGCCCATTATTAACACCCAATTGTCAAAATGGGTATTAATAATGGGCAGCAAATGTCCAATTTTGGCTTGGGCCGCAAAATTTCTCATAAATTTGGGCCGCAAATGTCTGATTTCTGCTGGGGCCGCAAAAGTCGCAACACGAATATAATACACATAACGTAATTTATTAAATTAAACTGTAATTTCAAAATGGTGCAGAACACAAATCAGAAAAAACATGGGAATTCTAACCTGAGCTGCGAATTGATCTTCTGCAATTGATTCTGTGTTTGAGAACGCTCTCGATGGGCTCGACTTTTAAGCACGCTTGAACTGATGGTTGGCCTTGAAAATTTAAATTACATAAGTTTAATATAAATTTTTTTTCGTAATTACAAATTTATTTTAATGCCCTGTGCCCTTCGGCGTTCCGATTCCCGCAAATTGAGCTGACTGATCCGTTCGTGTATTGACCTAGCCAATGCGCCATGCTCAGTTGCCATCCACAACTCACCACCACCGATTTCGGAACAGCGACCAATACGAACAAAAAAGAAATGCTCTTGCGTTCCGTAATTGGATACAACATTCAGCTAAATAATGAATACAGTGAAATTTTTCCTAAAAATCCCAAAATTTAAAAAATATTTATGAAAAAAAAGCTAAAATATTGAAAAAGCCCAAAATATTGATGTAAAAAAATAATTTTGCAGTGCAAAAAAAATCCAAAAAGCGTTTTTTTCGATAAATAAATAAGAAATAAAATGGCAAGCAAATTTATTCACAGGATACAAATAATTGCACATTTCAAAATTCTCTGGCAAAAAACTCATTCGGTTGTCAGCCAAAAAAAATAATAATTTATTTATAAAAACAAACAAAAAAAAGTTTCAAAAAATAATTTTAAGATTACCTTTATATTTCAAATTTTCCAAAAATTTTACATTTTTAGGGGTACGTTTTTCAGTTAAGTTGATTCTTAAGAGTGTATTTTTGTGGAAATTTTTGAATTTTTACAAGAAAAGGTCGAAAAATGTCAAAATATTTACAAAATAATGACAAAACCTTAAAATATTAAATTAAATATATTTTTTTAAAACTCCCAAAAAAAAATTTTTTATTTACGAATATTTACGTCCAAATCATAAAATTTAAACGCAGAAATGCTTCTTTTGAGCCCCTTTTTTCTTCAAAGCATATAAGCAAAAAAGAATATTTAAAAAGTATAATACATAACCATAGTTATCATTCTCAAATTTTCATACCGGCAATTCCACGAAGGCACTGCGCTCAAAAGGTTCGGGAGCGTCGACATTTGAAATAGGACGGCATCCAATAGAAAAGAGCAGAAAGGAAGTGCCGCAGAAACAAAGACGACGAAAGCCCAACAGATTAGCCCGCTTCTCCGCCAAATCGTCGTTCTGCGCCTCGGGCTGTTGTTTGGAGTAGTCACATCTGAGTTTTGGTCTCCTCACGATTTGTACATCCCAAGCAGCCTAAGAAAAGTATCGAAGAATATTAATCTCGAAATATTTTAATAAAAAACTAAACTCAATCCCTGATTATGCTGTTAAAAAATAATAAATAAAATTTTGTAGGTTCTATTAAATTTAACACGTCCAATCATTTTTTACAAATGCAATCAAAAAATTTTAAAATTTTTGAGGAAACTTGGCGTACATTAAAAAGGGCCTTCGTCATCCTCATGGTATTAGCCAAGAAAAATATTGCCGGCAAGGAAATGTTCCAGACTTCACAAAATTGAAAATTTTACAACATCTTTAAGAAATGCGCATTCAGTAAACAGCTTTTATTTGTTGAACGCATAAAAAATGGACGCAAAATTTTAAACGGAGCTTAGAAAATGATTGGACGCGTTAACTGGAGCCATATTTCAGATATGTTGGCACACCTCAAAAAATTCCTCACGGAACACCGGCCGGAGAAGCTTGGTGCTTCGACACTCTCGCGACCTTTCCAAGATCCAATCAAACCAAGCGGTTAGGTCATAGTCAGAATCGATAGGACGCACAAAAAACGAAGTATTGGGGTCCATTATGCAAATGCAGTCATCTTTTATTTGAATTGGTTCATTCTAAATTTTATTCATTTTTTAATTCAAATGTTAATTAAATATTACTGCAATAAAAAATAATTAAAGAATAAATTTAAACACAAACATGGATGGACACGTTAAACACGTCCCCGAAATCAATAAGGTGCTTGGCCGGTTTTTTGTTCTTTGCGTCTTTCTGATTTTTATGCACTTCGAACAGAGTTTGTTGGACTGTGACGAAGCATTGCTTTGCACGGCCACTTTTTTTGGTCACCGGGAACACAGCGACCAGCGCATGTCCGGAGATGGTATTTCCAAATGTGGCGGTAGTGTCGAAAAAAGATTTGCGACTTGTGGATGCTGTTGGTGATACAGTGGGAAAAGCGGCACCGCCAATGGCTGTTGTCATTCCAGCGGAAGTTCCGACAGCAGCAGAAAAATGTCGTCTCTTATATTTGGGCGATTTTGATAAATTTCTCAGGAAAACAGACATTTTTTTTTTTTTTTGATTTAGACAAGTCAATTTTACGCGAAAATTAAAGTCATCAAGGAAAAATGTAAAATAGGGGAGAAGTTTTTGTTAGAATAAGTGCAAAAATTAAAGAAGGATTGACGAAATGAGAGGGACAAGACTGACGGAGAATGGATTAACAGCTTAATGCTGGTGCCTTGAATCTCGGATGAAAAACGAAAGGAGCGCGAACTAAGCAACCATTCAGAGGTGACATGTGGCCAATATGTAAAAGTGAAGCATTAATATTGTGTGAAATGGCATTAACAAGTAGACAGAGAACAAAACAGCAGACGATAGAATGAACATGAGACGACCGACACTGCAGTTCCCCACCCTTCCTTTTAATGGAGTGGTTGTGTCTGTTAAGATAAAGCCGCTGGCTTTTTAATGTAATCATTTTCTAAGATTTGGTCTTTTTTTCTTGCTACACTGACCCAAAAAAGTCTTCTGACAAGTACCAAAAAAAAAGAACTGGGCAATTTTTGTAAATAGGTATAAAGTAGCACCAACCCGACTAATTGTAAATATACCTATACAAAAAACATATATTTTATGTTGGAATTAAGTTTTAAAGAATATCCTTTGTGCTTCGATTACCGATGCAATCTTTGGTTATTTTTTTATTGACTTCCTTTTAGCCCGAAAGTGATGAATTTCGTTTTGTCTGATAAAATTCATTCGCAGCGTATTCGCGGTTTTCTTGTTGATATAAATGGTGTACTGTTTGATACTTCCTCAGACGGAGGCAAGGCCATTCCTGGATCAATTGAGGCAGTCAAAAGGCATTTCTCGAATCAAATTTTTATTTTTATTTTGTTATTATAAGACTTTACGAACAAAGTTGTGTACGGTTTGTAAGCAATGAAAGTACTGGGACGCGTGGAGCAATTTGCGAAAAATTGCACCGTCTCGGCTTCGTTGGCCCTCAGCCTAAGCATATTTTCACACCGGCACCTGTTGCTGTTAAATACATTCGACAGCATGGACTGCGCCCTAAATTGCTGGTGCATAAAGGTTGAAGATTTGAATAGCCCTCATTTGTATTTGACAATCATAACATTTTAAAGCAAATCAAGAATTCTCAATGACTAAATATACTAATTTGCAAGATTCTTCGCGTCTCAGATGTTCTTCCCGACTTTGATGAGTTTCTTCACATCCAAACCCCGAATTGTGTGGTGTTAGGCGACGCCGAACACGAGCTTTCCTTCAACAACATGAATAGTGCATTCAAAGTGTTGCTCAACAGCGAAAAACCAGTGCTAATTACACTCGGAAATGGGTTTGATAAACCTCAAAATTTATCGCTCTTAAAAATTTATTTCATTTCTGTTTTGTAACTTGGCTAAACCGGGCAATAAATTTAGAAGGTTTTATCAAAGAGCCGACGAGGGGCCTTGCCTGGACACGGGTGCTTATGCGGCAGCACTAAAATTCGCAATTGACGGCGACGGCAGAAAATGCGAACATATTTCTGTGGGAAAGCCGGAAGAGAGCTATTTTATGAGTGCGATTGAGGACTTGGGATTGTGCAAAGACGAAGTGAGAAACTAACAAAACATTCAAATGGAAAATGGAAGTCCTTTTTTTTAATAAAGGTTGTTATGATTGGAGACGATATTCAATCCGATGTGGGCGGCGCTCAACGGGTCGGCATTTGTGGCGTTCAAGTTCGAACGGGCAAATGGAGGTGTGCCAAAGAATTTTACTTATAGTAAATTATTATATTGTGCCAAACTAAAAAGGCACAATATTTTTAGAGAGAATACCTACATATTTGCTCATGTAGAAAAAAATGACAAAAATAAACTCGAAAAAAGCATTAAAATTATTTAAAACTAAATTTGGTTTTAAAAAAAATAAGGCAACACTCGTTCAAGACATTAAAAATATTTCCTTAATACATGAAAAATAAGAAAAAAAAGATGAAATTTTAAATTCTTTTTTCACTATTTAACTGACTTTTTAGCACATAAAAACATATTTTGAGTTTGTGGCACATAAACAAGCGTCAAATTTTGGGATTTTGGCCAAATTTTTGCTTGTAGCCAAATTATTAATAAAATGCATTGAAATTTTAAAAAATGAACATTTTCATCGTTGCACAAATATAAAATCCATTTCGACGAAAAGTACTTATTGAACAAAAATTCTTCGGAAAATGCCTTCAAATATATTTAAAGTTTTACTGTTTTAGCAACTTTTCTTCGTTCAGTTTTTATCGCATGCGATCCCTAGTCATTATACTATAACAAAATTTTATTAATTGAAAATTAAATATTGTACATTTTAGAACAAAACTGCCCAATAAAATAAAAATTATTATACAAAATTATTCAACAATAAGGCCTCAATGGGAGCAACACCCGACAGTGAGGCCGGACATGGTGGCGGCAAACCTTCTCGAAGCAGTGTCCATCCTCCTAAATCAGAAAGAACAATTGCTCAACTGATTTAATACAAAAGACACAACACATAGTTCAAAGGACTTTCGTTGTATTTTTTGACAATATTAACCGTAATTTCAATTATTCAATAAAAAATATTGCAATAATAATATTTCTTTTTGCAGCACTGTGTAATAGACTTACAGTTGCAATGAGGGAAAGTGCCACCATTTTGAGTCTTACCAAATTGAAAGGCATTTTGTGGACAACGCTTTGTCCCGTGGGCGGGGGGGGGGCGATAGGGACCACCGCATCGGGAACGGTCCGTCGAGCGTAATGAGTCCATTTTCCTCCCCACTAATACATCCGTGCCCAAATGTGTCCAGGTGAATGCTTTGGATGGATTTGGTCAGAGAGGGCGTCCATTGCCTTTTGTTCCTCTTTTGTTTGTCAAATTTGGAGGGGGAGGACAAATAGCACTCACCTTGTTGCCCCGTGGTTACGGTAATACCAAATGTGGTGGGAGGGAGGGGGGCGTGGTGAGTGAGCATTAAGGAAAAGTGAATTATGGGGGGGGGGGGGGGGGGGGGGGAATGCCACCACTGAGTTCACCTTTAAAACCACAACATTTCCTTGAAAACGAATGAAATTCCATGGACTAAAAAAATTTGAATTTTACTTCGATTTTTTTTTTTGCCATTTCCGTTTTTAAGAAATTCATTCGCGACAGAATATTATTCTTTTTTACATTTTCATTTTAAAAAATTTCAATATTTATAAACAAAATTAATCTTGTAACATCAGAGTCTACAGTGTTCGCATAACACCAAAATGCAAGGTGGGTGTGTGTTGAACGGTAATTCATTCAATATTTCATTTTTTTTTGCTAATCATTTGGGTAGTTTTTCAGTTACTTACGCTGCATTTGGGAGTTTTTTGAGTAGCGATGAAGCTAATTTTAAAAAAGTTATTTTTTCTCAGACGCGCCTATAAGTACCGCTCCCAATCCTTGTAATTTTTACAAAAACGAGCTTTTTTGGCCTGTCAAATGAAGTTTTAAAATTTCCATCGGGTATCTCTGAACAAATATGTGTTGTTTGGGACATTGGCTCAAATTAAAACGAATTAACGATTGTGGACCCTCCGGCGATGCACCGAGAGCTTCGCATCTACTTAGCCTTTGAACTTTAAACAAAGGTCCGCATTTTCCTTAAAATAAATAAAAGACTCCGCATAAATCCGCAGTTCTAACAGTAGGGATAACTCCCTTGCTGCTGTCCATCTTTTGTCCCCCCGCGGGGCTTTGATAAGTTTCTATTCTGAATCCCTTACCCCCTCCCTCCTCCCCTTCCCCTCTCTGCCCCTCCCCACTCGCCCTCTCTCTCAGGGATGTCATCGCCAAAACCCAAAAACCCGGCACGCGAGTTAAAAAACCCGGCAAAATTTTCCAAAAACCCGGCAGACATTCAAACAATATATTTATCACCAGTTTTCACCTGTTTGAGCAAATCAGGACGTGAAAGAAAGTAATTGTGAGCATTCGTACACGCAAAATTCGAATTGAATTTGATAGAAATAAGTGAGTTCAAGAGAGGAATGCCCATTCTGTTTCTCTCATCTGTTCTGATGTTTTGGAAAACAGAAAACACTGATTCACAAAATGCAACAAAAAACCTCATTTTAGAAAATTTTATTCAAAAAGCGAAAAAACCAAACAGTAAAAGGGGGCCGGTGGTGCCGATAGGCGCCACCGGGAAAATTTTTGGGAATTTGCTAACGGATTTGGGCCTAAAAATTTGGCGTAATGTTCACCGAAATTCAATAAAATTAACTAAAAATAAGAAACCCGGCAAAATAAGGCAAAAACCCCGCAAATGCCGCGTTTCTAGGGCAAAATGGCATTCCTGCTCTCTCTTCCTTGTGTCCATCCTGAACTCCTTCCCTCCTCCCCCTTTCCTCTCTGCCCCTCCCTACTCCTCTCCATCCTGAACTCCTTCCCTCCTCCCCCTTTCCTCTCTGCCCCTCCCTACTCGTCCTCTCCATCCTGAACTCCTTCCCTCCTCCCCCTTTTCTCTCTGCCCCTCGCCTTCCGTGCCATTTTGTGTTGTTCTGCCCTTTCACCTCGCCTCCCTTTCCCCAAATTCATCCTTAATTAGCGCCAAATGTGCTCAAATTTCGCCGCCGATGAATAAACTCTGAGCCCATCCCATCCATTGAGGTCGATCAGCTCTTTCGGCTGCCCTTTTGACTTGTTTTTATCCATGCGATTTTACCGAATGGGTCAGGGTCATCCATTGGCCATTGGGAGGTAAGGGACACGAAAAGGAGGACAATTTTCTGCAAAATCAGCTATTGGTTAGAGATTCATAAAAAAAAGGAAATACAGTCATTATAAAGCAGGGTTCGTAATGGGTTAACTCATTTCAAAGGACATAAGGGGGAGAATTAAAAACTAAGTGAATTAGAGTAAAATTTGAGAAAATCTAAGGTAAAAGGGGTCCGGTGGTGCCGATAGGCGCCGCCGGGGAAATCCTTGACAATGTGGGTCTGATCTGCTAATGGATTTTGGCTTAAAAATTAAGATTTTTACATTTTTGGGCAAAAAGCCGTTTTCAAAGGACATCTTTGAAATAAAGGACGCTTCAAATTTTCAAAGGATGAAAGCCAAAAATAAAAGACGTCCTTTGTAAAAAAGGACGGATACGAACCCTGGTATAAAGGCTGTCTTGTCCAACTTTTCCTTTTTGTAAATCCCTAATTGAACAGGATTTATTTCGCATACTTTTTTCTTTGTCAATTGAAAAAAAATTGTATCTTTTGAATGAAACTTTTTCAAAGTCTATTAATCGTATTGATTTCTATCAGATATACATTTGATCCGGACTCTCCCGTCAAATATTTGGGGTCAAAGCCAAATTATTTATTTTTTGTCCTAATTTGCTTTCCTAAGAGTTAAAGTTTGTACTCTCTCACCAACAGCTGCTAAAGTCCATTGGGGGGGGGGGGAGGGTAACGAATGTTTGGCATTCGGCTAATTGTTAGGCTCACAATTGGTTCATTCGTCTTCGGCATATTTCCCCTCCCTCCGCCTTCCCTTTTTGGCCCCTCCCGCCGTCCTTTTCTGCTTCTGATCCTTCCGTTCGGCCTTTCCATGAACACAATATGTGTCTGTCTGTCTTTCTGTCTGTCCCATGTCCTTTCCTCTGTTAATCCTCTCCCCCCCCCCCCCCTAATCCTTCCTCCCCCTTTGTCTCCCTTTGTGGCCCGGGGGTCAATTAGCTTCTATCTCGCATTCATCCGCTATCCCCCACCCCCAAAAAATCCTCCGATCAAGAACGATGCCGCCTTATGAATGTAAGATTAATGAGTGCTAATCCCTCGCCCTGGAGGGATGTTTCCCACTCGTTGCCCACGGGCGGATAAACCGCCCCTGTGGGCTGTTGCGCATCCCAATTTGACAAAAATAATGTCACCACCACCCTTTATTAATGAGCACCGCTTTCTCCGTTAGACCACCGAATGACTTTAATGACTAAAAAAGTGAGATGCCAAAAAATGAATCTAAACAAAAATATTTTATAAAAGATGAATTCATAGCGCAGACAATTAAATGTTTTGTTCATTTCGACTCGAGGTTCTTTTCAAAATGTAAAGCAGAATTCAATTAGTCCATTTCAATTTTCTATTCTTTGCCTTTTTAATCCAAAAATATTTCATTAAAAAGGGAAAATAAATTTGATGAGAAACAAAATTTTGCGAGAAATGCACTGATGGATGGTGGTGGCTGAGTGAGTGAGTTGACGAGTTGGGCACGGACGAAGGAGGGGAGGGGGAGAGAGAGGGGTTAATGATGTTAATTGCTCCTCCCCGGTGATTTGTCGCGTCATCGTCTCCCAATTCTGCTGATGAGAATGATGATTTGCTGGGGGGGGGGAAGTTGACGAAGACGGACGGACGGAAGTGCCGTGCCGTGGGTGGATGCATGGTTTGACCAAACTTGTCCTTGAGCAACGTTTGCGCTTATCAGATGCTCGTGACATTTTTTGTTAAGAGTAAACGGTGACGGGAAGAAAGCATACTGTAAGTCCGAGGTTCCGCTTCCACTTTGTCTCAATGCTTTTGGGTTTTACACTGTTTTTAATGGCGATTTATTCAAATATTCTCTTAATGCATTTTATTACACCCAATGGGCATTTCCAACGGTTTTTTCAATTCCCTCACTTTTCGCTTATTAATGGGTGCCTTTTCCTACTGTATGTTACAGTATATGCCCCGTTTTGAATTGCCAATTTTAAGTATGGTCAACAGTTGTTACCAACTTCGGAACTGTTCGTTTATAATTAAATTTATTATTGCATTTGTTTCTTTTTGTCCCTTCATTTTACCATTTTCCCTTAAAATGCCATCTTTCGAATATGCCAACAAACTCTCCCATCATCATCATCCCATCAATTGCTTTTCATTCTCTTAATCCCTCGGCATTCAACTGACCTCGAAGGAATGGAAACCAAAACATCGACTGGGCAGGGAAGAGAGGGGGGAAGGGGGGGGGACGGTCAGTCACATCATTGGCATTCTAAAAATTTGAGTGAGGCGGGGGGGGGGGGTGGTAAAACGACAGAGTCCATCTCTTAAAAAGCCATACTTTGTCAACCGAAATTGGGGGATGGGCCCGGGTTAGAACACTTGAACCCCGGAAAATTTAAAAGTTTATTTATTTAAACTGAGTCTAGCTAAAGTAATTAGTGTGTAGTTTCTGTTTTATTATTAACTATTTTGTTAAAATTCGAAAAATGAAACCGCCAAAAACACTTTAAAAAAAGTTAGTTTATTCGATTATTTCCATTTGCTTATTTATTGCTTCTAAACTTAAAGAACTTCCGAAAGATTATGAGATTTGTTAACAAAAGATATGGTATTTTAAGTGAGCCCGGGCTCAAAGAACCCCGACCCCGGAGGGGCCCAACAATCCTCCCCCTCCCATCTCCTTCCTTGTCCCTCCTCCCTGCCCGCTTCCCTTTTTCCCCCTCTCCTCTCATCACTCATTGTCCCTCCTTCGTCTCCGCTCACCTCTCCCTTATCTCATTACCCCCTCTCACTCCCTGTTCCTCCTTCCTCTTGGCTTACCTCTCCCTTTTCCCCCTCTCCTTTCACCCCTGTCCGTCTCTAAGTCACCTTTGTTGTCATACCCCTCTCTCTCTCTCTCTCCTCCTCCTTCTCTTCCATTGTCTCTTCCCCTCTCCCATCTTCCCTATTCCTTTCCCGCCGCTTTCTGTGCCCCCTTTACGTGTACTTTTCCTTTTGATGTTTTAAAGGCATGGACGGATCTTACCAACCATCCTTCCCCTTGCATTTCTCCAATTTGTCGTCTATAATTGGATGTGTATGATCATTGACGAGGTGCCCATGCCCACCGCAGCCCCTGCCCTCCCCCCTGCCCCCCCCCCCCCCCCTCCCTCCTATCGCCGATGGCTTCGCTCTTTTCGCAGCCCATTCGGGTAATTGCGATGGCAAAGGGTGGGCGGATGGATCTAATTGAGAAAATTGACGAACAGAAAAGTGACAGAAGAGAGAGAGAGAAAGACATAGAGAACTCAGCAATAGAGAGACATTAGACGGACAGACACAGAGCGATGACAGCGGGGCATACGGTAATCGCCAGGGGGAAGACGTCAGGGGGAAATGTTGGGTGAGGGGGGCACGGGGAGGGGAGGGGGCGGGGGAGAGGGAGGGAGGGGGGAGGGAGGGGGGAGGGAGGGGGGAGGGAGGGACTGTCGTTGTCGGAGGATGTTCCGTTTGTTCCCCGCTTTTCGCCGCCGTTCGGCTTGGTTCGCTTCTCTCTGTTCATCAAAAGCAAATGAAATTTTTAATGATTTAATTTTACAAATTCGTTAAAATTTTTTGCATGGTTTGGCACACAATTATTATAAACTGTTGTTCTGGTAGCAATAATAATTATTATTCGTCATTCACCTTATAATATTTCAACTAACTTTCTGAATTGCGTACAATGCGCTTTTTCCTTTCCTTTTGTGATGATATGCTTTTCGTGCTCGCCCTCCCCCGCCGTCTAGTTTTCCCCCTTTCCCTCCTCCCCCTCTTCTCCACCCCTTCCCTCCTCCCTCCCGCTTCCCTCGCCTCTTTCCCCCTCTTTTCCCTCTTTCCCCTCTCTCCCACCCCTCCTCCTTCTCTCCCCTCTTTCCCCTCTTTCCCCCCGTTCCCTCCTCCCTCCCGCTTCCCCTTCTGCTTCCATTTGTGCCCTCCTCCCTTCCCTCCCCTCTTTCCCCCTATCTCCCACCTCTGCCCCCTCTGTCCCGCCTTCCCTCCTCCTGCCCCCTCCCTCCCTTCCCCTCCTTCCCCCTCTCTCCCATTTCTTCCCCTCTCTGCTGGCCCCTCTTCCCCCCCCCCCCCTTTTCCACCACCAAGGCCAACGCCGTCCCTCCCCCTCCCCCTCCCCCTCCCCCTCCCCCTCCTCCTCCCCCGTCCAAAGCATGCAACGATTTTTGTGCGTTTTTCGACTTTCTCACAACTGCGAGGGATGAATGGGGATATTCATTCGGAACCATTAACCAGTTCAGTTGTGTGTGCTCCATCCGCCCACCGCACCGTTTTCCTTTTAAATTTCATTCCGAGCACATTGTCTTTTTGCAATGGTCACAAAACCGGGGGGGGGGGGGGGGATTGAAAGGATTGGATTAATGGGGATCGGAAGAATTTGGGAGGACTAAGTGGGCGGGGGGGGGGGGAACGATCCCACCCAAGTTGGGCAGGGCAATGACAATATTTTGGAGGGCAGACAAATTCAAAAATTTAATCGACAGAATTTTTGAAGGATTTTCTCATGTGCAATTCCAACAGATGAATATTTGTTATATGTTAGTTTTTAAGTAATAAATTGAAAAATTAAAAGTCTTTTCTATCATTATGACTTTTTTTCCTTATATTTTTTGCTATTTTTTTCATCCAATTTTTTGTGCAAAAACCAAAAATGTCAAATTTTCTTCTTAAAAAGTGCCGCCAATGCATTTGTTTTTCTTTGTCGTTCTGTTAGTGTACTGTTTTTTTGCACATTTATTTTCGGATGGTGCGACGGAAGAGAAACACTTGAGACATTGGGCGATTGGTTGGCAATGCTCCGGGCCAATCCTTCGCTTCCCCCGCAGGTGTCCCCCAATTCATTCGGCCTCAACTGCCCACCCCACCCCTCTTCCGTTCATTCATGCGGCAATTCAATTGTCTTCCGGCCGGCATCTTCCGCGAGACGGGTGCCGGTTGATTGAGTGCCAAAATTGGATGGGTGCCATTGATGGGGCGGAGATGGCCGATGAGATGGTGGTGGTGGGGTGGGGTGATGAGGGGTTTCAATGACTCCCCGCGCGAGGACCGTCGTTCTCCGCCGAATGCAAAATTAGCGGTAGTCGTCCGTCTCGGATGGGGGGGGACAGTGGTGAAAATTTATGAATAATTAGCGGAATTGAGCCAATGATTGTTTTCTTTTTTGAAAATTGTGAAGATAAAATTGGGCTTTTTGGTTAATTAGTGAAGAAAATAAAAATAAAACATTAAGACATTTTAAAAAAGGAATTGACAAAATGCGATTAGCCAAAGCACTGGGCCTTTAGGCTATTTGCTCAAATTTAAAATTTAAATGTAAATTTTCTAAGAAATTTGGTTAAAGTAAGAAAAGGAAAGATTTTGCGGATGGAGGGGGGAGGGGAGGGCGAGTCGGGACGCTTTTGCTCTCCATTCTCCTCACTCGAGAATGTCAAATGGATGCCGGGGGCGGAGAGGGGAGGAGAGAGAAGGGAAAGGGAGAAAGGACCGTACTGATTGCGTCTCGGGGCGGGGGGGGGGAGGGGAGGGTGAGTGAGTAGTCCCTCCGCTTCCTCCTCCTCTTCGCCCTCCTCCTCCGTTTGCTGTTCTCTGACAACGACGACAAAGGGCGGGTCCGCCCCCTCCGCCCCTCCCCCCGTTTTGGTGCTCCTCTCATTATCAGGGGAAGGAAGCCCGCCCCCTCGGCGCTCTCCCTGCGTCCGCCCACCCCTCTCTCCCATTTCTCCCCGATTCCGCTCCACCGATGCCATCCCCTCCGCCCCGAATTCCTTCCTGGCTGCCAATTTTCCAATTCATTCCACCCAAATGCACGTTTTTGTCCCCCAACATAGCCTCCCCTCCTCTTTCTTTGCTGTACCCCCGCGTTGAACCAACAAAAATGGTTTAAGGGGAGGTGAAATTCCGTCGTCATCAAAATTCCACCCAAAATGTGCCCATCCATGCGGCTCAAAAGTGATTAGCAAACCCCGGGAATGTTAATGTAGGCACTAACACTAATGCCACTCGGTCATCTGGCCTCTGTGCCGTTGGCACAATGCTTTTCTGCCCCAGCCCCGCCCTTCCGGCAACTTCCGATTGACGGGGATTTTATGCCCGCATGATTCGGCCATCCGGTTAATTCCCCGCCCTATCATGGACTTCCAACCGACCACAATTCCGCCAAATGCTCCCCAATGAAAATGTTCTTGCGCTTGAGCGGATCCCATCAATGCGTGGAATGAAAATGGGATAAGAGAGCGGATGCCGGGGGGGGGGGGGCGCGGAAAGGATGAAAAGGGGAGGGGAAGAAAATGAAAGTTGGGAAAAGAAAGGCCCAAGGGGAGGATTAATAAGAGAATGGCCAATGACATGTGCAACTGATGAGGAAGGAGGGGAAGAAAAGGGAATGAATTAAAGAATACGGAGGGAGGAGAGAAGGGGGAGAGGGGGATGGAAGGGGTGCCGTTGTTGTTTTGAAAGTAAAATGGAGAGAGAAGACATGGAGAAATGGCAAATTAAGAATGCCAAGTGCAAATTTATCATTGCGATTATTTTAATTGGGTGTTAATGAATGCCTCGATCATTGCCATGTCTTTGTTCTGTGATTTTGCCATTGTCGCCTTTCAGGCCCTTCCACCACAACTTCTTCTTCTTCTTCCGCTTTGAACAGCTCCAACTCGGTCCCTTCTCAGCATCCGTCCTCGTCCTGCACCACCTCAACTTCCTCCTCCTCCACTTTCCCTTCTTCGTCCTCTCTGCTCAAATACGGCTCTCCCCATCAGTATCAGTCCACTGGGTACCCCCACCACCATTTCGCGCATCCCCTCGGGCAGCAAAGTCTGCTCAGTCTGAACATCGACATTCAGCCAAGTGGACGCTTTGGCATTGACGGCACTTCAGGAAGTGGGCATCACATTTTGGACATAGGTAAGTGGGCCTTTGTGATGCCATGCCAACTTCGGATTGGCATTAGTGTGGTGATGACAGGCATCGCTTATTCCATTCATTGAATTATTACAATTTGCCCTGGTTCAATTGTTTAGGCTTTTCCCAGCAGCAGCATCACATGTTGCAAAGTGCGCTGCTTCAGCACCATGACCAGGCGGCGTCCGCCTTCCTCCACCACTACCAGCAACAGCAGCAGCACAACCACCACGGCAACGAGATGAACTCGGCACAAATGCTGAAGCGTGACCCGTCCAATCAGTCCATGGCACCGTCGCCCGGCTCGCGAGGTAAAGTGCCGTCTCTGACATTTTCGCATTGCCAAAACTCATTCATCCTGTGCTCTTGCCTTAGACAATGTCTTGACGTTTCGAAATGCCTTCGAATGAAAGACATTGGAAAAGCGTTACGGCAATTTGGACATTTTACGATGAGAGAGCTCATCAGCAGTATTTAGGGGCATTGCCCGACTGCTGATGGATGAGGTGAAGTGAATTCCCCGGAGAGTCACTCTGATGGGGGCAAACAGAAATTAATTTATGCGCCCTTAGGGGACGAAATGGCGGGGGGGGGGGGACAATGGACAGTGACGGGGGAGGGATTAGGTGAGAAGGGCCATGGATAGGAAGGAGAAAAGAGCGGATCTGTCAGTTGCAAGTGCCAATTTGAATTTGGCGGTTGGCACAACGAAAAAAAGTGAATGGAAATTTTTCAAGTTCTTGTTTTTAGTAGGTATTCATAGTTGTTTTTTTTGCCTTTTTTTCTTTTTACAATTATTCAATTGGACAATCTGTCGAAATGTGACAATTCATCCAAATGACATATTTTTGTCGTCATCATCAGCATAAGTTTTTGTTTTACTTCCCATCAATTTCGCCATTCTTCTCGGAGTTTGAAAAAGTGTCAATGGCGATGGTTTTTCGACGATTATTGGCGGAGGAAAAGAGCGACGAAAAGGCCATCAAAACGATGAAACGGTCGGCCGACGGCGACGATTGGATTGAGGGGGAGAGGGGGCGGTTGGGGGGGGGAGGGGGGGGGGGTAGCGATAAACGACGGAGGATTAAGAAAATGGAGGAGGGGAAGAACACCCAGGGGAGAATGAGGGGAAGGGGAAGAGGGAAGGACGAGAGGAAGAAGAACAAGGTTAAAGTAGCAGAGAGGAGAGAATGATGATGAACGGTGGAGAAAGAAGAAGAGGAGGAAGATAAAAAAAAGAATAAAAGGGGGAAGAAAAAGAGTGAAGAGAAAGAAAGATAAAGAAGGGAACATAAAAGGGGTAAGAAAAAGAGGAAGAGAGAGGAGGGAAAAAAAGAAAGAGAAAAAGAGTGAAAAGAGAAAGAAAAAGAGGGAAGAGAAAGAAAGATAAAGAAGGGAACATAAAAGGGGTAAGAAAAAGAGGGAAGAGAAAGAAGAGGGACAAATGGAAGAAGAAAAGAGAAATAATGATATGAAAGGAAGAATAAGCAGACAGTAAGTAAATAAATGGTAGGCGAAGGGGTGTCCATGGGCCATTCATTCATTCGCTCATTCATTCATTGTTCTTTCGTTTGTCATTAGTCCCTTTCTTGACGTGTTGTTCTTCGAATTGTTTGCCCGCTGAGATGGCGGAGAATTAAAGGAATCATCCTGAACAAATTATGGAGGGAAAAGACAATGACAACGGAATGAAGGCGATTTGAAGAATGGGAATAATGTAATGAAGAGGGGAATACAGTATGATTAGTTGAACGGAAAAGGAACAAGGATACAGTATTATAAGGGGAAGCGGAAAGAGAGGAAAAAGGGAGACAGAGGGGGAAAATGACGGAAGGGAGAAAAAGAGGGAAAGGGGGAGGGAGGGAGACAGAGGTGGGAGACGGGGGGAGGAGTAGAGGAGGGGGAGGGAGACAGAGGTGGGAGACGGGGGAGGGAGGCAGAGGTGGGAGACGGGGGGAGGAGGGGTAGGAATGAGAAAAGAGTGAGGGGAAAGGGGGAGGGAGACAGAGGTGGGAGACGGGGGGAGGAGGGGTAGGAATGAGAAAAGAGTGAGGGGAAAGGGGGAGGGAGACAGAGGTGGGAGACGGGGGGGAGGAGTGGAGGAGGGGGAGGGAGACAGAGGTGGGAGACGGGGGGAGGAGGCGTAGGAATGAGAAAAGAGTGAGGGGAAAGGGGGAGGGAGACAGAGGTGGGAGACGGGGGGGAGGAGTGGAGGAGGGGGAGGGAGACAGAGGTGGGAGACGGGGGGAGGAGGCGTAGGAATGAGAAAAGAGTGAGGGGAAAGGGGGAGGGAGACAGAGGTGGGAGACGGGGGGAGGAGTGGAGGAGGGGGAGGGAGACAGAGGTGGGAGACGGGGGGAGGAGGGGTAGGAATGAGAAAAGAGTGAGGGGAAAGGGGGAGCGGTAGGGGTCAATCCGTCTGAGCTAAGTTTAGACTCGATAACTTCTTTTTGAAGCTGACCAAGTTGAACAAATTTGGTTCCATTCGAATGCTCCATGTTTTTTGATGCTTTCATTAAGCCATTGTTAAGCGATTTAATAACGCACCAAAAAATTACAATTTAAAAATTGCAAAAATGTCGGTTTGGTCAGTTTTCTATCGATTAGTAATTGATTTTATTTTGAAAAACTACTAGAGCTCTTGAAGAAAGAACTTCAAATGATACCAAATTTGCAGAAATTTGATCAAGTAAGAAAAAGTTAAGAATTTATTAAGTTGGCTCAGACTGAGTTTAACCGGGGGGGGGGGGGAAGGCCGAGGGGGAGAGAGTGCGGGGGCGGCAGAGATAAAAATCCGAAATTTAATTAATTACTTTGAAAATTTCTGTAAGGCTTTGTTTATTTAATTTTGCTGATGTATTTGAGCCATTTTGAAAAAGTTGGTCCGAAAATAATATTTAAAAATTTGTTAGACATTTTAACAATGATTTTTGGGTGCCAAAGGGCGACGGATGCCAAAAACAAAGGAAACAATGGCAATTTCGAACTTTGTTTTTATTGATGAGTTTGTATGATAATGTGTGCCATTCATTTCTCTTTTACTTCCAATACCTTTTTGGAAGGTCACACCGGCACCAATCAGTTGGGTGGCGTCTTCGTCAACGGAAGGTGACGCCCATCGGCCCATTTGTCATTTGAATTCATTCTTTTTTAACTTTTCAGACCCCTTCCCGACCATATTCGCCAGCAAATCGTCAACTTGGCCAAGGATGGCATGCGCCCTTGCGACATTTCGCGCAATTTGCTCGTTCGTTGGGGGGAGGGAGCAAAGAAATGGCCCGCGAAATGGACGACACTCTTTTGTGAACCCCTGAAGGAATGGGAAAACAAATAAAAAAAACCCGACACTTTCTGATAGCGAAAAAGAAAATCTTACAGTAATACGTCATTCTGTTACCATATGCCTGTAATTTGCCATTTAAAATGTGAAAGTTCACAGTTAAGGTGTCGAACGGATGTGTTTCAAAAATACTTGCCCGCTTCTACTCGCACGGCACCATCAAACCGCGGGCAATTGGAGGGTACGGTAGAAGGCGAGTTACAAAAGGAATAGTAACGGACTTTTTAAGTTCAAAGCCTCGAGTGGCGACCAGAGAAGTGTGCGATAAAATAAAGGTGCAATATTGTCATTTTATGCAATTGGACAAAAGGCACACAAAAACGGACGGATCAATCGCAAATTTGGCATTTTGTTTCGCCTTTTGTTTTGCTCAATTTTCCGCTTTTTTCGTTTCCCTGCCAATCCCCCCATTTTCAGCTGTACAAAGATGCGCAGCCGTCCATTTTCGCGTGGGAAATCCGAGAACGGCTGAAACAGGACAAAGTGTGCACGGACGAGACACTGCCAAGTGTGGGTGGCCAACTCAGTCCCCCAGCATCGGCTGACCATCCGTTGCCCCTTTTGTTCAGGTTTCATCCATAAATCGTGTGCTTCGATCCATCCAAACGCGCAAAGACTCGACAGGCGCCTTAGCCGCGGGCGCTTCGATGGACAATGCCGGCGCAGTGAGCACGGCAATGGCCATGCAAAACGAACTGTTCAGGACGGGAATAAGGTGAGGGGGGGGGGGTGGGAAGTCGGGAGAAAAGAAACAATAATTGACTGATCAGCGGAAGAGATGAAACGAGTCGCAACAATACTCGAACAGATTCACAACAATACTCGAACGAACCCAAATTCGGACAGCACTTCCCCTCTGAAAACTCACTCTGATCGCCTCTTCTCCCCAGCAGATATTGGCCATACGGCTGGTGCCCTTCACAGATGGCCGCATTGCCCAATGCCATGCAATTCCCGAACATCTCCGGCACAAATGTGGCCGGGCAGTGTCTGGCGGCGACCACCGCAGCTTCATTCTTTCAGACCAAAAAGGAAGATGTTGCTGGTCAGTTTGATCAATGGGTGCTTAACGAAGAGAAGCAATTAAAATAAGAGGGGACCCTTTTTGTTGTGCTATTCCATTAAAAAATGCTCAGTTCTATCTTTTCGGCACTTTGTCCCTTTTTGTCAAAATTCGGCACTTTCTTTTGCCTTTTCCTCCCAGCGTTGTCTCATTCTCCCCCCTCCTCCCCCCCCGGTGCTTTTCACCTGCCATGCCAGCCACTCTGTTGGTGTCCTCTACTGAGTCACGTCAATATTATGAAGAATTGAAAAGGTTTTAGCGTCTTCGTTCTGTCGATTGAGTGACAGTTGCCCCCCCCCTTCCCCCGGGGCGTCAGTTTGCCCTCCTGAAATGTGTCCTTCGTTGCCCTGCGGGAGTATGACGACTCTCATCAGAGGTCAGTCAGCCAACCCTTCCCCCTCTTCCCCCGCTCACCACGGTTCGTCACCAGCGGCAACATTCCCTCCTCCCAATGCCCCAACATTGGTCCTTCCTCTTTTTTCCTTTCTGTTCAGTTTTTGCCCCATTTCCGACCAAAAGAGGCGATCACTGATCTGATCACTCACAATGTTATTATCAGTGATCACGCAACCGTTTCCTCTGACGTATTCGCTTTTTTATTGCATTTAAAAAACCACAATTTTTTCTCATTAAAATGCGTTGCGTTCGTTTCCTTTTGCCCGTGGTACTGTACTGACAATCTGTGGACACTTCCGAATTCGGTCTCCGAACGCACAAAACATCTCTTCGTCCATTTTTTCACCACTTCCGTTGAAAACTCTTCTTCTATTTTTGCTCAACTGAGTGATTCACTCCTTCCGCGCTCCATCCATCACTTTTTTGTGGTGAATGAACAAGAAGGTCCCTCCCTCCCTTCCTCTCTCTCTCTCTCCCTCTCTCCCTCCCCTCTCCCTTCCTCTCTTCCTCCTTTCTCTCTCTCTCTCTGCCTCTCTTCCTCCTTCTCTCTCTCCCTCCCTTCCTCTCCCTCCCTCTCCCTCCCTCTCACTCCCTCCCTCTCTCCCTCCTCTCCCCTCATCCATCGGCCGCCGAAGTGCCAACACTGATTAGAGTAAAGATACTTGGATGGGAGAGCTTTGTTCGTTCACCAGTGGGGAGTGGTGTTTCCCCCCTCTCCCTTCCTTTCCCCCTCCCCCCCCCCTCCCCCTCCCCTTTCCCCGCTCCCTCTCCTCCCCCCGCCCTTTCTTTCTCTCTCCCCTAATTTCATTAGCAGTTTGATCAAGCGTGAACTAACGGTTCGCGCCGGGGTGCGCCAGCTGCTCTAATGCTGCTGCTCACCGCTTGTTGTTGAACACATTTTGCGGTCGGGCGGGCGGGGGATGTTGATCAGATCAGATGATGGATGGTATTTGTGGGAGAAAACCAAAAATGGGGGGGGGGGGCGGAGGGAGGGGCAGCCGTTAAACAACGCACGGACGGACAAACTGACGCTGATTAATGAGAGAGGGAGTGACTTTGAACAACACGAGAGGGGGGGGGGGGCGGGAGGGGGGGGGGGCAAAACCGCGCGAGTTTGGAACTCGTAAAAAGAGGGGGGGGGGGGGGGGAGGCAAGCGTATACGGTAGGCACCGAAGGGGAGGGAGAGGTTGATTTTAAGGAGCGCAATTCCGATCGGATAGACTCAGATCAACACGGCCGTCCCTTTCTCGCAAATTCCTCCTCTGTTTTTGACATGGGGGACAGTGTCCGCCGTCTCGAGGTCGCGCTGCTTGGGCCCGTCCATCAGACTTTGCTTTTGCGTTGGCCCTTCGGCTCTCTTTCCAACGGCCCATCTCCCTCCTCTTTCCAATGGTTCCGATCAAATTATCACCTAAACATAATTGAATTAAAGCTATTAACCTAATCTCTCGACGCTTAATCAAATAAAGAGTGAAGGGGCGCCAGAGGGGGAGGGGACCACCTCCTCCTGGCAAATTGATTAGTTCAAATTTGATTCGATCATCCTCTCGACCTTTTCCGCCCACCCATACCGCCAATTCCAAACTCCCCCACCCCGCGCAATTATTGCTTGCCGCTTGCCAGCCCACCATGATTCAATTACGACCACCCAGCAGAGACATTAGACGAATTATCACCCGTCGCACTCTCCCAAAATTGCCGCCCGCCCCCATCATTTGTCCAATTACCATTACATAACCTTCTCCTGTGCCTTCTTCCCCTTTTTGTGCTTTCCTTCGTCCTTTTGACCGTGCCAATGATCTGTCCCAATTTGGTCAGCTTTGTGGAAATTGCCAATCGACCAGTCGTTTTGTTTGTGCCGTTTTGGCATGGCCCACCCCCAACATCAGCACCCTCTTCTGTTCCCCTCCTCGTCTCAGTCGGCTCCGCCTGCCATTTCGTCCGACCAATTTATGGCACAAAATGCCTTCCTCCTCCATCCTTCTCAATCGGCGCATCATTCCTTCACCCATCCGATGAATATTCAACATTCGCCAATGACTGATTTTGCCATTCCTCTCTCCGAATACGCCCAAATGCTTTCGACGGAAGCACCGACGGCCACCACAACGCCTGCACCGGAGGGGCCCATCAATGGGTCGTCCCGTTGTCAGCAACTTCAGCTTCAACAACCTCTTCATCAACAGCAATTGGCCATACAAATTTTCCCTACGGCACCATCCAATGGCGCCGGTGGCCGCAGCGGTAAAAGTGCCAACAGCAAAAGGGGCAAATTCGGTCCGTGTTCCCACAGGCGGGAAAATTAGGGAATTTCATATAAAGTTGGTCAATTTTATTGGAGCATTCTGCCCCCCCCCACCTTACAATTCCGTAATATTTTGAGCGAATTTTCGCGAGAGTTTTGCCAAATCTTTTTTTGGTCCAATTTCCCACATCAATTCAGTCCTTTCCTTAATGAGGTGATTAATTACATGCGTTCCTTGTACTTCCGTGTCCATCCATCTTCGTTCCTCTTCACCAGCAACTTCCCCCCCCCCCCTCCTCCCCCGTCTCCCCTCGTCAACTATTCAATTTGTCAATTGTTCCCCAACCCACCCACTCTCCCCCCCCCCCCTCCTCCTATCGCATCAATCGCTGCATGCCTTTGGCAGGCGATCACTGCGCGTCTCCTCCCCCGAGGGGCGCTGGTGGACCCATCGGGCGATGGTCGCGCGAAATGGAGAAGATCGCGTCGGATGATAAGGATGCTCTCCCCCCCCCCACCCTCTTCTCCTTCGCGCGCTTCTGTTTGGATGGGCAGCCTCGCCCATAAATCAATCGGTCCGACCAATATTCACCCATTCCCCGTTTTTGTCGCCGAGAGGCAATTTGTCATCTTCAAAATGACAAATGGGAAACGGAAAGTGTTGAAAAAGCGTTCTTTTGAGAGGGGAAACTCAGCACATGGTAGGCCAAAAGAGAGAAGAGGGAGGGCAAAATTGAAAAATGAATTTCCAAATTGCCACTCTCTGCTGTTGAAGATGACGAGCAGAAGCCGCCGGCCGACCCCGCGACGATTGCCCAACACGCGCCACTGCCGCACAGCAGCGCAAGCACTGACGAGGAGACGCGGATGCGACTGAAGCGCAAATTGCAACGCAATCGCACCTCATTCACGCCAGAACAAATTGAAAATTTAGAGAAAGGTGAGCGGACAGACAGCACAACATAGCCAATTAATTATTTTGATAATTAATTAATTATTTTGATAATTAATTAATTATTTTGATAATTAATTAATTATTTTGTTAATTAATTAATTCGTTTGTTAAGAATTCGAAAACTCACACTATCCGGATGTGTATGCGCGGGAAACATTGGCCAGCAAAATCAACCTTGCCGAGGCACGAGTTCAGGTGGGAAGGAGGAAGAGGGGACCGACCGAAAAGAGCGAAAGGGGTGACAGCAGGTGCATTTTGCCAATGGCAAGTGCATTGTGCCAATGGTAGCTGAACTCTTTTCTCCGATGAGAGTGGTGTTCCCTCCCCAATTTGATCCCATCCTTTTAGGTTTGGTTCTCAAACCGTCGTGCCAAATACCGACGGGAGGAGAAGATCCGCAGCCAAAGCAGTAACCTGCACAACCACCAGACTCAGAAGCGCAATGTCGGCGATCTCGGCACCATCGCATCGGGCGGCAGTGGCGGGGCAACGGACGGCGGCACGCCGAATTCGATGTCCGCCGGCTCTTCAGCATCGTCTACCGTATCATCGTCATGTTGTGCAGTGACTGCCAGAACAGGGCAACAGCACCAACAACATTTTGAGCAGCCGACGAAACGGGGCGGCACGGCACAGACGGGGGAGGGAAACGCACTGATGGCGAATTCGCCGTCCTCCTCTTCCTCAACGATGCCACAACATGCGAATGGAAGTGAGTGCCAAAGTTATGATAAAGGGAACAGTCAGCAAGACAAACACCAAACGAAATTCACCTTTTTTTTAAATCCACCGAACATTGTGTCCTTTGCCGAATTTGTTTAAACATTTTCCTCTGTTTTGACAGTGTCTGCCAATGTCGGCGCCGATCTCCGATTGGACGGAGCCTCCGCCGTCCAACAACAGTCGTCTGCTGGCTCAGGCGGCGCACGACAGAGTCCGGACGGGTCGCTGCGGAACGCCACCGCTGCCGGCTACGCAGCGGCGGCTGCCACAATGAACGGATTGAATGGCGTAGTCCCTTCCGCGTCGACAATGAACAGTGCAGCACTGATGCACTCGCTGGGCGCGGCACAGCAAATGCATTACGGAATCGACCCATAGTGAGTGGAGGGGCGAGGGGGGGGGGGGCAAAGCAGAGGCAGAGGACGCGGAAAATGGATTGTGCATTTGCCGAGTTTCAGCTTTGGCATGTCCCAAGCGGACCTAAGTGCGTACAGTATGCTACCGTCTGCTGCCAGATACGATTTCAATGTGCGATTGTTTGTTCTTTTCATTTTTATTTGAATTTATTATTTCTTCTGTTTAAGCGTTACCGTTATCCACCGAATATGCATCAAACGACGGCCACTGCTTCCGCTTTTCCAACTCCGCCCGTCACCGGCGCAGCAATGCCTATGCCGGGTGAGAAGCGGGGCGGTATTTGTTTAGAGTAGGATTCGGATGGGCCAAAATCGATTTCAAAGGACATAAGGGGGAGAATTTGTGAATTCAAAGGACGCATCAAAATTATTCAAGTTGTTTGTAAGTTTCACCAGAATTCACTTTAGAGTTGGGGTTCCGGCGGTGCCGAGGCGCCGCAGGGAAAAATTTTGAAAAATTGGGTGTATAGCGGCGAGGCCCAATTTGGCATTTCACAATGGCAAGATTGGTTTTCTCTCTCTCTCTCTGTTCATATCTTCCCGTCTTTCGTTCGAATTTGTCCCTTCCCTCTGCCCAGGGTCCGGCCTGAGTCTGCAAGTGTCGGTGTTGGCGGGACAGCACTCTGCCGCACATTTGCATAATTTGAGCAGCAACGAATGGGGCAGCAACACGGCGGTGGACCACCCAAGTCAGTATTGGCCACAATGACAGATTGAAGAACAAAAGGAGGAGGAGAGGAAAATCAGAAAATGACAAATGAAAAGCGCCGATTGATTCCTTTGGAGAGTAAATCATTTGTTCGAAAACCGAATTTTAAAATGTTCAATGATTCACATTTATTTGATGGTTTTCATCAGCATAAAGAATAAATAAATCTGTTTAAGCCTTTTTTGCTTTGTTCTCATTACGACTAACAAAAGACAGAAAATGTAAATACCGTCAAAATAATTGAAGCGCTTTTAAAGGAGGCCTGGGCCCAGTTCGGCGCAGGATGTTTCGGACACGACCTGTTCGGCACACTTGTAAAAAGTTTTTTCGGCGAGCGATTTAAAAATTTTAAATCTGCATTTATTGATTGGATTTCAAATATTTGATTTCTCGAGGAAGAGGACCAGCTGCTGCTATAATAGTTTTTTTTGAGTTTTCAACTATCTGTTTTTTAAGAATTGTCTTCTAATCGCTTAGCAATTATCTTGTGTTAATCTTCCATAAACCCAAAATAATTTGAAATTTGAGTTAATATTATTATTTATGAAAATTTTTTTTTTTTTTTATTGTCGCATATTGACTGTAAATTAAAAAACAACAAAGAAAGCACGTTTTTTTAAGCTCCTTTCTTCAATGTTTTAAGCGAAAAATTAATTAAATAAAAATCTTTCTTTTTTTTTTTTTGATAAAAAAATACTTTTAATTTAATTGTTATTAAATAATATTTAATTTTAATAACTGTTACTGAAAAATTCTTACTTAAATACTTATTTTTAAATTGTTAAATAAAAATAAAAAACATCCTTTTGCCACATACCTATGTAAGTCTATTCATTTTTCAGAACCCTATTTTTCTTTTTTCGAATGTGTCGCTCCAATCTGTGATTTTTCATGCGCTTTTCCGCTCTTTTGCTGCGTCTACTGTTCTCCCACTTTTGTCTTCTCAACTTCGCATTGTCCAAAATCCACACCCTTTCCCTCTCGGACGATTCGCGTCGTAACATTTTGCTCTCAAAATTTGGCTTTGGCTCTAACGGCACTTTGTCCTTTTCGCTGACAAATTTCACTGTTCCGGACGCAGTGCTCAAACAAACACAGAAAGACGGGGGCGAGGACAAATTGGTGTGCTGAATTTGGGCATTGTTTTGTTGTTGTAATTTGATGTTCCGAAGGGAATCATCGGTTTCACCCTCAGCCGAGGCCGAGAATTGGCCAATGGCGTACAGACCAACCCGCACCTGTGCCAATTGCAGCAACAGGACCAGGGCATCGATTCGCTGTTCTTCATTTTCGACTTCACTGCCCAACGATTGGTCGTCCTTCGTTCCGGACACATCAAAAGCATCAAATTGTGCACGGATTTGCTAAGGCATCATTATAAAAATAAAATTGATAGAAAGCATTTAAAATAGGCATTTTTTTTTTGCAATTTCCCTTTTCAGTTGTCCCTATACGAAAGATGGAGAGACGGTGAGTGTTCTCCCCGTTTTTTCCCTTTACCATTTTTTATTCAGCGCAATTCGACTTCCTCCGTCGCTTCTTCGGGCGGTGGCTTTCTGTCCAATTTATTTGGCGCTTCTTCCAAAGATTTGAAACAGCCGTACCTCGACTATTTACCAATGGACCTTCAGAATGGACAATTTTCGACTCAGGTGCCGAGAGAAAAGTCTAATTACTTTTTTTTTCGCTTCCGTTTCCAATTTTTGGCTCCGTTTTCCTTTCCTTTTGAGTGTTCATTTTTCCTCAGTTTGCTGTTCGCTTCAATGAACGACAGAAGGGCTTTTTCTTT
Source organism: Heterodera filipjevi (assembly GCA_039877585.1). Lineage (NCBI taxonomy): Eukaryota > Metazoa > Nematoda > Chromadorea > Rhabditida > Heteroderidae > Heterodera > Heterodera filipjevi. The sequence goes on along the minus strand of JBDPZO010000006.1, from coordinate 10,812,085 downwards.
CTGTTCTTCCACAATTGTTTCAATTACCGCGAGCACGGCTATAGCGACAGAGTGGCGGTGGATTTGACGGTTAATTAATGCACATTTATCCAAAATGAAATGGAAAAAGCGAATAGGCGACAATCGTCGAGAGGAATGTGCACTCCTTTCTGTCACTTGTGGACATTCCCAAACCGACCCTTTTCGTTTATTTCGCCTTTCTGTTCGCTTTGGCCACCGTTTTGTGGGCGAATTTGCTTTGTAAATCCGAGTGAGTCGTCCGTCCCTTTCTGTCCTTTCCTTTTCATTTGCTGTCTTTAAGAAGCAAAAATGTTTTCCAAGTGCATCGTCTCATGTTACTGCTCGTCTTCCTCAAATCGCTCACTTTTCTTTTCCACGCCATTAACTTTTACTTCGTTTCCGTTTATGGGCACGAAAGTGAACTTTGGGCCATCATTTACTACGTCACCCATTTGTACGCGCATTGTCCCCCCTCCACCCTTTTTACCCTCACATTCCCCCCCCCCCCCCCCCCTCCCCGTTAGACTTAAAGGTGCACTTCTCTTCGGCACTATCATTCTGATCGGCACCGGCTATACCTTTTTCAAAGTGAATTCTTTACGAATGTATTAGCATTGGATTACCTTTTCTTTTTTTTTGTAGCAATTTTTGAGTAATAGGGACAGGCGTCTGTTTGTGTTTGTGTTGCCCCTTCAAATTTTGGCCAACATTGCCATGATCATTTTGGAGGAGTCGGAGTTCTCTGACCAGCGCTATTTGTTCTGGCTGGAGATGTTCACTTTTCTGGACCTCGTCTGCTGCATGAGCATTCTCTTGCCCATTTTATGGTGAGGCATAACGAATAAATGAGAGGAAAAATGACGGGAAGGGAGAGCAAAGAGAGAGAAAAGATAAGGGAAAAAGAGAGAAGGGATGGGAGAAAGAAAGACAGAGGGAGACGAAAGAAAAAAAGAAAGAGAACAAACACTAAAAAAGAAAACAAAAGGTCAATTGCCTTTCTGACGGAATGTGCCGCGAAAACGACTGATGGAAAAGCGGCATTTGGCGCGGAAAGGCTTCGACTGTTCCGCCGCTTTTACCTGATTATCATTGCATACATTTACACAACACGAGGTGCCAAATTCACTCTTGAGGTATCACTGAGAATGAAAATACAAGTACCAAAATATAGCATAGATTTTTGACAGTATTTTTTGCCGGATGAAAAGCGATGGATTTCCGAAGCGACCGTTGAGCTTGCATCTCTTTTTTTCTTTTGCCTTGTTGGAGCCAAGTTTAGACCTCGAAGAAGCAACCCATATTTGAGGTTAAATCAGGAGGACGAGACGGGCGACGACGATGCGGAGGCTGGAGTTGCGTAAGTTTTAGAATTATTCTATAAAAAAAAACGACTAGCTGAGACAAAGAGAAATGTTTTGGAGAATAAAGTTCGATAATAGTATTCGCAATAGGTTAACAACGAACGGGCTGTTCGAGAAGGTGAAACGAAAACAGCGATTGAATATGGTTCAGCAAGAGGAAATCGGCGATCTTATGGAACAGTCGACCAACTCAACGGAGGACGATGACGACAAAACCCTTCTGCCAAAAACTGGACGCGACATAGGCCTTTCTTCTCTCTAATTATGAGCTTCACTTTTAATCGATCCCAAAATTATGTGCCTATCTCTCTTACTGTTTGTTTATTTGTCCATTTGTTTCTGTAGGTTACAAAACAATTAAATATTGTATACACTTATTTCATCCAAACTTAATCATTCGCGGTACTCAATTCTTATATCATGGCGAACCGCCAACAAAAAGTCCCTCATCATCGAACGTCATTGAAGACGAACTTCCGCCCCCATTGCCACCAGTACCGCGTGCCTTTTCCTTCTGTGCAGCACATTTTTCCACACTAAATTTAATGTGATAATAATGGCATTACAATTCGCCAGTTTCAAAAGCTTACTAATTAGGATTAAGTCGGACGGCATCCTCATAAGCATGGACAATGCTAGCAAGTCGGATCACTTCAGCCATTGCTGTGTCCACTTTGTTTTGCAATTGAGTTGCCATTTCCTGCTTGCTGCTTTTGGCCTCCTCTTCAAAAATCACTGTCTGAGTTCGTCCGTCAATTCGCGCCACAAAATGGGGCGATTTGTGACGGAGCCGCAAGATAATCTGCTCAGCGCTCTCCGTTTCGGCACCATTTGCTGTAAGTGATTTGCCCAAATGTGACATACGATTCACATCATCAAGTTGGAGAGAGACGAAAATCTTAATTTGAAAAGGCGATATTGAAAAATAGAAAGACGATCAAACGTTGCCAAGACGCTTAATGGCATTTTCGCGACAGACGTTAATCAACACTTTCATAAGGCCAACATTTCTGTCCTAAAACAAAAGGGAAATAATGAAAAACGAAAGAGTATATGAAAATCGCCTTGTCGAACACGGTAAATTTTTCATTGAGATAAGAAAACAATGCATGAACTAAGTCCGTCTTGTTGTCCATGTTGCGCTGCATGATTGGCCAAAGTTTCGTGTAAACGGAGGCGAGTGCCACGAAATTCCGTTGCAAAACCGACAAACGATAATGAGGGAGGGAACTGCGAAAGTGAAATGCAACTTCATAAATGGCAGACCAATATATATTTATAATTTAACTTACTCAATTGGCTTAGATCGACCAAGGATAAGCCAAATAATATTATACTTCTTCAGCGCATCCAACGCAATTGCCGAATTCTTTTTCATCACAGGGAAACAGATAACATGCTCAAGAAACAACGCCGACTCTTCCCATTGCTCTAACGCAGCGTAAATCAATGCACCGTAATAGAAAGAAAGGAGAACGGCACGACGATTCAATTGAGCTAGAAATGAAGACAAAAATTTAAAGCTTTTCTGAGAACGAAGTTAGGATACTCACATTGGGCCGACTTGGGTTCGTCAAATTTTGCGTTTTGTCCGACACCACCACCAGCCACCGTGTTCATAGCTAAACGGGCTAATTAATGAGAAACGGGAACATTCTCATCTTGACCACCTTTTTGAAGTAACGAAGCAATTCCGGATCCAGTTGAAGAAGTCTGCGCATGTTGATGTTTCTCACTTGAGCTTACCTTAACATTCTAAATTTAGTGGAAACTAATAATTCAAAATACTCAAATATTTTGCAGGACATTGAATCATTTAATTTTCATTTGTCAGCCTTCGTTACTTGCCTTGTCGCCACCATCCGAAACCGAACCAACAATGATTGTGCCTAAGCTATCTCCGCTGGGTTCAACCGAAACTACGTTCGCTGTCCCATCAGCTCGTTTAAATAATTCAACGACATCAATACGAAGAAATGGCACAGCCCTGTCGAAATGACGAGCCTTCAAACAAAGACAAAAGAACGAGGCGTGCAGATTGGTGAGCCGGTCGGGATGCCCTTGAGAACAAGTCAAAATGGCGCGTTCCAACAACAAAATGCCCCATAAGGGGTTCTTGCGTTTCATCAATATCTCGGTGACACTTTCAAAAAAGCGGTTATCTGAAAATAAAATAATGCCATTTATCGAAATCATAAATAACTGACAAATGTCGATGGCCCAATGGATTTGTTTGACGTCAAAATAAGGAAGCTGTTCATACAAATTGCCCAGGAAATCGCGTAATTCATTATCATTTCTTGCTTTAATCAGCTGAATGTTTAAGGTAAAATATTTGCAAAACTTTTAATTTAAGGCCTACTTTCACGTATAACGCGCAAAGGCCTCCGAGAGTGTGCGTCTGAAGGTTGACCATGCCGACCAGTCGATCGGCCTCTGTCGCATTAATTTTCTCTGCATTTTCATCCAACCACCGACGACAAAATTGGGCCAATTCCTTGGAACTCACTTAACAAATAGGAGTAAACCTAACCAATCCCATTCGCATCACCTTCACAAGTCAAATTTTGAATAGCATTCAAGAAAGCATTGATGTTAACCATATCACTTAAAGGAATGATTTACCGAGAGAAAAAAAGAATGAGAAATATAGGAAAAATGATAACGCGAACAACTGCTTCTATTAAAAACAAAGAAAATAAAAAATTTATTTGTAAAGCAAAAGAAAAATCCAAAAAAAAAAGTTAAGGTGAGATCGGGCTTTTTTTTAATCGATGGTTAAGGTTGTATTTTTTTCCTAACATCCTGTTCAAATGCTTTGGCCATGGCGAACGGATCGACGACCACATTCATAGTGCAGTCTTTTACTTTGTAAATGCCAATGAGTCTGTTGGCCTTTTCATACATTTGATGTCGTAATGAAATCACAATAAATTGAGCATTCCGAGTACGTTCCTTCATAAATAATGGTTTAATTAAGAACTTAGGAGAAAAATTCCAACTACCAAGAGATAATTGGCTATGATGGACACATTACGGAAGTCTAATGCCGCATCAATTTCATCCATAACGTAAAGCGGTGTTGGTTTGTACTTGTGCAAACCGAACACCAATGAAAGAGAAGCGAGTGTCTTCTCACCACCCGAAAGGTTGGTAATCTGTTTCCACGATTTTTTCGGTGGGCGCACATTGAAAGCAATGCCTTCGGCAAACGGATCCAAGGAATCCACCAATTCTGCAAAGGAAAATGATATGTTTTCTTGAAAATTAAAGAGAGTCGTCCAAACTACCAAGTGATACATCTCCATGGATAGTGATCATTTGATAAGTGACACGCAATTCCGTTGCTATCTCTCGGAAGCCTTCCATAAACTCATGCAAACGTTGCTTCTTCAGACGATCATGAAAAGCTCGATGTAAGTCGCGTTGTTCAGTAATTGCTGCGAGTTCTTTGAATTCGGCTTGGTATTTTCTCAACTTGAAAAAAATATTCAAACAAAATGTCACACATGGTGTTTGTTTGTTAACCTTGGCCAAAAAATCGAGTACTACCGTCAGGTTTGCGACAGAATGTTTCTTTTTTCGCTTCTCCAACTCTGTCAGATGATGTTCCAATTGATTCACGTCGACTTCATCACGTATAAGCTGTTCACTGAGTTTGGGCAACGGCATAAACAATTTATTGAGACTGTCTGGGTTAGCAATGATTCTTGCTGTTGAATTTATTGGTCTTTGGTTGTTGTTCGACTGATTGCCCGTTTCTGTCTCTTCTTCATCGTCTATTTCCATTTGTTCTTCCGCATCTCTTGCGTCCGTATCTTCAAAATTTACGTCGCTATCGTCAATTGCTGCACAGTCGTATAAGAATTGGTTGAGATCATCGACTGATTCTTCATTTTCCACCCCTTCCAATTGGCGTTGTCCAATACCATCATTTTCGTCCTCTTCCATTTGCTCATGCAAATCGTCTCTTTCCCCATCTTCTTCACTTTCCTCTTCTTCATCACTCCCTTCTGCATCTTCGTCATCCGTGATTAAGCGTCGTTTTCTGGGCGGACGATCAACAACCGGACCAGTTTCGTTGGACAGTGCATTAGCAAGCCATTTTGTACGAAAACATTTAAGCGATGACAACTTAAAAGTTATTTTTTTACAATACCATGCCATTCTCACATACTTTCGCTTCGTCTGCCCTTAATTTTACACTCAATGCTCCCATTTCGTGGTCAATTCCCTTCAATTCGCGTTTCAATTCTTCCACTTTTTTCTGCAAAGTCATCTCCTCCTCATTCCTTCCACTTATTGAATCCATAAAATCTGCCAAAGCTGCTTTCGAAGCTTCGGCTTCATCTTTCCGCTTATTGAAAATCTATAAATTTTAAATAAAATAAAATAATAAAAGTAAAATTAATCACTTCTTCCAACTTCTCGAGCTGCTCTTCTGCTTCAGTGAAATGTGTTGCGATAATGTCCAATTGTCGGCCTGTCTCCTTAAAATTTTAATTCGTTTTCACACATTTCCTTCCTTTAGGATAACGTGCCGCTATGTCCTGTTCCAAATTGCGTAGCTTTTCGTTGGTCTTTTTAACATTCCTTTCTGTTGATGCAAGTGTCACATTTTCTGTGTTGATGCCAGTCTCAGCATCGGTCTTAAGTTTTTCCGCGTCCTTTATTCGTTTTTGACATGGCCCTGCAATTCGTTTTGTCACTTCCTCAATTCTGTCATTCAATTCCATTATTTCCATTCGCAATTTGTTAGTCTTCTCCGCAATTTGTTGACTTTCTGCATTTTTTTTTACTATAAAAGATGTGTTAGTAATAATTAACCCACCGTTTGCGATTCTTTCAACTTCCGTCTCAACATTTCGCACCTCAGCTGGGTCTGCGGTTGCATGAATCACCTTCTTTTTTTGCGTTTCAACTTGTGCCCTTAAACTCTGCACTGCATTGCCGAGATGCTAAATTTGGATTTTCCGAAATCATATTTTGTCCATTACCACCACTCACATCCTTGTCAAGCTCAAGATCACGCAAATTCTTTTGCATATTTTTCAACTGTCCCTGACGTTGTTGCAATTCCGTCTCCAAGTGCGCACATTCGCGACGAATGCCTGTAAGCTCTGCCTCGGCGTTGTTCATTTGTTGGTGCAATTCGCCAATGCTAGCCTGTTCGTTGGCTCCTCTCTGACTAGTATCGACGCGAACATTTTGGCCAATTTTTCCGCTGAAAAGCATTATTTATTTTTTGTATAAATTGCACCAAAAGCACCGAATTTGTTGATTTCCTCCACCAGTCATTGAGCCGGAAACATCGACCACCTAAATGAGCATAATTATTAACACTGAGTTATTAATTTAATATTCAATTTTCACTTCGCCTTTCAGCGTCACGGTTCGCCATCGACGACTACCCGAATTAATGCCAATTCGAGTAGCTGAAATGATGTCATCAGCAACGAGAGTGTCTTGCACAGCAAAATAAAAAGCAGGCAAAATCTGCAAGAAAACCAAAATTGGTCAAAATATGCAGATAAAACCTTTTCATCCGCAACTCTAATCAGATCAAACAGACGGGGAGCATTCTCCGGAGTTTTTGGCTTTTGCCTTATGGCGTTCCAATAATGTGACTGCTTATTCAACGCAATAAACGAGGCAATTCCCAATTTGTCAAATTTGAGCAGATCAATGCACCGCTGCGCGGTTGGAACATCCTCGACGACGATATTGTCCAAAGCGAAACAAGTCGTGGAAATGGCCACATCATATTTCTGTTCAATTGCTCCCAAATCTCCCTAAATTATTAGTGAAAGAACGCAAGAAAAATTTAAATGTCTCTCTCACCAATCGTCCAAAAATGCCATTAATTTCACCGCTCTGCTTCGCTTGCATCAGTCTATCCAACACTTTGTTGTTACCCCTCCACTGGTCCTCTGCCTGCCGTCTCTCCTCATATTGGCCCCGTAATTCGCGTGCCAAATTGGCCAACCTCGCTTCTCGCTCCCGTAAACCGTCTATTCGTGCTTTTTTGCCTTCAAGAGTCTGTTCCAATTCCGGCACTGCTTCAACCACTGAGGACAATTCTCTATGAATTTGATCTCGTTCTCTTTAACAATTCAATGCTTTTACTGCTTACCTTTGTACCTGCTCATGCGTCTGTTCCGTCTCCAATAATTTGTTATGCAATTCGTCGTATTTGCTTCGCTGTGTGTCCTCCTCTCTGCGCAAATTCATTAATTTTTCTTGTGCCAAAGTGAGCTAAAAAAATAAAGGTTTTGTCTAACTTCACAATAATCCAACTTTGCTGTTGAGATTGTCCTCATCAACAGACATTTTGCTCAGTTTAGTCTCAAGTTCCGTTTTTTCTTGCCGTTCCTCCTTCACATGTTGTTGTGCTTCGTCAAGTTTTTGTATCAAAAGGGGCGAGCATTCATCAATGATTGCGTTCGTTTCAACTAATTGTTTCCTGTATTTTTCGATTTGTTCCCGCGCTTTTTCAGGTGCAGAAAGCCATTCAGCCAACTTGAAATTTGTGAAAGAATTTAGAAAAGATTAAATTTAATGGCTAAAAAACATAACTTAAATAAAGTGCAAGAATTCTTTTTTTAAAAAGGACTTAAAAATAGGAAATACGACTAAAATACTGTGCCCACCTTTTTGCGCTCAGTTTCCAACTGCTCTTCGAGTTTGCTTTTTTTCGTTGTCAGTCTTTTTTTGTCGTTTGCAGCCTTAACTTTCGCCTGTTTTTGTTCACCAATTTTACGCTCTGCCAATTGAACTTCGTCTTGACATTTGTCCAATTGACTAAACGTGGGAAATAATGAAAGGCTTTTGCCGTATCCAATGCTCAACCTTTGCATTCGTTGTCTTTGTGCTGATTGTTGCTTCGTCTGGTCGACAACTTCTTTGAGTTTCTTCTGGCTTTCTGTCAATTCATTGTTTCTTTGCTCCTTTATGACTTCCAAATTTGACAATTGTTCTCCAATGGCATATCTGTAGAAAGTTAAACCGCGGTAATATTGCTAACAATAAGTCGACCAAAAATCACTTTTTAGCCAATAACACACGATTAGTCAAGCAATTGATCGCATTTTCGAGTCGCATTTGATGCAAAATTTCACGCGCTGGATAACAAAAATAAATACCAAAAGAAATAACACCAAACCTGGTCCAGTCAGTTTTTGCTTTTCCTTTTCTGCATGTTGTAAGCGCTGAAGCTGCATGTCTCTTCGCTCGTCAATCTTCGCAATTCGTTTTGATAGTTTGTTGATTGGCAGTTTAAGGCGACTTGAGCCAATGATGTCCTCCAGATACTCGAGCATTCCTTCGTCGTCTTCTTTCTCGGCTTTAGGTTTCATCATCGAAATTTGCTCCACTTCGCCCTAAAATTAGATTTCAGATACCGTTAAATAAAAAAGCAAACGAACGAATAAATAACCTGAAGAATCAAAAAACGGTTGTGGACCAAGTCAACGCCATTAGTTCGTAACAAATCAGCAATTTCTTTGAATTTTACGGTTTTGCCATTCAATGAATACCTTTAAAAGTAAAAATCGAAAAAAAAAATGATGGAAAGACCTGCTCGTATTATCCTTAAACGCTGTCCTCGCAACAGCAATATCGCTCCCTTCGACCTTTTTGTATTCCGAATCATTCTTAAGCAATAATATCTCAAAAAGAAAAGAAATCGGTCTCACAATGTCATTGATTTTACAGAAATGAATTGTAACGGTGCAACTTTGAATGTTCTCTCTGCCAGCCGAAGAATGGATAAGCACACTTAACCAAAAGAAATTAACAAATGGTCCAATCAACAAATATTGTTGATTCGGGGCTTAGTCAGTAGAAGCTTCAAATTTCTTAAGTTGGTTAACACCTTTTTCGGCACTTCTCTAGCCTAGAGTGCCACCTTGAAAACCATAAGGGGGACCCATTTGTTTTTTTAACTAGATAAAAAAAAAATTTGAAGTACAAAAAAATGTTTACAAAGGTTGTTACAGTGGTTAAAAACGAATAAGACATTTAATTTTGCCAATTCTAAAAAATAAAAAAATTTTAGTTAAAAAAATCAAGAGGGTATCCCCTATGGTTTTCAAGGTAGCATTTATGAAAGAAAACTACCTTTACCTTATTTTCTTTGAACGAATTTTGGAGGCGCGATAACCAAACACAAACAAAAGCGAATCAATGACATTCGACTTCCCACTGCCATTTGGCCCAATAATTGAAGTGAAACTCTAAGAAACAAAAACAATTTCACTGTTTATGTATACCTAGATACCTTATGAAAAGGGCCTATGATCTGTCGTCCGTAATAGGACTTAAAGTTGTCGACCTCGATATGGGAAATGACCATTCGATTTCCACCATCCTTGTGCATAAACGAGTCTGGCGGCGCTGGGATTTTCATATTTAGGAGATCTTCTTGTTCATCAAGATCGTCATTCTCCGTAAGATTCGGCATAATGGTCTTCTTTCTAGAATTCAATAATGCAAAAAACATTTACTTAATGGTCAATAATGATGGAAAATAAAAATTGGCAAAAGTTGCCTTGTCATTTAAAATTTTTGGCGCTAGTTGCAAATCAATCCATTTTGAATTTTTTTTCACTTTTTTTTTGACATTTTTTTTTTTGTTTATTTACACATAATGATAATATATTATACTTTTTTTACCAGATGGTACGTATTTCACGCTATTTAATAATTGATTATGACAATCTGCTGGTTCGGCCACCTTCTTTGGACGAAATCAATTTACGATGGATTTACAAAAAGAATTTAGAGGAAATACTACAATTTCTGGCTTATCATGGACTTATCAAAAACCAAATGGAGTGCAACAAGTGTTTTAACAAAATGTCATTTACAAAAAAAACGCAATTAATGGATGGTTTTATGGTAAAGCACAATTTTTAGATTTTTTTAATTTGTTTTTTTAGTGGAATTGCTCAGATTGTTTGGTCAGAAAATCCATTCGTGATGAAAGTTTTTTCCACAACAGCAATTTAAATGTTCCTCAGATGTGGACACTAATATACATGTGGACGGAGGACTTCAGGAACAAAAACGCCATCAAAGAATTGGGAATCGCAAAATCAACTTGCGTCAATTGGTTCAATTTTTGTCGCACGCAATGTGTTCAACAACAAAAAATTGGTGGTGTTAACGTCGTAGTGGAGCTGGATGAGACGTGCTGGGTGAAGCAAAAACATAACCGAGGAAAGCCTAAAAAAGGCTGTAGCAAGTGGTTTTTTGGGGCCATCGAACGTAATAAAGGTAAAAAAAGACAAAAAAAAAAACTTTTAAAAATTTTTTAGGAGGTCAGGCGTTTTGCAAAGCTGTGAAAGATCGAAAAAAGAAAACGTTGTACAAATTGATAAAGAAATGGATTCGTCCAGGCTCAGTGATCATCAGCGACGAATGGCCGGCATACCTGAAACTGGCTCTTCACTTACCCCAGTACGAACACATGCTCATCAGACACAAAAAATCGACTGGTGGTGGCTTCTCAAAAATTGTCATTCTTCCGGACGGCACCGAATTCAACGTCAATACTAATAAATGTGAAGGACTCTGGCTCAATTTAAGCAAAAGACGAAAAGAATTCATGGAACCAGTACAAATTTAACGAATTCATATATGTGTGAACAAATTTTTCGACTTAATGCTAGGGCTAAAGGAAGAACTATTATTAACGCTTTCTGTGATCTTCTTCGCCATAATTATACTTTTATTCGCCATAATCATGCTGTTAATGCTTAATATATTATCATTATGTGTAAATAAACAAAAAAAAAATGTCAAAAAAAAAGTGAAAAAAAATTCAAAATGGATTGATTTGCAACTAGCGCCAAATTTTTTTTTTTCTCATTTTGCCCTCTGTCTCTTCAGTTTTATTTAAAGCAGGTCGGTACCGGTACTTTTGGGAAGCACCAGTACCGGTACTAATTACCTCCAAGAAAAAATTTTATAAAATTTAATTAAAAAAATCAAAAAAAAATTTTTATCTTTGGCCACATGCTAAACAAAAAGCTCGTATCAAATTTCTTCGAAATAAAAATATAACTGATCAAAAAGGTCTTAAGACAAAGGTGTCATTGACTGACAATTTTCCGAAATAATAAAATGCTGGTCAAAATAAGATTTTTGAATTTTTAAGACCGGTTTTAGAAAAACCTATGGTGAAAGGTGGTCGGCGGGGGCTAGGCTCGTTTGGGCCCCCACGTTTGGGCCCCAGGGTCGTTTGGGCCCCGGGGTCGTTTGGGCCCCAAGCCAAAAAAAGCAAAAACAAATAATAAAAAAAAAATACACTTAAATTAAACACAAAAAAACAAGTTTACCATTTGATTTTTTTCAAAAAAACATGTAATTAAATAACAATTCGAACAAAAAATTCATAAATTTCTATAATTTCATGGGTTCATATGATAGTTTCGTGAAATTCCACGAAGGAATTCTAAAATAATATGATAATTAGGGTTCTGGTGGTAATTATGATCATTGTTGTTTGCATTCACCGACGGGACGTAGTTACGCACCAAATTGAGAATTCGTTGGTCTGCCAGCAAATATTTGCGAGCCTTCTGTGGTGGCTGTCCGCCTGCAATGAACGACGCGTATTTGACGTCGATAGTCTTCTGTTTACGCCGAAGAATGTCAATGAAGTGGAAATCCAAAGTCGGCCGTTGCATTTGTTGGCACTGTTCTTGAATTCGCATCTCCAAAATTTCGTTTCCCCGTCAACGCTCATTTTTGCAAATGTGTAGAGATGTCCATCGCGAGTTAACTTTGTTCTTTGTTTTTTTGTGTCAATAAGGTTCGCCATTTAGCTGAAATTTTTTTAAATAATAGGGAGTTAGGTTTTCAGAAAACAAGGGGGTTAGGTTTTATCGGTTTTCAAAAAAAATTTGCGTAGTATTTTTTTTTCTCTATTTTCGGCTTGGGGCCCAAACGACCCCGGGGGCCCAAACGACCCCGGGGCCCAAACGTGGGGGCCCAAACGACCCCGACTCGTTCGGCGGTGTCAATACAGTCTGTTCCAAAAATATAAACAAGAAAATTTTAATTTTCTTCATTTCACCTACTTCCGATGAACCAAACGAGCAGGGGTGTCCTTTTGCCTGGAAAACCCGGAATTTGCCGGGGTTTGGGGGTCCTTGCACGGTTTTCGCCGAGTTTTTGAAGTTACCGGGTTTTTTGGAGGGTCTTTGGATTTTTGCCTTACCTATTTGGCCGGGGCTCCCCGATAGTGCGGCAGTGGACAATTCGGCAGTGATTTTTGACAATTCGGCAGTGACAATTCGGCAGCAACGATTCGTCAGTGACCACAATGTAAGCGGATATTTCCCTTTTGCGGACTTTTTTGGTATAAATTATTATTATTATTTATTAATTCAAACGACAAAGAAAAAACAATATATGGATGTGCTAAGGCCATTAAAATTGGTTAGATGGGTCAGAGAAGAGGTGGATGTGATAAAACGAAACATTAATTTACTGCCGGATTGTCGTGCTACGTTTGATGGCCGGGTTTCTTATTTTTAGTTAATTTTATTGAATTTTGATGAACATTACGCCAAATTTCTAGGCCCAAATCCGTTAACAAATTCCCGAAAAATATTCTCCGGTGGCGCCTATCGGCACCCCTTTTACTGTTTTTTTTTCACTTTTTGAATAAAATTTTCTAAAATGAGGTTTTTTGATGCATTTTTTTGTGAAAAAATGTTTTCTGTTCTCAAAAACGTCAGAACTAGAGTTGGGTAAAAAAATTTTTACGGGAGCGGGAGCGGGAGTCGGGAGTTCAAAAATTTACGGGAGCGGGAGCGGGAGCGGGAATCCCGCCTTTTTCCCGCTCCCGTGAAAATCCCGCAAATTTTTTGCGGGATTCCCGCGCGGGAGCGGGAGTTTGAAAAAATTTTCAAAAATTAAATAAATAAAATTAAAATGGTAAATCTTTTTGACCAATATTTAAATGCAGAAAAAAATAACAAAAGATTTATTAATAAGACTGAATTTTCGGAATAGATTTGTTCAAAAAAATAAGCATTTCTGCGTGTTCGGCCTTCAATCTCGAGCGCCGATAGTCAAACACATCACGCGCAACACTGAAAAGTTGCTCGCTTCCGATTGTCGTTGCCGGAGCAGAAAGGTAGCGCTTCGCTTGCGTCGCAAGAATAGGGAATCCTTGTTCATTTAATTTCCACCATTCCAAGGGGTCCAATTCTTGCCCAAGCAAATCGGTCGAACAATATCTTTTGAACTCATCGTCAAATGTCGATTCTTTTTGGCCTTGAAAAATAGATAGATATAAACATAAAATAAAAGATAACAATTAAATACCAGAAATTTTGCTAGCGGACGCCATTTCCGACAATGAATCAATTAATGTCCGTTTCTGTTTTGGTGGAGGAGGACTTATAAAAAAATGCCACTCCAAATATCGGAAGTACACGAAATTACATCACATTTTTCCAATTCATCCGTGATTTTCTCTTTGACTGCTTCGTATGCAATTGGTAAAAGCTTTCGGTAATGCGATTGGTCTTTCAGCTGCTCATTCCATGGCTTGCACAAAGCTCGAAATTGTGCGCTATTGATCAAATTGAATGATAAATTGTTGCAGCAAATGAGGTTGATAACCGCTTTATCAAGTCGAGTCATGCGTCCTTAACAAAATACAAAATTAAACATTTTTCATAGTCGACTAACCACTACTCCGTAAAACGAAATTGTCCATTTTTCCAGAGCTCAATTTGGTTTCTTTGTGGAAACATTTCATATGGGTTTTCATCAATTCATCAAATTTGTATTTGTATTCCGACACTTTGTGCTTCTCACTTCCGAGATGAAAAACCAAAGAAGAAATGCTGCGGTCCGAAAGTTTGAATTGGTATTTGGCATCTTTCTTGGATTTGCATTCCAAACATTCTGCCAGTTTGCCGTTCTCTTTGCTTCTTTCAAATAAACCAATTTTCCAAATCGGGTGCAATTGGGCCATTTATCAAGCAATATTATATCTTAATTATTCTAAAAGAACAAAATTATACTTATGTATCTCATTATGCTGAAAGAATTTATAACAAAAGAGAAAAAACTTAAGGGCAAAGTGCCAAAAAACACAAAAAATATACTCCCGTATTTGGCACAAAAATTTACGGGAGCGGGAGCGGGAGTCGGGAGTTCAAAAATTTACGGGAGCGGGAGCGGGAGCGGGAATCCCGCCTTTTTCCCGCTCCCGTAAAAACTCCCGTCCGGGCAAAAAAGCGGGAGACGGGAGCGGGAATCCCGCATTTCTCCCGCGGGAGTCCCGCTCCCGCCTAACTCTAGTCAGAACAGATGAGAGAAACAGAATGGGCATTCATTCCTCTCTTGAACTCACTTATTTCTATCAAATTCAATTCAAATTTTGCGCGTACGAATGCTCACAATTACTTTCTTTCACGCGCTGACCCACGATTGGTCGATGCGACGATTGGTCGACGCGACGATTGGTCGATGCGACGATTCATCGACACAGTACAAATGAACAATTCGTCGACAAATTACAAAATTGAATTTTCTTTAATTAATTATGTAAAAAGCATTTTCTATTCAATCATATTGACTAAATGGTCCGGAATACGCTTGAAAATACCCTTCTTTTTTAGAAGTATCCTTTCTCTGCCCCTTCTGCCGCCCTACTTTATCAGGAGAGCGTTTTATTTTTCCGCACAGACGTCACTCACTTTCCCGTGATCAGCTTGGTACGTGGTGCCCTTGTCTTGTTTAAATTTAAGTCAGAATTTGCCAATTTTAAGGTTCTAAGCACAGTTTTGGTGTGTTCGTCGCTTGCTGAGCTTTACTTCAGCAGTGCACTTATGGCAAAAAGAAGTCGTCGGGCCAATTTCGGGTAATACTGTAGTTTGTCCCCCCCCCCTTTTTGAAAAAAAAAAATTCTAAGTTTTTTTTGTCATAAAAACAAGTTTTAGGAGGTTTTCAGGGTCGCTGATCACGAATCTGACATCCATTTCGACCAATTTCGAACCCCGGACCCGAATTCGAACAAAAAGTCGAAAATTCAAAAAAAAATTTTCAATTTTTGAACTTAAAATGACTTAAATACATGGAACTCATTCAAAAAGCCTAAAGACAATTAAGTTTTACTATTTTAAATATTGTTTGACCAAAAATTTAAAATTTTTTTTTTGAATTTTCGACTTTTTGTTCGAATTCGGGTCCGGGGTTCGAAATTGGTCGAAATGGATGTCAGATTCGTGATCAGCGACCCTGAAAACCTCCTAAAACTTGTTTTTATGACAAAAAAAACTTAGAATTTTTTTTTTTCAAAAAGGGGGGGGGGACAAACTACAGTATTACCCGCGTATTCTGCAGTATAACCCGTTTTTTCTATTCTAATGCATTCATTCCAAGGCCAGTAATTCAAAGGCCCCTGATGTCTGCTGGAATGCGCCGTTCAAACAAAAAATTCGTGAACAGTACAACGACTGGAACGTGGAGAAGCCGACAATTCAACCGGGAATTTGAGGGCACCTCCAATGGACGTCTATTTGAAATGGATCGTTTTGGCATGGGAGGCAATTCTAAAAGGACTTATCGCCGACTTTACAAAAGAAATCGGTAGGTGAGATGATGAGATTCGTAAGTGTTTCTTTTGAAAGTTTTTTTACATTTAGAAGAACAGAGCACTTCTAGCTGGGCTTGCCCTTCTGCAACAACGACGAAAAGAAGAAGTCGTCAAAGGAGTTGAAGAAATCGTTTGGGAGAGGATGAAAGTGAAGCAATGATTGATTTTGATACATTTACCGATTTATCTATGCACTTTTTTGTTATTGACTATTGTATTTTTCAAAAAAAAAAAAAACGTAAAATTTTTTAATTTATTCGAATAATTGCACATTTTTTCAAAAAAAAATTTTGAGGGGGGTTATATTTTAGGGGGGGGGGTTTAAATTAGGGGGGGGGGGCTCTATTGTTCAATAACCCTCAAAAGGGGGGTTATAATTTAGGGGGGGGGGTTCTAAATTAGGGGGGGGGGGGGTTCTATCCTAGGAAATACGGTATATGTGTTCTGCGTTTGTATGTTAAGAATTTAAAACGATTCATTGAGCTACAAAAAAGTTATGGCGAAATAAGTCAGAAAAAATCGGTTTTTTGAGTTTTTGACCATAATTTTTTTGTACCTTAACGAAATTTTTTTTTAATTTTGGTAAATATGGTTCATAGGGCCCAGACTCCAAATCGAACAAATTATATATCAATCGACTCCTCTCGGTCTGCAAAGTAAGAATCCGCAAAAAAAAGTTGCCGGAAACCACTCCCTGAAGAGTTACAGACCCGGGACTGAAATGGCCAAAACCACTGGGACTCAATTGTCCACTCGCCATAAATGGACCAAAACAATAAATTTACTCAACAAATTCACGTTATTGAGAAAAAACACAAACAACTATTTCCCGTTTAACATTAATCTTCTTCAAAAATTTCTCCATCTTCCAAATCCGGCTCTTCATTATCGATATCATCAGATTTGACATAAATAAAAGCCGCCATTTTCAAAAATTCTTCAGTGGCATCGATTTTTTTGGCACGAACCGCTTTCATAAACATATACCGAGCAAGATTGCCCGGTACATGGGCTTTAACCCGCCCATGCGTTGAAAAAGACTCCTTAGCGTGACGCCAAGTGCTCTCAATTCTGTTGGTGTTGATTGTAGGGTCATCAGGGTCAACGAAATGAATTGAGTGGTTCACTTGGAGATGATTGAAACCTTCCTCCGACAAACTTCTGTACGCCTTCCAACAATCACTGATAATGATGCTTCCTGGCAATATCCACTTTTTTATAAGTGGAATAAGAGTAGCGGCATCCCTTCAATTTTATTAGTCAGTCATTCAGTAATTTTATTTGTATCCCTACCTATGTTTCACTACTTCCATAAACACTCGTCCTGACTCTCTCTCAAGCCCCCCAAATACCCATACTCCCTCATTTCGTTAATAAAGAAAAAGTTATGGCCTCCGCGACGAAACGTCCCGCGATGAACTGGGCGGTTCCCCAAAAAGGGGTCCGGTGGTGCCAATAGGCGCCACCGGGGAAAATTCCAGTTTATGCGTCCAATTAAATGTTTACGCGTCAAATCATTTTTTTTTTTGTGAGCTTAATGAAAACAATTTTTTTTTATTAACATTTGGGGTTTTCAAGGATCCCCAATATATCCAATTCAAGACATTTTTGAGGTTTTTTGGCCATAACTTTTTTATATATTTTCAAAAATTTTTTAAATTTAGCATGTTGATACCGGTAGGGGTCAGTTCCGTCTGGCCAGTTCCGTCTGAGGCAACTTTAGAACATCATAACTTTTTTATTACTTGACAAAATCTTGTAAATTTGGTATCATTCGAAAGCTCTATATGTTTAGAAGATATTCATAAGCAATCGCTAAGCACGGATTTTTCGCAATTTTCGAGTTGTTATTTTTTTGCTGTTGAGTTAATTTTTTGATTTTTCAAGGACTAATAGAACTCTTGAAGAGCTTTCGAACCATACTAAATTTGAAAAATTTGATCAAGTTAGAAAAAAGTTAAGATGTTCTAAAGTAGGCTCAGACGGAACTGGCCAGACGGAACTGGCCAGACGGAACTGACCCGTTTCGGTTGATACGGTACACGACAATTCAGAGTGGCCGATTCAGAGTGGGCCAATTCAGAGTTACCCAATTCAGAGTGGACCGATTCAGAGTGGGACAATTCAGAGTTACCCAATTCAGAGTGGACCGATTCAGAGTGGGACAATTCAGTGTGCCCCCAAAAAAGGACAATTCAGTGTCAAGAAGTGCTTGATATTTTAATTCGCTTCCGATCCGAGTGCCGAATGGTCCGACTGCCGAATAGAACAAAAACAGTCCGAGTGCCGAATAGAAGAAAAAATATCCGAGTGCCGAATGGTCCGAGTGCCGAATAGAACAAAAACAGTCCGAGTGCCGAATGGTCCGAAAAAAGTCAGAATTCTTGTGAGTTTCGGTTTATAACTTTTTTACAGACTTTGTTGTTTGAAGTACTAATAGACCTATTTAAGGTTTTTCAAATGGTACTAATATTGCAGAACTTGATAAAGTTAGAAAAAGTTATGAGGTTCTAAAGTTGGCTGGTCCGCAGTTGAGTCACTCCATATTCGTCTTTGGTACCCAAAATCAAATGGCAGAATGAATTTATTAAAAATAACTGAGGCACAAATTTTTTGCAAAAATGCTAAATGATATCGTGATCAAATAACAAAACGATGGCATATTTTCTTTCACATTTTCTTCCGCCATCTCTTCTGGATTCTCGTCAACGACACCCGCTTGAAAGTTTGGCTCAATGCGTTGGAGTGCCATCGAAATTGCATCAAGAAACACGATAATCTGTTGGTCAGTCTCGAGAGCAGTCGAATACGACGAGAGAATCAGAGAACGCACTTCATTGACACTGCAAATTGATGTAGAAGCTAAAAAGGACTTAAATTTCGACCCAAATTTTAATGGGTCTATTACCCCGCGGAGTTGAGTGCCCTGCCATACCAGTAAGAACACGCTCCGCGTCCGAGTTTCCTTGAAATGCACCGGATTTCTCTCCAACTTCCCATTCCGAGAGACGATGTAGTTTTTTGCGACGTAAAACAAAAAATCTAATGAATTGTTCGGGGAAATTTACATCAATATAATTGCCACCACCTTCCATTCCATTCGGCGACTGTTCGATGAAGAGTGCCATTCCACGACGAACAACACTCGGTGTTAAAAATGCCAAACTAATGCAACGACGAAATGTCGTACGAATTGGCGATTCATTGTAGCAATACTTTGCCAGTCCCTCATCTTTGAGAATTTTTGTGCCAAAAATTAAATAGACTTACCGATTGCCATCCTTTTGACACAATTCTATTGGCAAAACAATATTGGTCACTTCGTTGCCGTTAAGCGCTCGCCCGAAAGGACGACGTCTCTTTGCTGCACGCTGCGCAAGTGCTTCGGCAGTTGGCATGAGCGCAAACTGCTCGTTGTCATCATCCGGCACATTCAACGCGTCAGTGACTAGGTCAGTTGATGGTATGTCCGGCTCCGTCCTTGCGCGTTTGTTGAAGTTGGCCAAGCGTCTCTCCACCTTACCATCCTTATATTTTTCACTTAATTACCATAAGTCCACATGGTGCTGATCTGCTGAGGCCGAAGGAAAATTTTTTCCATTTCCGTAGTCGTTGAGTCCAGTGATTTCGGTCACTGAACAACCATTCTTTCTCGATGCACACCGCCAGTAAACATTTGCATTCGTTTTTTTGTTAAACGAAAAACGGAGACCTATTAAAAAAAAACAGTAGAAATCGTCTTTTATTACCTACCTTCATGCCACAATATCTCACCGCCTTGGCGTGAACAGCCGATATCAAATTTCACTTGCTGGTGGTCCACTGTCTCTGTGCCATTGTTTGGGCTTTTCGTTGTAACTTCACACTGTTCTTCTGGCACCTTCACTATTTCTTTTTGACGTTGTTTGGGCTTTGTAGTTGCATTGACTAATAGTTCGCGTACATTCATTTTTGACATTAAAAGGAACAAAAAATTAATTAGTGGTGATTATCAAAAAGGATACTTATTTGTTAGTTAATTGTTTTGGAAATTTCATATTAAAAATTGTAAAATGATTTTTTATTCGGCACTCGGACTGTTTTTGTTCTATTCGGCACTCGGACCATTCGGCACTCGGACCATTCGATACTCGGACATTTTTAACACTATTCGGCACTCGGACTGTTTTTGTTCTATTCGGCACTCGGACCATTCGGCACTCGGCGTTCGGCACTCGGACCATTCGGCACTCGGATCGGTAGCCCACGTAAATTTTAATTTACGTGACAAAAACAAAAATAAATTCGCTTTTTCACTCTCATCGCTAGAGGGTACCTATTAAACCGACCCCGGGCAGGATTTTATGTTTCTAACTTTTTTTCTCATGATGAGGAAACACAAAAAATTTGTTTATTTCGAAATGTTTTTGTATATAAGTCATTTTATAGACTTATGAAATGTGCGAATCTTGACCTAAAACTCTTGCATATAATTTTTGTTCACATAGATATGCCTAAACTTCCAAATCAAATTCGTAAATATTTTGTTTGGGATTTCTGTTCTATTTTGGCGACAGAAGAGCGAACACAGAAAAAATTTTGAGATTTTTCTTTGTTTTTCGAAAAATTAATTCATTTTTTATTCAAATTTTCTGACACTGAATTGTCCTTTTTTGGGGGCACACTGAATCAGCCCGCACTGAATCGGCTACTCTGAGTTGGCCCACTCTGAATCGGCCACCCTGGATCGCACTCTGAATCGGCCACTCTGAATTGTCCGTGCCCGTGTTGATAGGGGCCACCCACATTTCGGCGCCCGCTTTTCGGCGCCGGACATGTTTCGGCGTCCACGTTTCGGCGCCAAGCCAAAAAAAGCAAAACAAAATAGCTATCAAACAAGAAAATTTTTTGTTTTCAAATAGGGCCCCCCTAAGCCTAAGCCTAGGCCTACGCAAGTCTTATGCTTAGATTGGCTGCTTTTTCGAGGGATTTCTTAGGCTTAGTGTAATAGATAATTATTACCAGTACTTTATAAATACCTATGCGCAACTTGCATGTTTCAAAAATTTCATAATTTTTTTCGTTTTTTCTAAAATTTCTTTAAAATTTGAAAACCGAACCCGATTTTTTAAGTTTGAGGTAGGTTTTCAAATAAGATAAGGTTGGGTTTCAGAAAAAAAATTGAAAAAACAAGGGTTGTTATGTTTTCAAAAAGCTAAGGTTAGGTTTCAGAAAAAAAGTTTTAAAAAAACTAGGGGTAAGCTTTTCAAAAAACTATTTCCAAAAAAGTTGGATAGGATTTTTTCTATTTTTGGCTTGGTGCCGAAACGTGTTCGGCGCCGAAACGTGGGCGCCGAAACAACATGGACCCGTTGATAGGGCGGTACGGGTCAACTGCGTCTGGCCAACTGCGTTTTCCTCTGTTGCTCGCTTATTGGTATGCATGGTAGTACGGGTCGGTGCTTTTGCAAAAAATCGGGGCAGGATCTAAACCAGGTCTTTTAATTTTCTTCAAAATCATCAAATTTTATGAAGAATTTTCATGTTCATTTACATTTCGTCTTCTATCACCAAAATAAATGAAAGTAATTCGTAAAATTTAAATTAACTTTATCCTGCTCATTTATGTCGATTTTTTGAGAAAGATTTTTCACCAACTCGGCCTCTCGACGCAGCGCTCATGATTCGGCGCCAATATAATTTCTTTGTTGAAAACCTCTTTATTTTTTTTTATTTCACTTCTTTTTTTTAAAAAGTAGGGGGTAGGTTTTCAAAAAAAAATTCTCTTGGCGCCGAATTGGGAGCGCTGAGTCGAGAGCGCCGAGTTGTAGTGCACCGCTTAAGGGCATGAGAAAAAAACAGTTTTTTCTTAGTAATTTTTTCAAATTTAAAATTATAAAAATTCCTTGACACTGAATTGAACCAACACTGAATTGGACCCACACTGAATCGGCGACACTGAATCGGCAACACTGAATCGGCGACACTGAATCGGCAACACTGAATAGTAGTGGACCCATAATTTCCATGCTCAAATGTGCCGAAACAATCCGAAAAATGACACAATATATTTTACTGTAAATTTGCCAAAAATTTTAATTAATGAAAAAATTAAAATAATATTTGCTTTTACTCTTATAATTAAGTCTCGACTCGAAAAATTTTAAGTCTCGAGTAGTGTATTACTCTTTATATGTCCTATCTTGAATTTTCTGGTGCCCAAACTTCGCCCTGCCGTTGATAGATCTCATCAAGCGCTTTGAATAATACCTAATTTGTTTAATATGGACGAAAATTAAAAAAGTTATGGCCAGTCGTGCCGAAAGGGTCCACGCCGAACTGGGCGGTTCCCTACATGATGGTTTTATTTTTTTTAATAAAAGGTTTTGTTGGATAAAATTTAAAAAAATGATTGGACACGTAAACTGGAATTGAGCCTTTTTCATTACCCCATTATCTTTTTAGCAAATTGGGAGTGGCAATTTTTGTGAGTGAAATTTCAAAAATTTATGTAAATGGTTGGGTGGCCGGCGCTACTGTTTTTTATATTTTTAGTGAAATTTTATTAAGAAAATAAAAAATCTATTCGAAATTACAAGAAATAAGCACGAAGTTGGTCATTTTACTGAAATTCGAACATTTCTGAAAAGTGCGAAACATTTGACACCCGCTGTTTAACAAATCCTTACGTTAACGACACCGCCGCCTACGCAATATTTTATTCAAGGCTCTCTCATCGGAAAGAAAACTGGATCCGTTTTGTTATAGCCTAAAAATTAGTGTTCGGCATAGTATCGGTATACCGCGGTATTTTTCGGTATAACCGTTCGGTATACCGACCGAAATATTTTGGAGGTTTTCGGTATACTTTCGGTATCGGAATATACCGAAATACCTGCATCGTGACCCCTTCAAAAGCCACAAAATGATGGTAAATCATCACATCTGAGAGCCCACGAAACAAAATTATATCCAGTGAAATGCGTTTTTGTTTCATTTAACAATTAAGATGGGTTGTCGGGGTTTGACTTTAATATTCCTAAATTTCTGCGGCACATTCCATCCTTTCATTTTGCCCTTCGCTTCAAGGTCACCCTCCTCTGCCCCGTCATCATTCACTGTCCCAAAATCACTACCAAATTGGGATAGTTGGCACGCTAATTGCCGGATTGCTTTTGTTGCCGGAAGGGGGGGGGGGGCGGATGGATTGGTTTATTGCCAAAAGCACACAATGAACAACAACAGAAGCATCGAATGTAGTAAAGCGGTTTCGGTGCGCTTTCCTAAGGCGAAACGAAATAAATATAGTTCCGCTAATTGATAAATTTCCTCTGCAAATATTATATTCATCCATTCCTCCGGGGGGCGGGGGCGAAGGATGACGCCATATGGCAAAAGGAAATGAAAGAAAAGGGGAGAAAAGGGGTAAATGGGAATTGAGGGAGTGAATGCACGAAGGAAGGGCAAATGGATGAATTTAATTAATTGAATTTGAGAGGGAACGCAAGTGTTTAAGGGAGGGGTCAAAAGGATTGAACCGACAAAAGACAAAAAATAGCCAAATGAAAAAGAAAACCCCAAAATTTATTCAAGTATCAAAAAAGAAAAGCAACACAAAAATATGGGATGAATTGCATTTGCTTTTCCTTTCTCATCGAATGGCTTTTTGTCTCCAAAATTGTCACATTCAATTGATCCCCCGGCCGACTGTCCCTTCCGATCAATTTGTTTTGCCTCGTCCTCATTGATCACTTCCTTTTTCACATGGCATCCCCCGCCGACTATCCCTTCCGGTCATTTTGCTCCGCTTCGACTCCAATTGTTGGCCCTCCGCTGGGGGTGTGTTCTCCGCCCGTCTCTTCCTTCCACTGTTCGTCTCCCACTCCTCCTCCATTGTTCCGTTCTCTTCCTCTCTCCTTTGGGCTGTTTTTGGCATTCCGTCGGCCATTTGTCCGTTCGCCATTTTGTCACTTTCTTCCTCATTGCCTATGATGTCAATTCTGCTCCTGTCTGATGCTGAATAGGTTCAAATGCCATTTTTCTCTGCTCTAAACTTTGATCAGCTCACCTCCGCTTTGCATTTCCGCGCCGCCGACCATTGCGCCGAATATCGCCGCTGGGAGCGGCGCAGCGGTGGGGAGCATAGGGGGGAACAAACGGTGGACGAGCGACGGATTCATGGCGAGGAAAGGGAGCATACTGGGGTTCTTGTAGAGGAACTTTTGCATTTCGATCAGATTGTTGTGCTCCTGCAACATGATGGTTTTATTTTTTTTAATAAAGGTTTTGTTGGATAAAATTTAAAAAAATGATTGGACACGTAAACTGGAATTGAGCCTTTTTCATTACCCCATTATCTTTTTAGCAAATTGGGAGTGGCAATTTTTGTGAGTGAAATTTCAAAAATTTATGTAAATGGTTGGGTGGCCGGCGCTACTGTTTTTTATATTTTTAGTGAAATTTTATTAAGAAAATAAAAAATCTATTCGAAATTACAAGAAATAAGCACGAATTTGGTCATTTTACTGAAATTCGAACATTTCTGAAAAGTGCGAAACATTTGACACCCGCTGTTTAACAAATCCTTACGTTAACGACACCGCCGCCTACGCAATATTTTATTCAAGGCTC
Organism: Heterodera filipjevi; assembly: GCA_039877585.1. Taxonomy (NCBI): domain Eukaryota; kingdom Metazoa; phylum Nematoda; class Chromadorea; order Rhabditida; family Heteroderidae; genus Heterodera; species Heterodera filipjevi. The sequence goes on along the minus strand of JBDPZO010000006.1, from coordinate 10,787,491 downwards.
TCTCATCGGAAAGAAAACTGGATCCGTTTTGTTATAGCCTAAAAATTAGTGTTCGGCATAGTATCGGTATACCGCGGTATTTTTCGGTATAACCGTTCGGTATACCGACCGAAATATTTTGGAGGTTTTCGGTATACTTTCGGTATCGGAATATACCGAAATACCTGCATCGAATACCAAATCGCATTTGCGGAACACTTAAAAATGTCCATTTTTGAGGGTTTTCCCCAAAAAAAACCCAAAAACGCCAAGTTTCTCAAGAAAGCCTAAAAATATTCAATCATCATTCCAAAAAGTTATCGTTGACCCCTTCAAAAGCCACAAAATGATGGTAAATCATCACATCTGAGAGCCCACGAAACAAAATTATATCCAGTGAAATGCGTTTTTGTTTCATTTAACAATTAAGATGGGTTGTCGGGGTTTGACTTTAATATTCCTAAATTTCTGCGGCACATTCCATCCTTTCATTTTGCCCTTCGCTTCAAGGTCACCCTCCTCTGCCCCGTCATCATTCACTGTCCCAAAATCACTACCAAATTGGGATAGTTGGCACGCTAATTGCCGGATTGCTTTTGTTGCCGGAAGGGGGGGGGCGGATGGATTGGTTTATTGCCAAAAGCACACAATGAACAACAACAGAAGCATCGAATGTAGTAAAGCGGTTTCGGTGCGCTTTCCTAAGGCGAAACGAAATAAATATAGTTCCGCTAATTGATAAATTTCCTCTGCAAATATTATATTCATCCATTCCTCCGGGGGGCGGGGGCGAAGGATGACGCCATATGGCAAAAGGAAATGAAAGAAAAGGGGAGAAAAGGGGTAAATGGGAATTGAGGGAGTGAATGCACGAAGGAAGGGCAAATGGATGAATTTAATAAATTGAATTTGAGAGGGAACGCAAGTGTTTAAGGGGGGGGGGGGGGGGGGGGGCTCAAAAGGATTGAACCGACAAAAGACAAAAAAAAAAGCCAAATGAAAAAGAAAACCCCAAAATTTATTCAAGTATCAAAAAAGAAAAGCAACACAAAAATATGGGATGAATTGCATTTGCTTTTCCTTTCTCATCGAATGGCTTTTTGTCTCCAAAATTGTCACATTCAATTGATCCCCCGGCCGACTGTCCCTTCCGATCACTTTGTTTTGCCTCGTCCTCATTGATCACTTCCTTTTTCACATGGCATCCCCCGCCGACTATCCCTTCCGGTCATTTTGCTCCGCTTCGTCTCTAATTGTTGGCCCTCCGCTGGGGGTGTGTTCTCCGCCCGTCTCTTCCTTCCACTGTTCGTCTCCCACTCCTCCTCCATTGTTCCGTTCTCTTCCTCTCTCCTTTGGGCTGTTTTTGGCATTCCGTCGGCCATTTGTCCGTTCGCCATTTTGTCTCTTTCTTCCTCATTGCCTATGATGTCAATTCTGCTCCTGTCTGATGCTGAATAGGTTCAAATGCCATTTTTCTCTGCTCTAAACTTTGATCAGCTCACCTCCGCTTTGCATTTCCGCGCCGCCGACCATTGCGCCGAATATCGCCGCTGGGAGCGGCGCAGCGGTGGGGAGCATAGGGGGGAACAAACGGTGGACGAGCGACGGATTCATGGCGAGGAAAGGGAGCATGCTGGGGTTCTTGTAGAGGAACTTTTGCATTTCGATCAGATTGTTGTGCTCCTGCAACAGATCAGCACCCGTCTGACTTTGCCGCTTCCATTTTGTCCTTAAAAGCATTGGAAAATCAGAAAAAAACAACGAAAAAACATTAAAAAAGGACATTCAAAAAGACCATCAATTGTGGAGCATCGTCAAATGGCATTTTAAACACAAATTAAGCGCCAAACTAACATATTATCTGCTTAATCCCCCATAACCTCTTCAAAGACGGCGCAATTTGCCCCTGCAGATGGGGGCAGAATGACCGACCGACGCCCGGGGGACGCAGTGTAATCCCCAGTTGACATGCAATCTATCAATTTATAAGTGCACCCCCTCCCCCCCTCCCCAATTTATTTAGTATAATTTGCCAATGGATGAAAGGACGGATGGGTGACACTCGCCCACCCGTCTCTTCCCCCCCCCCCCCCCCCCCCCCCCCGGTGTCGCTTCATTTCCCTTTTCCCACTCTTCCAAAGCATCCCGCTTTATGCTTAAAGCTCATTTTGTGCCCGGGTTCATCGCATTGTTGTTGTTTTGGCGCATAATTGAGTGAATGAACGACATGGGAATAGATCGCAGTCAAATTAATGGCACGGTTACAGTATGCCCAAGGGATGTCAAAAGCACTAATAAAACCAAAGCCATTGGCACATTGACAGTGGTGATGGTTCATCTTGTTAACTATTTAGTATTTGCCCACCTTCTATTCTGGTACCATGTCTTCACTTGGGTGTCACTGAGTCCCATCCGTTGTGCCAAACTCATTCTGTCCTGCACCGACAAATACCTTCAAAATTGGCATGCATTTTGCTCAAACATTTTCTCCCCGGGAATACTTTTGGGCTGTAAACATCTCTTCCAACTCCTAAAATAATTGAAACAAATTTTTAAGAAGAATTGCAGTTCCGTTTCTTTCTCACCTGCAGCTGTTTGTCCGTGAAAATGGTCCTCGCCTTTCGCGCCTTTTTCCCTCCGCTGCCGCCCCCTCCGGCGCAATTAGTGCCCGCCTCAGACGGCGTTGGCGGTGCGGACGAACGGGGCGAAAGACGCGCGGTGGTGGTAGGCGAAGCGGAGTTGTTGCGAGGCGCGAACCGAGAAACGGACGGATCGTCGCCGTGGGCGCTTTCAATGAAATGATTTTGGTGGGCAAGGAAATGCGAGGGACGGAAGAGATGGCGGACGGGGACAGAGTGATCGGCTGAAAATTGGGCAAGGGATTGATCGGAAGAATTGGAGTGAAAATGGACGGAACTTATTCTATACAATGGTGATGAAAAGAGATTAGAGCAAATAAGGCTGATCAAAAGTGATTAGAGAAGGCCAAAGTGATCAATGACCAAGGAAAAGTTGGGAATGTCACTTAAAAGTAGCAATTAACTGAAAGGCATTCGGCAGAATGAAAGAGAAAAGCAATTGGACCTGTTTTTCAAAGAGAGCAGCAATGGGCACCGTTCCTTCGCCCTTTCATTTCTCTTCCGACAAATGCCATTACATTTTGTGGTTGTCCAAATTCTATCCATTTCATCAAACCCCAAAATTTACTTTCCTTAATGATTCTCCTCAAAAACTGCTACTCATTATTCGATCCTTCCTCTTTTATGACTTAATTGCGCACACATTAACGGCAAAAGTCAGTCATCAGAACCATCAAAAAGAGGGGGGGGGGGACATTGGGAGAGGAGAGGATTCACTGGGTTTTCTCGGGGGCGGGGGGGGGGGTGACATTCTCGGTGATACCTCTTCCCCCCCCCCCCCTCCCACCTGTCCTCCCTAATTCTCATTCTCACATTGTTTTGCATTCATTTTATCCCCCGGGAGGGTGGGGAGGAACGAGATAATGGGCTCACGGCCCGATGAGTTCCAACAACAAAATCGCCCCAACTAATAGACATATTCTGCTACTGACTGGGCACTCCCCTCCCCCCCCCCCCGCGCCGCCCATTGGACTGATTTGGGTGATTCCATCCATGCCCAATGTTTGTTTTGTTCATGTGCAAAAGTAATGGGCACGAAAATGGCGGAAATAAATGTCATCAAAATGAATGAATGATTTGAGAAACGAACAAATGGCAAAACGAACGAACGAATGATCGATGGATGATCATCTCTCCCCACCTTTATCCCCTTATCCCTCCCTATCCTTTCTTTTTGTTTTACCTTCCCAACCCCCCCCCCCCCCTTATCCCCTTTCTTTCCCCCGCCCATTATCCCTCCCCACTCTTTCCCTTTACCTTTTCCTCTCCCCTCGCCCCCTCCGCTTTTCCCAATTTCTTTCTTTCCCTCTCCCCTCTCCCCTTTCCTCTCTTCTCTCTCACTTCGTCCCCCTCATTCATTTTTATAGCTTCGTAATAAGGTAATAAGCACCCTGTTTCTTCGGTAAAAGTCACTCATTGAATTGGTTCTATGCTGTTCTGCTTGGAGTCCCGGATAATCCCCGCAAGGGACAAATCCGAACAATTGCTCATATCCGTCTCCCTCTGTCTCCCTCCCTCTCCACCCCCCCCCCCCCACTTTCTATCCCAATTGTACCCCATTATGCCCCTTCTTCCTCAAATCCTTCCAAAATCTCTCCTTTAATCCATTCTCCACTCAATTATGTGCCCCTGTGCATGGGAATTGGATTAATCGGCTCGTAGGGCGCGCCGGAAAGTGCGAAATTGGCAAAGAAATTGGGCGGAGGAGGGCGCGGGGGACGGGGGGACGCATTTAGCCCCCGTTCATCGCCTCGAGCAATTTTCCATTTTCCCCCAAGGCCCCCCCCCCCCCCACTTAAAATGGGTCAATCGGCGTAATTTGCGACAATTTCAATTATCCTACAGTATTCTCATTTCTCTTGAGCTAATTGATGTTCAAAGGAATGAATAAAAATTTTGTTCTTTTAATGAGAAGTCAAAATGGGCAATGAATGAGCGGGTGAACAGCGGAAGAAATTAAGTCACCACCGTACTTATTCCGCCTGCTTACGGTAACAACCCAAGTAAACTACGGCAGCAGCATTCTTTCGGTTGCCCTACCAAAATCCTACCGTGTGCATAGCATATGGTCATTTTATTGTACAAAAAGCGTAAGAAAATACTGTAATAAAAACTCTTCCCGACCGGCGGTAGTTAATAATATAATGTGTTTAATGTTATTAGACAAAATGTCCTTCAAATGACGAGAGAGCAATTGCAATTTGCAATTAATATGAGGTTTCGGCAAGAGCGATGGGAAGAACACTAGAGAAATGGGGAGAGAAAGGGAGAAAAAACAGGGAGTGGGAAATAAAGATATAGAGGGAAACAGAGAGAGACGGGGAGAGAGAAAGAGAGAGGGAATCAGAAAGAGAGAGAGACGGGATAGAGATAGAGAGAAAGGAGAGAGAGGGAATCAAAGAGAGAGTGACGGGAGAGAGAGACATGAGGAGAAAAAAAGGTACGGATAGTTCAGTCGGTGTCAGACGAATCGGATGTATTAAATACGCTCAATAAGCATAAAATAACGAACTAACTCTTTATTACCAGCAGATCCTTTGTCTGTCGGCTGTCACGAAAAAAAAAAAACGAAAATTGCCATCGACAGAATCGCAAAAAGGTGCGATACGCCAATTTGGCGACACGCAGGTGAGTGATGGATGTGATGGAATGACGGGGGGAGGGGGGGCGATGGTCGGACGGATGGATTGACTCTCCCCCCGCCCGCCCGCCCAACACAACGACAAAATGCTCTTAAGTGGGCGATTAGAAAGTCATCAAATGATAATTAGTGTCTGACGGACAAAAAGTCATAATGTGCGGAACCAACACAATGGGCGAAAGCGAAGCAAAGGAACGGAATTGAGAAAAAGAAAAGAGATTGATGAAAAGAAGCAAAAGATGGATGGATGGGGGGGGGCGGGGGAAAGACGACGCTAAAAATTCCATCCGGAGATAATAATACTGAACCGACCGTTCCCATCCGTCGTCCCTTTGCCATTTGCGCCCGTACCGTTCGCTTCTGCCGATGGTGTGGCAAAGAATGCCGTCGGCGGTGTTGTCGCCCTTCCGCATGTGCCAAATGCACCCATTTGGACTAGCAATTGCTGCACAGTCTGTTGGAAGACAAGCGCAGTAGGCGATGGCGCAGGTCGGAAATGGATGTTGTTGGGAAGAGGGGGGACGGACAATTGCGGAACGGCGGCATGGCCAAACGGAACGGCACTTTCCGGAGGCGATGCCGAAGAGCTCGAGGAGTCCAGAAGCGCGTCAATACAGAACACTGACGAGACGCCGGCGGGTGGCGGCGCGGAGCAAGGAGATGGACGAGGGTGGCATGACGGGAGTTGAGAATTGGCACTAAGGGGAGGGGAGGGCGGCATGGTCAGTGAAAGAGCAATGAAAGAACAATGCGCCACTTACTCCGCCGAATTATCAGGCCTTCTCTGCTGGTGAAGTCCGACCAATACTTTACTCTTTTGTGTCGTCCCATTTTGGACGTTTTCCGACTCGGCCAACAGTGCGTCGACGAACATCGACGGCATCGCCGCATTGACTGCTGAAGAAGCCGTGGTTTGTGCCAACGGCGTGCCCACCATCAGCGCAGCGGCTGCCATTGCGGCATTTCGCGGATCGAACATCATTTTGAAAGAGAGGCGAACGAAGTGAATCAATTGGCACCGAAATTGGATATAAAATAGCCAGGAGAACAAAAAGAGACATGAATTGGCACTTTGAGGGGGGGGGGGGGGACGGGGGAGTTAATTGGGGATTAATCGGGCGGAGGCAAAGGACAAGGGCAATGAATGACCGGCGGATGAACGCTGGACGGACTGGAGAGAGAGAGGGGGGAGGGGGATCAAGAAGAGCCAAGAGGCTAATCCGAGGTAATCCAAAAATAACATAGCACCAGCACAGAGTGGCAAATATATTTAATTGGGAGACGGACAATTATTAATTTGGTAATAATTTGGCATTTAAATCAATTTTCCTTTTGTCTTGGCTGATGAATGACTGATTGAATAGCGAATGAATGAATGAATTGAGTAGTGCCCGGGTTGTGCTGTGTTTGGTGGTCGCTTCGTTTTCCTACTGTTCACAGTTGGCGTGTAATGGGGCGATTAGTGAAGGCGCGGCGTCGTCCCCCGAGGGGCGACCAGGGCAATGGGCGGAGCGAATGGGCGTTAAGTGACGGGGCGGGGCATTTGAATGTGTGGGGAAAGCGAGCGGAGGGGGAGGAAATAATTGCCCATTGATGGGCCAAAAGAATGTCTGAGGGGGGGGGGAGGGGGGAGAGAAGAGGACGGGTCGAGAAAGTCATGGAAGGACGAGGCAAAAAAGCACCTACTGTAAAAGCGATTAATTAGTTTAATGGCAAGACTAATTATGTTGTGATTGATTGGCCATCCGTCTGATTTCTTAAAAACAAAAATTGCCAAAGGACTTGGATACATATTTTGGGACTATTATTCACACGGCACTTTTTACAAAGAAAAATCCCTCCGTTGCGATGGCCAACCGAATAAAAAATGGCAAAACGAAAAGGCGGAAAAAGAAGAAGCAAAAAGCAACAAAAGGGGCACAACGGACGAACTCAATTTGTACGGTATCGCAAATGGCAAAGTGAGAAAAGAAGGCCAAACGAAGCGAAGTGAATTCGACTTTTAGTGGCCAAATATTCAAAATTTGCCTTTTCGAAGTCGCAATGGCACCGAAGCGTAAAAAATGGGACGAATTGGGTTAGCTGAGGAGGACACAAACGAAGAAGATTTATTCAGAGAAAATGGAGAGAGATGGGAGGCGGAAATTGGGGGGGGGGATTGAAGGCTTGTTACGGTCGGAAGGATCTCATGGCAAATTGCATTGAGAGGACAGGACGAGAAAAAGAGGGGCTGCCAAATTTGTGCACCCTTTCGGCATCAAAACCTCGTGAGAAGTGTTTGGAAAGGAAAAGATGTCCGATCCTCAAACAATGGAATTGAGTACAAATCATTTAACAGTCTAAGCCAATATCCGTATTGCATTTTTGCTCAATCCTCTCTTCTTTGTATTTGCCTCTTATTTCTTTCCCTTTTCCCTCTTCCTTTTCCTCTTTTTCTTTTCCTCTTCCTCCTGTTTCCTCTTCCTTTTCCTCTTTTTCTTTTCCTCTTCCTTTTTCTCTTCTTTTCCTCTTCCTTTTCCTCTTTTTCTTTTCTTCTTCCTTTTCCTCCTCTTCTTTTTTCTCTTCATTTTCTTCTTCCTCATGTTTTCTCTCCGCATCTTCCATTTCGTCGTTTTTCTCCTCATTACTCCTTATAATGCTTCTTTTTTTTATCCTCTGTCTTCTTCTCACCCTCATTGCCCTCGTCTGAATGAGTCCAAAATGCACCTTGTTCATTCATTAGCATCATCAAAATTATCGCCGGAGGGGAGGGAGAGTAGCACTGGGAATGGGCAGCAGTCGGATGGGGTGGGCAATCCCTCCGCCCCTTCCCCCCCCCCCTTTTCCCAAGGTTGTGGGAACGGATGGGCGAGTGAAATGAAAATTAAATGACTACGGATGAGCATAAGCAACAGCAGAACAAACGGAAGAGAAATAGCCACAACAGTAACAGGTGCTTTTGGAAGAGGGGGGGGGGGCAAAAAGTGCCAATGCCAATGCAACCAAACCGATCCACGAAATTTACTGTTCGGAAAAAGAATTGGAAACGGAAATTGCGGAGAGCCAAAAAAAGAGGAGGGGGGGGGGGGGGGGAGAAATGAGGTGAGAATTATGATGGGAAAACATTAAAGGGAAAGTGAAGCGTAAATTATTATCAGGACCTCCAAAAATTTCAGAAACCGAAATAGAAACTTTTAATAATCAAACGAGCAATTTAAGTGTGTTCAGCGTTGAAGCAGCAGCACGAAAAACAATTTCGAATTAGCAAAATGTATTATAAGTGCAAAGCTACTTGCAGAGTTCCGAAATTTTGCCTAATAGGTCCGACCCCAAAGGACGTCAAAATCGGAATCCAGTGACAACCTTGCTGATGTAATATACTTTTGTCGGTTACTGTCTGTTCTGTGTGTTTAGGTGTACTGTTCTCATTTCTGGCATTTTGACATTTGCCCCCGCGTCTGTCCTTTTTTGTGTCATGCCAACACAAAAAAAAAAAACATTTTTGTCCCCCCCCCCTCTTTTGCTTTGCTGTAATTAGCACTCATTGCATGGGAAAGCGATTGATGAAAGGTGAATGAATGAAATGATGAGCAGGAAAAAGGAGACCTGAACTGAGCGACACATTGCGAAACACGAAGAATAAGCGAAGATTAATGGGCCAACAGGAAAAAGAAGCAAATGAATGGCCAAAAGAGAAGCAAATGAATGGCCAAAAGAGAAGCAAATGAATGGCCAAAAGAGAAGCAAATGAATGGCCAAAAGAGAAGCAAATGAATGGCCAAAAAACAATGAAAACACTTTATATTTGCATAATTATAAGCCATCTTTCTGGCTAATTTTGCATTGCTCGGCGCCGTTGGCACAACAAACTCACCGAAAAAGGCACTCACTCATTGGCTGAACACACAATAGCCAAGCAAAACAATGCATTTGGTCGTGCCATTTGTTCGCTCGCCTCTTTCCATGCCACCATCTTCAGGAATGGCCCCCCGCCCTCCTCGCCACTCACCTTTCATGCCATTTCGGCCTCCGTTTTCACTTTTCATTGCCCCCTTTCATTTCATCGTTCGATGCCGTCGTCAAAAAAGCAATGGGGCGATTCTTCGCCCGAGGAGCAAATAAATTAATTTGCAGTTGCGCAACCCATCACACAACAATTGACCGGGCATGCGCTTCCCTTTGAAGCGCATCATTCGGTTATTGTGCCCGAGAATGGACGACTCTTCCATAGTCTTTTCTCATCATCAACCTCCTATTTGCGGTCCATTTGCTTCATCATTCACAGGTGCCCTATCGTCCTCTCCCTCACTTTCGGTGCCAATTCGTCCTCTCCCTCCCTTAGTGCCATATTCTCCTCCCTCCCTTAGTGCCACATTCATCCTCGCTCCCTTAGTGCCATATCCTCCCTCCCTCACTTTCAGTGCCAATTCGTCCTCTCCCTCCCTTAGTGCCACATTCATCCTCCCTCCCTTAGTGCCACATTCATCCTCCCTCCCTTAGTGCCATATTCATCCTCCCTCCCTTAGTGCCACATTCATCCTCCCTCCCTTAGTGCCATATTCATCCTCCCTCCCTTAGTGCCAATTCGTTTTCTCCCTCCCTTAGTGCCACATTCATCCTCCCTCCCGCACTTTCATTCATCCTCCCTCCCTTAGTGCCATATTCATCCTCCCTCCCTTAGTGCCACATTCATCCTCCCTCCCTTAGTGCCATATTCATCCTCCCTCCCTTAGTGCCAATTCGTTTTCTCCCTCCCTTAGTGCCACATTCATCCTCCCTCCCTCACTTTCAGTGCCAATTCGTTTTCTCCCTCCCTTAGTGCCACATTCATCCTCCCTCCCTTAGTGCCACATTCATCTCCCTCCCTTAGTGCCATATTCATCCTCCCTCCTTAGTGCCACATTCATCCTCCCTCCCTCACTTTCAGTGCCAATTCGTTTTCTCCCTCCCTTAGTGCCACATTCATCCTCCCTCCCTTAGTGCCACATTCATCCTCCCTCCCTTAGTGCCATATTCATCCTCCCTCCCTTAGTGCCACATTCATCCTCCCTCCCTTAGTGCCATATTCATCCTCCCTCCCTTAGTGCCAATTCGTTTTCTCCCTCCCTTAGTGCCACATTCATCCTCCCTCCCTCACTTTCAGTGCCAATTCGTTTTCTCCCTCCCTTAGTGCCACATTCATCCTCCCTCCCTTAGTGCCACATTCATCCTCCCTCCCTTAGTGCCATATTCATCCTCCCTCCCTTAGTGCCACATTCATCCTCCCTCCCTTCCCCCCTCCCTCCCTTCGCTTTCCCTTCCCCATTTTATCCCTTCTCTTGTCTTCTGCTGATCACTGATTCCATCCTTTTCCTCCACTTCTTCTTCTGCTGCTGCTGCATTCTTCCTTCCTCCCACTCATTCATTCATTCTTTCATTTGCCATTCCAACAATCGTCGTGTAAAATTGGATAGGGATGAGTGTGAAGGGGAAAGGTCGTCATCGACCGACAGAAGCCCATTATTGGGCACCCCCAAGGGGCGGAGGCGACAATTTGGGATCACTAATAATCCGTCGCCTCACCCGCCCAAAGGCTTTCCTTTGCTCGCCAATTTGGGCGCTAATTGCCCTTCCTCAAATATAAAATTCGTCTCAATTCACTCCAACAAAATCGGATGGAAGTGAACAATTGGAAGTGACGGATGGACGAATGGAAATCAAATGACCAAATAAAAAAAGAGGACCAAAATTGGAGAGGAGGGAGCGGCGAGATCAAAGGATGGAAAGAAATGCCAAAAGACAAATTTAAAAAACCAAAGCAATGAAGGACAGACATCGTGAAAACAATTATTGTTAAATATTTCTGAAATTTTTCCTAATCATTTGAAATATGTCCGCTCATTTTATCATTTGCTTCGACTATTGCTGTTGCTTGGGTCGAATCGATTCTCTCCGATCAAACAAAGCATGAAACTGCCCAATTACGTTACATTTTCAACTCTTTTTTTTTTTTTGTTTATTAGCCATTAATTCCTATTCTTTCAGAGCCTTTTTCTTTTGTTTGCCAATTTGGCCCATAAAATTAGCAATTTGTGCTGCCCATTTGGCCAAGTTTCCATAGCAATTGACTCAACGGGACTTCGTCCACGGCGTATCCCACGACCATTCTTTGTCGACTCAAATTCTCCGCATTCAACTTGGCACGTCATTCTTCCCTGGTATTCCATTCGCCAATGGTGTTAATCTATTATTAAGAATGACTTTTGTTTCATTAATTTATATTTTATTTGTTTGTTGATGTTCCGATGCTTTTTAGCATTTTTTATCTTTCCATTTTGGCTGATATTGATAAATGAACGAATGAATTGAACTAAAGTGATTCATAAATATATATATGAATAATGAAGACGAATACACGTAAAAGAATTTTTGCTAAGGAAAAGATGCTTTTTTCTTCGCTTTTCCGTTGCTTTTCCATCCTTTTCCCATTGCTTTTTCTTTGCTTTTGCACGTCTCTTTTCCTCACATTTCCCATTTCATTAAAAACCCATCAAAAACAAAATATAAAATTAGAAATGAATTAAGGAAATTATTTAATATAATTGACTCATTGCCACCCTTCGAGACCCAAATGAAACATTCACCCAATCACTTATTTTAATGTGTTCACTCCAAGTCCCTTTCTGCAGTTTTCTGTTTTTCCCTATTTTGTTTTTTAAACTCTCCCCCCCCCCCCCCCCCCTCAAAATGTATTGTTTGTTAATGCCTTTCCCTTCCTTTATCAATTGCTTTTGTTCGTTTCGGCATTTGTTTCCCTTCTCTTTAGATAGAGCTTTCATTCGTACTTTATTTCAAAGTATCGTACTTTATTTTCGGCTTTCGTGCTTTGAAGCGCACAGATATGGCGTTAGGACAATTGGCCAACTCGATAAAAATGGCATATTCCTTTAGTTTTGGCACAAAATACATGCAAACATAACAGCCTTACATTTACAGTTTTTCGCTTAGTAGGCTAATCGTTGGGCAGTGTACCGATATTTCATTTTATTTTTCTGCCCCTCCTCTCCCTCCTTCGCCGGTCCCTCCCATTTTTCGGCCCACCCCAAATTTTGTTTACCCTTTTTCACAATTCCTTCACCGAGGGACGGATGAGCTCTTTGATCTTCTTTCAATTTATTTCGTTTCCTTTTTCTTTCCAATTTCAATTCGACTGTTCTTTGGGTTGGCCCAATTCCCGCCCCTCCCCCAGCGAATTCATTCTTTTTCTGAGTGTCCCATTTTTAAATTGATTTTCTTGAATTCTTCCACAATTCCCTCCCTCATGGCTGATTGTGAGTTGCTCCCACTGCCCCTCTCCCGTTCGTCCCCCTCATCATTGTCCTCTTCTTCTGTTGCTGAACCTGCAAAGGAATACCGAATGGTTTTGTTGGGCACCCACCATAAGAAGCCGTTGGTATACGATAGCAGGCCAGCGTCTTCACACATTACGGCATTTATTTAAGTTCGAAAAAATGTGTTCAGCGGCACAAAAATTCGAACAACACATTCAATATGCGGACATTTGGTATTTAACCTTCCGCTTCGATGGCAATGAGGATCCGGTACGGAAAAATATTATATGACAGAATTATTTAATAATTTCAATTTATGGTGTAAATTAATGCATTTTTTAGGTTGTGGTGGAGCTGATCGACCCGGGCACAGTGAGTGAAATGCTGAAAAAAACTTTTTATTTTATTTTTTTTTTTTTGCAGGAGAAAACGGGCGAACGCCAAATGGCCATTCAACAAAAGTGCGAATTTGAAGAGAAATGATTTGAGGGATGCAATAGATGGTGGGAATTTGGCTTTTGCACAGATCAGACGCGATCATTCTCTGCTACTCCGCGTACAATCCCAACTCATTTCTCGACTTGGAGTCTGTCGCAGAAGACTTTGAAGCATTTAACGGACAGTCGGTGAGTGAATGAGATCATAATTTATTACAAATCATAATCAAAAAAAAAAAAAAAATATGAAACAGCCTGCCACACTGCTGCTATGCAATGAGGACCAATTGACGGAGGAGGCTTTCGAAGAAGGACAGGAAAGTGGCACAACTGACGACGGATACGGCACAAATTCGGGCGGAAGATCGCCGTCAGACAAAGAACAAACAGTGCCAAACCGAAGAAGCATGACGCCGAAGGGGAGAACGCATTCGATGGAGCGAATTCGAGAGGCACGCGAAGACGGACGATGTCCAATTGAAAGGGAAAAGGTAGTCGAAGAAATGAAGGGACATGGGAGGAAATGTCAATTCCTCATAGGGTGAACAATTGTGCCACTCCTTGGGTGCTAATTGCGAGTTTCGGACATTATCTTTCACTGGCCAACTGGCTGATCAGTTTGTGCTCGACCTCGTCGGTAAGCTCCTTCGACGTGCCGTTGAAATTAGGCAGCAGCGCCGGCAGAGTAATTGTCGGAATCGGCCGGCACGGCCCGTCGCCGCTTCCGGCCGACGGCATTTGTCCCCCTCTCCGTTGGTGCACATTCTGAGAAGAAAGACGTTGAACATAAGGCGGAAAATGACTCCCCAAGTGAAAAACAAATCGCGGGAGCGAGCAAAGACAACAATAGCAGCGGGGGAAGAGAAGGAAAAGCAAACGCAAAAGGAGGGACAGACTATGGCAGAAGAGCAACAGCAGCTAAAGGGTGTGCCATTAATGGAAAAGGGGGAGGGCAAACTAAGGCAGGCACAGAGGGAATTGGCAAAACAAATATTATAAAGAGAGAGACAATTTGTTGATAAGAATTTGCAATAGCGTCAACATCGTCACAAGAATTGACCATACCAACAATCACCAGCAAAAGTATGACCAACGAAAAGGCCAACGACGACAATGGCACCACCAAATGCGGACAGCCAATTATCACCACGAAGAAACAAAAAAACTATGTGCAAGAAATGGGTGCCATGTTGAAGACACTGACTCATCCGCGCGAAAGGGTTCGAGTCGGCGCAAGCAAAGGGAAAGAGAGAAGTCAGTGAGACGACGAGGGGAAAGGGACATAGTCCCTCTTTTAACGCATGCACCCCAAAATCACGCCGCCGCCGAATCACGCCGCGAAAATTTCAGAAAAAATTTTCAACAAAAAACATCCATTTGTTTGAAACTTATTTTCTCAGAAAAATTTAAGGAACTTCCAAAAGAAAATCCAAATATTTTAAATGAATTTATAAAAACTAAAAAAATTTTAAATAATTAAATTTTAGATGTTTTTTTTGAAATATTAAAAATCTTCAATTTTTCGGAAATCTCCGGTTTTTTTTTTTTGAAAAATTTCTGTTGGCGTGATTTTGTCCTGTTCCCATTTTACACACCTCAAGAATTAGCTAATGAAATCCATCCAGTATCCAACCATAAACCAATCAACTTTACCTTTTAAGCCGTTAAAGCAGCAGAATGCCAAAACCCACAAAACACAACTGCTGAAGCCGAAGTTGACTCATCAGCGAGCAGTACACGAGTCGACAATTTTATGGAGGGAAAAGATACTGAAACAGCAACAAATGGACAACAACGAGAAAAACAACAGCAGCAGCAGAAAAAAAGCACACAAAGCTCGACTTGCACAATACAGTGAATAACCGTTGGGCATTTTGTTTCAAATTTTGATAAATAAATAAATAACCCATAATACGAGAACAAATCGGATTCAAAATAATTTATTTAGCGTTTTTAGTTATGAGGTTAGAAAAGCTCGTATAAAACAGATTATGGCGACGGCATTCCAAATCAAAAAAGTGTTGCAAATGTCGTAGCTTCAAAATTCTCAGTCTGCCCCCCCCCAAATCATTACGATATTTCATGTTTGATTTTGTTGTTGCTGTGCTGGTGTTGTACACCCCTCTTGTTCAGTCCGTTCATTCGCCCTTTCCTTTCCCCTTTCTCTTCGCCCCGCCGCCGTTGCCCCTCCCCTCCCTTTTCGTCGTCCGAATGCACACCAATCGGCGCAGTGCCGTCCCAATGCCTCCGCTTTCCCTTCGCTTCTTTGTCTCCGATTTGCTTCTTTTTCTATTGGCGTGTGATGCGCCTTTTGCTTCCCCAGCAGAGGGTTCAAATTGACCAACAGAGCATTCCACCGAGGAAATGCCCGACTCTGTCGTTGTAATGTCCGTCGATGGGTTTTGAATCATACGAATATCACCGCCAAATTTTTGTTCTTTCTCATGGGCAGCGACTGAACGAAAGGGCAGTCCATTTTAGCAACCGAAAATTTAGCCCAACTAATGGACAAAGGAAAGTAAAAATGCATAAAATAGTCATGCTGGGTAGGTTTCGTAAATTCCGCCACTATGGGCGTTGTTTCGTAAATCCGCCATTTTTTAAAGAATTTCTTCGTCATAACTTTGCTCAAAGGCAACCAAATTAACGAACTTGATATCGTCCGATACGATAGCTTTTAATTGGCTTTATTAGCACTCTAAATTTCAAAAAATTGATAAAGTTTTACGAAAATTAGGACTGTGAAAGTGAAAAATAAAGTTGTTTTTGGCCTTTCTAGAAACTTAATCAAATTTTTTAAAATTCGGCTGGCTAATAGTAGCCATTGGTTAGCTATCGTATGATACTAAGGTTATGTTTCTTTTGGTTGCTTTTGAGCAAAGTTATGACGAAGAAATTCTGTAAAAATGGCGGAATTTACGAAACGACCTAGCATCTAAAATAAATAGTTAAGTGGCAAGAGGAATGCCTTTTATTGCAAATGAATGACATTTTTGCACCGGGTTTTTGCCTACTAAAGGTCTGTTTCACGTTTTCTTTCTTAATATCATTTTGGTCAAATATCCTAAATAGGTTATTAAATTATTAACCCCCCCCCCCCCCCTCCCTCTTGGTAAGGATTGTATCCCGAGTACCCAAGCTCCCTGACTCGTACCCACCTTTTTGCTGCGGGTTCGTTTTCGGCATGGTCGACGCTTTGTCTGCCATTGTCTTCGCTGGATTCGGCTGACAATGTGGCGGCACAATAGAATAATTTGTCGGCTGCTGTTTCGATGGTTGGCCTAGCAAAAACCAATTTTTTTTTTTTTTTTTGGTAAATGAAGGGCGAACCTGGTGCGGTCGGAGCGGGAGGAAATTGTTGCAATTGCTGATCTAATCCCCTGGCCGCATTTGTGTGCTGAACCCACGCGGTTGGATCGATCGGACGGACGGGCTCAGCCAAAATTGGATGGAAAACATTGCGAGCAAGTTCAACAGATTCACTGCAGGGGGCACAAGCCAACTTAAGTTGGCTAAAATGGTAAAAAAAAAACTATTATAAATTGTTGAAAATAGCACAACAACCCCCTTGTTTCGGTGGCTTTTCGGACCGAAGAGATGATCAGATTAAGTGCCTCCTTTGAGCTAAGGTCGTCTAGCGGAACGTCATTGACCTCGAGAATAATAAAGCCAGGCCTGATTCGTCCATCCAATGCCACAAGACCTCCTATATTTGTTATTCAGTATTTTTGCACATATCTCACCAATTAAAAATTACCAGGATTCACTTCGTGCACATAAATCCCTGCAAAACCTGAACGGTTATTCTTCGTTACAATGGACATCCCAAAAGGTCGTCGACTGTCCAAGTTGAAAGTCGCCTAAATGATTGGACAAAGTACTTCCGTCTGGAACAATTACTCTTCGACCGTCCAGAAATTTCCATGAATCAAGAATGGTAACGTTAAGCCTCCCCTAGCTGTCCTTTTTCACCGTGATCATCTCCAATGACATTGATGCCTCAGTGGTGTCCTCAAAGGTGCTGGAAAGTGCCGTGAAAGATCTCCGCCGCGTCCGCTTTCGTTTCTCGCGCGTCCAACACGGTTTGTTGTTGCTGTCGTAGTGTTTGTTCGTACTCGTAAAGGTAGGACGATGGCGATGGTATTGTTGTTGGTTGTGGTGGCCATGTGAGTATTTGCCATTATCCGCACCATCGCCACACCATCGTTCATTCGTGGCAAAAGTGCGTTTGGGCATGTGCGGGTTCTGCTGAGAGACGCTCGTGAAGTCGGTGGTGTATCTGTGAGACAATGAATCATTTGAATTTTGTTCTCAAACAGTCCGACTCGACTGACTGCGAATCGCTGTCGGCGACGCTCCCCGTAAGGCCTTCGAAGTTTGATTCGCCAAACAAACGTAAATTGGTGCTGTCTTCTTCGGGACTGCTATTACCTATCAAATATTTGTATTTAATTAACTATAAACGACTATTTTTTGAACTGACTGTCATCAATAAATTTCGGCCTGTCGGCGAAGAGAAAATGGGCGGAAGACCGTTTCTCCATGAGAGAAGCACGAATGGCACCAACATGCTAAAATGGTGGGCAGTTTTCAATTTTCCCAACCTTTTTCTCTCGATTTGTATCGCAACACCTGAAGCTTTTGAATGGGAAGAGTGGAGGCGGATGAGTGAGTCTGAGTCTCGGACAGCAAGAACAGTTCAAAGCGTCCATTGGTCGCGTTCGGCTTCAGCACGGCATTTTCGTCGCGGATGTCCGTCTTCACCTCACTAAATGCATTACTATAGTTGGTTGTGTTAGACTATTTATTATTTACTCATTCACCAAATGTTTCGATATTTTTTGTATAATTTTTCTTTTACGCTTCTCACGCGTTGAGTGCCGAGTCCATCACTTTGCAGTAGAATCGGTAATTTCTGCGCGTGATGCATTTTTTGAAGTCTGCCAACGTAATTTTGGACGGAGGAATGGCAATTTCGGTGGAGAAAGGAATGTGTTGGTCATCGACATAATAATAAATCTGACAACCCCAAAATTAAAAGGCATACGTTACCAAGACTAAACAAACCTTTGTCGTCAGCGGTTCAGGCTCAACGAAATTGGGTGTAAAAAGCCCACTCTTTTGAATACCAATCGGAGCATTGACAGGAAAATGAGGGCTCGGAGAAATGTTCTCGTCATTTTCGAGCTGTTCACCCTCCATTTTATGGTGCAATAATAAAATTAAAAAATGACAAAATGTTAAAGCACTATTATTGTCAACTAATAAAAAAATAAATAAAAAATCAGGGGCAAAAATCAAAAAATAAAGGCAATTTTTTAATTAACCATTAAAACGAGAAAATCACTTCATATTCTTAAAAATATTTATTGGTTATAACAAAATGAGTTCAAATGTTAGACCAAAAAAGAAAGACCAAAAAAAAGAAAGAAATAATGCCAAAAATACAATCAAAAAAAAAAAGAAACATATAAATACCATCATCATTTTAACCCGAGCACATTAAGCAGCCATCAATCTCTTCCGGTTGTTCATGGTACTTGCGTTTGGCTGGCAGACGCAATTCCAAATTGGCACAAATGTTCTCCTTGTCTTTCAAAACATCAATTTCGGCTGCATCCTCCTTGGCCACTGTTTCCCGAAAGGCCATCTTGTCCACGGTGAATTGGACAGCTTCGGCAGCAGGACGAGTACGCAGATAATACATCCCGGTTTTAAGTCCCTAAAGCAAAGACTTAATTAACATGCTTTCTCAGATGGTAATTAACGAAAGAAAGAATAAAAAAGGTTCATAGCATAATCTACAATTGTTAAAACTGACAAGTGACCACGCATAAAAATGCATAGAGCTCAGTTTTGCATAATTCGGCTGCGCTATGTGAATGTTCAGCGATTGGCTTTGGTCAATGAATGCGGCGCGGTCGGCAGCCATTTGCAGAATGTCCTTCTGCGGAATTTCCCACACCGTTTTGTACAAATCTTTAATGTGTTGCGGCAACTGCTTGATGTTCTGCACCGATCCGTTTTCCCCGATCAGTCGGTTTTTCATTTGTTCATCCCAAAGGTTGAGTTCGATCAAATCCTTCATCAAATGTGGGTTAACAATCTGAAAACAATTTTTGTTGAATGAATCAAAACTTCCTCATTTACTTGAAAGTCGCCAGAAAGCACACGACGGCTGTACACATTGGAAGTGTACGGCTCAATGGACTCGTTGTTGCCGAGAATTTGGGCAGTCGATGCAGTTGGCATTGGCGCGACCAGCAAACTGTTCCGAACCCCGAACTTTGCAATGCGTTCTTTGAGCATCGCCCAATTCCATAATTCTGTTGGCACAGCATCCCACTTAAATTATTTTATTAGTCGAATTATTCTATCAAGTCAATCCATGCCCACCATGTCGTACTGCAAAATGCCCTTGCTGACAGGCGAGCCTTCATATGTTTCGTATGGCCCTAGTTGTTCCGCCAACTCACAGGACGCCTCAAGAGCTCCGTAGTAGATGGTCTCGAAGATTTGCTTGTTCAGCAAACGTGCCGATTCGCTATTGAATGGGTAACGCATCAGCATAAAAGTATCAGCCAAACCCTAAAATGTTTTTATTCATGGCTGCATGTACCATTTTACAGTATATCACTTGAACACCAATTCCAATGGGACGGTGGCGTTTATTTGAGCGTTCTGAGCACGGGGTTGGGTAGTCGTTGACGTCGATGACTTTGTTCAGGTTTTGCGTCACAGTTTTGGTCACTTCTTTGAGTGTTTCAAAATCAAATTTGCGTTCGCTCTGCCCACTTCCATTCCCTCCTCCTCCGTTGGCACCCAATACAAAGCGATTGAGTGCAATTGATGCCAAATTGCACACGGCCGTCTCATCGGGCGCCGAATATTCGACGATTTCGGTGCACAAATTGGAGCATTTAATGGTGCCCAAATTTTGCTGGTTTGACTTTCGGTTACACGCGTCTTTGAACATCATATACGGAGTACCGGTCTCCGTCTGGGAACTGATGATGCATTTCCATACTTCGCGGGCCGGCAATTGGTGGCGGAAGCGCTTTTCTTTCTCATAACTAAAACAAAAATATTAAACCACAAGGAGAAATATTCAAAACGAATAAAATATTTGTTAACAATTCATTTTTTTCTTAATAAGATAAATCAAAAAAAAAAAAAAAAAATCGTTTACCACGTATAAAGTTCCTCAAACTTCTCGCCCCAACAATCAGCAAGTCCGGGGCATTCGTTTGGACACATCAGTGACCATTGCTGGTCTTCCTTCACACGTTTCATAAAACTGTAAATTAGCGTTAAACATGGCCATAATTAAAAAGCAACGCACAGGTCGGGAATCCAAAGAGCGTAAAAAAGGTCGCGGGCGCGTTCGTCTTCAGACCCCGTGTTTTTGCGCAGCTCCAAGTAATCGATGATGTCGGCATGCCATGGCTCCAAATAAATGGCAAAGGCGCCAGGACGCTAAGAATGAGTTTAACACTGTACCCTAATCTGGTAACACTAAAAGTTACTTTGTTTCCTCCTTGGTCAACGTATTTTGCCATTGCGTTGAAAACCCGCAACATTGGCACCAAACCATTCGAAGTGCCATTTGTCTGCAAAATAGATTAAAATTATAATAACAGATTAATAAAATCTTAAAAATGAAACCCCGGCAATATATGATCCTTGGGCACGGATGCAATGCACGTTCAGTCCAATTCCACCCGCTGATTTGGAGATGAACGCACAACGGTCCAACGTAGCGCAAATGCCCTCAATGGAATCGTCGACCATTGTCAGGAGAAAGCAAGACGAAAGTTGGGGACGACACGTGCCAGCATTAAACAGAGTGGGCGTTGCATGCGTAAACCAACGTTCGGACATCAAATTGTATGTCTATAATGTTGACAGAGGGAAATAAATAAGGGAGGTGTAACCTGATTACGAATTTTTTTGAGCCGAAACATGAAAAAAAAGCTTAAAGTCTCTAGACGCTCAACATCAAGTTCAGAAATTTAAAACACCAAACAAAAAAAATTTTTTTTTTAATTTTCCATTTGTCTGCTTTGTAACTTTTGTTTGACAAGACATGTTTTTCGTAACTTTCTGGCCTTAACATATTCTTGAGGCTTGAAGCTTTCGAATGATACCAAGAATATAAGAATTAGACCGATCAAGAAGAAAGTTATGATTCATAAAACCAAGGATAGTCAGTGATTGGACGCGTACAATTGATTAGACGCGTAAACTGGAATAGAGCCAAAACTGTTGTTTTTTTGGGGCGGGACGAGAGGGGGTCTCATGAACAACGGACGATTCGTTTTTGGTTTGGGGGTAAAAACGAATTGGCCGAAAACGAATCGTCTTTTTACCGGTCTCAGGTCAAACGAAAGTTGAAGGAATTAAAAACATTTAGATACGGATATGAAACAAAATATATTTAAACTAAATAACGAAATTATACTTACCTTAATTGCCGCCGTGATGTCTTCTTTGTGTATTCCGATGGCAACTCGCATTAACATGTGCTGTGGACGTTCGACAACCTTCCCATCAATTTTCAATAAATAGGACCTTTCGAGGGTTTTAAAGCCGAAATAGGTGTACTGAAAGTCTCTGTCGTAAATAATTGCCGAATTGAGTGCCTGAAAATAAATAATAGTTGAAAGTGGCGCAATCTCATTACCTGTGCATTTCCCATCACAATTTTGTACGTTTCTTCGCTGACCATTGGCATTGAGCGTTTGTTCTTCGGATGAACGTAATGGTGGAGATCGGAAATAACTTCGGAGAAAGCCTTCAAAATGAGAAACATTGGAAAGTGCAAAATAAAAGTCCGTATTTTGATGGTCCACTTTGTTAGTCTGTTTGTGTAGATTGGAAACGGCGATCCGAGCTGCGAGAAGTGCGTAGTCGGGATGGGCCACGGTCATTGATGCGGCCTCTTCCGCTGCTAAATTGTCCAATTCGACGGTTGTCACTCCTTTGTAAATGCCTTTGACCACTTTGAGCGTAACTTGGAGCTGAGTGGTTGAGGGTAATATTTTCTGAGTGCAAATTGACAACAAATGAACTCACCGGGTCAATGAACTCCATGTTAAGCCCGTAACAAAGCTTTTTGACGCGTGACGTAATTTTGTCCAAATATACATTCTCTTTACGGCCATCTCTTTTTAGCACATAATTGTTAGTGGGGGCATCAGATTGGGCACTCATTGTTTGCCACTTTTAGCGAAAAATCTTAATCTATGCAAATCAAATTACAAAAAAAAAAATAAAATAAACGGCAGATCGATTAATTCATAATAAAAAAGGAACAAGGGCCATTAGCCATTAAGACCAATTCCAAAAACTCAATGCAAACAAAGCTATTTTGAATTTTTCCCGCCATTTTTAAATTTTAGCGCTATATGCGACGATTGACTCACAAGGGAACATCCCGAACTGTAACCACTCAAATCTCCAATAACAGTGGGTAATTTTGAAAAATTGATTAAAAATGAAAGTCTCATTGAAACGTCGGGGGGAGTGTGAACAAAAAACACCTCCAAATTTTCTTACGAAAATTTCGATTTTCTGAGTAAAATTTGCAAAAAAGTCATGAAAAGTCACAAAAACCGACAAAAAATCATAAAATTTAAAAAGTGAGAAAAAGTCAAATAAAAATACATGCTAGAAGCCTCAAACAAACGTTAAAAATACGTTTTTCGTATATTTTAGGCCATCCCAAGTCAGCAGAAAAAAAAAAGTCATTTTGACTAAAACTGCCAGCCCTAGAGATAATATATATATATGTAAATATTTCGGTGAAATCTTCATTCTCACATATACTATTTTTTTGGAATTGACCTCTTATTTGATGGACCTCTTACATATTTGATGTCCAATTGTTCTTTTTTTGTTCAAAAACTAATGATAACTTATAGTATGGGATGTTGTAGTTTGAACACCAAAACCGACATTCCTAACTGCGGAAACCATTCTAATTTACTTTATCTTAATGTCATGACTCATGATGATAAACAACGGCCAAGAAAAATCAAAACAATAAGATGCACTTTTACATCTTTTCAGTCGTGAAAGCCCGTGTTTTAAGACGTTGTTAACCTATAAGCTGCATTTATTCTAGCTAATTCCGAACCTAGAATTCGAAAGTCGCAAATTCACTTTTCCCTTATTCACATTTATTGTCCGATTTAAATGCACAGAATGGCCAATTACACTTGTGAATTTTGTCTTCTTTTTTAAGTAAGAATATTTGGATCACCTTGTTTATTCCGTGCATTTAAATCGCTTTGTTCAATTTTTAAATTTCAATGACCCACTATTCGAAGTCTATCAAGTTTTAGATGTTAAAAATGGTTTGGAAAAAAGCCGCAGATATTTTAATCGGAGGAAAGATTCCGCTCGTTGTTTATCACTCAAATAGGTATCTTTTTGAAGCATAATAACTAACAGTTCTTTAATACCGTTTATCAGGTCAAATTTGCGCGTCTTCATCGCTGAGACGCCGGGACCGATTGTGGAAGGGCGTATTACTGTTGGTACGGGCTCATGTATTTTTTGAATAATGCTTATTGTCAAATGATCAAGTCGGGTTAGGGGTTCGAAAAGTATTACGCATTCGGACTGGGTCCCGGAGCAATTCATTCCGTCCAGAATTAAGCGAAAATTTGTTTAGTAACTGAGACGCACTCGAATGATGGGCTTCCACATACCTTGGAGCATTTGGTCTTCATGGGAAGCCGGATGTGCCCATACAAAGGCATGCTCGACATCATCGCCAACAGATGTCTTGCCAGCGGGACGAACGCATACACTGATCAAGATCACACATGCTATGAGCTTGCCACTGCTGGGAGCAGCGGCTTTCTCAAAATCCTGCCGGTCTATCTCGACCACCTATTGCAGCCTACACTAAAGGTAATTGCAATTGCGATGGGAAGTTACTCTGGTTGTTTTTGAAAAACCGACTTTTCAGGAGTCGCAATATCTCACCGAAGTCCATCACATCAATGGACAGGGCCAAGTAGACTCATTTCCAATGGTTCTAATTTGTACCCAAAATTGTCCATAATTTTGCAGAATTCCGGCGTGGTCTACAGTGAAATGCAAGCAAACGATACCGACATGGACCATATGGTGGACAGGACACGGAAGGAGCTGTTTTATCCGAAGGGATCAAGCTACGGGGCAATAACCGGCGGTGCGATTTTTCTTGATAATTAATTTCGACCACTTTGCCATATTTCAAAAACGTAATTTTTGGATCACATTCAGGCCTCCTTTCCGACATTCGGCAATTGTGTTCGCTGGAAAGGGTGCGCAATTTTCACAAAAAATTCTACCATCTCAGCAACATGGTAAGACAAAAAATATCTGGCAATAAAATAACTTTCTGTTTAAGTACATCACGGTCTGCGGCCAAATTGACCATCAAAAGGTAGGCCAAATAGCGCTACGCTCTGAGCATGCATTTTAATTTTGTGCTATAATGTAAAGTTTTCAAAATTTGATTCATTTTGACCATTTTCAGCTGCTGGATACCATCGAGCCACTTGAACAAAGGAATCTCGACTCCATTCCCCGGCACTTTGCTTCACCATTTCAGGCGCGCATTCCGCCACTGAATGAGCCCAAAATGACGCGAATTGTGTGCCCGTCAGATGATGAGTCAATCGGTGAAATTCAAATATTGAGAGCCTTTTCTGAATTTTGTTTTAAGGAGTGGTCGAAATGTCTTGGCTTGGCCCGCCCGGGTCCGACCTTCAGACCACCCGGGCATTGATGATTCTGTTCGACTATCTGACAGACACGGCGGTTGCACCACTACGCAAAGATTTTGTCCAAATAGAAGACCCTTTCTGTACGTCAGTCGGCATCTACGTTATGGTACGAATTGTTATATATAGCCGGGTTTTTTTTTATTCTGCTTGTGTATTTCAGGAGCAGCGTGACTGCGAAATTGTGAGTTTATTTGTTTACTCATCCATAGGGCTCAGAATAGTTTTAGATATTTTTTTTTCTGTACGATTCGATTCATTCATCCTGTCAGGTTGCATGTTTCGAGGGTGTCCCGGTGGACAAATTGGACAAAATTCGAGACCACTTTTTCGAGAAGACTGTTGCCGACCATCAACTGCCTGAAGCATTCGATGTCCAACGCATTGGCTTCATCCTGGACCAGCAAATAAGACAGTTTCATTCAAAGGTAACGATATTTCATCAATTAGAATAAAGGGAGGTACAAAATTGCATTGGGTTAGTCATTTTTCTTTTGGATTTATACGGGTTGCTTTCAGCTCGAGAATCGGTCCACTTCGTTGATTGCCTCCGCCGTCGTTTCTCACCAACTGTTGGGCCAAACGGACTGACCCGCAATATAAAGTGTTGGAGCAGTACCTGAACGAGGCGGACATTTTGCGCCAATTCAAAGCACAGCCGGCCCTATTTTGGCATTCCCTTTTCCACAAATGGTTGGCCAACCGCAACTGTGTCTGTGTGATGGCGGAGCCAAGCGAGCAAATGGTCAAGGAATATGAAAAAACGGTGGGTAATTGGATATTTTTTTAAATAAAAAATTTAAAATCTTTTGTAAGGAGGCCGAGCGGATACAGCAGCAAATCATCGACCTTGGCGGCGAAGAAGGACTGAAGAAGTGCCAGAAAAGGTTGGACGATGCCATTGCCGAGAACACGGTTTGTTGGTCGAGATCAAACATATGGGGAAAGCACACTTTCTTTCCTTTCTCACAGGTTCATACGCAATGGGGGGGGGGGGGGCTGACGGAGTACAAAGGAATATGTACTCTCTCTCCCCAAAAAAAGATGTAAAAATAATAAACCCAAAAATGTGGTTTCTCATTGGAGTATCCCCCCTAGATCCAAAACCAGGAAACGTCCTTAGCCTTGCATTTGTCCCCTTTTTCAATTTTCATCCTTTTGAAACGGAACCATGGCTTTTCCCACGTTTCTTGTCATATACTAAATGAGTTATTTCCATCGTTTTAGCGTGCCAAACCGTCGGATGAGGAGTTGGCTGACTTGATTGTGCGCGACTTCGAGAAGTTCAACACGATACAAGTGTCCACCACAACTAATTTGGAACAGCAGGCAAATGATTTTGTGGGCAAATTCCCCTTCACTACCGTACTGCATACCGTATCCAGCAATTTTTTTGACGTAAGAATTGGACTAAAAAATGTTTTAAAAAGATTTAAAATTATTTGTAAGGCCAACATTGTCATCGACACTGACGGAATACCCGCGGAGGATCGGCATTTTCTATTTCTTTGGTTTACTTTACTCAATAAGTTAATGTACAGCAACATTCTGTTCTTTTTTAAAGGTTCCAGCTGATGTTTCAGTCACCGGCCACCGTCGATGGCAATGAAACAAGCTACGAAGAGGTGGCGAAATTGGCCACCCGGGACTTAGTCTCGCATTCCGTCTCCATCGGCATTTCCGGGGTATATGACCGTTACATAGCACTGCGATTGAGGGCCGGCGCGGACAATGTGTCCAATTTGGCCAAGTGGGCCAACATTTACCTGAACGGCAAGTTGCAATACCGTATTTATTTTAAGAAACAACAACTTTTTTCTTTTCAAAAATTCATTCTTTTTTAGGTGTTTTGTTCCGGCCCGACCGAGTCATAATCTGTGCGCGCAATTTAGCAAACAATGCAGGTGACAGCAGACGGGACGGAAACACCGTTTGCCATTTCTTGAACGCGGCGTCCACTTATACACCGGGTAAATAAAACGACATTGATGGAATTTTTTAAAATGTGACAATTAATTTTTGTTAATTTTATTGTATTAGGCAAAGTTAACTCGGGCAAAAGCAGACAAAAGTTTTTAATCATTTTTGGTAGGGGTGCAAATGACACATAAAATTGGGACGTGTGTATAGCTTACGCTTCCTTTTGTTCAGAAGCGACCACACACTTCTTCAGCTATTTGGGCCTGGAGAAGTTCCACAAAGGAGTGGCCAAGGCAGTCGAAAATGGCCGAAGTGACGAAGTGTTGGGCCGGTTGGAAGCCGTTCGCCGCCGTGTGCTCGCTGCGCCGATGAACGTCCATTTCAGCGGTGACCCGAGTCGAATCCAACTCACCGGTGCGACGGAAATGGCAGCACAATGGGCTTTCCTTCAGCAGCCGGTTCAACCGCTTCTTCAGGTGAACTATCATTGCCAAACTGTGCGAATTTTGCTGTTATGCCATTTCTTCCTTTTCGCCCCCTCTCTTCTTGGTATTTTTCAAAAAAATTCGCAATCAATGAGTGAGTGGAATCGATTGAGTTTTCAGGCTTTTGCGAGAGGGCGTGCGATCCCCCCCCCCCGCCTCGTTATGGAAAAAGGAAATTAGATTGTAAAATAACAGCAATTTTGTTGCCGTTTTTGCCGATTCTTTGCCATTTTAATTTGCCAAATTTTGTTTAGTGCCCCGCTGACTATGGGGCCAACACGACAATGTTTGGGAAAAGCCGTGCGGTTACTGTGGGCGGCGCCGACAGCTCATTTTTGCTACAGAAGACGCGATTCGACGACACTTGGAATGGGCCCAGTGCCATGCCAACTCTTCTACTTGGTAAAACACTTATGTTTTAAAATGTTATTTTCTTAAAAGTCAATATTTTGAAAAAGAAAGTAGAAATTATTCGGATAACTTTCTTTTTTGATTTTCAAACAAAATATTAATTCAAGTTTTAGCTTCGAACTTTAGAAAATACATCCACAGAGCCCATTATAATTTGTTGTCCTTTAATTAACTAATTGTTTTCATGCCATTTAGCACAATATCTGCAGCAATCTGAGGGACCCCTTTGGAATGCAGTGCGTGGCACGGGGTTGGCCTACGGTGTCAATTTGCACGTGATGCCCGACCGCAAAGCATTGTCATTGGAGCTGTATCGCTGCTCTCAGTTGTCCAAGGCGTATGAACAGACGCGGGACACAGTCGTAAGGGGCTAGCTCATTTTCTTAGTTTTGTTATGTTTTTTTCAGCTCGGTATTCTCGACTCGGACAGGTTAGACACAAATTTGCTGGACTCGGCCAAGCGTAGCCTTGTCTGTGAGCTGATCCATGGCCAGAATACGATCAAACTGACAGTGGCCTCTGCAATCCTGGCAACTTTTCGCTCAGTGGGCACCGATTTTACACTGTACGTTTTTTGTTAGTCATTGTTATGCCACCCGCTGTATTTTAGTAAATTGTGTTGGCAAGTGTGGAACGCAAAAGCGGAGGATGTGCTGGCGCTCGGCGGACCGCCTCTTCGACGACTTTTCGACCCGTCACAATCGTTCCGTTCCATTGCGCTGAACCCGTCACGTCAGAAAGAGTTGGAGGAGCATTTTCCAGAGACAAAAGTGATCAAATTGGAAGAGTTGCAAGTTAAGAAATTCTAATTTGTTTTGTTGTTTTCAAATAATTTATTGACTGTATTTTTTTGTGATTTCAAGTTTATTCAAAATAAATAATAAAACCAATTTTACCATTTCCCACGGGACCACTCGGTTCGGCGCGCTCGGTTCGGCGCGAGTTTTTCGGCGCGCTCAGTTCGGCGCCCGTTATATGCTGGGGCCGAACTGAGCGCGCCGAAAAACTCGCGCCGAACCGAGCGCGCCGAACCGAGACCGACCGATTTCCCAAGTTTGTAACTGAAGTTGGACAAGGTCAATTTCAAGAAGTTGAATGTACAGTACAGTTCGGGATGTTCCCTTATCAGTCGATTGAGCACCACGATGGATACGGGATTTTTTTATAGTTATAAAAAACGTCAGGGTGTTTTTGGGGTCGCTGATCATGAGTAGACATCTATTTTGGCTAATTGCGAACCCCATACCTGAATTTGAACAAAAATTCAAATTTTTTTTTAAATTCAATTTTGGTCAAAAGTGTATAAAATAGCCGTACATAATTATTGACGCTTTTTTGCTTCGTTTAATGCAGGGTTGCCATATGTACTTAGATTTGGGCCATCATGCTTTGAAAATTTGAAGCGTACTTATTTCCAAGACTGTACTTGGAAATGGGAAATTTTTCATGCGGGTAAAAAACAGTCAAATTACTCATTTTTTGATCAAAATCTGTTAATAAATCACACCGAATTTTCAAAAATTTAATGAAAATTTTTTGCAGTGTACTTGGAATTTACAAATTTTCCCCTTTATGTACTTTTGAAATCGCCTTGTATGTACTTTGAATTAGAACTCAGGAGATGGCAACCTTGGTTTAATGTATTACAAACATTGTAATTTATAAAAATAGAGTTTTAAAAAATTTGAATTTTCGACTTTTTGTTCGAGTTTGGTTCTGGGTTCGGAATTCCTTTTTTCTTTTAATATGTCATACGCTTTCAGAAAAAATACAAAATTCTCTAAAAAATTGCTTTTGTAACATAGGGCCTACGGCTTCTTTCCGAGTCGGGCAGTAATCTCGGGACGGGTCACCTTGGCGCGGCCACCTTGGCGCAGACACCTTGGCGCAGCGGTTTTGGCGCGGCGATCTTGGCGCAGAGCCATTTTGGCGCGGCCATCTTGGCGCAAAACTTTTATGGAGTTTCATGGACCATAACTTTCTTCTTGGTTAATCAATTCCTACAATCTTGGTATCATTCGAAAGATTAAAGCTTATGGAAGCTTAAACTATCAATTTCGAAATTATGGAAAGCCGAAAAGATAAAATATTAATAAAAACCTACTTAATTTTCGTTTTTCTCCTTTAACTTTTTATTGTTCCGAACTTTTCAGGTACTAATACATTCATGAGATTTTAAGCGTTTGAATGATACCAATATTGTAGGAATTGATTACCAAGTAGAAAATTATGGTCCATGAAACATTAAAAAGGCTTTGCGCCAAGATGGCCGCGCCAAGGTGACCCCGACCGATAATCTCGAACACCGACATTTTTGAATTTTACTAGTTATTTTCTTTATTACATTTATAAATGCTTAAAAATTAACAAAATTTAATAGAAAATGGAAAGCGGAGCGGAAGGAAGAATATTTTGTTTCTTTAAATTTTAAACATTTTAATGCGCGAATACTTTTGTACTTATGGCGTGCCAATAATTATTAACTAAGTGTGAAATTTTATGCATTGATTTTGCCTTGGCAACTCTCTCATTAGCAATGAAACGGACAATTCGTTTATTTATTTATTTATTTCTGTCATTCATTCCTCTCACTTTGACACTGATACTTTCGTTTTCTTTTTTCTTATTAGCATTACTTTACATGCTTCCATGAGGTATTTTTGGAGAACAAAAAATAACAAATTTTGGCACAATTTTCCCAAAAGGGCCATTTTCCGGCCGATGCTAATAGTGTAAAATGTGGCAATTGTCTCTTTGCCTGGTTGGCATTTTGGCATTCCCCCGAGGCTTCAGTTGGCCGCTAAGGCATATAAAAGAAGAAGCTTTTTGGACGACTCATTTATTTATTTATTTCACATCGTTTTGTTTGATGATGGTCTCAAAGTGCCTTTCCCTTCTTGATGAGGGCTTTTTTGGGCATTTGTTTTTTGGTTTTACCTTTATTCAATTCCAGTTTTCTTTCTATTAATAAAATGTGTTTTTCGCTTTCTTTGTCCGGTCAAAATCAAAAAGTTCGCATCAGTGGCGTCTCTTCTCAACTCATTTACGGTACCTTTACTGTATTTGGATAAAGACCATTTGTCATTTTGGTCCATCCATCGCTTTACAGAGGGCAGTCCCTGCGATGCCTTTCCCTGTTGGAACGGTGGGACATGCATTGGCATTGGCATTGGACATGGCCACAAGAGAAAGTGGAGGAAACGCGGCATGGCGAACAACAACAGCAAAGGATACACGTGCAAATGCCGAGCCCAATTTGAAGGGAAACATTGTGAGAGCAGAACGGCGGTGGGCCTTTTGTTCAATCGGACCCATTCAGCACATAAATTAAAGCAAACTCAGCAGGAAAATACAACTATTGCCGATTGGTGTTCGACAGAACGCCAAACATGCCCTGTGGGAATGATTTGTGTCATTAGTAATTCCGCTGACCGGCAATGTCTTTCAATCCGAGGTCAAATACCGTTTTGTGTGAGCTTACCATTCGAATACTTTTGGTCGTCTTTCATTTTCTTTCTCATTGGCTCCTGCTGTCCTCTTCCCCTTTGTTTCCTCTCTTTTCTCTTCCTACTCCCCTTCATATTTGTTTCTCCTCTTTCTTCCTCTCTTTTCTTCCGCATTATGCTTCTAATTATCTTCATGTTCCTCTTCTTCCATAATCACTCTCTCTTCCCCCCTATCCTCTCCTCTTTTTCTCTTCTTCCATCATCACTCTCTCTTCTCCCCTATCCTCTCCTCTCTTTCTCTTTTTCCATCATCACTCTCTCTTTTCCCCTATCCTCTCCTCTTTTCTTCCATCATCACTCTCTCTTCTCCCCTATGCCCTCCTCTCTTTTCTCTTCTTCCATCATCACTCTCTCTTCTCCCCTATCCTCTCCTCTCTTTCTCTTTTTCCATCATCACTCTCTCTTTCCCCTATCCTCTCCTCTTTTCTTCCATCATCACTCTCTCTTCTCCCCTATGCCCTCCTCTCTTTTCTCTTCTTCCATCATCACTCTCTCTTCTCCCCTATCCTCTCCTCTCTTTCTCTTCTTCCATCATCACTCTCTCTTCTCCCCTATCCTCTCCTCTTTTCTTCCATCATCACTCTCTCTTCTCCCCTATGCCCTCCTCTCTTTTCTCTTCTTCCATCATCACTCTCACTTCTCCCCTATTCTCTCCTCTTTTTCTCTTCTTCCATCATCACTCTCTCTTCTCCCCTATCCTCTCCTCTCTTTCTCTTTTTCCATCATCACTCTCTCTTTTCCCCTATCCTCTCCTCTTTTCTTCCATCATCACTCTCTCTTCTCCCCTATGCCCTCCTCTCTTTCTCTTCCTCATTATGCTTCTAATTATCTTCCTCTTTCTCTTTTCCATCATCACTCTCTCTTCCCCCCTATCCCCTCTTTAGCACTTTCCGCCTCTCCCACTGAGCATCTTTTTCCGTTGCCGCCACTTTTGCTTACCTTCTACGGACTTTTCCTTTTCATTTTGCTTCTGCTCTTCTGTTGGGCCGGTAACTCTTCAGGCTTTTTCCTTTTGCTCCGCAAAAGAGACAAACGCGGCCAATGGAAGGAGCCGACACTGACGGACCAACAGAGAAGCGAATACGAACCCATTTTGGAAGAGGAGGAGGAGGAAGGAATACCAATTGTCGAATTGGAAAGCGAAGCCATTGAAATGGGGTGGGCCAATGGGAGGGGTGGGACATTTGAAAGTTGGATGAGAATGGTTTTTATTTAGCATTTGAATATACATTTCAGACAAATCCGCCGCAAATGGGACCACCGATGTTCCGCTGGGGGAAAGACAAAAGCGAACGACCATTGGCACGGACACACTTTGTTTTCAGTCGACGGAATCCGGCCAACGGCATTGAAATCTGATGGCAATATGTCATCGATACACAAAATTGAGCACATTTAAAATGCCCCAATTCATTTTTTTTTGTATCATTATAAGCAAATGATACGGTAAAGGTTGATAGTTTTGGCTTTTTGTCAGTGTTCTTTTACGCGTACAATCTGTGAAATGGGAATAGAAAGTCGCTCACTATTTTAGCATTCCTTCCCCCCTCAATTCGGTGGGAAGTCCAAGTCCATTGATTCGGCTTTTTGCATTTTGTCGGCCCCGGCGTGAGAACGCTGAACGCCTTCATCGTATTTGACATTTTATGTAGTCTTTTGTCGTTCATCGACTCCCCGTAAGTGATGCCAAAAAAGACAACGAGACAACTCACTTTGGCCAAACAATGGGATTGGCAAAATGGCAATTTCAAAGCGCAGCAGATAATTTCAAAGGTGAGTGATTGTCACTTGGAGTTAAGCCTTAATTATGCAAAAAAAAAATCTAATGACAAATGGGAAGGGAAAAATGCATTGAAAAGCAAAAAATGGAATTGAAAACATTCTAAAATCAAAACGAGCAGAGCAGAAGACCAGAAAGGGTCGTCTATTCGTTTTTAACTTTTCTTTATCAAATCGGTTGAGTTTTAGCTTTTTCTCCATTTGTCTCTCTTTTGCCCTTAAATTACAAAAGTTTGCCCCCTTTGGCATTGTGCCTTCGTTGATCATTTGCCCCCTTTGGCATTATGCCTTCGTTGATCATTTGCCCCCTTTGGCATTATGCCTTCGTTGATCATTTGCCCCCTTTGGCATTATGCCTTCGTTGATCATTTGCCCCCTTTGGCATTATGCCTTCGTTGATCATTTGCCCCCTTTGGCATTATGCCTTCGTTGATCATTTGCCCCCTTTGGCATTATGCCTTCGTTGATCATTTGCCCCCTTTGGCATTAGCCCTTCGTTGATCATTTGCCCCCTTTGGCATTATGCCTTCGTTGATCATTTGCCCCCTTTGGCATTATTGCCTTCGTTGATCATTTGCCCCCTTTGGCATTATGCCTTCGTTGATCATTTGCCCCCTTTGGCATTATGCCTTCGTTGATCATTTGCCCCCTTTGGATTATGCCTTCGTTGATCATTTGCCCCCTTTGGCATTATGCCTTCGTTGATCATTGCCCCCTTTGCATTATGCCCTTCGTTGATCATTTGCCCCCTTGGCATTTGCCTTCGTTGATCATTTGCCCCCTTTGGCATTATGCCTCGTGATCATTTGCCCCCTTTGGCATTATGCCTCGTTGATCATTGCCCCCTTTGGCATTAGCCTTCGTTGATCATTTGCCCCCTTTGGCATTAGCCTTTCGTTGATCATTTGCCCCCTTTGGATTATGCCTTCGTTGATCATTTGCCCCCTTTGGCATTATGCCTTCGTTTGATCATTTGCCCCCTTTAGGCACATTATGCCTTCGTTGATCATTTGGCCCTTGGCAGTATGCGCTTCGGGATTGCCCCTTTGGCATTATGCCTTCGTTGATCATTTGCCCCCTTTGGCATTATGCCTTCGTTGATCATTTGCCCCCTTTGGCATTATGCCTTCGTTGATCATTTGCCCCCTTTGGCATTATGCCTTCGTTGATCATTTGCCCCCTTTGGCATTATGCCTTCGTTGATCATTTGCCCCCTTTGGCATTATGCCTTCGTTGATCATTTGCCCCTTTGGGCATTATGCCTTCGCAAACTTTGTGCCATCATTGCTCCATTTTCTCTCTTATTGTTTGCCTTTGCTGTTAATTTTTTCCTTGGCATTTGTTTTGCCATCGACGGAATTTTGTGCATATTTTATTGCCTTCTCTCTTCGGCTGATAAATCCGTGTTGCCCATTAAGCAGCACACAAACAAACCAACATTTTCTTCTTGTTATGCGTCTGTCATTAATTATTTATTTGTTTTTTCCCTTTCCCTTCGCACTTTTTGGCCATTTATCGCCCTCCTTCGAATTTTCTTTTTAAATTTTATTATTGTGCCAATGACAATTCATTGTCCTTTTTATGACCGAATTTCCGTGGTCAAATGACAGGTCCTTTCCACGCTTCGCTGGCATTCTTTGAAGCGTTCAATTAATAAATTGGCTAAATAAAAGAGCAATGGAAATGTTTGTGCCGTTGAGGGCCATTCGTGCCAAAGTGCCTTTTCTTCGCATTTTTTTCCGCCGATGGGAGCCAATGGGACACATTCATAAGCCACAGGCGCGGTTTCAAAGTTCGTAAACGTAATTCATTTATTAAATTTTATAACTTTTTATTGCTATATTTTACCGTTTTTCCCCCTCCCAATTTTGGCATTTTAATATGCCGTTCCCTCCTTTAAATCTCCCCCTCACGCTCCAAATTTTAGCTCTTCCCTTTGCCTAGGCATCGCTTAGCATAATCCAATTTCTGCTGCTACGCTCCGTTCCGTTCATTGCCATCCGCCACAGTTTAACAGCATTTTGTCCCGCGCCATTTTTCACCGCCTTTTCACTTTTTACCCTTTCTTTTAGGGGTCAATTTAAATTTAACAAAAAGAAATGATTTTTTAAACAAATATCACACATTATATTACGCGGAATGTGTCCATCATGTTATGTTTGTTTTGCTGCTTTGCTCGTGGTTCACTTGTGCAATCAGAATGTCGGCCTCCTTTTAGGCGGTAATTCATTAAGGCCAATGCCAATGAATACACAAAAGAGGGAAAGAGAGAGAGAGGGGCGGAAGGAGAGAAGAGAGAGAGGGCGCAAAGAAAGAAAGAAGCGGAGAGAGAGAGGGGCCGAGGGAGAGAGAAAGAAGCGGAGAGAGAGAGGGGCCGAGGGAGAGAGAAAGAAGCGGAGAGAGAGAGGGGCGGAGGGAGAGAAGAGAGAGAGGGCGCAAGAAAGAATGAAGCGGAGAGAGAGAGAGGGGCCGAGGGAGAGAGAGAGAGGGGCGGAAGGAGAGAAGAGAGAGAGGGGCGGAGGGAGAGAGAAAGAAGCGGAGAGAGAGAGAGGGCTGAAGGAGAGAAAGAGAGAGAGGGCGGAGAGAGAGAGCGGAGAGAGAAAGAGAGAGAGGACGGAGAGAGAAAGAAGCGGAGAGAGAGAGAGGGCGGCCGGGTGTCGTTTTTTTTGGTGTTTTTTAATCCTCTCTCTGCCCCCCCCCCTCCGCCTTCCTCCTCTCCTTAATTTTTTTTTTTCAGATGAACCCCAACAGCGGTTGTTCCACACGCTTTTCCATCGCTACGACCGTCGCCTTCGGCCCCCTCCCATCGCTCCCAACAAAACGGCAGTTCAAATCACCGTTACTATCGTTTTGGGCATTTTAATTGAAATGGTAAAAAAAATAATGTAATTTTTATTGTTTGTTTTAATTAAAGCGCGAAAACGAACAAGTGGCAGCTTATGTAATTTCTCACACGCAGGTGAGAAAATGGAAAGAGAGCAAAATGAAAAGTGCAAACTAAGCGATGGCACGACAAACGGTTGACTTGGAAGCCAAACGAACACGGAAATATCAGCGAAATGATAGTGCCACAGAAAATGTTATGGCAACCGAAAATGGTAATGGAAAAGCAATTAATTAATTAATTAATTATTAATTACCAATTTGTCAATGTTCAGTTCGTTTACAATTCAATGGACACCAAAGAAATGCTAAACGAAGAAAAGTACGACGTGCGGCTGCGATGGGACGGGCATATCAAAGTGAACATTCCGCAGTTTGTCACTTGGTAAAGGGAAAAAGCGGTGGCTGGGCGGCGGGGGGGGGGGGGAAGGCGTACGGTATCGAGGGCATACGGGTAGCGAGTATTTACTGTACCCTTGCGTATCCCTTCAGCACGTGTCGGCTTGGCATTGAACAGTTTCCTTTCGATTCGCAATTTTGTGCGGTCGCTTTGGCCTCGCCACTGCTCACCATAAATGAGATGGAAGTGGGCAATTTGGCAAATTAAAAATACAAAATAAAAATGCGCATGCATTCGCAGGTTAATACAATGCAACCGCCGTCCGACAGTTATTTTGCGGGGAATTCGGAATGGAATCTCATCAATGTGAGAGCAATTTTAAGCACTTTTTTGGCACTTTTTCCTCTTTATTTACGTCTCTTTACCCACCAGAAAATTGTCCCCATTGCCAATATTAATTGGTTAATTATGTTTCGTTAATTACTCTCTGCAGGTGTCCGTTCGGAATATGCATTACCTCGAGGAAGGCGAATATCGTGCCGAAGTGAGAAGCACACTTTATGAACAATTTTTGCTTTTGCTAAGAAATTGTTCTTGATTAACTGCACTGCGCATCTGCTCACTTTTCCTTTTCCCTGGTCAGGTCCATTTCGTTTTCAATTTGCGCCGTCGTCCCATTTTTTACATTACCGTAATTGTCGTGCCCATCTTTTTGATCTCCGCTCTGTCCATTCTCGGCATTTTTACGCCCGGCTCCAACGAAGGGCCGCGCAGTGAGAAGGTTTTAATTTTTGATTGGCATTCTGATCAGCCCTTCCTTAGTGCCTGATCAGAATGTAAGCCAAGTCCATGCTGGCATCCTAATCAGTCTCCCCTTGTGCCAAATCACCTCTTTCTCTCTCCCTTCTGATTATTACATTTTCTTACCAGGTGTCCCTGGGTCTTGGCTCACTTCTTGCCATGACTGTTTTGTTGGGCATTGTCGCCGGTGCGATGCCAAAAAGTAATTCCATTCCGCTGCTTGGCTATTACATTTTGTCTGTCATTCTTCTTTGTGCCATTGCCGTCGCCGTTTCGATGGTATCATTTCTTCAGATTGGAAGGAATTAAACGCAATCCTTTGTTTTGCAAAGGCTTTTATGACGTCATCGAAACGATACGTTGACAACGCACGGATACCAAGCAAATTCACTTACAGGTGAACCAAGGCAAACAAAACATGCGGCAAAATTACCATTTACTAAAAGCATGACGTACTTTTATTTTTACGTGAAACTGAATTCGATGGTGGTAAATGATATCGAGCATATTACTAAAACCGTATACCAAGCGTGTCATTCAATTAATACAGTAGATCAGTGATATAACGAATACCGTATACCAAGGATGTCACTTGTTCGGCCCCAAATGTATACCATACGAAGAGCTGAAAAAATGGCAACGATGGCACGACAAAAGGGACAAATGCAGAGGACCAAGTCGATATCACACCAAATTCTCGGGGTCCGCTTCTCAGAAGCCTACCAGCAGGGCAAGTGGGGAAATAATGGGAAGAGATGGAAAGGCATTTTAAAAGGAAAGGCATTTTGGCAAAAATGAATGAATGAGTTTTCTCTTTACTTTTGCACCATTCTTTTTCCATTTTTTCGGTTTGACCAATTGCGAGCGGTACAGCGGAAGGTCATCGCTGGCCATGTCCAACTACGGCTCCATTGACAGTGGGGGCGAGTGCCGAAATGGGAATATTTGTGCCGATGGACGAGGACGGACGAAGGGCAGCAGAGGACGACGACTGAACAATTTGACGAGACTAACACCGAACGGAACAACGAATACAATGCTGCTGGGGGGAGAGATGTCGCAGATGCACCGACGAGAAACTGTGTTGGACGAGGAGGAGGAGGAGGAGGACGAAGAGAACGGAAGCGCCGAGGGGGAACGGAGGTGGGAGAGAGAGGAGAGAGAGAGGGGTGGGGGGGGGGCGGCAAAAGCAAAAACAAAGAGGCAGGAGGGTAATTAGTAAAGTGGGCTTAAGAGACATTAAAACGTAATCGGTGGCATTTGAGAGGGACTCATTAATAATTAAGGAAAGGGCATTTTTGAATGATTGGACAGACCATTCATACATTCATAAGTCTGTTAGTGGGCACCCGATTGGTTAAAGTTACTCTTTGCTTAAGAAGGTCCGCGCAAGAAGCGGCCCATCTGCTGAATAACGAGGTGATTTTGGGTAATATAATTGAAATGCCAAAAGAATTGAAGTTGGCCCGCATTCGCACCCTTCTCACTTTTGTGGTGGACTCCCAAAGAGCGTTTCGTGCAAAATTGGACAGAGAACAAACGCGGGAAAAGGTGTGCCCCTTTCGTTTGACCGTCCGTCGGTCGGTCCGTCCCTTTTAAAGAGAATTCGCTTTTCCGATCGAACGCGAGTGGGGCCGTGTGTTCATGAAATTTGACTACGTGTGCCTGGCGGTGTTCCAACTGCTCAACCTCTTCTCCCTCCTCTTCTTCCTCAAATTTGCATGGAGTGAGTCGCCAAAAGAATCGGAAAAGCCATTGGTGTGAAAAGATTTGCAAAGCGAAAAGTCAATTAGTATAAGTCCAGACCCTTGCCGCCGGGGCCAAATGACAAATATTGCGCTCATTTTTATAAAAAACCCACAGGGGGCAGCAGAAGTCATGCCCCCTGTTTTTCACATCACAATTTAAATGTTTACCCTAGGGGCGGGTCCAAACCTTTGTCCAGCATTTTCACAATTATTTGTTCTAAATTATACCTTTCTAAATAAAATGGTTTAATTTAAACAATTTGATTTTGTAAAAACACATTGAAACTGTCGACTAAGCATTAATTAATCAAAGTGATTTGAAATGAAAAAAAGACTGACTGTAAGCCGATCGGTCTGCGGTGCATTCGGATGCATATTAATCATCAAATAACTGAATGGTTCGGTAGTTGTATGGTCATACATACGCCTTCATAAAAAGTTTAACCTTATCGAAAAGAATTGTTAGCAAACCGTTCGGAGTTAGATAATGCGCCCAAAAAGACTCTGCGTGACAAAAACAAAACTCCAAAAATGCCAATTATGGAAACCACCACATGTGCATAATTAACCCAAAAAAACAAAGATTAAGAGCAATTGTTTAGGTAAGGCGTGAACCAGCGTTAATTTGGCACTTCGTTATGAGTATCAATTTCTTACTTGATGAGTCCCATTATGGATAATTCATTTGATTATAACAAAAAGATTGAGAGATTAAAATTTTTTATTGATACTTTTTAAATAAAAACCATGTCTTTTATAATGAATGCTTCATGTTCGGCAGGTGTCCGGACCTCGGCCCCTGGAGCTTTATATTAGCGCCGCTAATTAAACCCGAAAAAGGACGCATAATTTTTATTTTTTCATGGTACCCCCCCCCCCAGGGCTTGCCTAAATTTTATTATAAATTTTGTGGTGTCTCTGCCTCCCCCCCCCCTTCTCACGTGCCAAACTAATAGGTGCCCTGAAGCAACAATAATTGAATGATTTTTGCAAAAAAGTTTCATTGTTTTATTAATTGTTTTCGTTATTCTCTCTCTTTTTATAATATTGCAACGAAATGCACGGAATTGCATAAATATATACAAAAACTGGATGCTAAATTGGCTTTTCTGCGGATCATTTGGTTGTTTTGTTCATTTTTGCACTTTGTCTTCCGTCACCACACCGAACACCGCCGTTCCGCGTTCATTCGCGCCCCGGCGGCGCAGCCGAACGCGCGGGCGAATTCGGGCTGATTGGCCACGACGCCGTTGACGCGGTAGCGATAGGGCGAGTGAGGGTCAGTTAGAATTTGTCGAATCAGCTAAACGAATTTCAATCATTAACAGGGGAATGCTAAAGGAATAATGGAGCGCATTTCGGAACCGTATGAATTGGGCAGAGAAAGAGAAAAAGGACAATCCAATGGCCCAATTAGTGACCAATTAGTGATTTGTTAATTTTGGCTCATTTGCCATTTGTTTGTTTGAGTTGCAAATGGCTCTTCCCTCACCGTTTCTGGCTTCGTATGTCCGCACCATGTCTGCGCAAAACTGATGAAGAATATCTGTTCGTTATTGTACCGCTCGAACCCGGGCAACCGCTTCTCCTCTCGTCCCAATTTGTTCAGATATGTTTTGTAAGCCTTAGTTTTGGGTTTTGTTTCTTTTTTTTCCTTCCATTTGTCCCATTTTTACTCGATAAGCTTGCTTTATTCCCCCATTGTCTGCAATGTTTTCGCCCTGTGTCAAAATGCCATTGACGTGCAAATTTACGCCGGGCACTTCGAAGGACGAATATTGGTCGATGATGCACCTCTGCAATTGCAATTTCACTGTTCACCCATTCCTTTTCAAATTTGCCACCTTCCGCTCCACAAAGTGCCGTTGCGTGTTTGGGTCCCACCAGTCTTTGAGGTTGCCGATGCCAGTCAAATTGCGCCCCTTGGTCATCAAAGCCGTGGGTGATCTCGTGTCCGATCACTGCTCCAATACCTCCGTAGTTCACAGCCCTTTAAAAATGAATTAATTTATTGGAAAGAATTTGTCACGCGATTGTTGGCACAATGCCAAACCCAAATCCTTTCGATCTCCAAATTTCCTTACTTTGGAAAGGATTGATCGAAGAACGGCGCCTGAAGGATTGCAGCAGGAAACGCTTAAACAGAATTTGGGATGAAATTTCAAAACAATGGGAAAACACACTCACTAATTGCATTTTTGACACCCGAATAAAAGGCATTGACCACTGCGCTGGAAGTGCCGAATTCCGTCCTGTCCACCTCCTCAATTAGTCGTCGGAATGCCTTTTTCTGCGCCCATTCGGACATTTTCTCCACCATTTCGGCGTAATGGTCGTTTGAGTCAAGCACCAACTGAAGGCCAACAGAAATTAGCTTTTGATCAGCGACTTCAATTGCTTTTCTTTTCCTACATTTTTGTAATAATCGTCCAATTGAGTGTCATTGAACAGAAAGTCCGGAAATCCGATCAAATTGATCATTTGCTGTGCCTTTTCCATCGCAAATTCGCGTGTGTCCGTGTCCATCCAATCATTGGCCATTAGCATTTGTTGGAATGCGCCCCGAAGGTCTTCAATCTTAAAGGGTACCCCATTAATGAAATCAATGATTGCCAACTTCCCGCCCCACTGATCATTTGATTAGCTCCCTTCTCCCTAATAGTCGTCAGGCAGCCCTCCTCCAGATCAGTTCCATCCCCACTCCCTCTGATCAGTTCCATCCCCACTCCCTCTGATCAGTTCCATCCCCACTCCCTCTGATCAGTTCCATCCCCACTCCCTCTGATCAGTTCCATCCCCACTCCCTCTGATCAGTTCCATCCCATCTCCCTCTGATCAGTTCCATCCCCACTCCATCTGATCAGTTCCATCCCACTCCCTCTGATCAGTTCCATCCCCACTCCCTCTGATCAGTTCCATCCCCACTCCCTCTGATCAGTTCCATCCCCACTCCCTCTGATCAGTTCCATCCCCACTCCCTCTGATCAGTTCCATCCCCACTCCCTCTGATCAGTTCCATCCCCACTCCCTCTGATCAGTTCCATCCCCCACTCCCTCTGATCAGTTCCATCCCCACTCCCTCTGATCAGTTCCATCCCCACTCCCTCTGATCAGTTCCTCCCCCCCCCACTCTGATTAGCTTCTTCGCTCTTCCCCGTTCCTCCCCCTCCCCTTTTTCTCCCTCTGATCATTTCCCCACCATTTCTAATGCCGCCGTTTTGCTCTTCCTGTCAAAGTGCTTTCGCACATACATCGCCCCGCTGGCATAGCTCATCCGCTGGGACACTGAACTGCTACAGTCCTTCCAGCGCGGACTTTTGCTCTGTTTGCCCAAGAAGGCCTTCAGAAAGTCCTAAAATTTTATTTTTTTCAAAATTTTTTTTCTTAAAATTGATTTTACCTGCTGAATGTCGTCGTATCGCTCGTCCATCTGAAAACAAAAAATTTTTAACAAAAAAAAAAACATCAAATGGCGGGGGAGGGAGGGAGAAACAGAGACCCACAGAACAACAGAACAAACAAATATTATTCCATTACGAATTTTAACCACTCGCCTGGAAGGACCACGCGGACGCATAACGCCACAGCACATAATTGGTGACGATCCGTTTGTGCGTCCGGCGCAGCAAATGGGCCAAGCGGACAAAGAATGCCGGCTCCGCCAACACCACCTCAGGGTCAGAAGCAACAAATTGGCGCATTTCTTCAGGCACCAACCAACCGAAGTAAGCGGACCAATTCATCTGACAAACGAACAATGATTAATTGATTAAAAGTGATAAAAGACCGGCACCGGACGGATGGTCGGTTTACTCAGTTGTTTTTTCATTTCTCTTTTTTTAATTTATCTTTTTTTCTCCCCCAAAATTTGGTCTTTGATGTCGACACGCTTTTGCGTCCTTCGCCATTTTATTATTATTAATTGAAATTTTGGGAGAGAGTGCGCGTGCACGGGACGGGACACTGCCCTTTCACGTCGAATACCAATGAATTCACTAATTAATTGGTTAATTTGTTATAATGATGTAATTAAATTTCTTGCTGAAGTGGAACTTTTTTGTTGTTTTTTGGCCGAAAATTTAGGAAAGAAATTGAAAAAAATGTGCGCATCAGCAGCAGCAGCACAAACTCACATCGGGGAAGACGTGACGTTCCATTTCGGAAAGGCGACGGATATTGTACCTAAGGGGGGGGGGGGGAATGATCAGTCAAAAGTGATCGGACAATGCGACTAACATTTTGGAAAAGTTGCGCCGCTCTTCGTCAGGGATCAAAATACGGGCAAATTCCTTTTCGAAACTTATAATTTCTGCCACGTCCTTGCCGATGTCCGCCTCTGTTCGGTAAATGCCCGCGTCAACCGCAAAGGTATGAATCTGCACAAAATGGCAAATTTATTTGATTTTCCATTTCCCACTTTCCTCCACTCTCTCTCCCCTTTTTTCCACTCTCTCCTCGCCTCTCCTCTCCACTCTCACCCCCCACTCTCTCTCCCCTCCTTTCCACTCTCTCCTCGCCTCTCCACTCTCACCCCCCGCTTCGCCTTCTCCACACTCTCTCTACTCTGATCCCCTTTCTCTTCTCCCCCACTCTCTCTACTCTGATCCCCTTTCCCTTCTCCCCCTTCTCCACACTCTCTCTACTCTGATCCCCTTTCCCTTCTCCCCCCACTCTCTCTCCCCTCT
The DNA here is from genome assembly GCA_039877585.1 of Heterodera filipjevi. Lineage (NCBI taxonomy): Eukaryota > Metazoa > Nematoda > Chromadorea > Rhabditida > Heteroderidae > Heterodera > Heterodera filipjevi. The sequence goes on along the minus strand of JBDPZO010000006.1, from coordinate 10,744,168 downwards.
TTCCACTCTCTCCTCGCCTCTCCACTCTCACCCCCCGCTTCGCCTTCTCCTTTACTCTCTCTACTCTGATCCCCTTTCCCTCTCTCCCCCTTCTCCCACTCTCCCCCCTTCTCCACACTCTCTCTACTCTGATCCCCTTTCTCTTCTCCCCCACTCTCTCTACTCTGATCCCCTTTCCCTTCTCCCCCTTCTCCACACTCTCTCTACTCTGATCCCCTTTCTCTTCTCCCCCACTCTCTCTACTCTGATCCCCTTTCCCTTCTCCCCCTTCTCCACACTCTCTCTCTCTGATCCCCTTTCTCCTTCTCCCCCCTCTCTCACACTCTGATCCCCTTTCCCTTCTCCCCCTTCTCCACACTCTCTCTTCTCTGATCCCCTTTCTCTTCTCCCCCACTCTTTCTCCTCCCTCCCGCTCCCTTTCCCTCTCTCTGCTCATTCATTCGCCGTTTGCTGTTCGTCCATTTGGCCCACCTTCTTCGTCATGTATCGTCCGTATGCTCCCATTTGCTTGCCGTACCGCGTGTCGTTCAGATAATAATCTCTCGCCCCGGCGCCCAACCCCAACCCGCCCTGGTCGAAGTTTAGCACGCGCCGCGAAACGTTCTTCTGGTCCAATGACACGTAAACGTCGATGAACACGTCAATGGCACGGGAACGGCCAACGTTGACGAGCAGTTCGGTGAGGTCGAATTTCTCAGGACGCCATTTGTGTCCATGAATAATGGGCCAATAACTGTAAAATTGGAGGAAATTGCTGTAAAATAGTCAACCATTTGAAACACTCACCCGAATTTTTCCACGTGGGCCATCAGTTCCGAACTTTTGCGCGCATTCAATTCGCCCACGCTCATGCACCCGCGGTAAAGCTGCTTCAGCGTATTAATCGCATTCGAAGTCGACGGTTCGGGGTCATCGAACAGTTCTGATCAGAATTTGTCAATTGGTGATCACCAAGGAATGGCCAACCTCGCATTTCCCTGTTCACTTTCTCGCGCAATTCACTGAAGTGTCCATATGAGCTGAGATCGGATGGGATTGGATTGTTCTCCATCCATTTGCCACAGGAAAACTCGAAAAAGTCTAAAGGTTAGAAAAGAGATGGTATTCAATTACAGTATGGAAATTGATGGATGATACGGTATAATACCGTCGCATGGGTCTATCCGCTCGTCCATTGAGTTGCGAAAGAGTTCCGCGGCGCGGACAAAGCCGGGACTGGCGTCCACTTCAATGACGACACTTTGGAGACGGCTTTCGTCTGCCGGCGATGGCAAAGGGTCATTTAGCAAAGCATTATTTGCCAGCGGATGGAACGGATGGGCGAAGTGTTGGCGGATGGGGTGACGAAGAGCGGAAGAATTTGGAGGATAAAAGGGAGGCGAAGAAGAAGAGGACGACGAACGAGTGAGCTCTAAAAGAGACGACGGATGATGGATGGATGGTCAATTGATCATTTGTCATGACAAATGATCACCGGAGGGCACAAATTGACTGACCAGCGGGAGAGGGAGACAATGGCAATGACGGAAGACCATTGGCCACAGGGCCAAGCAAAAGGAGGAGAACGGAGGGAACGAACAGCGAAAAAGACCATCCAATTGGCGAAGACATAATATGAAAAGCAAAACACAAAATAGCAAAACGAACAGCAGTCAGAAGAGCAGCTAAAAAAGAAAGTTGAATGAATGCAGCTTATTTATTTGGCCATTTTCCGCCCCAATTTCCGTCGTTTCTTTGTCGGTATTTTTGAATGAATTTGCCCCCCCCCCCGAGGCAATGTCCATCTGTCAATTGCATTTGCTTGTTTAGTGTGGTCGGAAACCCCTAATTTGCGCATGCGAATGACGCCATTCCTTGCCCTTCCCCCGCCCCCTCTCCCCAACGGACAAAAGCAAAGCGTGCGTAATAATAAGTTGAGCCAATTCCGCTGAAATTGCGCTTTTCCCGTCCCTCGTCGGCACTTCCTTTTGCCCTCTTTTTGCTTATGATGGAATTTATTATTGAATTTCACAAAGCGAATGGCCAAAGTTTCGCCTTTTTAGCCTATCGGAAACAAAAAAAAAAGGCGGTGAATATTTCGGGGAAAAGATCGCCAATTCGATTGGTTTTTGACTGTTCCCTCAGCCAAAAGGGGGGCCAATTGGAGCCACCAATTTGCCCATCCCCTGACGCACTTGAAAAGTTCAATTTGGGCGAGGGCAATTTGGAAGGGGGGGGGGAGGAAGTTCGATCGGACAAAAAGACGAAGTTGTAAGGAAATAAAATGAATTGAATAAATGGGAATGAAAATGATTGGACAATTCGAACTTTTTAAAAGGGACCAATCGCCAAATAATCCAATTAAATGAGGGAAATGATGACCTTAAACAAATTCACACTTCGCTGGAGAGAACGAAAACTTAAGTGATTTTGACGTAATTAAATTAATTTGATTAAAATTTTAAATGACAAAACAATGCACTTTAGCGACCGAAGAAACAAAGTTAATTTTTAAATATGTTTTTTATTTTTCACAGTTTTCCTGTCGCTTCCTTTGCCAACGTTTCTTCGATTTGCTTCAAATTTCAAATTATTTTCCATGTTTTAGCTAAGAACAATGAAAGAAATGAATGAATGAATGAATGGTCGACGGGGCTGAGGAAATTGGGCGGAAGAATTTGGCCATCGATTGTTCGGGAGGAATTATTTATGTAGGAAAATGAGCAAACAGAACAAAAGAGGGCTAAGAAAGTGTTGCTGCCGCAGAGAGACGAGCTTAAAATGGGGCGAATTCGAATGATTGGAAAAAAACGAAGTGATCGGAGAAAGGAAAAGCGCATTTTGAGAGACGGAGAAATGACAGATCGGACGAGGGAGGGATTGTCATTGTGTGAAAACGAAGGAGGAGGAGGAGGAAAAGCGGATAATTGGGCAGGGTGAGGGGGGATAAGAAGGGGATAAAAGAGAGGAGAGGAAAAATGAGAGGAAGATATCGCCAGCGGGGGGAGAGGGGGCGGGGGGAAATTGGGCATAATTATGCGAATGGGGGCAATAAAGAAAAAGCGAAAGCAAAGTGTTGATTAATATACGAATTAATGAATATAACCCAGACAAAAGGAAAAGTGATCACGAAATGTGAGCGCCGAATTGTTATGAAGAAAAGGGCAGGCGAAATTTGAAGAATGCCTTCGTTAATTTGGCTGACATTTGATTGACCGACTGAAAAGGAACTGCGCAAACGAAATGACAAAAAGAGTCTATAAATTGGGGGGCGGGGGGAGAAAATGGAGGAACGGGAGGACGAGGGGAGGGGGAGGGGACAAAGAGGGAAGGGGGAAACGAAAGGACGAGGGGGAAGAGGAGGAGGAAGGGAAGGGAAAGTGGGGGATCGAGAGGACGAGGGAGGGGGAGGGGACAAAGAGGGAAGGGGGAAACGAGAGGACGAGGGGGAAGGGGAGGAGGAAGGGAAGGGAAAGTGGGGGATCGAGAGGACGAGGGAGGGGGGGGGGACAAAGAGGGAAGGGGGAAACGAGAGGACGAGGGGGAAGGGGAGGAGGAAGGGAAGGGAAAGTGGGGGATCGAGAGGACGAGGGAGGGGGAGGGGACAAAGAGGGAAGGGGGAAACGAGAGGACGAGGGGGAAGGGGAGGAGGAAGGGAAGGGAAAGTGGGGGATCGAGAGGACGAGGGGGGGGGGGGGGGAAGGGGAAGGGTCAATTCATTCTCATTTATTCACTCATTCAGTGAATTGCCATCCATCATCTGAAATTGGTTATCATTATCATCATAAAGAAATGATTTCCCTCCTATGTCTCTTCTCTTCTGTCTCTATTTTTGGTCAAATTATTTGCGCCCCCTTCGGTCGAGAAATTATTTGTCTTTTGGGTTCGACCATCTGATTTTGGAGTCATTTAAAGTGTCTGAAGGGCAGACAACCGACGGCGGATGGGTAAAATGGTCGGAAATTTGAAAAATTCCAAATAGCGAAGCATATATAATAATGACAGTGACAATTATATGCACTGTTCTTTAAGTGAGAAAATTAGCAAAGATTATGAATGACTCCGACAGATGGGACATTTATCGGCGTCAAAACCGGTTAATGGACCCAACGGGGCCAAAGAAAACCCCTAAATTGGGGCGGCGGGGGAGGGGGGGGGGGGAAACACTGCGATATACAAAACTAATTTATAGGTACAAAATCCCACAAAGATGCTGTTCTTCTGCTAGTCCAGCTGATCTCCCCCCATGCGCCACTAATTGTGTCGTGTCACATCAATTAATTAGTGCTTTTCCTTTTTGCCCCCCCCCCGAGGGCACAATGTCCCCCAGAGGCAGTGGCTTTTTCAAAACTGGTCTCTTCTTCTCTTTCTTCCCCTTTTATTCTGCCGCCCCCCATTTCGCCTAAAAATCAAATCAGAAATAAGCGCAGTCTAATGGTCTCTCCGATCAGCCCGGTGTACTTTTGTTGGGAATGTTCCGTCTGTGTGAACTTCCCTTCCAGCGGTTCTCCCCCCCCCCCCCCCCCCTCCACAGTTCGTCATCATCGTCATTTCGCCACCAATACCACCACCATTTACTTAATTGAATCATCATTTTGACGAGGCACAAATTGTCGATGTGGGGAAAAATGAAAATCAATCAAAAAAGGCAAAAGAATGTGTTGGTGGAAGTGGTTTATCAAAAGGCACTTCGATTGGTGCCAATTATTAGAAAGGGAAAACCAATTCAAAGCACAATGTTTCAAGTTGGTGCCATAATCAAAGCGTATCATTGGCATTCCTTCTCAAAATGTCTGTCATTTGTTTGTCCCATGGACTGTGTTCATCAAATAATCGTTCGAAGTGTGCTGACGGCACAGAGCGTGGACTGCTGAATGACCGTCAGTTCCAAGGCCAACTCGCGTCCTCTGCTGGCCCTTTCCTCCTCCGTTTTGGCATTTTCTAATTGGACAATCTGTCAAAAAGGAAAAAGGTACAAGGAATATTTTTTAATTATTACCTTCTTTTGAACCGCAGCCATAACCTCAACTTGGTAAGTGTCACCTTGGGCCAACGAAAAGAGCACATGGCGTCTGAGGAGAGGGGGGAATAAAGGCAAAAATGGCACAAAAACAGTGGTGGGTCAATCACCGAAAAGAGACATTCCCATCACTTTGTGCCCCTCCCCTCCCCCCCCCCCCCGCCCCCAGCGTCCCCCCGTCTCTCACTTTTCCGGCTCCTCCCGTGCCAAACCCATCGTCGGGTTCACAAAACATTGGTCCAACTTTTGCAGACGCGCATTTGCCCATGCCAATTTCGCTTTTCCCCCTTCTGTTATTTCCCTTTCAAATGTTTTGGCTTGCGCAATGAACAGACGGACGTTCTGCAGCAAATTGGACAACTGCCGAACCGCCGGTTCAGTGGCATTGGGAAAATGCAAGTGAAGAGACATAACGGACTAAAACAGAATTGTGCAGCTGTTATAATTAGGGTCCATTTATCGATTGGTGGAGTGCTCTTATCGATTGATTTGTTTATCGATTAGAAATTTGTCCCTTGACAAATGAGAGAACATTTTGAAGGGGTCTATTCACCTCCTTCACAGCCCCAACGTAATCTGCCAACAGTTTATGCGCAAAAATGGTGGCATTGATGGGCAACAGCGGTGAGTCGGCGAATGCCCGGCCGAGCTCTGCCCAATATTGTCCCACAGCTTTGTGCACCTTAATTAATTCCATTTCTTTTTCCTATTATCCCCCCCCCCCCTTTTACGGCCAAATTGTTGTTGTCGAATAAATGCTCGTTGACAAATGGCACTTCGTATCGGCTGTGGTAAAGCGGGTAAGTGAGCCAAGAGGCGTTTCGGTAGGTGAAGTCCACCACGGGGATGCCCAGAAAGTGCAGGAAAGTCCTGAAAAGATTGGGCTGTGCGTGCATCTGTTAATTGTTTTCCCAACGCGTGATCGCTGCCACCGCCGGGCAACATCATTTTCGGCATTTCGGGTAACCAACTGGCGGGTGCCGGGAAGAAGTGTAGCCACGAGTCAAACACCGTCTCACGGCCCATCCGCCGTTCGGAATCCATCGGATTTGGCACGGTTTTGGCCGCGTCAGTGACAGCCGAATACAAAGAGGGAACAGTACGGACATCCCTAACAAAAGAAGGGGAAGCAAATTGAAGGAGAAATGGGAGGGAGAGCCAACTGAAGAAAGAGTACAGGGATTGGTTGTTGCTGATCAAATCGACGTTCAGATAAACGACGACCCTTTCCGCCAAAACGTTGGCAAATTCTTCGACAAATTCGTTGGATCTGAACATTATTAAGAAAGTGGGTATTCTTTTCGCGCCAATCACCTCCCCCCTTCCCACTTAGCCGATTTCTTTTCGAGTCCGATCACTTCCCTCACCCCTCTTTCTCTCTTTCTCCCCCCCCCCCCATATTTCTTTCTCTTTCTACCGTTCATCCCTTTTTCTCTGTTTCCTCCCAATTTGCCAATCATTCTTTTCCCCTCTCACCCGATCAGTCCATGCTCTTCCGCGTCCCATGCACAAAACACCAATGTTCGTTTCGGCCTCCATCCCTTCGTTTTGACCGCTTCCGCAAATGCACGGCCAACTTCGGCCAAAATTGATGACCCGCTGTTCGGGTCAATGGAGCCGAATACCCACGCATCGAAGTGATTGCCAAGCATTACCCATTCGTCGGGGAACTCGGCGCCGCGGATGTAACCGATCACATTTTGGACAGTCCTGCGGTTCAAACACATAATGGGGGTGATTAAGCACTGATACATAACTGAACTCGCCTTGTCTCCATCTTCGATTGGACCTCAAGCTTCAACCGTTGTCCCTTCGTGAGTTTGGGACCTATACGGTAGGAGAAATTGCCACAATTGCCCTGCCATTCCGATGGCACTTTTGGTCCCTCCATCCGAGACAAAATTTGGTGTGCGTCGCCATAACTCAGCGGAATGACCGGAATTGAGGGGAGCACCTTTTGCTGTTGGGCCTGAAAAGCATTAAATGAGACGCAAAATGGCACGCCTCAACTGCTGGTCGATGACTCAACTCGCCGGCCGTATTCAAAATACGCAAAACAAAATTAAAAAATAATAATTTAACCGATTGTTTTTTTATTATATTCGATAAATTGACTAATAATATCTTTGGGGAGTTTCCGTTTCCCTGCTTTCCTTTAATTTGTAACGACAAATTGAGACGGCGACCAATTGGGGGGGGGGGGGGGGCAGCAACAAAAATCAGTGTTTTTAAATTATCACCTCTTTCAGTGTGCGTTCTTTGAAGAAATCGGCACGGGCGGGGAGCAGCGGAGTCAAAGGGTCGCCGTTCAATTCCTTCAGAGAGCCGCGTTGGACACCACCAATTGGCTAAAAAGGAACAGAAAATAATGGCATTGGCATTGGCTTACCATCCAAACGGCGGAAGGGAAAGTGTGCCCTGAGAAGGAATAATGGACAATTAATAACTAATGAGGGGAGGGAGGGAGGGAGAAATGCCATTGGCGACTTCCCTAACGGAAGTGCTTCTGTTCATCACTCACCCGGCTCAGTTCCTTCCCGTGCCACTTCAGCAGGGTCCGAATAAAGAATGGCACCAATAGCGCCTCTCTGTTGCGCCTTTCTGACTTTGTCCCCTCGGAATTCGACATTGTAGCGAAGAATGGCGATTTTTCCTTCAAATGATTTTAATTATGTCATTAACATTGCAAATCAAATCTGATCGGATTTTGCTAATTGAATTTTATCAATTTTTAGTTTTCCCATTTCCCTCATCAATTTTTGTCTTTTTGGCATTTTCTTTTTATTATTTTCTTTTCCTCGCCCATTCACCTTCCAATGTGCTGATGTTAAACTCTTTGCTCAGCCTTTCAAAGTCTTCCTCTCTTCCGTAGTGACAGTACACCACTTCGCCTTCCACTGTCCCTTCAGCAGAATATGCCAACCATTGAATGGACGAGCGGAGGTCGGCCGATTCGGGTGCCATCAGCTCGGGACTGACTCCATCGGTGCGGAAATTGACATGGCCATCGGCGGACAGAACGGAAAGGTGATTAGGAGAAGAGAAGTTGGGGTAGGAGAGCAGCACGTCGTAGGGGACGAAGTGCACGTCTTGGGAAATAATTTAGAAAGAAGGGCAAAATCAGCTGTTGACTGTGATCACCCTTAAAGGCACTCGCCATTTTCTGATCAGTGGTGATCACGCTCTCTCTGATCATGTCAATCATTCGTCTCCTTGCCTCTCTCCACCACTATCAGCCCTATCACTCGTTGTCCCTCTTCCTCTGACCTTTCCCCTCAGTTCGGATGGCCAATGATCGGCATGATCAGTCACCCTTTTGTTCCCCCTCCCCCCTTTAATTACCTTCCAATCCATTTTGCTTCCAAATGCTTGCGATTTTCTCGGCCACCTTAACTCAATTATCATCTATTAGTTTTGTTCCAACTAATTAATGTTTCATTTTTTCACCTTGTCGTTTGCTTCTGTCCCCGCCACGTGCGGTTCTTTCGTAAATTCGCGCAAATTTTCCGCTATTTTTTTTGGATCAATTGTTTCGAAAATTGTTTCGCGTATTTCTAAATTATTACCTTTTAAAATGCCCTTTTTCTCTTCTCAAATGCCTTCACCGACCTTTTGCGCTGTGCCCATTTGCCTTTTGATTTGGTGTCATTTTGTGGTGATAGTGACTTTTCCCACTGAACAAAATGATGAAAAGGAATGAGCCGAAACAAAAAGCGGCGAGCATCGCATATTTGCGAAATGGGAGCAGTGAATTAGCCAAAGAAGAAGAGCCATTTGAACGGAGAAAGTCGGAGGACGACGGAATGGGGACGGAATCGGGGCGAGAAGACCTGTGGCAATTGCGCAGTTCGTATTCGGCTGAATTTACCATCTGTTTGAGGGGATGGATGATGCATGGCATTATGCCTATGTCTTTTTGACTAAGTGAAGGCCTCCCTTGGGCATTCCTTCCAAAAGAGTGCCATTGTTTGTTTCGGATAATGGCCGTTGTTCCATGTATAATAAAAAAATTAAAGGATGATTTGTTATGACTCTTTGAAAAAACCCAATTGTTTTGTTTGTTTTTAAGACGAATATTTTGGCAACACTTTCTTCTTTTGCAGCGATTGATTTGTCCTTTGAAAAGGGAGGAAGGATCGGCAAATAGGCGAAGAATGATGTGCTAATTGAGGAGGTATAGCAGGCAGCAGTTAATGGGTCAGCAGCAGCAGCCGTCCACCGATAGGCCGTGGGCCTTTCTCTTGTCACTTCACCTCGCCCCTCTCACCCCCACCCCTCCTCTACCTCACCCCCTCTCACCCCCACCCCTCCTCTACCTCACCCCCTCTCACCCCCACCCCTCCTCTACCTCTCCCCCTCTCACCCCTACCCCTCCTCTACCTCACCCCCTCTCACCCCCACCCCTCCTCTATCTCACCCACTCTCACCCCTACCCCTCCTCTACCTCTCCCCCTCTCACCCCTGCCCCTCCTCTACCTCACCCCCTCTCACCCCCTACCCCTCCTCTACCTCTCCCCCTTCTCACCCCTGCTGCTCCCCTTCTCTCCTTGTGCCCCCTCCTCCCCTCTTCTCGTCTCCTCTCCCCCTCCTCTTCCTCTGCCCTTTCTCCCCCTCTTTTTGCTAATAATAAAATGCACCCTCTTCTTTTTTTCTTATCAATCCAAACAGTTAATTGTTTATGCTATTTATGTAAAAGTATTTAATGCCCTTTACTTTCAATGTTTACGTTAGCTTTGTTGAAAATTCAGCATCAAAGTTTAGAAAATAAATATCGACAATTAAAAGAATGGCACGGCGAACAGTTTCAAAGCCAATCACAGAAAGAGATTATCAGCAGATTGGAGGAGAGACAAACCAATTTTTACAATTATTTTGACAATGATTTATTGGATTTAAAATTAAAATAAATTAATAAAAATTTGAATTTTTTCCCACTCTCTTTCTCTTCCTTTACTTTTATTTTCCCTCTTCACTCTCTCTTTCCTTCTCCCTCTCTCTTTCCTCTTCCTCTCTCTTCTTCATTCTTTCCTCTGTTGGCCAACTCCGCTTGGCCATTACATAATTTTTCCCTTTTTTTCTTTTCTCTTCACATTACACACTATGTTTCGTTTCTCTTAGTCATCTCTCCGCCAGTGTGACACTTTGGCAGCTTGGCAAAATAAGCAAAGGCAAAGAATCAAATGAAATTGAATGAAAGGAGGGTCACTTCAATGATTGATGGATATTACTACACCTGCTCTGGTCATATGTTATGTATTTAATTGAGTGACGGTGATTATTTTATTTATTTAAAATGAAACACCAAAGGCCGCGCGGAATGGTCAAAATTTGTGCAATAAGCAAATATAATTTTGTAGATTTTCATTAATATAGGTAATTAAAATAAATTTTAAGCCTTTTTTTTCAAACCATCGATTAGCGAACAAACGAACGAAGCATACACTCACACACTCACTCACCACTCTTCAATTTTAAATTCGTTTGCAGTTTTGAATTTCATTTCTTTCAATTCCAATAATATTGCCCTTTTTTGCACAATAAATATGAGTTTTTATTAAGAAAAGAATGAATTTTTATTTTTGTTGGTTTGTAATTTTTGCATTTGTTTTGTTCCCTCACTAATTGCTTATAATTTTATTCATTTGTTATCGACCCTTCAGCTTTAAATTAACTAAATTGCACAATGCCTTTGTTCGCTTTTTCTCAGCAGTCAGTCGGCATTGAGTTGTTTTGATGTGCTGTATTTGATGATAAGTCAGGACTATCTGCTCATCAAACTGCAGTATTCCCACTCTCTTCCTCCGCCCCGTCCCATTTTCTGTTTCTCCTCGTAAATTAACAATATTTCAATGAACAATCGTAATTTGGACCCGCAAGCAAAAGCCCATTCTGTCACGTCTGCTGATAATGTTAATTACTCAAAACTATTAATAAGTTAACCTCCGAAAAAACATATTCTTTCTTTTACATTGTAAAAAAAAAAAAATTCAATTTTTCCTTAATTCTTTAATATGACTTTCCTTTTATTTTCACATTGGAAATAATACATTTTTAATAAAGTAATAATTTTTCCATCTCAAACCACCGGCGGATGACTTTCGGTGGGTCCGACATTCCCGCCACCCGTTCCTCCATTTCCCTTGGTCCGCTGTTCCCCTCCTCTGCCCCCACCACCTCTTCTCCATTAGCTGCTCCATCTCCTTCCATTCGCCCTTCTCTTCTGCGCCAATTTCGTTCTTTGACTTCGTTAAATTCTTCTGGCAGCACCGCCGAAGCACTGACAGCTTTGGAAAGGGTTGGCAATGAAAAGAAAAATAATAAAAAACAAAATTCTATCCACAGGGCTGTGCAAAGCTTGTCCGAACCGAAGGCGATTTTGCCAACTGCGCAAAAAATAGGGCCAAGAGCTTCCGGGAAAATTCGTCGATTAGGGAGCCATTGCTCTTTAGTCGGTCGCTGAACACCCACCAACCGGTCCATTGGTCGGCTTTCAATCGAGTAATCATTTTGTGATTTTAATTTTCAAATGAAAGGTAGCTTTGTGCACAGCCCTGAAAATCAAATATAAAGTCAGATTCAAAAATTAATTAAAATCTAAAAAAGTTTAGCACATAAAAAACAAAAAATTGTATAAGGAAACTGACAAAAAACAAGCATTATTTCCAGAATTGTTATATCATTCCATTTTTGATGCCAAACATGCATTTACTTTTTTTGAAACAATTTTCCGAATAGGGCAATTATAACGTTTGGTTTAATGCTTTAATGTCTTCTGGTATAAATGGCTTTTGAATCGTTGTAGTGAGAAATTAAGAAAAAAAACTTAAGAGATTTTATGAAAACATACATATTTTCAAATTGGGTGCATATTTTTTGGTATTCGGGAAATTGATATTTTGCGATTTTAGCCAATATTTTCGGCAATCAAAACTTACTTATGCATTAAAATTTTTTCTGTTTTTTTATTTGACTAAATTCGGAAAGACTATGTGGGAAAAATGATGTTATAATTTTGGAACCGAATATTTTAGAAATTAGAATTTTATTAATCTTTCAAAGAATGTCGAAATGTGTGATAACAAATACGGTTAGTCATTTGAGCTAGGTTTTTTTTTATCATTTTTTTCCCAATTACCAAAATAAGTTACATTTGATTATTTATACATATGCTAATGCACAAAGTTTCCAAAATTATGCGATTCGAATTACACCTTTCCCATTTTTCAAATTGTCATTTTCTAGACCACTCTTGGCCCTGAACCACCGCCATTTGCTGAGCCTTACGGACCAATTCCGCCGGACTATGACGAAGCAGACACTAGCGAAGCTCATCCTTCTGCTGGATCCAGCGACTCCGCCCGAACGGATTTGCCGTCCCATCGTCGGTCTGACTGGCGTTCTCTTTATGTCGCCAGGTTTTACTTCATTGCCATTGTTTCGTCACGCTTTGACCGTTTAGCTTTCTCTCCTTCTGTACTGTCGTCCAATTCTCGCTGTATTTCTCATCAATGTGGCCTTATCTTGAAGTGGTCAGTTTATCCTTTTTTTCGTCTTTCATCGCTCTTTTGAATTTGGCTTTACCGTTTTTTTACTAATTGGTTTTTTCTCCTCTTTTTAGCTTGATAAAAATGCTACCGAAAGGTTTTTTGGATACATTGTCGCTTCTTATTCATTTGGTCAAATTCTTGGTTCACCCATCGTCGGCTTTTTGTCCAACCGAATGCACAAAGTCGTCGTCCCTTTTCCCAAATGATACCCTTCCCTCTCCTCTCAATTGTTTCAGATTCGTCACCTCCTTTATGTTGGCCTTCTTCTGATGTTTTGCGGCAATGGACTTTACCTTTCCGTCCATCTTTTTCGTACAGAAGAGCGTAAATATTTGTTATGCATCGCGCGATTTATCACTGGCATTGGCTCAAGTCTATATTTCCGAAATTCACCATTTTCTTGGCCTTTTAAAGGTAACATTACTCTGTTGAAGGCGTACGCTTCGACGGCGAGCATTCAGAAGGACCGATCGCGGGCGATTGCTTTTGTGACTGGCGGCGTGGCACTCGGCTCAACCATGGGACCAGGTGAAATGGGAGAGCGAAAGGGGGAGGGAAAATAAACGACCAACTAATTAAAGCAGTTCATCAATTACTGTCCGTTTAGCCTTCCAATTGCTGTTCACTCCATTTGGTTTTCCCGGCATACGTTTGTTCGGTTTAGATAACTTGAGATTTTCAATGTGCGTTTGTTTTTTCCCTTGTTTAATTTTTGTGCATGTTTCTTCTTTTAAAGGTTCACGGCACCCGCGTTTATGGCATGTGCGATGAATATCATCAACGCATTGTGTATCAAAACGATGGTTAGAATTAATGTTGTATTATTCATAAAGGAATAATCACTTAACAACAACTGGGAAATATTACCTGTAATTAGGAATAAGGTGAAGGGGGTGGGTGCACTTCGTTTCCCCCCCGTCGTTTCCCCCCCGCCGTTTCCCCCCCCGCATCGTTTCCCCCCCGAAAATTTTTTTAAGAAAAACTTCTAATTCTTAAAAATTTTTCAATAATAGATTACTAGGTAGTTTTTTCCGACAGGAAATTTCAGGAAAAACTTAAAATTTTCGAATTTTTTGGAATTTTTTCAAAAATTTTTCAAATTTTTCGAAAATTTTAAGTTTTTCTTGAAATTTCCTGTCGGAAAAAACTACCTAGTAATCTATTATTGAAAAATTTTTAAGAATTAGAAGTTTTTCTTAAAAAAATTTTCGGGGGGGGAAACGATCTGCTCCGGAAGGGGGTGGGCAGAGGAGCGGGAGCTAGCTTTTTTTTGGTTTGTTTCTGTCGGCCCATAAAATTACAAATTCACAATATTGATCGACCCTGCTCTATCCAATGGTATATAACACATATGCACTTTTCGACTTACAGTTCACGAGGTTCACTTGTCTAATTTTTGTTTCTTTAAAGAAAATTACAGAAAATATTTAAAGAAAATTCTTAGCAAATTGAGTTCAAATTTTCCCTACCTCGCATTTCGGCACTGTCGGCCCCTCCTTTTTGCAAGAGCAGAAAAAATATCCCTTCAAAAAATGCAATGAGCAAAAAATCATCTCCCGAGTGTGGTACCTTTCAACAAAATTTGGAACTGTCTCTGCAATCCAACTGATAGTTTTTCATAATTATTTTATGCCTTCAGTTCGCTGAAAATTATGTGGGCGTACACTCATCAGAAATACAGCAGGTAAAAAAAAAGTTACTAGGTCATTGTAGCATAAAAAAAGATATCTTTTTGAAAGGTTCTCAAAAATTAAAATAACAATTCAAAGAAAAGCAACCAAATTGTAACTCAACAAAGGAGATTAATAATTTTTATTTGACCTGGTATCTGTTTGCTCAATACACTTGTCTACTGTACATTTAAGTCGGATGAATTGAGTGATGACAACAAAAAACGGCCCAAATTGCCTTCGTTTGATAAAAAGGCAGTGCTGTTGTGTTACGGCACCCGATTCACGCAGATGTTTGTCAACACAAATTTGGAAACGTAAGTTGGGAGAGGAGGGCGTGACAATGTCATCGTGGTGGGTGGTGGAATGTCATAAACTAAATCGATAAAATATCATTCAAATTGGCTATATTCTTAAGACTCGGTGCACCGTTGGCCATGATGATGTTCGCTTGGACACGTTCCGAGGCGGTCAAGTACATTTCCATTGCAGTAAGAACAGATTAAAACTGTCAAAAACAATTCGAATTCATTGTTAGCAAGTCGCAATGTCTTTGCTTGCTTTCGGCACTTACGTCATTTTCATCCTTTTCCGCGTTGACAAAGTGTCAGTGATGCCCACTTTTCATTCCGTTTTTAAAATTACTTTCCTCCTAAGGATCAGTGACCGTGCCAATCTACTCGTTTCTTTGACTATTCTCATTATGTTCCATCTGATGACTTATTCGTATCCCTTTCTGCCCGGAAAAGTGCAGACTTTTCATCACCGAGGTGGCCATTGCCTCTCGGCGGCTCATTTTAATTAGTCAAATTTATGCCATTTTCAGACCTCGAAAATAAATCCATCCCTGAACCGGTTGGATGTGACGTGGACAAGTTCACCTGGTTCGTCTACCTTTGTTTTGTGCTTTTCTCTTCGTTCTGTTCAGGTGCGATTCCATCCGACCCATTCCTCCCGTTTACTTTTACTTTTGCTATGTCTTCTCCATCGGATTGGGTTCGTTTCACTTTCTTTTGCCGCCTTTTTTGATTTCTTTGGTTCTTAATTAGCCTTTCCAAATATCAACGTTTCCCTGAACACACTTTTCTCAAAAATCATCGGTCCTCGGCGCCAAGGCACTGAGCAGGGCATTCTTCAGATGAGCGGTGCCTTTGCCCGAATGGTCGGTCCCATTGTGATAAGGTGTGACATTCTCTTTTGCTGCCAATTATTGGGATTCCGCACTTTCAGCTCTCTTTACATGACCCATGGTCCACAAAGTGCGTGGATGGTCGAGTTGACGGTAGCAAATTACAGTTTCAACCAATTATTTTATTTGTAAATGTTTGCTTTTTCCAACGGGAAGGTTGTCTTCGCCACTTTGGCTCTTTGGCTGGTGTTCTTCCGTCGAATGGTTCCGCTGCCTCTCCGCGTTGAAGGGGTGGACATTGAGCAGCATCATCAGCCAGCAAAAGCATCGGATGGACAACCTGTCGCTTCGCTCATCGACGAACAATCCGTGCCAAATTCAGCAGCGCACCCAGAAGCATCAAGGAGACGCACTCGTTCAGCAGCGCGTGGTCACGAAGAAAGGACGCCGTTGGTGGAGCCAATCGACGAAGGGGACGAAGACGGAGCGACGGCGATGAACCAAAATGATGCGACGGTGTCCACCGTGGCGAGTCTGAGATGAGAGGAAAAGGTTTACGACGGCAAAGTCCTCTTTGTTCATTTTCATCATCACTTTTCTCTATTATTGTGAATTTATGTGTTACGCGATGTGCAATTACTTTTGCTTTTTTTAATTTTATTCATATAAATTAAAGCACAGCAAATGGTAACAAATCATTCTTTACAAATTAGACCTTTTCCGTCTGTCTCATTCGTTTTCTCTTCTCTCTCTCTCATCCCTTCCCTTCTTCGTCTTCGCCTTGCACATTCTCTCCCAACGGAATCTTAACTTTTGTTTCCCCTTTTCATTGGTCCCCCCCCCCCATCATTTTTCTGACTTGCACAACAGTTCCCTCGCCTTTCACTTGGGGTGGTGTTGAGCGGGCACTTGTGGTGGTGCCATCCCCATTTTGCTGCTGTTTGATTAGGCGTTGCCGTGCCGTGGTCCGTGCCAATAGCAGTGATTTCGTCGGATATGCCGAAACGGCGGAATTAACACTTTCTGACGACTGCGGGCGCCTTAAGTCACGCCTTCTATCAACCGAAATGCAGAGTTAAATGGCAAAAAGAAAACGCTATTTCTTTCAGTGCCGTACCCAAAAACGCTTGGCCATTGTGAAAGACCGCCGTAAGAGCCGCCGATTTGACTGTTCAAAGGGCCGTAAGGGCCCAACGGACTGACAATGCTTTCGCTGGTGCCGTAATGGCCAAAGAAAAGGCCCGCCTTCAGTCCGTAGTCTGAAATGGATGGCATTCTTTCAAGTTGAATGCCTTTTGACCAAAGACCGACCGACCGTATTTTGTGCTTGACACTCCGACAGCCGCAGGGGGCGGGAGGGACTGTGCCGGTGATTCGTTTTCGAACGGACGGTCCTTTCTGTTCCCTGTGCCACCGTTTGGCTGCTGCTGCTCCTTTTCTGCTTCGTCCCCGAGGGGTTGCCAGTGCCAATTAGTTTGACTAATTGGTTCCATTATTTTTCCTCTGTCTCTGTCCTTTTTCGTTTCATGCCGTGGCACTGCTACCATTTCCCTCTCTGCCAACATTTGCGCCAAAGAGCGAACAATGGAAAGGGACAATTGCGCGATTAGCCCTTCCAGCCCAATTGGCCCATTGTGCCGTCGTTGCGGAGACGGCCAAATTGGCAAATTTTGATAAGGCGCCGGGGGCAGCGATTGTTGCATTTGGTCATACGGACTAGCAGCAGTGTTATGGTGGTCTGAAAATGTTGACCAAAAGAGTAGCCAATTGGTACTTCGTGGGATAGTCATTAGTCCCATTTTGGGTCATACAAACAGTGATTGGCAATATTGGCATTGGTGGGATCCGAATTGGGAGAGACAAACGACGGAGGAAATGGCCACAAAGTTTTGGCATAACGGAGAGGCCGAGGATAGCCAAATTCTAAAAAATGTAAAAAGAAATTTGAAATAAGTAAAAGGGAGGCGAAGGGAAGAATAATGATGATGATAATATGACAACAAGTACCTGCTGACGATGGCAAATTAAACTGTTGGCCATAAAAATTGGCCATTTGTAATTGGGAAAAGTTAATGAAAAGAAAAACGAATTTGGCGAAGAAAAGAATGGCAAAACGGTGACAAAAAGGGCGAACCATTAAAAAGCAAAAGGAGAAAAAAGGGGGAGAGGAAAATGATAGGAAACAGTCAAGGAAGAGAGGCAGAAAGTGGCGATGGTGGTGGACAGCATCATTTTTCCGAAAATATGGTTTTGAAATGATGCAAATCCGATAGATTTTCCCACCCCCCCCAAGCGAAACGAAAGAGTGACCACACATTTAGCCGTAGAAGAGGGGGACAAAGAGCAGGAGAAAGAGGAGGAAAAGAAAGGAGATGAAGAGAAAGAAGCGGAGGAAAAGAAAGAGAAGGAAAAGAAAGAGGAGGAAAAGAAAGAAGCGAAGGAAGAAAGGAGGGGAGGAAAGAGACCACAGAAAGTTCCTTCACAGATGCAGAAATGGGGGAAATGGGCCGACAATTGCGTCCCCAAATGTTTTAGTGAATTTATTCCGCTCAATTTGTACTTTGGCTTGGATTGGTCATTTTAAACTTTGTCAACAATTAACAATTGCCAAATTCTCTTTTCCAATTGTTCAAATAATTCCGGCCGCCGCAAACAAATCGATGCTCCGTTCCTTCCACCAGTCGCAATTGTTGCCAATGTGATGGAGGATGTAGCCAAGCTCGTGGAAAAAGTCGCGATCACTGTATTCCTAAAGGAGCGGGTGATTGGTGTTTCAATTGCTGTTTGATCAGTGATCAGTCAGTCTCAGAAACGGGGCGCCCACCCGCGGCACAGACTTTGTTCACCACCACGGCCATTTCCAGTCCGTTGTCAAGGCGTACAAGCATTGAGGCGGAGCCGGGCATTCGCCCGTCATGTTGCCATCCGTTGAAGCCCATAATGTTCAGGGACCAGCCGAGGCCGTAGCTGAACAAAGACAAATAATTACCGACCGAGCAGCAGTTGATCATGGCATTGTCATTTGATTTTGTCAGTTCACTGTCATTCCCCCCCCCCCCCCCCCCCGCGTTTTTGTTGGTACGTCTCATTTGATGCTTCGGTGGGCTTCGCCCATTCGCGGATTGCCCAATCACTGAGCAAATCGGGCCGTCTTTTGAATCCGTCTAAATGGGCCATCAACCGAAGCCTGAACGAACAGAAACATTTCGAAATGATAAATGTCCAAGTAATGGATAATTAGCATTACAGCTCAATCGGAGACGCGATCCAACCGCCCCATGGGCCTGAAAAATTGGCCATTGGAAAGAGTCGGCCCATTCCAATGTTTGCCTATTCTCCTCGGCGGTAACAAATCGTACGGATTGAATCCCACGCGATTACCACCGCCCATGTAATAGAACACTTCACGCCTGACAATTGAGAAAAAGTAACAAACAGAAGAGAATGAAAAAGGCAATTCACAAATTGATGGATCAATTTCGAGAATTTTGTCAGAAGACCAATAAACAAAAACCGTTTTAATGGAAGATCAATGACTAATGGGACCACTGATCAATGACTAATGGGACCACTGATCAATGACTAATGGGACCACTGATCAATGACTAATGGGACCACTGATCAATGACTAATGGGACCACTGATCAATGACTAATGGGACCACTGATCAATGACTAATGGGACCACTGATCAATGACTAATGGGACCACTGATCAATGACTAATGGGACCACTGATCAATGACTAATGGGACCACTGATCAATGACTAATGGGACCACTGATCAATGACTAATGGGACCACTGATCAATGACTAATGGGACCACTGATCAATGACTAATGGGACCACTGATCAATGACTAATGGGACCACTGATCAATGACTAATGGGACCACTGATCAATGACTAATGGGACCACTGATCAATGACTAATGGGACCACTGATCTATGACTAATGGGACCACTGATCAATGACTAATGGGACCACTGATCAATGACTAATGGGACCAATGACCTGTCTACTGATCACTGCAATGTCTTACCACTCTCTGACACAATTTTATCTGATCACTAATCAGAACACTTCGATCGTTGTCATTCTATTCTTCCCTGCCCCGCCTTTGCTCACCTCGACTTTTCCGATAAACTTGGCCTGGCCACCTGAACAATTTTTGGCTATTCTCATTTCTTATTGGTTCCCAAATTCGACTTGAATGTCCTTGACGCCGATCCGTTGCCAAATGTATCGCTTCACAAATTGTTCGTATTCCATGCCCGCAATTCGCTCAATGATATGTCCGAGCAATTGGTAGCCGAAGTTGGAGTAGATCCACGCCTTCCCCGGCTGAGCGATCAGTGGCTGCTCCGCCAACACTTTTTCGATCAGTTCGACAGTCCCTTTGTCCGGCTCTAACCAGGCGGGGTCACTGTCCACGTTGTTCCAGCCACCTTGGGACGGCGAAAGGGAGTGATTGTGTTTAAGACGGATCAGCAATAATTGGATCACAGAGAGAGAAAGAAAGGAAACAGATATAGAGAAGTGGACAGAGAGAGATGAGACAGGGAGAAAGAAAGGAGACATTGAGAAAACCGAGAGAGAAAGATGAGACAGAGAGAAAGAAAGGAGACATTGAGAAAACCGAGAGAGAAAGATGAGACAGAGAGAAAGAAAGGAGACATTGAGAAAACCGAGAGAGAAAGATGAGACAGAGAGAAAGAAAGGAGACATTGAGAAAACCGAGAGAGAAAGATGAGACAGAGAGAAAGAAAGGAGACATTGAGAAAACCGAAAGAGATGAGACAGAGAGAAAGAAAGGAGACATTGAGAAAACCGAAAGAGAAAGATGAGACAGAGAGAAAGAAAGGAGACATTGAGAAAACCGAAAGAGATGAGACAGAGAGAAAGAAGGGAGACATTGAGAAAAACGGAGAGAGAAAAAGCGAGTGAACGAAGAAGCAATTATTAACCAATGAATTAAGCTCCATTTTGTGATTTTTCTTTTAAAGGCTCACCCGAAGTGTGCTCAAGCAAATGACGTACCTAATTTGGCCTGTATTTATACATTCTTCGTCTCGTTAAAACGTTCACTTACCGTAATATCTGTCACCCATTTACCGTACGGCTTTTGGCGGGCAAAGTCATTGCCTGAAAACGTGCTTTTGATTTATTAGTTGAAGCCAATTAATGGCGCACCAAAGATTGAGTTTTTCGGCCCGAACACGTGCCTTTCCAAGTCGAGGCTGCCGTTGTCCACAACTTTTACAAAAAAAAAAAAAAAAAATAACAAATTTAAATGAATTTCTCACGGAGTAAAACTGCCGCCGCAGTGATTGGCTTGGACACTGATGAGGGCAGTGTTTTTCAGTAATTAATTCTCGGAAATCACCTGATCCAATGCGGAACTGAATTTGACTGCGCTGATCAGTGGGTTTTGTCGGCTGGTCTTTGATCAGTGATCATTGATCTCCCCAATCAGATCAAATGTGACCCCTCCCCCTCCCCTCCCCTCTGTCCACCTGCTCATTCGGCGTCACTTGCACTTTCTTTCTCACATTGCCATAGCCAAAACCTTCCAATTAATATTTTATTTAAGGAGGGATTATTCATTGTCACGTATCCGGGTCGGTTCGTCGCGGCCAATTCGTTGTGTACGGTTGATTCCGGTTTTTTTCGTCGCGGGAGTTTTGTCGCGCCAAATTCGTCGAGCGCGCCGCGACCAAAACGCGGGACAAACCGCACGCGACGAATTGGCCGCGACGAAAAGGACGGTCCCCCTTTTCACATTCATTAGAATGGTCCTAATGAGTGCCTCTCTTTTCCATTCCTTTCTTTTTTTCCTTTATTAATAATTTATTCTTTCATTCGTTCATTACCCGCGGCATATTTCAACTGTTCGTCACGCGAAATTGCCACAGAAAGTCCTTGAAACATTTGAGCATTTTACACCTTTCCGATTTTGCCCTTCCCTCGCCTCACCTGGTATGTCTAATTCGCGCATAAATCTTCAAATTTGGATTGTTTTGCATTTGTGTTCTCTTCCTCCCTCTCTCTCCTTCTTTCTCCCTCTCTATCTCTCTCCCTCCCTCTCTCTCTCTCTCTCTCGCTCCTTCTCCTCTCTCGCTCCTTCTCTCTCGCTTTCTCCTTCTCCCTCTCTCTCTCTCCCTCTCAATCTCTCTCTCTCTCACTCCTTCTCTCTCGCTTTCTCCTTCTCTGTCTCTTTCTCTCCCTCCCTCTCTCTCCTTCTTTCTCCCTCTCTATCTCTCTCCCTCCCTCTCTCTCGCTCCTTCTCTCTCGCTTTCTCCTTCTCTCTCTCTTTCTCTCCCTCTCTCTCTCTCCCTCTCAATCTCTCTCTCTCGCTCCTTCTCTCTCTCTCTCGCTCCTTCTCTCTCGCTTTCTCCTTCTCCCTCTCTCTCTCTCCCTCTCAATCTCTCTCTCTCTCGCTCCTTCTCTCTCGCTTTCTCCTTCTCTGTCTCTTTCTCTCCCTCCCTCTCTCTCCTTCTTTCTCCCTCTTTATCTCTCTCCCTCCCTCTCTCTCGCTCCTTCTCTCTCGCTTTCTCCTTCTCTCTCTCTTTCTCTCCCTCTCTCCCTCTCAATCTCTCTCGCTTTCTCCTTCTCTCTCTCTCGCTTTCCCCTTCTCTCTCTCTTTCTCTCCCCCTCTCTCTCTCCCTCTCAATCTCTCTCTCTCGCTCCTTCTCTCTCTCTCGCTCCTTCTCTCTCGCTTTCTCCTTCTCCCTCTCTCTCTCTCCCTCTCAATCTCTCTCTCTCTCTCGCTCCTTCTCTCTCGCTTTCTCCTTCTCTGTCTCTTTCTCTCCCTCCCTCTCTCTCCTTCTTTCTCCCTCTTTATCTCTCTCCCTCCCTCTCTCTCGCTCCTTCTCTCTCGCTTTCTCCTTCTCTCTCTCTTTCTCTCCCTCTCTCTCTCCCTCTCAATCTCTCTCGCTTTCTCCTTCTCTCTCTCTCGCTCCTTCTCTCTCGCTTTCCCCTTCTCTCTCTCTTTCTCACCCTCTCTCTCTCACCTTTCCACCCGTTTTGCAATGAATTCAAGTTGGTTTGGCTCGAGTTGTGACTCAGTGCCGGCCAAATAATTAACGGGAATCCTTAAACAAACAAACAAAAAATACAGCGAACTGATTCATAAGGCTATACTGTGCCAAGTTAGTTTGCCATTTTGCATTCAAGTAACTCCCTCTTCTTTCTCTCCATTCCCCTCCCTTTCGTTCTCTCTCTCTCTCTCATATGTCTCTCTCCCAACTCCATTGCCCTCTCTCTCCCAATTTCTCTCCGCAGTCTTCCTCCCTTCTTTTCTCTCCGCTGTCTTTCCCCTCCCCTTTCTCTCTCATCCCTGTCTCCCTCCATTCTCCTCTCTATCTCTCTCTCTCCCTTTGTTCCTTCACCCCTCTCTCCTCCTGCGCCTTGTCGTTTGCCTTTAGCCAACCTTTGTCCTTTTGGCCAAACTTCCGGTGCGCGGGGGTGTCTAAAAGAGTGCACATCGCTCCACAGCACCACAAATTGGAGTCGATTATCCCCGGGGGCGGAAAAATGTGAAATTTGGCGCGGCAAAATTGGCCACGGGGGCGACCGATGGCCGTAAGACTTCGACGGCGGTGGCCCAAACTTTCGGAACATTTTGCGAAGGTCGTCCCCGATTTCAACCCAATGGCGACGGCCCGGCAAATACTCCCAAATGGCACAGCATAAAACCTTCGTAATGGCACCTAAACACCCTTCGGCCGATGACTCTGTCCGATTACCTCGTCCAAATTGCGAAACACGCGAAATTGCACCGCAACGAAATCCCTGTCAAATGACCAACCAATTAAATAGTTACTTAATTGCCCCTTTGTCCAATTGGCTTTGCTTTTATGCCCAACTCGCCGTGCCGCGAGTCGGTCGTTCAATTCGATGCATTCGGAAAGAGTGACGCCGTAATGCGCTAATGGGGATTAACAAAAGCAAATAAAATGGTGCCTTTCCTTTCTTTTTGTCATTTTACCTTCGTACGGCACAGTGCGCAGTGCCGGTTTTTGCCAAATGCCAACAAAACGAGCAGTTTTCTAAGAAAAACAAAAATTGTTAGCGCAAAATGACACCTTTTCTCTACCGTTGCTCATTTTTTCACATTGTACCAGGGATGCAGCCGATCTCTGATTACAAAAATCGGAATCCGATGCCCAAAAGTTTTTTCGGAAATCGGCTGCATCCCTGTACTGTACCATTCACCTTTCGTATACTGTACCCGCACAGACTTATCAGTTGGAAGCCTTCTTTCTCGAAAAGCGACTTTTGCACGTCCGATTCTGGGGAACCAGCGAACCAAATCTGAAATTTGTAAAAATTGCGATAATAAATATTTCGTACCTCCTTTCACCGTAAATACAAAGAATGGAATACAGTACCCTGGAGTTGGCGCCCGGCACTCGTTCCCAATAAGTGCTGAACTGAACCCGCCCGTCGCCGTATTCGTCGTGTCCGCAGAGTTGCGTCAGTGCCATGTCCACTTCTTCGTTTTCTCTTTGAGATGTAATTTTTACGCATTCTCTTTGATTTGCTGCGCTTAACTGTGAGGTTTTCAGCAGCTCCGAAAAACTCATCGGTTCGAGCTTAAGAAAGACGGGGCCCGAAAAACGGTGCATTATCGCCTTAAGGGGGGGGGGGGATATCAGAAAAAGATTGAGGGAAAAAAAGAGTGTTTTGACAGACATTCTTTAAAGAAAACTCCCAAAGGGAAAAACGTACGTAGTAATGCAATTGGTTTCCTCTGTGTGGGTCACGAAAATGATCCATCGAAACGAGACGACCTGAGCAGTGAAAGAGAAATCGTCTAATGATCGGCACTTTTTGAGTGTCCACTAATTGAGTGTTTTGTCTGAGAGTGTCCACCATTTTTCGCTAATTAATGCCACTTTTCCATTTCAATTGCATTATTTGTCCTCGCCTCCATAGGAGAGACTGCAGGCGAGCACATTGTCCACTTGCTTCTCTCCCCCCGCCACCATCACCCAATCTCTCTCACGAGGCGACGGCGGATGGACAATCTGAAGAAGAATAGGCAATTTGAAGAGAAAGTGCCAATTTGAAAATGCCAATGGCATTTTTTGTTTGCCTGATCACCTGCACTAATGGCATTTTACGCTCCGTTTTATGCATGTC
This sequence comes from Heterodera filipjevi, assembly GCA_039877585.1. Taxonomy (NCBI): domain Eukaryota; kingdom Metazoa; phylum Nematoda; class Chromadorea; order Rhabditida; family Heteroderidae; genus Heterodera; species Heterodera filipjevi. The sequence goes on along the minus strand of JBDPZO010000006.1, from coordinate 10,719,677 downwards.
GCTGCTTTTCGTCGTCGGTTTGTTTCCAATTTGTTGCTTTCCTTGCTCCTCCTCCCTCTCTCCATATGCCCTTCCCCCGTCACTGCACTTTTTGTTCACTCCCGCAACGCCTATGGCATTTTGACCAATTAATTAATTCGTTTATTTGTATGGCTTTTGTTTCGATGATGGCACTTCCGATCAATGCCAATGTTTGCACTTTTAAATTGGTACTCACTTTGGTGTTTCGTCTTCAAATCCATCGCCCTTCGCTTCCATCGATGACGAAATGCTTCTTCTTTTGAAGATGCCGAAGTTCTGTCGTCGCCATCGTTCAATTGTTGCAAAATACGAAATGATTTTGCGAATGGAGGGCCAATGTCAGGGCGAAGGGGAGGAGAGAAAAAGAAAGAGCCATTGGAGGAGGGGGAGGAAGGAAAGGAAGAAAGACAAGGCGAAAGGGAGAGGGGCACGACGGCATTGGCAAAAGGAGCGAAGGAGGGGCAAAAAAGGGAAGGGAGGAGGAAAAGCGGAGGAAGAGAAAGCAATGCAAAGGGAGGGGGGCAAAGGCAGCGAAAAGGCATCGAAAAAGCTAAAAGGGTGAAAATGGCACAAAACATTAAATGATCGGCAGAGAAAGAGAGAAGGAGAGACAAGTGACTAATCATTGATCAGCGAACGGATGGCAAATATGGGATGCCAAAGGAATGATATTGGACAAGCAAACAAATAAATTCAAAGAGAGAACGGAATGAGTGTCTGTGGAGTAACAAAAGAGGGGGGGGGGGGAGTCGGATGAACAAAAAGTGGAGCAAATTTTGAGCGAAATGTGCTCACAAAGCGCCGCCCCTCCCTCCTTTCCTCCCCCTCTGCCCACTCATCCACCGATTGGCCACTCATTCCCAAACATTGACCAAAGCAATCGACTGATTTATTTGGACATGGCGGACAGGATGACGTCAAGTTCTTTCAAGTATGCCCAACAATCGCCGTCTTCTTTCACTAAGTCGGCATTTAAAAAAATCACAATTCCTAAGAGTATTTTAAGTTTGGTGGAGGAGGAATGTCCCCACGATGGAAGCAAAAGAAATACCTCGAATATAAATGTAACAAACCCATTTAACCATTAGAACTCCATGGGTTTTGTATTCAAACAACAACAAACAATACATTTCCAATTGGTGTAACAATTTCCTTTGTCCGTCAGACAAATGTTCTCTCCTCCTCCCTCTTTTTCTCTCACTCGTCGATGGTCTCTTCCGTATGTTTTCCCTTCAAAATGCCCGTCACTCGCGCTCTGCCGGCCGCTTTCCTTTCGAGCAATGAGCTGAAAAAGAGAAAACTGATTAAAGTTAAAGAAAACCAATTTATACCGTCGGTCCTTGTCCATTTTCAACTTGCTGATTTGCACATTTGATGGATGAATTCCAACTGAAACAGTGACAATAGATAAGCGCATCCAAAGAGGGCGGGGGGGGGGGAGGGGAGGGGAAGGGGAGGTTAATGGGCACCCTAAATTACTAAAACCCATAGTAATGTTGTCAGATAATATTTCCTTATTTGTCTTTGGTTGACCAAATTTAATCCCAGAGTTTGCGAACGTTTTAAAGAATTATTAGAAATCACAGTCTATAAACTGGAGACACACACAAAAATAAACAGCCACACAAACCGTGGACAGTCGTTCCGTTTGCCTTTTCTCGGGTGATCTTATCGACGTGCACTACGTATTTCTTCCTGAAAAACGGCTGTGTGTTTTTACGTTAAATGAATGCTATACAATTGTTTCAAATATAAAAACAAATACACGAACCGATATACACGCATTATACGCCCGGCGTTGCCTTTGTAATGTCCCCGGGTGACAGTCACTTCGTCATCAATGCTTAATCAGTGAAAAAGTGATTTGTTTCGCAACTCCCCTCCCCTCCACCCTTGTCTTACCGAATGGGCGTAGAACGGACTCCGTGTTTATTACGCAAATCCTTCGACAACGGCGCGGACATAATGCGGCGACGGATATGCGACGGCGCGTTAAAATGGCGTTTGCGGGATTTACGCGCTGAGGAGGAGACGAAAGGATTCAGCTTCATTTTTAAAAGCAATTCAAAAGCTAAAAATGCATAGATTAGAAACAGTAAGAGCCTTTTCTTTTCTGGTTTTAATGAAAAAGAAATGGAAAGATTTGGTATGTACTACATCAGGGTAGGGATCGGTCAAGCTCTATTTCAAAGGACTGATAAGGTGATTTCAAAGAACATAAGGGGAAGAATTTACGAATTCAAAGGACACTTCAAAAATTTTATTTTATGCAATAAAAACTGGTTATTATTCACCAAGCGTGGGGGGGGGGGGTGCGGAGGCGGTGCCGATAGGCGCCGCCGCCGCCGGGAAATTTTTTGACAATTTGGGTTATTTTAGTAACAGATTTTGCACAAAAAATAGTTGAATTAGAGTAAAATATGAGAAAATCTAAGGTAAAATGTGGTCCGGTGGTGCCGATAGGCGCCGCCGGTAAATTTTTTGACAATTTGGGTCAGATCTGCTAATGGATTTTGGCCTAAAAATGAACATTTTTTAATTTTTTGGGCAAAAATACCATTTTCAAAGTACATCTTTGGAAAAAAGGACGCTTCAAATTTTCAAAGGATGAAGCCGAAAATAAAGTACGTACTTTGAAACAAAGTACAAATCCCTACCCTGTACTACATCAATACGCAATCTCGACAAATTTAGTTCTGAATTTAGGATAGTCAAAAATTGCTTTAACTTCTTTCGTAAGCTAACGAAATTATTTAAGGGTAATAATGGCTATTGAATGTCCAATAATTGACTTTCATGTCGGAAAATCTGTAACCGAATTTCATCTGAAAATGCTAAGTTCGAATTAATTTAAAAAATTTGTAAATATATAATTTCAAAATTAAAAGCAAATAAATTTAGAACAAATAAAAATGGCCTTGTTATGCCATAAAATAAAAATGTGCTACATTGCGTTTATCACTGATTTATTCCAAGATAATATCAAAAGATCTAATACATATTTATACAATATATGGCAGCAAAAACAAGCAAATCAAACTACCATTTGTAAAAGGCAACAGGTGAAAAATATCTTTTTCTGTTCTCTATCAAAGTGCCTTTATAAATTATGAAGTTTTTCGGTAATCAAATAGTTCGTACATCAACAGTTCGTATAGACTGTTTGTGATGCCCCAAGTAAGTAATGAGCGACTGAAATTGAGCTGAGCACCGCGATACAGCGCACGAACTGAGCCATGTCTTTCAGCGAGGATTTTCTTGAACATGAACCAAGGAGTACAAAAAGCAATGCCAATGTTTGACTATAAAAAAAGCGAGAATCGTAAAAAGGAGAAAATGAGAAAAACGAACTTGCATTCGACTTTTGATGACATTGAAAGGGAAGAAAATCGTCGAAATGCACGCACCGAGAACGGCACCCGACAGAAAATTTGCACACAAATTGTGCGTTTTGGTTCTGCCTTCAGTCGAATGGAAAAGCATTGTCAGCACCAATTCACGGAACGGTTCACGCAAAGTGAAAAACATTATATTGCTGCATCTAAACTCTAATACATTAACAATAATAATCATACTGATTTAAGAGGAAACGTAAAAATTCTTACCCATTGCGAAGAACAATAACAGAAAAACCACGGTAAAATCTGCAAAAAAAAAATAATAATTTTTAAAAATGGATGATTCACTCTTTTGGCGCATAGTTTTTGTACATGATACGAAAAGCTTCGCCCGTATTTCTAAATCTGTCAAAGTGTTTGCTCGTCTGCAGAAGCGTTTGCGTTCTTTCAAAAGGGCATAAAATGGCCTCCGTAGCACCGGCTAAAGCGATAAAATTTCAAAAGTAATTGGAGCGACAAACAATTGAAATTAGAAAGATTACTACTTTGGAAAAAAATCAACCGAAAAATATTTTGATACATTTTTTTACCCCATATTTTTGTTAAAATGAACCAAGAAAGGCGGAAACGGCATGGCAAACTGTGAAACTGGACACATTTGGATCACAGCCGAAAGCATGTTGATACTTTTCAAAGGTTCCGAACCTAAAAAAAAGAAGTCAAATTTGGATTTCTACTAGTTTTGTCAAAAAGTCACATTATCGAGCGTGTTGTTGTCCTCTGAATCAATGGGGGAAGAAGGCCACGGTAAAGGTGACGCAATCCCTCACGACGGAGCTGAAAATGACGGGGAACTCCAAACGGACTAAAGAATCCTTTCTGGTTTTCCTCCGTTTTATGCGTCCCATGATATTTATGCGTCCCAACAACCCTGTCGTTGACAAATGGGATTTTTTGGTTATGGGTTAATCTGATAAAATGGATATTTTTGTTTTTGGCGGATTAAGCAATTTTTTGAATGGGGGGACGATAAACATTTGATTCCTAATCCAACGGGGCTTCGGCCTGTTCCCCTCTAATCTTTCCACAGGAACCCGTGTCCCGTCTGTTGTGCGTCGTTTTTGCCCGTTGGCACCGTCCCCTTCCCCGTCTCATCACTGTGGCCATCATTCGCACCCTCTGGCATCCCTCCCCCTTCCCGCCGTTTCAGCAGTGTGGTCCTCTGGCTTTCCCCCGCCCCGCCCGTTCTCTGCGCCGTCATTGGCCCATCGTCCAAATCGCCCGGCACCGTTCTCTTCCGACCCGCCCACTCGCCCGGACGACTTCATGGCATATAAAAGAACGGATGATCCCTCTGTTTTTTACCCTTCTTCTCATCATTTATTCGCAGTGCTTTACACGAATAAAAACGACAAAACCCTCTTCTTTCCTTGTGTTGTTCTTTTGACCAACTTCTTTCCCCTTGGTATTTCCCCCTCCCTTACATTCTCTCCCCCTGGTATCTTCTTTCTCCCTTGGAATTCTTTCCCCTTGGAATTCTTCCCCTTCCTTACCTTGCCTACCCTCGTGTTCTTTGCCGTTTGGCACCCCCTCATCCTCTCCGCTTTTGGCCACCCTTCGGCCTTTTCTCCCCTGCCTTTTCCCTTTTTTCGGGTTTAGCCCAGTTTGTTCCAATTTGGTTTCCCACCGGTGCCCTTTTGGGGTAAAGCGGGAACGGTTCCTCCCTTTCTTGAGATAAAATTGGGCACAGGATTAAGAGTCTGGTGCTCTACCGACTGAGCAAAAACCAGGCAATGTCAGCCATTATTCGGCAGCAGCTTCAGCCGATTCTATTGGACATTCTGTCCGACGTCTCTCAGGGGCCCCAGTTAGAGACCTTAGCTAACGAACCTTCTTCGTTAGATGCAATTAGCTCAACGAGCGAAAATCTTACCCGGACAATTGGCTTGGCAAGAGAACTTCTCAGAGAATGGACCTTTATTCTCAGCTGCCAAGACCCAGTTATTCGGGAAACGGAAAATGGACTTTTTTCTAATTTTTTGGTGGGAGGCAAATCCCCAGGTGAAATCGTGGCTAAGGGGCACGGACTTCAAACCAAGCTAGACATCAAAATTGACCGAATACGGAACTTGGCTGGCAACATATCCCCCGCCCAGGTGCATTCCTCTGCACCGGCCATTCGTCCCTTGATTAATTTGCCGGCCCTCCAATTGCCCGACTTTGACGGAAATGAGGCAAATTGGCCGTCATTCTGGGCCGCTTTCTCCCATACTATTCATGACAACGACTCTTTAAACGGGTCCCAAAAATTGACCTATTTGGTGGGACGTCTTCGGGGAAGCGCCCGTACTTTAGTGGACGGTTTCTCCCTTACCGATCACAACTATCCCATTGTTGTGGATCTTCTGAAAGGGCGTTACGGTGACGACGCAAAACGGGCAGACCGACTTCGTAGCGAACTCTTCCATTTGGCCAAACCCTCCGGGCATTCCGCTTCTCTGAGGGGTTTTTCAGAAAGTGTGGACCGCATTTGTAGACAATTGGAAAGTCTAGGCACTAATTTAGATGATAACCCTTTTCTTACGGTGGCTATTAAAGAAAAGTTGCCCACGGAGATTAAAGCGCAGCTTTACGACAAAGAAATGGAGGAGGGGTCGCCCTGGTCTTCCAAACAATGGAGGGAAAGGTTAGCCCGTGTAGTACGGCTTAAAGAAGCCGTCCACGCTCCATGGGATAACCCCCACGCCCCTGTTCAATCACACATCCCCAAGACTTCGCCTCGCCCTAGCGAGCCTATTAGACGAGCATTTCCGGTGGTGGCGGAGCTCCGGAAAGGGAATGGTAAAACTGACTGTTCCCTCTGCTCAAGAGATGGGCATAAACCGTCCAACTGTCCAATTTACCGGACAGTGGAGCAACGAAAGGCGCGCCTAACGGAGCAGGGGCGATGTCTCATTTGCGCCCGTGAAGGGCATCGCAAAGAGATTTGCCAAACCATCGCCACTTGTTTCCGTTGTGGGGAAAAGCACCACATTTTGGTGTGTCCCGGCCCCGGGAGGAAACCTGCCAAGGGCAGTAATTCGGTCCCCCTGGGTTCCCGAGCTCCGAATGGAGGACAAGGAAATCAGGGAGGGGCCCCCGCTCAACATTTCACCTCTTCAAGTCCATCCGCTTCTGGTGCACCGCTGCCGATTCATTTAATCACGTCGGCTGTCGCCGAAAATGACACTTTTAGCTCGGTCACCGAATTTTTCCCCGAAGGGCGGAATCGCCCAACCGCTTATTTGATGGTTAAGGAAGTTCCCGTTGGCAACCATAATGGGCTTGGTACCGTGTCTGTACCCGTCTTTTTTGACCCGGGCTCCCAACCCGACTTTATAACTGCCGATCTCGCCTCTCTCATTCGGCCTAACTTGGTAAGGCACGAAAGTATGGCAGTGGGGGGTTTTGTGGGTAACTCTTCGCCCGAGACACTGCGTTTTGCTTCCCCCCGGTTCTCGGTTCGCCTACAGCGAAGCGACGGTGGATGGGAAACAGTTACACTGAATCAAACCGCCAAAATTGTGCCACCGGTGGAATTTTTAACCGAAGTATGTTTGGACCGGCCAGATGTAGCCAAGTTAGGAGTGTCGGTGAGGGAACCCCAAATTCTGTTGGGGGTAAGGGAATTTTGGAAGTTTTTCCGGGGGAAACGGGAAATCCTCCCCGGTTTGTTTCGTATTGAAACGGTCTTTGGGCCGGTTTTTGGCGGTGAAATGGACCCCCTAACACCGGCACTAGTCCCACAAATTGACCGGCCGCTCTCTTGTGGTGCCATGGTAAAGGTAGCGAAACCGGACGACCTTGTAAGACAGTTGTGGAGTCTGGAGTCAATTGGGATTCGCGACCCTTTAGACCCGAACGACGACACTTTGGCTTCCGCACTATTTAAAAGTTCAGTGCGGTTTAAGGATAACAGATATGAAGTCGGATGGCCCTGGCGCCCGGGGGGTAGGGACCGGTTATCTGACAATTTTTCCCTGGCTTACTCCCGCTTGTCCGCTCTCTCCCTTAAGTTACGGGCCAATCCCGAACTCCGGACCAAGTACCAAGCCACCATTACTAATCAATTAGAACGGGGAATTATCGAACCGGCGATCCGCACGGGGGCAAGAGAACATTTCATTCCCCACCATGCGGTCATAACCCCGAAAAAATTGAGGGTGGTGTATGACGCCTCCGCGCATGAAAAAGGGAAGGCATCGCTGAACGATCTGCTTCTCCCCGGCCCTAACTTGGTCCCGGAATTAGCGGGAATTTTGCTGCGTTTTCGAGCTTCGACCTTCCCTGTTCTCGGGGACATCGAGAAGGCCTTCCTGGCCGTCGGCCTTAAGGACGAAGACCGAGAAGTTGCCAAATTCTTATGGATAAAGGACCCATCCCAGCCTTTAACCCAGGGGAACTTAGCCATTTACCGCTTTAAAAGGATCGCCTTCGGGATTAATTCGTCGCCGTTTCTGCTGGCCTCTGTTCTACGTCATCATCTGTCGACAACGGGGGATCCCTTGGGGATGGCCCGGAATTTTTACGTTGATAATTTGCTGATTTGCAGTGAAAGTGTCGAAGAAGCTGCAGCCGCCGTCCGTCGGGCCCGCCAGATAATGAACGAAGCCGGGATGCATCTCCGCGAATTTGTTGCAGCGGATCAATCGGTTTTGTCCGGTCTTCCCCCCGATGACGTTCTGGTGGGTGATGTGCAAAATGTCCTCGGTCTTTCGTGGAATTTGCCCGGGGAGAAACTCGTTTTTGAGTTTCCCAAAGCTCAAGGATTTTCCCCGACCCGACGAGGAATTTTGAGTGCAATCGCCTCCCTTTTTGACCCATTGGGGTTGTGTTGCCCGTGTTTGGTCAGGGCCAAAATCTTCTTTCAATCACTCTGGGATTTAGGCACGGGGTGGGATGAACCAATCGGAGAAGCACTCGAAAACAATTGGAAGAAGATTAGCTCAGATTGGGATTCCTCCACCTTGGCATTTGCCCGGCTAACCCCATGTAACGAGGCTATACTGCAGTTACACATTTTTTCGGATGCCGGCCCGGACGCCTTTTCAGCCGCGGTTTATTTGCGGGCAGAGCGCCCCGATGGCGTCGAGATTTCCCTACTTTTCGCCAAATCTCGGCTACGACCCAAGAAATGTAAAAAGGACGGCCTAACCATACCCCGCCTGGAATTATTGGGGTTGACCACCGCAATCCGGGCCAAAAATTTTGTGACTCTTAATTTTGATCGACCCTTTGAAAAATGCTTCTTTTGGGTCGACTCTCAAATTGTACTTTCTTGGTTGGCCAACAAATCCCCCCAACCAGTTTTCGTCGCCAATAGACTGTCAGAAATCAGAAAGGAGAAGGATGCCATTTTTAAGTATGTCCGGTCATCGGATAACCCTGCGGATTTGGGCACCCGGGGAGTGACCGCTTCTGAGCTTGGCAAGCTCCGTCTATGGCATTCTGGGCCTGACTGGTTAAGGGACCCGGAAGGGGATTGGCCAAATGAGTTTCGGGACGTTGTCTTGCCCACAGATGAGCCAATGGACGATGAACCCGTTATTGTGGCAACCGCACCCGTTGTAGGACTGCCCCCGGATTCCTCCCTGCTGAACCCACGGCACTTTCAAAGTTGGGCTAAGTTGTTGGCCACCACTGCTTTCGTCCTTTTCGGCTTACACAGAATTTGCCAAAAAAGCGAAAAGTTTGTAAAAGCGTTTCCTTCCCTTACTAAATTGAATGGGGTAGAACCGTTGTCATCTGAAGCCAAGGGGGTAGCCAAAGAGTGGATTATCAAAAGAGAGCAAAAGGGAATGCCCCCGGAAAAAGGCTTATCTATAGGAGACGACGGAGTGATGCGTCTGCGGACTCGGATTGCTCACGCCGGCCAACCAAAGGATTTTAAAAATCCCATAGTTGTCCCCCGAGGCTCTTGGGTTACCCGGTTACTTATTCTGTCTGCTCATAATTCAGTCGCCCATGCCGGGGTGGATTATACCTTGGCGAGATTCCTAAGTGAGTTTTGGTGTCCCCGTGCACGTCGCTTAACCAAAACGATTTTACGGGACTGCATTATTTGCCGAAGGGACAAGGCAGTCAAATTTGCCCTCCCCCCGATGCCGCCACTTCCCTCCGCTCGCACAAACCCGAGCCCCCCGTTCACCTTTGTCGGTCTGGACTATTTGGGTCCTACTCTATTTAAATCATTGGAGGGTCCTAAAAAGGCGTGGGTCTTGCTCTTCACCTGTTTGAGCTGTCGTGCAGTGCATTTAGAGCTTGTGGATTCGCTCAGTGCCGCCGATTTTTTATCGGCATTCCGACGCTTTGTTGCGCGTCGGGGGACCCCAAAAAGAATATGGTCAGATAATGGGACCCAACTAGTGTTGGGAAGGCAACTTTTAATGGCTTACTATGACTTCCCTTTGGAATGGAAGCTCATCCCCCCACACAGTCCTTGGGCGGGAGGAGTTTACGAGAGGATGATCGGGTTAGTGAAAACTGCCTTCCGTCGGTGTTTGGGAAGGTCTACCCCACCATGGGTCCAGCTGCTGACCCTAACACATGAAATTGAGGCGATTTTAAATAACCGCCCGATCACCTTTGTGTCGGACGAAAGGGACGGCCCCCTACCCCTCCGCCCGGTGGACTTTCTGGTACCGTACTCCCAGAACTCCATGGTTGAACCTAACGAACCAGGCGAACCATTCCGACCTTCCTCCTCCGAAAAATTAGCCCGTTTATGGTTCGTAACTAATGAATCACTTCGTCGCTTTTGGCAAACTTGGAGCCGAGAGTACCTTTTAATTTTGAGGGGAAGGACCCAGGACACTCATAGAGGCCCAAGGGTTTTTGCTCCTGGTCCTCCTAAAGTGGGAGACATTGTCCTCGTGGAGCAGCAGGAATTCCCGCGCAATCATTGGCCACTTGGGCGGATCATTGCCCTGTCCCCCCCGGAAAGGCCACGGAGTGCCAAAGTGCTGTTAGGAAGTGGGAGAGAATGGGAGCGGTCGATCAATCAATTAGTGCCCTTGGAGAGCGCGGCGGAATGGAGGGAACTCACGGGCCCGGCCCCCACTCCTGGGGATGGTGGGGAAAGCGAGGGGTTAACCGAGGTTCAAAAAGATGCACCAAGGCAAATAAAATGGGCCAATCGCCCGCCCCTTCCCGCTGAGTCTCCCCCCAGAGACGGAAGGAGAAAAATGACCGGATTTAGTTGGGCGCTTCGCCCCCCGCTGGCGGCATCCATTTTGACTTTGTTTGTCTTTGTGGGTAATGCCTGGGCCGCCCCGCGGGTACTCACCTGTGACGAGCAAGGGGTTCGAGTGTTTTTAAACCCAAAGGCAGAAAATGCACTCGTCTGTTGTGAAGGGATTTGCAGTAGCAGGGGACACTTAAAACCTTACTTGCTCCCCCTCCCTCCAGATTTATTAGCCAGCGGATATGAGTGTCACACCTCATACTCCATTGCTGGCGAAAGGATTTCCTCCAAAATCCAGTGCGAACCAGTGGAAGGATGTACTTTAATTAAATGCTATTTGTGTTGGGACCGGTTCCTCAATCCCCATTGCTCCCCCTACCTTCTAGCATTTGTGTCGGGCACAATCGCCGGTATGGTAGTGGTATCATTGACTATTTGCTTTTGTCTTTGTTGGTTACTGAAAAGGAACGGTGTGCGTGTTCGTTTGGCCGGGTTTTCAGGTATTTTTCGGCGGAACGGACGACAACAGAGGGCCGAACCATCCGTTCAATGGAGGCGGGGCCCGATTATAAGAGAGGTGGAATCGGAGGAGGACGAAATTGTGGTCCGCCAAAGAAATGTGCCGGGAAGATTAAGTCCCATCCGTCCGTTGGTGGGTGCGAGTCTCGAAGGCTCTTCTCCGACCCCTGTCAGAGAGTCTGCTAGCCCTAAGCGCTTAACCCGCCTGGGGTATGCCTTAGCCCCCCATTTCTTCGGACTTTTGGCCTGCCTTTCTCTTCTCTTACTCTTCCCTTCAGTAAAGGCTGGCCTGGAAGTCGTTTCAGTTTCGGCAGACACCGAAGAATGCATCATGGACCACATAGGGACCAAGTGCAAATTTAATAGTGTGAACTCACTCACCCTCTTACCAGTTGGCCAACGGGTAGAAATGGTTTTCCACACCCCCCACACTGAGCCTATGGGTAGTTTATTTTTTGTGCTGAATGGGCTGTCCCTTCTATGTGTTCGGGAAAGGCGGTCGTGGACCCGATCGTTTCGGCTGAATATCTCATCCATTCTACGTTGCCCTGCGGCGGGTTCTTGCTCGGGTTCCTTTTGTGCCGGTTTAGAACCCGACCAGCCCGTGCCCGAATTGGAGGATAAATATCCGGGCCTTAATTTTTGTAGGGAAGCCTCAGGGTTCATTCGCAGAGGCTGTTTTTCTCCGGCTTATGCCTGTCTTTTTTACAGGATTTATGCACAACCCATTTCGGACATTGTGTATGAGGTGTTCAGGTGCCCGACCTGGCAATTCCACCTGAGGCTCGGTCTCACCCTCGAGCTTAAGGGATCAGTCCAGGCGGAAGAAATTTCTTTATCTCCCGGAATTACCCATCATTGGCCCACTGCCAATTTATCCCTCACATTCTCCCCTAGTGGACTCCCCCCATTGCCCTTTTTGGGTGGAACTTTCATCGCCAATCACTCCCACGCTGCCCTGGTCACGGAGTGGCATCCCGACTTGGAATGTGCCTCCATACAAGCGGCAAAAAATTTTAGGTGCTCCTTGTCGCCGGAAATTTGTCGGTCTTGTTATGTTCACCACGAGGCGGCTGCCGTTAAGTGTGATTGTCGCCAGGGGCATGATTTAGAGAAGGAAATGGGCCACCCTTCCCTGGGGCTACCTAATTCCTTTGGCCAGCTACAGGTTGGCTACCGTGACGGGCAAATTTGGAGTTCTTTCCCATATTCCCCAGTGAATTTAGTAGTTAAAGTGGATGGTACTCACTTGGCCATAAAACATTCGCCTGCTAAGTGTACGATCACTCCGGGCCATCTGTTAGGGTGCCATAGTTGTAGAACCGGTGGTCGCCTTAACTATTCCTGTGTGTCCTCCCCCGGGGAGTCATTCGCTAGCATTGAATGTGCCGATGGAACGGCATGGGTAAGCCGATGCACGCCACGAGGTTATCTTAACTCGGTGGTACTTTCGTGGTCCCACCCCGAGGTCAAAACACGTTGCCAAGTCGACTGCCTAGGAGAAAAGACCGTTTTTGACCTGGAAGGAATTTTGGTATTCCTTGTGGTAAAGGAAGGCGACTATGCCCCGCTTAGCTCGTCCAAAGGAGAAAAGGGAGCCTACATAGGCGGTGTGACTTTCCCCCAAATCCAGGTTGCCCTCTTTCGGTCCGTGGGGTCGCTCCCTCAAGCCTTTTTAGCTGTAGCCATATTCGTGGGATGGATTATAATTTTTTTGCTGGCCGTTCGGTATTGCCCAGTGATGGAGTTGGCAATGTGTTGTTGCCCCCAAACAGCAGCGGGGGTCGTTGTGGCCAGGGCAGGAAGAAGCCGGTCAAGAAGAACACCGTACCCATACTCTCGTTCCCGTACGATGTGAAAGCTAACCACCCCCCCCCCCGCCTTAACGTTCTCATTTAACGTTGATTTAGCGAATCCTTTCACAAAAGAAAATGAATTCTTTCCCATCTTTCCCGCCTCAACCCTACCCTGTGCCACAAAACCCTCATCCTTTCTATCCAATTGCCCCGCAGCCCGCCGCCAATGGCCATTTTTCGGCCAATCACCAGGTACAGCAGATGGTCCCAACGGCACCACCACATAACATTGCCCCGCCTCCACCACCGACCGCTGCTGTGAACCCGTCCGACATTAACAGACGATTGTTGGGAACCATCAATAAAACTCTCGCCGATTTGTTAGTCGCCACTAAGGCGCAGAGAGCATTGATGGAGAGACTTGTGGTGCTCACGGCGGCTAACAAAGTTAATCAACAGGTGGGGCCAATTAGAGGAGGTGAGATAAGCCGCAGACGTCAGCGCTTCCGGCGTTTTTTTGGGCCCCCTCCGGTCCCTCTCCGGGCCGTGCAGGGGGGGAGGGGGAACTCGGGGTCTCGTTTTCAGGAGCACTATGGACCGGTCGCACCCATTGGAGTGGTGCACAACCCGGTCCTAATCAGCCCGCCTATGGTGAGTGGTGCGTCGGCACCGTCGACAGGGAACGCGGAGGCGGCTTCAATTTCGGGCCCAGCATCGGTTTAAGGCGGGCGGGAGGCTGTCGTTGACAAATGGGATTTTTTGGTTATGGGTTAATCTGATAAAATGGATATTTTTGTTTTTGGCGGATTAAGCAATTTTTTGAATGGGGGGACGATAAACATTTGATTCCTAATCCAACGGGGCTTCGGCCTGTTCCCCTCTAATCTTTCCACAGGAACCCGTGTCCCGTCTGTTGTGCGTCGTTTTTGCCCGTTGGCACCGTCCCCTTCCCCGTCTCATCACTGTGGCCATCATTCGCACCCTCTGGCATCCCTCCCCCTTCCCGCCGTTTCAGCAGTGTGGTCCTCTGGCTTTCCCCCGCCCCGCCCGTTCTCTGCGCCGTCATTGGCCCATCGTCCAAATCGCCCGGCACCGTTCTCTTCCGACCCGCCCACTCGCCCGGACGACTTCATGGCATATAAAAGAACGGATGATCCCTCTGTTTTTTACCCTTCTTCTCACCATTTATTCGCAGTGCTTTACACGAATAAAAACGACAAAACCCTCTTCTTTCCTTGTGTTGTTCTTTTGACCAACTTCTTTCCCCTTGGTATTTTCCCCTCCCTTACATTCTCTCCCCCTGGTATCTTCTTTCTCCCTTGGAATTCTTTCCCCTTGGAATTCTTCCCCTTCCTTTCCTTGCCTACCCTCGTGTTCTTTGCCGTTTGGCACCCCCTCATCCTCTCCGCTTTTGGCCACCCTTCGGCCTTTTCTCCCCTGCCTTTTCCCTTTTTTCGGGTTTAGCCCAGTTTGTTCCAATTTGGTTTCCCACCGTTGCCCTTTTGGGGTAAAGCGGGAACGGTTCCTCCCTTTCTTGAGATAAAATTGGGCACAAACCCTAAGTGGAAGATTGATTATATGTAGAAATTTTGTTAAACAAAGTGCAAATATTTTCGTCATGATTAAAAAATTTAGTTCATAAAAAATCATGGGACGTATAAAACGGAGAAGAACCTCCCTTCTTTTATTATCCATCCCCTTTTGGGTTAAAGGCAGATCGTACAATTGGCAAAGAATTATAATGATACGAAACAATTGGTTCTTCAGACCCTGGTTAGCTTGTGTCATCGCAAGTACTACAATTGTGACTGATAAAGAAACTGTGTAAGCTTTAGACCACACTACCCCATTGTACGAACCCATAACAGCCCTTTTTTTGCCCCTTTCGGCACTTAATCCATCCCCCCCCTCCAACTTGTTTTATTGCATCAACGAGGAGGACATTATGCAACTGCTGCCGAAAAATCAACTTGGTTTGTGGAAACAAAAGACATGTTTCAATGCAGCCGGCTTAAAATGAGAAAATGGCACTTTGAGTGTGGATTGTGCCAACTCCCTTACCAGTCCATCCGCAAATAAATTCTTTATAATGATGGCTGGCTGACAGAGTCACCATGCAAAGCTGGAGAATTAGCAAATTAGAATGTGTATTATCTGTATCCCGTTGAGCAAATTTATTTATTTAAATTCATTTTAATTCAATGATAAAAAAATTAATCCGTAAATACAAGCCTTAGTAAATTAAATGAATGTTCTTGGTAAATATCAAACATAACTGACAAATAGATAATTAAAACTGACAAATAGATAATTAATGTACTAAATTAAATACTTAAACATTTGATAATGGTCCTTTTTTTATTTGTATATGAATTATATTGACAAAGATATCTATTATATAGTACAAATGTCTGTGCGTTCTATTTATTCCTCATATGCGGATGCAGTCCCTGTCTGTGCAACTTTTTGGAGCAACTGACGAGCAATCACGAGCCGTTGAATTTGGGAAGTCCCTTCGTAAATCTGGTAGATCTTTGCATCTCTCATCAGCTTCTCAACCGGATATTCGGTGTTGAAGCCATTGCCACCAAAGATCTAATATTGATAAATCAGCTAAAGAAACAGAATAATTCGCTTCACCTGAACTGCGTTTGTCGTTGTTTGCATTGCTGTGTCGGCAGCGAAGCATTTGGCAATGGAAGCGAAATAGGACGAACGGACGCCTTTGTCCACGTCAGTGGCCGCGCGATAAGTGACCAAACGAGCCAATTCGAGGCTAATTGCCATGTCAGCAAGCATAAAAGAAACGCCTTGATGCTGAAAGAGGAGAAATAAAAGAAAAAAGGAGGGGCGAGGGGGGGTATATAAAAATAAGAAAAAGTAATAATAAATTGACAGTAAAATCAAGCAGATTTAAGTGACACGAAAAGTATTACATGGGCAATTGGCACAGAGAAAGTCGTACGTTCAAGCGCGTACTTAGCAGCTTCGTCCAGTGCTCTCCATGCCACACCTTTAATTTATTAGTAATTACCTAATTAAACGCTTTCGAACAGACCCAATGCTCCCGCCGCGACACCGGGACGAGTTGCTCAAAAAATGAATATGGTCTAATGTCCCAGCTTTACTAATTTCTTACAGTCAAATGCGCCCATGGCAACTTTAAATCCGGCACCTGGCACACCCAATACATTTTCTTGTGGCACTTGAACGTCTTCAAAAGTAATGGCACGAGTGTCAGAACAACGCTGGCCCATGTTGATTTCCTGTTGAAAAGAAAGGGAGTTCACCATTTTAAATCCGTTGATCATACCCTCCCCGCCATAACTACCTTTTTCCCGCGCATTATTCCAGGAGTATCTCCATCAACTATAAAAGCAGTGAATGCCTAAAATACTTTAAACAAAACCCAAGAGATAACGGATAAAAACACCTTTCCGGCGGGTGTTTTTGGGTCCGGGTCTGATCTTGCCAAAACAAAAAACCATTTCGCGTATCCGCCGCCAGTTATCCATGCCTTAATGTTGATTCGATCGTACTATAGATGGTTTGATTGGAGCAAACGAATACCTTGCTTCCATTGATCACCCATTTATCACCTTAAATAATCAATGATTTCCTGCCACACATTCTCCCCGAATAGCTTAACCCTTCAGAACGGCGGTCGTCTTCACTCCGCTCACGTCAGAGCCGGCCCCCGGTTCTGTCACACAATATGCAGCAATGAGTGGTTCAGCTGCTAACATTCCGGCGTACTTCTGTTTCTGCTTTTCGTTGCCAGCCAAAAGAAGCGGAGCCAACGCAAGCGACGGGCCCATAACCGCCAGTTGGATAGCCGAACAGCCGTAAGACAGTGCCTCGACAATAAGAGCAGTCTCCAAATTTGTGCAACCAGGCCCACCTGTAGAGGGAGGGGGGGGGGACGGTAGACTAAAAATTTAACGCGTTATTTTACGTAATAATAACTGTACATCACGCACACCCACCCAATTGCTCGGGAATGGTCGGATTCATCAGTCCCAGCGAATGCGCATGTTTGATAATGTCCCAAGGAAATGCCATCGTTCTGTCATATTCTGCCGCCTTTGGTGCAATCACTTCCTTTGCGAATTTTAGAGCGCCATCGCGAATGGCCTTTTGCCTAAATTATTCGAATGTACAAAAATTTGCATGACCAAAACTCACTGATCGGACAGGTCAAAACTGATCAGTCTTCGAGAACACAAGCAGCCAGGAAAAATATCAGAACAAAAGAGTACGAGTTTCTTGGAAAGCATCTTGGAATGATTATACAAAAAAAAAAAAAAATTTAGGGATTTGTATTTATGTACTGTAATAAGAGGGTTAATCAAAACAAACTTTTAAAATCACACACATAAATTAGTCAGTCTTTACATGTGCAAAAATCAATATATAAAACATACAAAGAAAAACTCGTACATTAGCAATTTAGAATTTATAAAAATAGCTTTCGAATCTAAGTATACAGTTAACTGAAAAGGGTATTCTAAGTAACATAAGATGTTCCGGTTTCAGCAACTCTTAAAAGAAAAACGTTATTGAATTAATAAAAAAACGCAAACAATACCTTTGCAACAATTGACGAGAAATGACAAGTCTTTGAATTTGTGAAGTGCCTAAAGGCATGCATTTTAATAAGGCAAACAAATGGCCTTCAAATGAAAGGTACCTTCGTAAATCTGAAATATTTTCGCATCGCGCATCAATTTTTCGACAGGAAATTCGGAATTGAAGCCATTGCCACCGAATATCTTTTGAATGAATTTTCGTTTAAAATTCGCATGGGTCACAAAAGCCCACCTGGACAGCATTCGACGCCGTCTGATTGGCGGTGTCCGCAGCGAAACATTTGGCAATCGATGCCCAATATGCCCCTGGTCTCCCCGAGTCGACTTCCTGGGCACTTTTGTAGGTCATCAACCGTGCCAATTCCACATTGATGGCCATATCAGCAAGCAAAAATGACACACCCTGATGCTAAATGAGACAAAGTTAGCGGTTGAAAATCATCGAATGGGTTAACCTGTGCAATTGGCACGCCAAAGGTTTTACGCTCAAGTGAATACTTTGACGCTTCGTCCAATGCTCGAGCGGCAAGTCCCACGGATAAAGCAGCAACAATCGGCCGCGTTTTATCAAATGTTTTCATCGCAACTTTAAACCCTTCGCCGGGCGAACCAATGACGTGAGAATTTGGAACGACAACATCTTCAAAAGTAATGGCACGAGTGTCGGAACATCGTTGGCCCATGTTTATCTCCTTAAATTTGTATAAAGTATGCAGAAAAACGTAAAGAGCAGCTTTTTCTTCTTGGCTATATTAATGAGTGGCTGTAAAAACCGATTAATCTATTTATGCATTTTTTAATATTCGAGGAGAATTCTTGAGAAATTCTGGAATTAATCAAATATTCGCTATATGAAAAGTGACAATTTTTTGATTTTGAAAAGCAAGGGGGGAAGAGGCTTTTGTTTTATTTTTGCAAATAAAATTTTTTGTTTTAAATCCTAAAAAGGTGTCCTCAAAAGTTTTTGAGGTCGCTGACCACGAAAAAGATATTTATTTTGGCCAATCTAAAAATTAAATTTTGGTTTTCAATATAGCGCCAAATTTTCCATGTGCATATTGTCTTTCCCACCTTTTTGCCACGAACAATTCCGGGAGTGTCCGCGTCGACAACAAAAGCAGTGAATGCCTTTCCCGTTGAAGCCTTTGGGTTGGGATCGGTTCTTGCAAGCACAAAATACCAACTCGCAACCCCACCGTTGGTTATCCACATCTGAAAAACGGCGACTTAATTTAAAATAAGTACTTTGCCTCTACCTTTGACCCATTAATAATCCATTGGTCGCCCCTTTTTTCTGCCTTTGTTTTAAGTCCCGCAACATCAGAACCGGCGCTTGGCTCAGTCACACAATAAGACTAAGATTTATTAAGGGTAAAAGAAATGATTATTAATAAAACGATTTACAGCCATTGTAGGCTCATCAATCAGACGAGACAAAAATTTCTTCTTGACTTCCTCATTAGCCCCAATGATCAGAGGAGTTGCGGCCAAATCGTTTCCCAAAATTGCAGTTCCAATCCCAGTGCATCCGTATCCGATCGTCTCACTGATCAGTACATTGCTTACAAGTTCCAAGTCAAGACCACCTTGAATTTTTTACCAATTGTATATTTTGGCATTAAGTGCCGAAATTTACCACATTCCGTGGGAATGTCAACATTCATAAAACCATTAGCATGAGCCTTTTTTATGACTTCCCACGGGAATTCCATTGTTTTGTCATAATGTGGCGCCTTGGGAATGATTTCATCTTGGGTAAATTTCTTTACAGCGGCTTGAAGTTGCTTTTGTTCTTCAGTGAATTCTTGAAATATTTTAATTATTTTTTTCATTTATTAAAATAAAAAAAGCATCCCTCCCCCTCACGTGATTCTTATCCGAGTATCAGTAATAAAAAGCCTACCAAAATTAAGTCCAGAAGATGAAGAAGCAAGTAATTTTGATGAAGTAGAAAATGGTCGTTTTCTTAAAATATATTTCGAGCAATACAAAAACGATTGCATTCCTTCTTGTAAAAGTCAAAGAATTGTCAGGATTGAATTAATTAATGTGAGATGACACTAAATAGGAGGATTGATTAAGTTATTAATTATCCAAGAGAACCAGATGAGAAAATGCACTAAAGGCGAAGAAGACTGGAGCACAAGGTAAATTACTAATTAGTATCAGCAGTAAACGGAAAAGGACAAAGTCAGAGAAATAATTAGACACAAAGCGAACGAACTTTGGACTCTCTGTAAGGGGCGAATTATTGAAAGAAAAGGAATGATTTAACGGAGGGATAGGTAATTAAATAAATAACAGTCAGCCGATCAGCAAATAAAGTTATAAGAGAGAGAGAAGAGAAAGAGAGAGAGACAAAGACAAATAAAGACCAAGAGAAAGAGGGAGCGAGAGAAAAAAAAAATTGGCTTTATGTTTAGAAACATTTAAAATTATCATGTTGGCACAGACACCAGAAAAATTTCCGTTTATGGGAAACGCGGTGTTCTTTTTTTTTTTTACTTTCGTTTTATTATTGAAAATTAATTAATCAATTATGAATACAATTTAGAAAGGATAGCAATGTCATCTGACTTTGGCAACCCACTGAAGAAGTTCAAACTAGTCTTTCTGGGTGAACAGAGCGGTAAGCAATGTTAGAGTCGTATTATAATAGATAGTACATCTATTTAGAGCTTTTATTTTTATTGGCCCTAAGAATTTAAGTTACACATCCCAAGACATTTTCCACTAAAAAAAGTTTTAAAATATGTTACAGTTGGAAAGACATCACTCATCACCAGATTTATGTATGACAGCTTTGACAATACGTATCAAGCAACGATTGGAATAGATTTTCTGAGCAAGACAATGTATCTCGAGGATAGAACGGTAATTCGAATTGGTCATTTCATACTTCCGCCGTTTAAGGTCAGACTTCAACTTTGGGACACTGCTGGTCAGGAACGCTTTCGTTCACTCATTCCTTCGTACATAAGGGACTCTACAGGTCGATTAATGCCCTAATTTATTTCGTAATTTATGTTCCTTTTAGTGGCTGTTGTTGTTTATGACATTACAAGTAATATACAAAATAATGAATGGGTTTCTTAACCAACAAATTCAGTTAACAGTTTAGGAGATTTATCAATATTCATACATCATTCTCAAATTTAAACGAATGGTGTGCCATAAATGCAAAGTTCAGATGCGAACTCCTTCCACCAAACGTCCAAATGGATTGACGATGTGCGCACCGAAAGGGGAAGTGACGTCATCATTATGCTCGTTGGCAACAAAACTGACCTCGCGGACAAAAGGTCTTGTAACTTCTGTGCTAATTTAATTTCATCGAAACACTGAAATATTTGGGTTTCCTTTTATCGAAGTTCTGGTATTAGATAAATTTTTCATCCGTTTTTAGACAAGTTTCAACGGAGGAAGGCGAGCAGAAGGCGAAAGAGCTGAATGTGATGTTCATAGAAACTTCAGCAAAGGCCGGCTACAACGTAAAGCAGGTTGAACGAGTTCATTGTTACAGTACCTGTGATACTAATTAATTCATTTTTAGCTTTTCCGACGAATTGCCAGCGCACTTCCCGGCATTGAAGTTGAAAAGGCGGCGGACGCAAGTGATCCCAATATATAAATTCATATACACTATTTGTTACTGTATATACAACAGTTTAGTTAGTTATGCTTTTTTCAGAGCAAGTCGTCGACATCGGCCCGATTAAGCCCCGTCAGATCGTCACCGACGAGGGTTCCTGTTGGTGTTAAGTGATGACATTGTGTTGTTGGTTTCTCGTTCATTATTGTCGTTATTTATTCTAATTGTATTAAATTTCTCTTCATTTTTGTGAGCATGACTTTTGGCGAAATTTAATTATTCTCAATTTCTCCACTGAATTTGATTTTGAATAACTAATTTTTTCAATAAAATGCAAAAGTGCCACTTAAATGAAAAATACAACGCTAAGACTGCCTTAAATCAGGGCTCCGACCAAAAAATTTTCAAATTAGGAAACTGGTAAAACATGAAGAAAATTAACAACTGATTTTTATATCGAATTGTAATATCATTCGATTTCTTTCGTTGAGTGAAGTCGAATGGTACCATTTTTATTACCAGGCGACGCTTCTAACAAAAGTTACAGCCCACAAAACTTGGTACTAAATTTTCCCAATTTACGTAACAAATAGCACTTTTATATGCTAAATTTCGTTAATAAAACAGACGCTAAATTTTCAAAATTTCCCCCCGTCCGGTGGCGCCTTTCAGCACCGCTATCCCGGATTCTTCCAAGGTCTCTCGGACAGCTGTTGACCATTCGTCTTCCCCGGGGTCGACATGCCCTAAACTCGGACGGGGGGATCAACTGATGAATAAAAGCAAAAAAATAAAAGCTAATGAAAATAAATCGCCTTTTCCCAGTGTAAATTTACCTTTCGGAGGAGTCCAATGAAAAGGCTCATAAGAAACTTGAAGCAGAAGGTACTCAATTTGACCGGTAAATCAGAAACCCAGCGGCACGAACGAGCGATTCAATTAAAGGGTTTGCCATTTTAATATGTAACAATTCTAACCTGTATTATAGAAAGCTCTTAATTATATTCCGTGAAGAAATGTCCGGTAGTACGGTTAGTCTCCGCCGGCAAAATTTTGTAAACAGATTTTCCTCAAAAAATAATTTTTTGAGTCAAATTTTGAAAAAAAGCACAGGTAGTAATGAGTGTCCGGTGGTGCGGTTTCGAAAAACAGAATCGCATAAAATCCACTTTTAACTTGTTTATTGTTCTGGATTTGTGATTGCGATTTTTCTTAAATGTATTTCTCGTCATTCCTTTTTCCAGAACGACATTGGTTTTTTGCCCAAAGGACGATGCCGGGCAAAAGGAAGAGAAGGACAAACTCAAACAAAAAAAAATGATTTTAAAAGGAAAAAAGAGCAGAATGGGGGGGGGGGGAGGAAAGACCTCTGAAAATTTGTACCAATGCCAAAAGTTGCTGTTCCCATTGAAATTGGTACAGACCAAAGCTGGAATAAAACAAATTCGTAACGAATCTTTTTTTCCGTCTTTCTCTCATAATTAACTTTGTTTTTTCAATTTTATGCGCCAGTATTAAAATGTAAATCTATTTTTGTGGACGGGGGGAAGTGTCCGGCGGTGCCGATAGGCGTCGCAAGGAAAATTTTTGAGTAATTTTTAGAAACTGAGGTAAAAGAGGTCCGCCACCGGAGAATTTTTGTTAACGGATTTAGCTCCAAAAATAACCCGTTTTTATTAATCTTTTTTCGTGTTAGAACTTTCTCTTTTTTGTAAAAAAAAATTACAAATTTGGTGAAAAATATTATGTAGCTATATACCAGGGGTGGGACGCGGACCGTGATCCGCGGTGTATTTTTTTTTCGCGACCGCGATTCGCGGCATTTGTGTTAAAAAAAGTTATTTTTAAGCGATGTTTTTTGCTAAAAATCCGCGACCGCGGGATTTTTTCATCCGCGTCCCACCCCTGTTATATACGGTTCCCTATCATTTCGTCAGTGGTTCATTTCGTCAGTGGTTCATTTGGGCAGTGATCATTTGGGCAGTGATCAAATGGGCAGTGAAAATCTCAAAAATAATTAATAAAAGATAAAAATGAAGCCTAAAATTTCAAGAGTTAGTTTTCTGAAAGCCGAACCCCCTAGTTTACTAAGAAACCAACCCAAAATTTTTTTTCTGAGAATCTAACCCTAATTTTTTTTTTGAAAATCTAAACTAAGTTTTTTCGAAAACTAATACCCTAGTTGTTTAAGTTTTCTATTTCTTTTTTTTTTTCAAAAAAAAACTAATGGAAAAACTAGGGTTAGGTTTTCAAAAAAAAATTAAGGTTAGATTCTCAGAAAAAAAATTGGGTTGGGTTTTCAGTAAACTAGGGGGTTAGGCTTCCAGAAAACTAACTCTGGAAATTTTAGGCTCTAGTTTTAAGATTTTCACTGCCCATTTGATCACTGCCCAAATGATCACTGCCCAAATGAACCACTGACGAAATGATCGGCTACCGTTATATACCTATATAACAGAGATAGTACATATATGTGTACATATATGATGAAACCTCATTCTCATATTATATTATTTTTTTTGCAATTGACCTCTTATTTGATGTCCAATTCAAAACCTAATATAGGTAACTTATGGTATTTTTTTCCTTGAGTATATTTTTGTTCCTTGTAAGATTATTTTAGTATTACATCTTTTTGAAAGCCCGTGTTTTAAGGAGTCTTTTTGGATTGCTTTCCTGTTCAGGTTGTCTTACTCGTTTACTGTGGCAACGATGGAGCAGAGCAAACCGACGGTTCCGCAGAATTTCGGTGACGAAGACGCACCCGAAGAAGAAGTAAGAAACGAAAAGTGCCTAATCACGACGATTATTCCATTTTCACTTTTCAGGTTAAAGATGGCCAGGAAGAAGAAGTGAAAGAGACGGACGAAGAGAAGCGTGACGATCAGCAGGAAGAAATTGAGCGGCAAAGTGGACTTTCGTGAGTGCGAATAATCAATCCATTCCTCCGTTGTTCCCTTAAGCTTTGCCATGGCACTCTTCAATTTGACGAAACAAACTATTGGGTTGAACATTCTAGCCATTGCAATGGCGTTCAGTGGCGGGCCTTTGGTATTTTGAAACGAAATAGCATCATATCGGAAGGAGATAATAAAATTCTTTTTAGTACGCATTAATCTTGATATTTGTAATGTCATTCTTGGTTATCAAATTGGAAGTCGCAATTTAGAAGAGACTTTTATATTGTGAGTAATGTCACTTTCTGTCAACTGTCATTTGCTATTTTTAATTTAGGATAAAGATTTCATCTATTTGTTATAACGGTGCAGACGAAGCGTGCAAAATCAATTTTAGTGGATGGGCCAAGAGCCATGGAAAGTTAGCAAAGTCAGTCGTTGCCATTGACTAACAGGAACGAATTAATGTTACCATTTCTAAGGACCATTGTCAAAGTGACCACAGTCCTGCACTTATTCGACGTCTGCAGCATGTACTACCTATTCATTGCCAATTTCACGGGACATTTTGCTGTGGAAAAATTTTGCTTCGGTGGTTCTGAGGAAGACTTGTTTTGGTTCGGCATTATATTTCTTCCACTCTTATTTACCATACGTTGGGACAATTATTTGTTCTATTATAATAGTAAACATTAAGAATGCCGCGATGACTATGCGCATTCTTTGTTTTGAGTCTTATTGGAAATGCCCTTATGTTTTTCAGTTTGGCATTAATTGTTTTTGTGAGCAAATATCTTCTTCCATTATGAATTTTTTTCTTTAATTCAGACTTTGTCCGCCAATGCTATTGCATTTCCTGATATCAGCTTCAAAATAAGCATGGCTAGTTTTTTTACAGCCTGTTTGGTCATTTGGACCCACTTTCAACGTATCTCGGTCCCAATTTTTTTTTAAATCACATTATTTATAAATCGTCTTTTATTTACAGCTGACGCCACCCGTAAAACCCTTTGTTCGACCGTTAAGAGTTCTATCCTGCAACTTGGTTTAACTACTGTTATCTATGCGGTTGTCGGTGCTTTGGGCTACATTGCTTTTGGAAACAATCAGGATGGGACTCTCATCGATTATTTGAAATGAGACACGTAAGAGAATATTCATCCCTTCAGTTTTCATTTGCTTTTTTAGTGAGTGGGCAATTGTCGTTCTGTTTATGGAGAATTTGGGTACTTTCATTTGTCTGTTCGATATTACTACTGGTAAATTACCGTTTTGCTTAACTTATTCATTGGCAATTTTTATCTAATCGTTTTTTCGTTGTGTATTTTTTTTTGTTCTTTATATTTAAATAAAAAATAAACTTGTTATTTTTTAAACTGCAAAGTTAGGACATAGGCGCAAATGTCTCGGGCGCAAAGGTGGTGTAACCAAATATAGGTATTTGAAGGCATCTTCCGAAGAATTATTTAAGTAGTTTTCGACAAAATGTTCACTTTGTTTTTAAATTTTAATGCATTTTTATTAACAAATTTTGGCGATATTGTTATGTGCCACTGGGGCTGACTCGTTTCGGCCCCAAGTCAATAACAGAAAAATCGTAGTACCAAAATTTTTTTAAACCTTAACCCCTCAAATTTTTTTTAAAACTAATAATTTTCTTTAAAAACAACCCCCTAAATTTTTTTTCAAAACCTTACCCTCTAAAATTTTTTTGAAACTTAACCCCCTAGTTTTTTTAAAGACAACCAACCCCCTGGTCTTATTTGAAAACCTAACCCCCCTAGTTTTTCAATAAAACATTTAAAGGGTTAGGTTTTCCAAAAAAATTTAGAGGGTTAGGTTTTCCAAAAAAAATTAGGGTTTATTTTTAAAAATTCGAGTATGATTTTTAATTTTTTGGCTTGGGGCCGAAACGTGCTTGGGGCCGAAACGTGCCCGGGGCCGAATCCTGGGGGCCGAAATGAGCCCGACTCGTGCCACTAACCCAAAATATGTAAATGCTAAAAAATCGGTCTAATTCGTGAAAAGAGAATTTAAAATGTTTTACAAAAAGCAATAGGAAGTAATTAATATATATTTATGCTTTATTAAATTATTAAAATTAAAAAAAAACTCAAAAAATTTGCTGCCCGACGATTGGCCTACACAGCATTAAAATTAACGATTGACTGATTATTTCGCAGTTTGCTTCGGAAAATAATTTTTAAACGTTATTTTATTCATTTGTGTGAGTAGGCAATGGTCGATTTTTTGCTGAGTAGACCAATCGTCCTAGCGCCAAAATATGTCCTGTGAACGGGGAAAGGCATTTCAAATGGTGGCCATTGATGCCGATGCGCTGCATCGTCTCAAAGAAATGGCCACACACAAAATCAGCAGACAGACGATGGGTGCGATGACCAGCAGAATTTGGTTTTGACTGAGTGCGTCTCCGTCACTGTCCCCGCTGAGCAACGGCCTCAGACTACGCGAATTTGGCGACGCCCCTTTGGCTAACGGGAGAAGTTGCGTCTGAAATAATTTGGGGATGCGAAATTCGAATTTATGGGGGGCGGGGGGGGGGGAATGGAGGGAGCGAATGAATGAAAATGGGACAACGGACCGGCAAAGTATAAGCTCAGCAAGTGCGGCGGTGTATGTTTTCGTCAGTGAACGACTTCCACTTACTTTTTACCTTTTTTCGACAATTATCGAATTCGTCAATACATTTTGGTCAAAGAAATTTTATTATTATTATGTATTTCTTTTAATATTTTCATGCATTTTCCAATCGAAATATATTAAAGAAAATATATTTAATCGAATTTAAATATTTTTAATTGTAAGGAAATATTCATTGTCGAAATCGTTCACTGTCGAATTTGATCACTGACGAAATCGTTAACCACGGAGGGGCAACATGCAATTTATATTAATTGTTTTATCAACAGACATTGCTTTGGCTCGACAAGGAAGGGTCACAAATCCATCGAGGCATCATTTCCAATTCTTCCAAAATTTGCATCACGCAAGGCCTTGGGCAATTTGTTGAACATCTTTTTGAAGAAGAAAAAACAATTTAAAACTCATTTTTATTTGCAAAATAATTTTGTGCACGATTTAATAAAACATTTTTAAATTTTTTTTTCATAAAAGGGGGGGGGGACAAGCTACACTATGTATTAGCCAATTTAGTTTATCCAGGCAAATAAGTAGGGACAGAGATAGTAAGCTTTTGCATATTTTTTCTGCTCATATGCTATGAAGAAAGGGGCTCAAAATAAGGGCCAGGCTCATTTCGATGCCGGGGTCGTTTCCCAAACCAAAAAAGCGAAAATAAAATAAAGCTATCAAAATTTTTTTTATAAACTAGGGGCTTCCTAAGCAAAGGCCTAAGCAAGCTTAGAGCCTAGGTTAGTTGCTTTTTCGAGGGATTTCTTAGGCTTAGTGTAACAGACAGTTGGCCTACCAGTGCTTTAAAAACACCATTTGCAATTACGTTTTTTTAATTCTAAAACTAACGTATGGTTAAATAAATTTCCAATTTATTTTTTAAGTTTGGGTTAAGTTTTCCAAAGATAGGGGGGTTCGGTTTTGAAAAACTAAGGGATTAAGTTTTCAAAAAATTCAGAGTATGATTTTACATTTTTAGAAAAACTGGGGCCGAAACGACCCCGGGGCCTTTTAATAAATTCTTTATCAAGTTGATTCCATAATTTTGTTGCCCTCCCCGCAAAGGGAATAAATTTTTTGCCTAATTTATATTTTGTATTAAATCTGTAAAAGGGAATGTTAAAGCGTTTGGATGGTTCGATCTGTTCGGCCATAAACAATTTTATGAGCCATGAACAGATCAAACAGGTTCCGCCTGCTTTCCAGTGTTGGCAGTTGTAAGTATTCTAACCGTTTTTGGTATGGAATGGAACGAACACTGCATTTAAACACCACTCTTTTGGTGAAATATTTCTGACATTTTTCTATTTTTTGTATATTTTTTTGAAGAGTCGGATTCCATACCTCCGGAGATTTAATTATTCGAAAAAAGTGCGCATACGTAAATATGCACTCTTAGTTATATGTGTGATATGATCAGAAAAATCAATGTTTATACCTAAGTCTCTGATTGTATCCACAACATTTATTGTGTTACCATCCATTTTATGTGTTTCTTTTGGGTTTTTATTCCCCAAATAAAGAACAAAAGTTTTTGAATTGAAACTTTTATTTGCCATTTATTTCCCATTCGAATAAATTATGCAATGCATTATGCATAATCTCAGTCTCAGTTCTTGCTTTATAAAAATAACCTTTAGAAATATTTCCTTAAATTTTTTAGATTTTTATATACATAAATTTAAAAATAATAATTTTTTTTTCGCCTTTGCTTAAATTGTCCAACTTATCATGAAGTGTAATTTTTCTCATTAATTTTGATTTTTGGTGCTTTTTTTTTTTTGCCTTTTTTAGATTGTCTTTAGGTAGTTTTTAGTGCATATTTTAGGTCATATTTTGGCATTTTTGGGGTTGTTAGTGCATATTTTATGGTCATATTTGGCGTTTTTTAAAGCTTACAACCTCTGTCCCTACTAATAATCAAATAAATTATTTGTTTTCATTATTTTAAAATAAATATTTATGTTAATATTCGTTTTTTAACTGTTCATTTGTTTCAAATGTGTGAATGAGTTGATGTGTTGGCATTTGTATGAGATTATGTGCCGTTCTGTCCCTGTCAAAAAAAGTTGCTTGAACTGTGCCGATCAAAATATTTGTAATTGTTATTGTGATGAATTTGATGAAATAAAATGACGGGAATTGATGGAGAAGATCTTCGAGACCAAGGAATTTGGAAGGCTTTTGTGCCATCATTGGTCATTAAGTGAAGAATAAGTTAATGACAATCACCAATTGGTCAACGGTGGTCGGGCGATGACTTCATTTTTTGATATCCTGTGGAATAATTATTATTATGAATTATTTGATGGAACGAACGCAACGCAAAAAATGGGAATATGCCCGAATTAGGGATGAATGATTTTTTCCCGTTTGGTCAAAATGACTCTCTGCCGGAGAGATGGAAAAAAAAAATTAATTCGAAAAATGAATAAAAGTGAAAAAAAATGAGCGAGCGGTGGTAGTTTAAGGCTGAAACATCTTAAGTACACATAAAATTAAATGAGCAACAAGGGCATTGGCATTGGAAGGGTGCGCCCTTTCCGGACGAAAATCGTTAAAAGGGAAATGGTTAGAAAGAAGCAAAGGCACTCACTCCTTAAGAGGATGGACCAAAATTAAGTATATGAAAGTGCATCCGACGAAGGGACAAACAGACGGAGGGGGGGGGGGGGGGGGGGGGGGCCAATGGAAACGATGGCCGGGGAGGGAAGGAAGGGATTCCTCCCCCCCCCCCCCCCCCCACCATCAGTCATCCGTCCGATGGATTAAAAATGCGGGAGGAATCCGCACAAATGCATTTGACAAAGCAGATTTCAAACTTATTGCCACATTTTCCGTTATTCTTTTGAGGAGGGTGTTTGGCTGCCCAGGAGTAACGCTTTGACGGGAAAGCGGATTCTGCTGCATTCATTTATTATAATTTTATATGCATGAATGACTGGGGGGGGGGCATTCCAAGTAATGGAAATTTGACCTCTTTCGGCAAAACGATGGATGGTGCGTGAATGGCCAAAAAGTGAATGCAAACCAAAAGAATTGAATTGAAAGGGTGGGAAAGAAAAGTGCCACACATCCAATTGAATTTGCTCATAACACGGAAGGAATTGGCTGCAAATTCCCTGCCCCCGCCCCTCCTCTCTCTTTCATTGGCTCATCACATTGGACAACCCCTAATTTTCATGCTTCAGTGTGTTTGCCTTTGCTGTGCGTTTTGAATTTCGAGGAATAGAAATCGATAAGAAAGCGATGCCGAGTAACATTTTCCCAAATATTTCTCTTTAAGTTTCTTTTTAATTGTTCTTTTAACTACTTTACACAAATGATGATTCCCGCGTTTATTATTATTACCATTAAGCCTTTGTCAGTCAATACAATTTCAAGTCTAATGTATACAAACGAATTGGATTTGTCAGCGTGTTAAATAGTGAAATATTTGAAATTTTCCCCCCGCGATTTTCGACGACATCAAAAACAATGCATTTTTTAAGCGGTTCATTTGTTTCATCGGACACTCTGTCGTCGTCAAAAAAATGCCGACAAAAATGAGTCGATTTTTTGCCATCGGTGACAGTCACAAAGAGACCAATTGGATGAGAGCAAACGTAACTAAAAAGAGCAGTTTTAAAAAGATTTATTGTACAGTATAATATATTATGTGTGTCTACCGTAGCTCTATTTTCTCATCCGTTTCTTCAATTGGAATTTCGCAAAGAAAAATCCTAAAATAATTGTAATTTAATTTTAATGTTGCCAATTATTATGCCTGTCGAATGAACTCACTTGTGAATGCCCATCCCCGTCACGAGCAGTCCCGCGCCCAAATCCTTGCATAGTGCCACCGAACAACCATAAAACGGTTGCAGGTCGGCTTGAAGACAAAAACGATTGCTGCTTCCAATTTCCTGAATCCGATTGGTCTATTGAGGTTAATTTGAACATCGGTGAATAAGGCAATTCCTTCTTTACATTTAGAGGGGATTAATTATACTAATGAGGATTTTGCTAACAATAAGGGTGTGTTTAATGAACTGACGAGCAACAGTTGCCCAATTTTGTTTTTGACGCACTTTTCCTGCCGACAAATGCCAATTCAAATGTTCCGATGCAAATGCAATGACAAAATTTGTTTGAATGTTTCTTTGTCGCACTTTGTGTGGGTGCAAAAAGGTACTCAAAGCATTCCAAAAGCGAAAACTGTTATCAAAGAGAGTCTGATGGCTTTGACCAGAAAACTTTTCGCAAATCCATCCTGGGGCGAAAATGGCAGCGGACAAAGCATAGCGACGAAGGATTTCCATCGGTTGGACGCAATTCCAACCGCCATCCCCTGGGAATTAAAATGTCAAAAATTCATTAAAAAATAAAGAACTTTTAGTAAATAATAATGACACTTCACACAATTGAACAGGCCCATAAAGGACTACAAAGACCTTTTTTTGCGCGTTTACTCTCAAAAAACATTGGCAGGGTGTCCGGTGGTGCTTATAGGTATCGTGGGGGGAGGGGGATTTTGAAAATCTGGATGTGATTTATTATAGATTTTTTTTGTCAATTTTATTTCCAATTTTCAGTGTTTTTTGTCGGGGAAGGGTAATTCCTATCCCTCCCCTTGGTTATGGACCTGCCATTGAGGCAACATTTGACATTTACCCAAACAGCCACGACCAAAAACGTCAATTCCCACGTAAATATCGAACAGCGACTTGTTTTTAGAAAGCTCAGGCGTCGAGAGGAAAGTCTGAACTGTTTGCTGAATTTGCTCTTCTTTCCACCCGTAATTTGTGTAGAAACCATCAACAGATTTGAACCATCGCCTAAATTGGAAAGAAAACGATATTTTTGTGTCTAAAGACTTTCACAACTCACAAATTGTTGGCATTTAATGCATTTTGCCATGCCAACTTCCCATCCGTTGTGACTGAGTCATACCAAATAACTGAAACATTTGCAATAAGAATCACTAAAGACAGAAATACCTTTAACATCTTTATGAACTTTATCGCGCAATTCATCCCGCAAAGACAACAAAAAATATTCCAAATTGTCAAGACATTTCGAATTCACCTCACTTTCGATGTTGATCAGCCATCCATTTAAAAATGTAATATTTTAATTATTTATTATAGTAAAGCAGAAGGAATTATTTTGTTAAATATTCACCAAATTTAAAATGAACACAACATTGGACAAGTGACGAGACCAATTTGTCGACCATTTCTCTATTGGTAAAAATTTGTTCGCAAATCTGAGCATCTTCTATGATGAATGTTCCTAAAGTGAACAGATTAATATATAAAAGGCAATTTTAATTTGTCAAATGTTTACCCAAAATTAAAACGCCGTGTTTGTGCGCTTGATTAGTCCACGCAAATGGCGGAATTGTGACGAAATGATGGGAGAAATAAACGAAAACGTCGATGTGCCACCAATGGAAGAAGGCATAAAACGGAGTGTCGACACCGCTTTCGCTCCCTTTGGTGCAAATTTGCGTCCCAAATAAACTACAAAAAATTATTTTGACAAATTTATGCACCTGACTCCAAAAATCCTCCACCTTTCATAGTTCAAATAACCTCCTCGGTGATCGTGACATACTAATGTTTTTGGCGAATCATTTTTCCAATTAAAATTAACCAGTCCTTGCAAAGGACAAATATTTGGTCGGGAAAGAAATTCTGCATGTTTAGAGATAATGGAATTTAGTGAATCGAAAAAAACGAAATCACATTCATTTTCCTCCATTATATGCCTTGAGAAAAACCCTGAAATTTGAAAATAAATTTGGCACCATGACTGTCATTTTTAAAAGCAATTAAAAATTTAATATGCGCAAGGCCAATTGCAATTGGCTTACAAAACTTTTCAATCAATTACAAGGTTAATCAGCAGCATCCTTCCCGTCCACATCTTATAATTTTCCTGTTCATTATTTTCTACCCACAATAACTTAAGCAAAGAAACGACTGATTGTTTTAATTTGGTTTCATGTGAGCTGCTTTCGTCATTAATGTCTATATCATTTTTACGAAAGAAAAAAGTGAAATTTAACGTCGAGCTTAGTGTATTGAAACTGACGGACATTCCACTTTTAAATGCAATTATTTTTGCGAAGGTAAAAATTTAAATTAAATAAATGGGCAAGTTTTGTTTTGCCAGGTTCGTCTGTTGGATTGCGGTTCTTTTGCGGGTATCACATTGCATAAACCTGTCTGCTCGCATGAGGTCGACTTCACTACGAATCCATCCTCGTCTCTTTGTCAACATGAATTAGACAATGTGCAAATTCGCGCAAAAACATTGGATCTCCCAAAAGTAACACAGCAAAATGGTGGTGTTCACAGGTAACGCCACATAAATTTGGAAGAGAGAGAAATCAGCTGATATGCCCATTTCTATGTGATTTTTAAACATTTTCATCTCGTAAGGCACAGCGTTACTTGTTTTGCTACTGAACAGCCCCCGGTGCTGGAACGGCGTAATTCGCTTTCCGAGGAATACAATCGGACTGATAGAAAGCTTCAACAACTGAACCAATTGGAATTTGTTGAAAGCAACAGCAATGAAAGAGGCGAATATAATGACGAAGAGGACGAGGAAAATGAGGAAGCGATGTTGGGCAATAACGAAGTTGGACGGACCAATTGAAAGGGTACAATCAATGACTTTTCATTCAGACCGATAGTACTGTTCACGAAGAAGGCCATGTCGGTCTTGGAGAAAAGGACCCGCAACCATTCAAATTCACTTGTTGCATTCCATTCGACTCGAAACAGACTGGGATGTTGGAGGTTTGTTTGATTCATTTAAATTCACATTTTTGAGACTTTTTTAAGGCTTGTCGCTTTAAAATTTCTCTCAGGAAGGTCTGTTTCATTGTTTTTCATTTTTAATATTTTGAAAATAACTGCTTGACGTCCCCAGGAGGATCGTGCGGGTCGCACTCCGCAAAAGCTTGGCTTTGTGACACTGAATTTGACGGAATTTGCCTACAGTGGTTCCAAGGGCATCACACGGTCATATTTGGTGGACGGATATGACAATAATCAACGCGCGGACAATTCACGTGTGCACATTTTTGTCCGAATGCAGCACAACTCAGCGGACCCTCTGTTCAAAATGTTCTTTTGTTTTGTTCATTCACTAATTAATTATTTAAAATGAAGTCCGAATTCTACGACAATGTTTCGTCGCAGCAATTCCATGGAAAGTCTGCACAGTCGTTCGGATCAATTAGGACATTTGTTAAACCCCGCCGACCGAAGGGCACCGCCTCCATCGCCCGACCCAAAATCAATTAGCGCAACTTCACACGAAAGCTCAGCAACTTCGACGGGTATTGAGAAAAATTCATTTAAAATTATTCCGAAAAAAGCACATTAAATAACATAGAAATTATGTTAAAGTGGCATCTCAAAATATGGTGATCCAAGCGTTGTACACAGTGCCTGCCCAACTGATCACTTCGACTAGTGCAATGTCCACCAGTGCGTTGAGTGCCAATGTGTGCACATACTCATCCGTTCCGGGTGGTTATGGACACAACATGTCCACGCGAGTGCAACAAACACGGCGTGACCCGGGGACGGTCATTGACGAGGTCCGTCTGACCGTTTTTTACGATACCAAATTTAATTTTTTTTGATTCAATACATTGTTTCCCCCCAGGTCCTTGCTGAAAATTCGGCAACTCTTCCGACGGTCAGAAGGCCTTCCCATGGGTCGTCGTCGTCGTCCCCCGCCAGCGACGAATACGAAACGAGTTCATCATAGCAGAACAAACGTCAAAAATGGCATGGAATATGCGTCATCAATAACAAAATATATTATAAACAGCACAAATAATATTGTACGCAATAGAGCAACAGCAATTTCGAGTCACCCATTTTCATTCTTTTTAATTGTTCCCGAGTAACATAAATTTATTTCTCATCCTTTTAAAAATGAGCCAAATTGTTGACACTAAAACTTAAAATTTACCGAGTAATTCAAAAAGTTCTATGTATAAAGGCGTAGACGCCCTCTCCCGAAAATTAAAAAAATAAAGAATTTGTATTTAGAAAAGATCTAATTTACAAGTATTCCCAGAAACGAAATGATGTGTAAATTCATATACTATCTAATTATGTATTAAATTTTATTTCTGGGTTTGTTTTTGATTCAAAACAGGGTGTTGAATTTACATGTTGTGTTGTAATTAAAATAAGTAAAAATGTTAATATGGATAAATAATAAACATTCATGTTCGGAAATTAAAATTATTTTAATAAGTGACATGATGATAAGAAAAGGAACAGCAGACGAAAATTTAAATCACAGTCAATTGAAGGATGAGGAGGAGGCACTAATTAAAATAGACATTTAATAAAATTAATTAAGGCATTTGATGGAAGGGGAAGAGTCAATGGTCAAATTATTAAAAGAAGGTATTAACGAATCATAAGAAAGGGGGAGGAGAACAAAAACCCACAAAATAATTTGTGAAAAATAGGTGGGAATTTGAAAATAGCAAAAGCCGGGGGGAGGGAATGACCGAACGGACTGACGCACAGAGAAATAAATGCCTTTGGTCGGTGTTCGGTTGGGCGACGGACGGAGAAGCGTGGCCGAATGAGTCCCTTTGGCTGATCAGTTGCAATATTCTCCGAGTTCTTTCTGCTCCATCTTTTGCCCCATTAGCACCTCTCTTTGGCCATTGCCCTTTTCCTCCGCCATTATTACGCCGTTTTGTTGTGGCTGATTTTCCACGGATGACGAAGTTGACGGAGGCGGTGACTGTTCTTCCCCCACGACCGTTCCAATTGTCGTTATGTTCTCATCAAAGTCACTCGCCTCGGAGGGAGAAGCGGTCCATTTCCGTTTTTGGCTTAAACAAATTCCACTAATTAGTTCTGCCTTTTGGCTATTGTCTCTCCTTCTTCGCTGTAATTCACTATCTCTCCTTCCCTGCGTTCCCTTCCCCCTCTTGTCACCCCTGTGCTTTCTTTACCCACTCTCTCTTCCTCCCAGTATCTGTCTCTTCTCTCCACTGTAATTCAACTCTCTTTCTCTCTCTCTTCCCTTCCCCCTCTTGTCACCCCTGTGCTTTACCCACTCTCTCTTCCTCCCAGTGTTTATCTTTCTCTCTCCCCTTGCTTCCTCTATTCCATTTGTTTTCTCGCTTCCACTCTATCCTTCCCACTTTGTCCTTACTTTCTTCATCTCTAATATCACTCTATTTCTCTCTTCCTCTCTCTCTCCCACACCTTCTCTTCCTTCCACTTCCTCTCTCTTCTTTCTATCTGTTTCTCTCTCCCTCTCTGAATACATTGTCCCATCTTTTCTTTTTTCTGATCACCTACCCGCGAGTGCATTTCCCTCTGTCCCCGCAGCAACAAATTCGCACCACTCGCCAATTGTCGCCTTTGTTCGGCGAGTGATCAGCAGCAGTATCCGAAAATTCCATCTTATAATGCCAAATTTGAAATGATACAATTACAGAATATCTATTTTTTGGCTTCTTTTTTTTTGTTTTTTTAAATATAAAGTTAATAAAATGTATCCCAAATTTGGAATCGCTTAAAGCCATGTCTTTCAATGTTTGCCTTTGTGCTTGTTCAGCAAACATTCATTACCTGGCATTTCTTTTGTCAAGGAAATGCCAGATTTACCCGGATCGGAATACGGGCATTGCATTCGGTTCCGGGCTCTAGTTTTGGCATTTTTCCTTGTCCCTTTTCTCCACTCACTTCTTCCGTCCCGTCATTGTCCGTTTGTGTCTCTGCTGCATTAAACTGAATGTTCCTCCGTTGCTGCTCCTTTAACTCCTGCTTCACGGATGAACTGCTTGAAGTTGTTGCCGCTGCCGCTGCTGCCTTTGTGGATAATCTGAAGCCAACAAATGCCAATTTATCGCCATATTCAAAAATCCCTTCCCCTTTCTGTACTTGTCGAAAATGCTGTTCACACGCGCCTTTTTCCGCTGAACAATCTGTGCATTTTGCAGCTGATCATTGTTATTTTTGCTGCTGTTTCTGCCGTTTGCGCTGCTGTTGGCCATTGTCGTGACACTATTCGTAATCCCCGCCGAATTCGAATTTATTCGATCCCCCGCGGCAGCGGTACAAATAGCAGTAGCCGACGCTGACCCCGACACTTTGGCCTCTTTTCTCTCTGTGCCTTTCTTCGGACCAATCAGTGCCATCGCTCCTTTTTTGGTCGAATTATTCGTGCCTTTGTTGTTATTCAGTGCTGCCGCCACAGCAGCTGCAACCGCGGCGGAAAGAAACGTTGAGGAGGGAGAAGAATTGGGAACCGAAGAAGGAGAGGGGCACGTGGTCGAGCAGTTCAGAGACGAGCTGGAGTGGAACCCGGACGAGTCAAGCAGAGACAGCGAAGCGGCCGAGGGGGGACAGCACGAGGGCGGAGAGCAAGTTGTGGTGATGAAGACGGAATTCTGCAGAAAGGACCATTTCTTTCAGAAGTTAAACCATAACTCTGATTGGTCCTTATTTTGTCCTTTTTCTTACTTTAAGGTAAAAAAAAAAACAAAAATTGCTCTTTTAAAAACTGTCCACTGTAACAAATATGCTACAAACAGTTGGGTTTTTTTTGCATAAAAATGCTATTTATAATTTTTGAACCGAGTTTTAAAAAATATCCTTAATTTTGCTCTAAATCCTTAGTTTTGAACCAGCCATGTCTTATTTCAAAAAATTTCCGATGGGAGCTCTGATTTAAACATCTGCTGTAGAATCTAAAAGGTTACGCGCCCGATGTGATACGAACCCACGCCATTCCTTTCCGTGGAATGTTCTGACCACTGAACTACGGGCACTTTCTCCCATTTCATTTATCCCACTTTCTCCACTTCCTTCTGGCATTACACATGTCGCATTATTTGCCCCACCTTTTCTTCCATTCTGTTTTCTCGGCATTGTTTGGCCAGCGAAAGTAAAGTCATCACATGGGCATTGCTGTTGGAGTTGTTGTTGTTCTCCATGTTCGGATTGTGGCACTTTGCCTTTGGCATTGCCTTTTTTGGCATTTCCGCTGTCCCCCCAATGTTCAGTGCCGGCAACAATTGTTCCTGCTTCTGTTGCTGTGGTTGTTGTACAATGTTGTTGTACACTAAACTCTTGAACGGTTTGTCTGAGCTTTTGTAGCATTTCAATTTAAATCCGCCATTTTCCGCAGCCTTTCGCGCAACCGTCAATGACCTTAAATCGTTCCGTCAATGGCGAAAAACCGCGAAAAGTTTAGCCAACTTTTTCAACGATTCTCGACTGCCGAAACTGACGCCTTCGCTCATGAAGCCAATGGCCTCGTCAATTAATTCGTTCAAATTGGCATTTGGGCTGGCAATCGCGGCCAAAATGAGTTGACTCTGATCAGCAGGAGAACAGATTTGAAACAATCATTCTTATGAGAAACAACAACACCTTGAAGTACTCCAACTCGGCAACCTTCAAATGCAATTGTCACTAATTAATTAATTATTTCTTAGTCCCTTTTTTATTGCCCACTTCGTGTTCCGCCGGATGGTTGTGTTCGCCTTTGGAAATGCCCTGTCCGTCGTCGTCCCATGTCTCCGCCCTCCCCTTGCACCACGAGCGCGAGCAGGTCAACTTCTTAGCACAAACACATCGCCAAGTTTTGACGCCTTTTGCTGGCACAATCTGAAAAAGAAGATAAAATATGGTAATAATACATTAAAAATATATCGTATTACATGGTGAATGTTGTAACGGTAACCTTCAAAGATCAGTTTCTGATTGCCTGAATGTTACAAATTTGTCATTGATTCAGTTCAAAAGATAGTTGATGCCTTTAAAGGAAGTGACTGTTCTTGGCTTGGCCGGGTCATAACGTTGGAATTGGTGCATCCCTTTGATTAAATAAAGAAATACTGAAAAACGGAAGAATTGGAATTTTCAGTGGATGAAAAAAGTTATTTCGCCAATCAATGAGTTTGGCCCTTGAGGCATTTTGTGGTGCCATTCATTGGCATTGCATAATTAATGATGGGCTGCTGACAATTAGCAAAAGTTCGGGGGGGGGGAAGGAAATAGGCAACGAACGAATGCCCTCCGGGTCAGTCACACATTTCTTTGATCAATGGCTCCAATGTTTTGGATGCGCGGCGGGGAGAGGGGGGAGGGGGCCGCAGGGGGGGGGGACGAGTCAGTCGGTGGCAGTGCAATTGCTGCGCCGATCCAATCCCACCAATGTCCCCTTTTTATGTGCCCATTTTGCTATTCGTTCGTTTTGTTCCCACTCACTCACTGCTCATCCCCCCCCCCCCCATTCATTCCATCTTCGTCCTCCTCCTTCTCATCGTCCGTTGTTGTTGTGTTGTTGGAGCAGTGTGTTCGGCCCAAAGACGACATAATGAGAGGGGGCGGAGGGGAGAGGGGACGCGCAAGTGGGAGAATTGCCGCGCGGCAAAAGGGTGGGATTCGGAGTATGCCCTGAGGGCAAATCGCGGAAGGAAAAGGAATCGCGGCGTTGAGCAAAAAAGGCGAGGGAGGGACAAGGGGAAGAAGGGGAGAAGGAATGGCAAAATTAATGGCGAAAGACGGCATCAGAGACAGGAAAATGGACAGAGAATTGGAATGGCATAGTCAAAACAAACACAAAGAAGAAAAGAAAAGAACAACATCATGAATAAAGGAGGAGGAGGAACGAACAAAAAGTGATTGGAAAGGGAAGTGAAAGGGGGGGGGGGGGGAGAGACACTTCCGAAAGAAGAAATGAAATGCATTGGATGGAGTGAATGAAGTCGGAGAAAGTGGCGACTGTGCCCTCCCTCCCCCCCCCCCGCCCGCCACGGCCATTCCGTCGTTTGTCGTGACCATTCGTCAGTCAATGGTTGTCCCAATCGGCCACACTCCCACTCTTCCCTCCCCGTTCGTCCCACTCCCTCCCCCTCCCCCTCTCCGCCCGTTAATTTTGCGTGCGTTAGCGCCGCCACCGCCCAAACACAAAAAGTGCGTTTCGGTGATGGCAGCGATCGGACGGGGCCGGTGGGGCCAAGCCGAGCCAAGCGTTGGCAAATATTGGGGCGAGGTGCTGACTGATGGGTGAGGCAAGTGCTCTTTGGGCCGATGTTCTGCCTGCCGATGGGTGGTGCCTCTTCCGCCGATCCTTCCCGTCGCCTTCCCTCCCTTCGCCCCCCCCCTCCCCATGTTGCCTTTCCGTCCGTATCCCCTCCGCCCTCCCCTTCTCTTCTTTTGTTCATCCGTTGTCCATTCGTCAGTCTTCCATTTGCCCCCCCCCCCCATTTCCCTTAGTCAATCAGTGTCCCCTCTTCCTGCGCTGCCCTCGTCCCATCGCCGCCAATGTGCGGGAAAACTAAAAATGAGTGAAAAACCCGAATAACCGAATTTTAGGGCATTCATTTTTTTTGTGAGGGACCGAGTAAGTCAAGACTCTCGAGCAATTAAGGGTTGTAACAATCAATTAAACAGTAAAAAATTGTTTATATGATCACAAAGAGCGAATGGGAAAGAAATCGGAAATGGCACATTGGAAAAAGGGAGGGGGGGGGGGGGGAGAGAACGGCACGGATGAGTCTGAATGGGCTGCTGCCAGTGGACTACATGAAAATTGGCGAAGGGAACATAAAGACGAAATGGACCAACCAAAGGGAGTCGGCAGACCGGCGAAGGTCGGAGAGGCAGCACTTATTGGCAGTGGAGAAGAACAGAAACAAATGCATGAATGGCCAGGCCAAAACAGGAATGGCCTTACCCCCCCCCCCCCCCCCGCCCATTCATTCGGTGATCAGTCGCACATTGGGGACACCACCACGATCAGCAACTGACTGGTCATGTCTCACTGTGAGCAACAAATGTCGGAAGAGATCAAATCTGTGATTGATGCTGCAGGCGAAGACAGGGGAAAGGGAGGGGGGGGGGGGGACCCCGTCAAATTCGGCGCCAATGGCGAACAAAACGGGCTCTTCCTCTTCGGCGTTGCCTTTCCCACTCTTTTCCAATCCCCCACCCCCTCCCGCTACGTGTCTTCTCCCACTTCCAACCGCGCCACCAAACGGTGCTCTTCTCCTTCTCTCTCCCTTTCCTCTCTCCCTCTCTCATCTCCCTCGCCCTGCCCTCTACTCTCTCTCTTCTCCCTTTCTTTCTCACCCCCACCATCTACTTTGTCTCTCTCTTTCTTTGCTATTTCTTTTGTGTTGCTTCGCCGCTTCTCTCTCGGTTGATGGCCGACCGACCCGGGGCGGCAGGCAGGAAACGCCGCAAGCGCAAATCAGCGATTACTTTGGTGATTGGCTTTTTTTTGGTAGAGAGAAGTGCTGGGCGAAAATCACAAAAAAAGATTTCGGGTACGAAAATGAAACGAAAAAGGCAATTCTGTTTTGGTTCGAAAATGTAACGGAAAACTAAGTTTTCTAAACAAAATGTTTTCATAATTAAAATAAAACCCAAGACAAAAATTAAAATGGAAATAATTTGGGGCGGTGGGAGGGCGCGGGTGAGTCCGGCGGTGCTGATAGGCGGGCGCCGACGGAGAATTAAAAAATAAAAGTCACTTTTTGATTATTTTTTTTAGTTAATAAATATTTTACATTTAAAATATGTAACCAATTGCTTTTACATAAAAATGGAAAAGAGGAACAAAGAAATTCACTGTTTCTGTGAATTTTTAAATATCCAACAATTCTTGCCAGTGCTTTGTCGTATTTTTTTTTGAAATCCGAAAACGAAATGAAAGGACAAAAACAAAACCCCAAAAACAGAGGAAAACACAAAAAATTAAAAAAACAAAAAAATCATTCAGCCCTGGTAGAGGAGTGAGGGGCGAAAGAAAGAATTAGCAATTATGCCCTCGAGGCAACTGAGGAAAAGGGGAGGGGGGGGGGGGGAAAGATTCGCGCAAAGGGCGACGGTTGCGCGAAAAAGAGCGGCAAAAGCGAATCAGCAAAGGTTGGGGAAGGCAAATTGAACACCGACGGGTCTGATGAGAGGCATTTATGAGTGACAAAAGGGAACGAATGAATGAGACGGTTTGGGGGGAAAGGCACGGGACGGGCCAATTGGACACTGACAGAAAAGGACGACCGGCGGATGGGCCAAGCCGACCGGGCAATGTGTTGGCCTTTCCTTTCGGCGAAGGGCGCTTATGACCTGCCCATTTGGCCATCGATTGATTTGGCATTCATTGCCGAGTCGAGCCGCCCAATCCGACTAATAAATTTTGGTCCCCTCCTCTCGAAATCGACAGCGGCGGCGACGGCGGCGGGAGACAAATATTCATTCCCTTCATTCACCCGACTCTCAACCATCCGCCGCCGCCATCACATCGTCGAGAGGGGAGAAAGGGAGGAGGAGCAGCACAATGGCAGAGATCGGCGGAGGGACCAACCGAAAGAAAGGGAGAGAAAAGGTGGGGGAAGAGGGGGGGGGGGAGGAGAAAGTGGGGGGGGGGGGGGAAGAGGGGGGAGAGGGGGGGGGGGAAGAATTGCCATTGGTGTGCGGGGTGAGGCGGGGCGGTGCTGAGGATGCACCTCCTCCTCCTTCTCCTCCTCTTCTGCCTGCCACCACTACAGCAGCGGCAGGTATTGGGAATGAATGAATGGTCGGTCGTGCCCTTCCCTTCTTTCCCCCCCCCCCGCCTCCCCTCTCCTTTTTGCCCTCGTCTCCCCTTCCCTTTTCCCTCCCCTCCCCTCCTCTCTCCTCCCCTCTCCCTCCCCCCCCCCCTTTCGCCCAATCGGCCGATCCGAATGTCCCTCTCCGTCTCCCACTCTCTCACTGTTTGTGCGCTTTTTCGTTTCCTCCCTCCCCTGTCAGTCCGCGAAAGTGTGACGTCTCTTCGCCATTTGTGTCCTTTCCCCCTGGCGGGTCGTCGCCGTCGTCGCCCCTTGCAGGCCAATGAGAGAAGGGCGGTGTTTGGCGGGGGGGGGGGGAGAGGGGTGAGGTGGGGAAAACCTCCACCGCCCCTCTTTTTCTCCACAATTTGCTCTTCTCTGCTGATCTCTTCGCCGACAAATTTGTGAATGGGAAGGGAAAGGGCCGGTCAAAATGTGGTGGAAAATGTGAATGAATGCACAAACAGAAGAGACTGGCACGAAAGACCACGCCGAAGGATATGCCAAAAAGGGAGGGCAAAACAACAAAAACAATGTCGGAAAAGCAGCCAAATGACGAAGGAAGGTGGCGCTTGAGGGAATGGCGAATTTCAACTGACGTCCCATTCGTTGACACATCCCCCGAGGGCATTTGAATTTGTCGCCGCCTTTTGCAATGATCGCCTTGCGCGCTTTTCTCAATTTTGGTGAACGCCATTAAGGGCATCTTTTGCAGCCCTTTCTCTTTTAGCCTTTTTCCTGAAGGCACTCTCTCTGTCTTCAGTGATTGGAGCGGGGGGGGGGGGCGGGAGAAATGCCATCCGCCGTTGGGTATACTCGACTGATGTCCCTTCCACTCCCCCCTTCACCCTCCAAATACAAATGAATCTCTTCCCTTTGCCAGTATTTCCCGTCCTCCCCCTCCATTTGCCGTGCCCTCCTCCATTTTGACTAAGGGGGAACAGAAAAGGACCGATTTGCGCCGCCGACGACGCCCCTGGGAAGAGTTAGTGGAGGTGGACAGGTTCTTCCACTCCTTTTTTGCGCTGGGGGCACTGATGGGAGAGGCAGAAAAGGCAGAAGGAGTCCCTGTGAGTCCATTCGTCATTGTTGCTCGTGCCCGTGGCGCGTCGTCACGCCAAAATGATGGGGAGGGGGGGGGGGGAGGGAGCTCCGTCTTATTTCGTCTCCGTGAAGTGGATTGGGAATGAGGAAAGGATGCGCCAATATGGACAGCCCCAACAGCCGCGGAATTTGTGGGGAGGTGGGGGAGATAGAAGTTAATTTGTCGAAGGAATGGCCCCTCAGGGAATTTGGAGAAAAGGGAGGGCGGCACAGGGACAAGGCATAAAAGAAGGGGGGGGGGGGACGGAAGGGAGGGACGAGGCGATACGAAAGGCCATTTTGAAATTATTATTCGGATAATTAATAAATAAATACGTGTCATTTTGACTGTCTTCTTTTGATTTTGGGCTGTGCCGTGTAGGCGAACGGATTTTCAAACTCAAAAAATTGTTTATGGGAATAATTTTTTAAAAATTTCTCAATTACTCAAATATTCGTAGAAAAGTTTGATCAGGCGAATAAATAAGTGACCAACGATCAGCGAAAAATGTGCGAACGAAAAGTGACCACTCAGGCAGTCACTCGAATGACTGACTTTTTGCCGGGAAATGCAAACACAGAAAACAGGGGGAGGCGAAGGCTAAGAGGGGGGGAGGGGGCGGGTTGGCTTATTGGG
Organism: Heterodera filipjevi; assembly: GCA_039877585.1. Lineage (NCBI taxonomy): Eukaryota > Metazoa > Nematoda > Chromadorea > Rhabditida > Heteroderidae > Heterodera > Heterodera filipjevi. The sequence goes on along the minus strand of JBDPZO010000006.1, from coordinate 10,675,745 downwards.
CGAGAGGGGAGGGGAGAGGGTTAACTTATGGGGCGCGAGAGTGGAGGGTGTGTGTGGCTGCTATACGATGCTCTACAGCATATCTTTGGCATTTTTAGGCATAGTTCAAAATTGATCATTCTTTTGAAACTCTCCCTCTTCCCCTTTATCTTACTTCTCCCTCTCTTTCTTTTATCCCTGTCCCCCTTTCTCTCTCCCCTCTCTTTCCGTTCTCCCCCCCCCCCCCCTCTCTCTTTCCTTTATCCCTTTCGCCCTATTTCTCTTCTCCTCCTGTTCTCTCTTTTCTTTATCTCTCTCCCCTCTCTTTCCCTCCCTCTCTCTTTCCTCTCCGATCGCCTCCATTAAGTGCAAACACAAATACGAAATGCCACTGCTCCACCATTGCCTCTGCCTGCCCAATGTTCCCTCAAATGGACACACAAAAAGTCCCAAATCCCTTCCCCTCAGTGTTCAACCTGTACATACAAATAATCCGGTTAAGTGCTGTGCTTTTGCCCATCCCTTTGAGTGAGTCCATTTATTTTAAACGGTCGTCCTTTGGTCGGTCAAATGGATGCGATTGGCTATTCTTCGACGGGCCCAAAATGTTCCCCAAAAATTGTTCCATTTTAGGAAAATGTTTCTCCTTCTTTCTGTTCGCTTCTTCTTCTCTGGTCAATCGTCCCACACTGAGCTGAAGTTGTACCCGTTGTAGTGGGTTTTGTGTGCTGTTGCTGCTGTTGCCCCACCAATGTCCAACTGAGGGTCGACGATCCCTTCGATCTGAAATTTTAATTTAAATGTGAAGTAAAGAAACAGAATGCCAAGGCAACATTTGGCATTAAAAACAAGTTTAAAATTACCTTCTCGTAGAGATGGTGGCGAATTATCGACTGCTGTTGGTGCGCGGGCGGTGGCCTTACGCCGGACGAGGAAAGATCGGTCTGTACAACGAAAGGCTGAACAAAGGAAATTCAGTTGAAACACAATTTCCAAATTTAATTCTTTTTACCTGTTCCGTTCTCACATTTTCTGGCACAACGCGCAAAAAGAACATCAGAGGAGCATAGCAAAAGTTAATCACTGGGAGGACAGAAAAGAGCATTCAAAGTCAAATTTAAACTCGGTGGTACCTGCGATCATGTACATCATTCTGAAAAAGAAAGCAAAAAACAGTGGAGGGGGGGGGGGAAAGGGAAAGACAAACGTAGGAAAGCCAACAGTTCGGATGAGGGGCCCACTGAAAAAAGGGCCCAGGAAAAAGGCAAAGCAAAAAGCGGCATCAGCAATGGCATAAATGGAGCCATAGACACCTGTGGGGAAAGGGAGCGGCAAATGGCACAAAAAGAAAGGCAAATAAAAATAATCGGCGATTTAACGCCCTTTTTTCCATTTCAAATTCTGACCGACGTGCCGCTGGTCAACGATATGGCCCATCATTGGGAACATGGACGCATCGATCATTCCTTAAGAAATGAATTGGGAGAGAAATGAGAACGAATGAAAAGGGCGACGGACGGACGACCGATTGAAAATCCCATGCAAAAGTTGGGCAAAATGAGACCAAACACAGAACGAGCGGAAGGAATCTGTGCGGGGGGGGGGGAGACAGATGAAAAATAAAACGGAGGGGCGGGGGGGGAGGGAGAGAGAGGACAATTACGGCGATCAGACAGAAGCCGATGACGATGAGACCGAAAACGGAGGGAGTGAAAAGAGGGAAATGATTAAATGGAATGGACAAATCACCAATGAATGAACTGAGCCATCTGAGAAATTAAGAATTATCAAATTTATAATACAAAAACAGACGCAATGGCATCGCATTTTTACCTGCCAATTTTGTAGGCCAATGGTCCGAAAATATTCGTCCCAATCATATAGGAGATGGACGCGGGCTAAACAAAAGCAAATGGCAAGTACGTATTTGGGCACCAACCTAAAAACTCACCAAAAATGCGGCACCTCTCTCAATGGAATTGGCTAAATGGCAACAAATATTGAGCATCGTCAAGAGTCTCGACCTGACTCGGGCGTCGCTTACCTGTCCAACTCTCCATCATCCACAATGGCAAGGATGGTTCCAACATGGCAATGCCGAGATTGCCAATGGTGATTGAGCCTTCAATTTGGTTGGAAATATTTATTGGCACTTTGGATGCATTCATTCGGTTTGGCACCGGCAGCGACGACAATGTACGGGTCACGGGCCAATTCTTTGATGGCGGTCCCTTCGGGTTCGCCACGGTCAATCTTTGGCTGTAGCAACATAAACTGCACACCTGGCAAAGAAGAGAAGAGGTTGAGAGATCATATGCTATCTGTTATTATCTTATTATAATTAATAATTACTTAATTAGCCAACTAATTAATTAATTATTGACAATTAAATAATTCATTGGACGAACTCCCGTCGAAAAGTGCGAGCAGAGCGAGAAGAATGAACGGCAACTCTTTGCCGGCCCATTGGTAAAGCATTCTGACAAAGCCAAGCAATTACGAATTTGCAAAACATTGGCAATTTCCATTTCAAATTTCGATTTTTCACTTCACTTACCCTCCATACGGCGGTCCCACCAAAACTCCCAACGCCAATCCTCCCTCAAAATTGGCAAAAATTGATTAATTTTCGGGTCTCCAACAGTTCACCAATGCGATGCCCATTGCACTTCCCCTTTCCGCATCGTTTGGGTACGCCTGGGCCAACATTCCTTAAAAGGGCACTAATTATGATTTATTTGTTAATTATCTAAATTACAGTAACACAACAGTGAAATGATGACCGTACCCATCCCTGAAGTGCTCGTACAGGCAGAACCAACGCCTTGCAGAGAACGGGCAAGCCAAAGTGTGAAGAAGGAAGTGCCAAAAGCGAACAGCAAAGTGGAAAGAAACATGATCACAAAGCCTGGGAATAGAAATTTTATATTAAATGCCAAAGAACTGAGAGAGAGAGAGAGAGGGGGGAGAGAGACAGAGAGAGAGAGAGAGAGGATAGGGAAGACAGAGAGAGAAAAAGAGAGAGAGGATGGGGAAGACAGAGAGAGAGAGGTTAGGAAGACAGAGAGAGTGAGAGAGGATGGGGAAGACGGGAGAGAGAGAGAGAGAGGATGTGGAAGACAGAGAGAGAGAGAGAGGATGGGGAAGACAGAGAGAGTGAACAGAGAGAAACAAGGTAAGAACGGGAAGGTGAGGAGAGGAAAGAAAGGGAACGATAGAAGAATGAGGAAGAAAGAAAAAGAAGAGAGAGAGACAGAGAAAGGTTGGGATGGGAAGGCCAATTACCCACCGGCAAACATTGGCAAAGTGTAACCGATTCTGAAATTTTGAGTGTGTTTTGACCATATGCAATAAAACTGACTTGTTGGTGAGGGGTCCAATGCTAAAATTTGAAAAGTTTCTTTAAAATCCATTTAATTTAATCCATCATTTTGGCATTTTGTGCCAATTCGTTCTTTTGGCTATTCCCCCACTGACAGTGGGTTGGCCAACAGCTGAACCAATGCCTTTGATCCGAACATTAAGCCAACGTGCACATTCTCTTCCGTCAATGCTTTGTGCCGTTCGATTTGTTTCTGTGCCCGAAATGCTGCAATTGCTTTTTGTTGGCGTTCTGTCATTTGGACAAAGGGAAGCAAATTGAACAAAAAGATGAGCAAATGCCTGCCAATGTTCTGCTGCTGACATTTGGCCCTTTTGCTGTCGTTGGTCTTCCCATGGACAAATCCAACGCGTCGAAGGGACTCTGAAAAAAGGAAAGGCAACGAATCAGCAGAGAGAGAGAGAGAGAAAAGAAGAGAGAACAAAAGAGAAAGAGAGAGAGAGATAGGGGGACAGATAGAGAGAGAGCAAGAAAGAAAGAGAGAGAGAAAGAAAGAAAGATAATGGAAGAGAGAGAGAAAGAGAGAGAGAGAGAATGGGAGAGTGAGAGAGATAGAAAGACAGAGCGAGATAGAGAAAGAGCAAGAAAGAGAGAAAACGAGAGAGAGAAAGAGAGAGAGAGATAGAGAAAGAGCAAGAAAGAGAGAAAACGAGAGAGAGAAAGAGAGAGAGAGAATGGGAGAGTGAGAGAAAGGAAGAGAGAGAAAGAAAGTGAAAGAGAAAGATGACCCCGATGCTGAACTCGTCCGGCAGTGCCTCGTAGTCGTCGTCCATGGCATTCGTCGGAACTGTCGTGGTGCGTGTCGGTCCCCTGCGCATCGTTTCCCCGACGCGCCCCTTCCCTTTGGTCTTTCTGTATTTCTGAAGATGCCTTTCATTTGGTTGCCCTTCCCCCTTTGCATTGGCACTTTTTGTTCCTTCTGATCACTGATTGGAGTCGGCTTTTCCCACTCGTCGCTGTCCCATCCGATCGCCGTTTGCCGTTTCATTCGCACTTTATCCGATGGCATTGAATTTGCTGCTTCCCCTGCTAATGCCATCATTTCCTGCTCGCCGTACCTGTTGTTCAGCAACATGTCCGTTGTGTTTGGGTGCTGAATGCGCAGCAAATATTCGGGAATGATGGGCACCTGAATAAACAGCGCATTTGTTCAGCCTCTGTTTAAGCGCATTTACCACTGTGGTCAACAACATGTTGTCAAGGAAAAGCGCAACGTAAACAATGCACAGTAACACACGCCGATTGGAACGGTACTTTTGCACGAAGGCATTAAGCCAATCGGGCATTTTGAAGGTGAACGGGAAGAAGGGGGCAAATTGGGTGATCAATGAGGGATAAGATAAATGAAGATTCAAAAAGAGGATTAGTGGGACAATTGGTGATCAGTGAGAGATAATTAAGGGTGATGATCGGTAATAGCCACATTTACAATATACCAATTGTACATTTCGCAAATGCTTTGTCCAAATGGGCCCCGTATTTTACCCCGAAGGAAAAGCGCCAAAAACGGAGTAAACGAACAGATATAATTGGACTGCTGTTGGCCAAGATTTAAAACTTCCGACATTTTCTTCTCCACAAGCAATTTCCTTTTGGTTGTCAAATTCCTGTGCCCACAACAGAACCGTTCCCTCCGCCCCCCCTCCCCGCCCCGAGGGAATGAATGTGCCGTCGTAGGAATGCTGCGTTCCCCACCGGCCCTCATCTCTCCCAATTTTGTTTCTTCTGTTGAAGGGTTTTGTGTGTCGGCAGTGTCCGTCCGGGAAAATCCCGCAAGGGCGACGAGTGCATGAGAATAATGCGAAAGGGGCGTGTAAATGATGGGAATGGGCGCAGAATGGGGCAAATTACCACTCGTTTTGAGAGGTTGCGGCGGCGGATGGAATATTAAATCCGACGGGGAGGGGAGGGCAAAAAGGGGGCGAGGGGGGCCATGCCACAAATTGGCCCGGACGCGGAGGCGTATCCAATTTCAACGGCGGCACCTCTCTTTTTTGAGAGCGTTGGCGCAGAAATGCCCGATTTGGACAGCGCAAAATCACAGACAAAAACAAAATATGACAAGCATTGCAGCATATGACTGAGTCTGCTGATGAACAAATTCCAATGGATGCTTTTCCTTTTTTGGCTTTTCGCTTCGATTTCGGCTAAATTTCATGCCAAAACATTTAATCAAATATTAAATGGCATAATGAAACCATTAAAATTCGGAGTCATTTGCAATGAAATTCTCTCAAACAAAGAAAGCATCGAGCTCAATAAACGAAGGTTGAGTCCAATCCATTTTTGCGTGGGAAATTTTTTGTTGAGAGAATGGCATGACGGGGGGGGGAGGGAGAGGGAGAGAGGGTGGTGATGGCACGAAGCGCCAATGCCAAGAAAGCTATGCCGATGAGTGCCAAGGTATGCTCCAACCCCATCCCTACAACCTAATCCTTGGTGCTTCCGCCTCCCCCAACTCCTTAAAATTTGCTCAAAAACTAACGCATGGATGCACAATGGGGAGCCAAAAGACAGAAGAAGCGAATTGAAATAATGAAATGGCATTTAAAAAGGGAAAATGAGCGGGGAAAAAAATGGGGGGGGGGGGAAGAGGGGGGAGAGGAGAAAGGAAAGGAGCAAAGGGAGTAAGAGAAAGAGAGGAAAAGGAAAGAAAGGGGGGGAAGGGGGGGGGGGAGAGGAGAAAGGAAAGGAGCAAAGGGAGTAAGAGAAAGAGAGGAAAAGCAGGGAAAGGGGGGGAAGAGGGGGGAGAGGAGAAAGGAAAGGAGCAAAGAGGTAAGAGAAAGAGAGGAAAAGCAGGGAAAGGGGGGGGGGGGGGGAAGAAAAACAAAATAGCATTGTAAATAAAACAATGAATCAGTTCGAAGAGAGGGAAACATAGAATGAAAATGAGTCATGGAACTATGTAAAGAAAAACAAAAACCTAATTCACTCACTCTTTTTTTCTTATTTATTTTTTTGAGGGAGGGGGGGAAAAGGCGAGATTCGGGCAATCAAAAAAATAACTTCCTTTCTCTTCCTCACTCCCTTCTGATCACCCCCTCTTCTCCCTTCCCCCTTTGATCAGTGACTCCCCCGCCTATTCCTCCCTCCCTCCCTTCCCCATCTCTGATCAGTAAGCTCCTCTCTCCATCCTCTGATCACCCCCTGTTCTCCCTTCCCCTTTTGATCAGTGACTCCCCCGCCTCCCCCTTCCCCCATTTCTTTTTCTTCGTTTGTCCTTTGTATTGAAGCTGCGCTGCATTATTCTCTCTCACAATTGAGGACAGCACAAATATTGGCCGTGGAATGAATGGGTCACTAAAAGTGGGCGATCGCAGTCGATGAAAAGGGGGAAGGACTGTTGACTGACCTACCGACTGACAGACCGATGGTCGAGATTGGATTAGCTCAGTTCAGTTTTGACTGTGACCGCCGAAGGGAGTGATGGAATGAAAGTAAAAATAGAAAAGAAATGGGGGGACAACAAAACGACGGGGAGAGACGAGAGGGAGGGAAAGGGGAAAAGGGAGAGACGGTGAAGGGGGTGGGGGGGGGGGGTAACATCTGTTGATTGACTGACTGTGGAATTAGACTTGAAATGGACTGATCACAGTCCAAAAAGAGGACCAACGGCGGAAGAAATGCTCTCCCGTCCCACCCCTACCATTGTCTCCCTTTCCTTTCCCCTTTGCTCTCTCCCCCGTTCCCCTTCTTGTCTCATCTCCCCTCTGCCTCCGTTTCCCCTCTGGTTTCTCTGCCCCCCTTCGTCTCTCCCCCGTCCCCATGTCTCATCTCCCTCTGCCCCCTTTCCGTCTCCCTTTTTCGCCCCCCCTTTGCGGCTTCTTCTCTTCGTCCACCACTTCAGTCACCGCGCTTCTTTTTTCCCAACCCTTTCTTTGTTTTGTGGTCATTGATCAGCAAATTCACTTTCCGTCGTCCAATCGCCGACTCTTTGGCCCTTTCATCGGCACATTTTGACATTTTGCTGTTTTCCTCCAGTCGCTTTTCCTAATTTTGTTTCTTTTCTCAGTGTTTCTTTATGCCAATTCAAATGCCTTCCAATTTGCACTGTTTCGTCACTTTTTGCTGCTTTTTGCTGCTGGTCATTCATTCCCCTAATTACCCTATTAATTAGCTTATTAATTACCCTTTAATTGCCTTTTCCTTTCATTTCTCTCTTCAGCTCGTCCCTTGTCCTTTGTCTGCTCAGCTCACGCGAATTGACAAATGCGACCCGAAGGAATTCAGGAAGAAGCCGCACTCGGCGGTGAACACTTCCTATTTGTACTGCAACACTGATGGGTTCGGTCATTTTTTAATGGGAACATTGGCCATTTTTGCCACTTTTTGTTTCTTAAGGACATTGGCAAAACGCGACTGTCCTTCGGGGAAAAAGTTCAATGCCGAACTGTTGGAGTGTGAACACGCTTCGGTGTCGTCGTCGGTGGACCCGCAAAAACAAATAATGCACACACCGCCCCAAGCGGTGGAAGACGGCACTGACGAGGCGGACAGAGTGATCAAACAGCCGCAGTTCCAAGCGCCCGGTGGGAAGCCAATGGGCACAATCGAAGGCCTGGGGGGGGGGAGGGGGAACAAAACAAAAATTGGGTAACCAAATAGCAAATTGGCACCATCATTGTTTGCCTATTAGAAGTCTTGCTTAATCTGACTACCGTTGGCACAGATGACCTTTGCTCCGGCGGCACTCCGTTGACCAAACTCGGCGCCCCGGTGGCGTGTAATCCGTCAATTTCGAGTTGTCCCGACAGCTTTCTGTGCACTTTGCATCAGCGCACCGGCATCTCTTACTGTTGTCAGACGGCGGTCGATTTGCTGCAGGAGTCGACTTTGTGTTCGGGCAACCAAGTCACTTTTTTTGAGGTGTATTTTTGAAAGATGTTTTTTTTTTTTGGTTTTCAATTAATTGTTTTCTTCCTTTTCAGCCTCTCACCGGACTTCCCAAGTCGTGCGCAATGTCCGCTCCGTCCGGCTGTCCCACGGGGTTCGGTTGCAATTTGGTCGGCGGTTCCTTCACGCGGTGTTGTGGACGCGATTTTGGGTGTCCGGCCAATTCGGGTGACAATTTGGCCGAAAAAAGGGTGGGGTAATAATGCCAGTTTCATTCAGCCGGTTACGTGCACCCGACCACGGGCTCGCATGTGCAGTGCAACTCGGCTGATTCGCTGTTCGTTTTGAAAAATTAAATAAAAAACAGCAAAATTAAAATTTTTTGTGTTCTTTTCAGTTCATGTCCAAGTGGGTTTTTGTGCACACAAAGCTCAATGTTCAACACGGGCATTTGCTGCTCAGACACATCCAACGCGCCAATTGGTAAAAAAAACAAATAAATTCAAATACATAAATGATTAACACAACAAATGGATGACTTCTCTTTCAGATGTTTGTGGCGGAGAGGCTCCTTTGATTCAGCCGAATCCGTGTTCGGCATCCGACCTATGTGAGTGTTCGTTAGAGAAATTTATGATGCTAATTGATTACCCTAATTTGCCATTTTTTATGTCCCTCGGGCTACGGTTGCCGACAAGGCCGCTGTTGCCCAAGCAAAGGCGTGTGCCCGGCAGGGAGTCCGCTGGGCAGCATGACACAGTGCTCAAATGAGCAGGGAAATCCGTGCCCAAACAATTTCCAATGCGTGACAAACAATGGCCATCAATACTGCTGCCCATCACCAGGTAAAATTTAGCAAAACGAATGATCAAGTCAGTCGAAAGTGATCAGGAAACAATGGCAAATCCATGCCCAAAATTACCCCACCATCACCAGCAGAGGGCATTCTCTGATTGTTCACTCTCCCCCCCCCCCCTTCTCTGATTGTTTACTCTCTCCCCCCCCCCTTCTCTGATTGTTCACTCTCTCCCCCCTTCTCTGATTGTCTACTCTCTCCCTCCCCCATGCAGACCACGTTTGCGGACTGCCCAAAGACCCGGGGGTGCCATGCCAAGCGCGCGGAGTGCCCGCAGTTTCGCGTTTTTACTTCGATGGATCTACCGGCACTTGCCGTTCATTTCAGGTGGGTTTTCTGATAAATGTATAAAATTTGCATTTTTTTTTTTTCTTATTGTTTTCGCAGTTTTCGCAATGCGGTGGCAATGCGAATAATTTCGATTCGTTGGAGCAATGCGAAGGCTTTTGCTTTGAAAGTAATTTCCTCCCCGTTCAATTTGAATTCCTTTTTTGGCATTCCATCTCCCCCCCCCCCACTTTTAGCCCAATGTCCTCAGGGCGGCATCGGACTTCGTGCCGGGCCCTCATTGGCCACGTGTGTGCCGGGTGATTCCGTGTCCAATGCGCATGACTCGTGCCCGTCCCAATACGCGTGCACGCAGCCGCGGTTTGGGTCGAATTTCGTGTGCTGTTCAAATCCGGAGGAAGTGTGCCGGGTGAATAACTAAAAATAAAAATGTTATTAAATATTTTCTCTCCTGAATAGGAGCCGGTATCTGCTGGCAATGCCTGTTTCGGTGGCTTCGTAACGGTTGGTTATGGAACGCCAAAAAATATTTTTTAAATCACGGCCTCTAAAGGTAAACCGGTGGAGCTACAACCCGGAAAAGTCGCAGTGCGAACCATTCCAATATTACGGTATTAATCTAATGTTGGGTTTACCGTATCTCAATCCCCCCCCCCCTTCATTACCGTTTTGACCTTTTTTTCAGGTTGTGGTGGCACTGGCAACAATTTCCTGACCAAAGGCGACTGCGAGAACATTTGCCAGCCGAGCATCAGAAGTGGTCAGTGGAGTTGCTTTTCTGCTTTGCTTCACTCGTCCCATTTTCAGCTTGCGACGGCGTGGCCCCTCTGAACGATGAGGGCGATTATGTGCAGCGATGCTCAGACAATGCGAATTGCCCCGAGGGCAGTTGGTGCAATGGCAGAGGCATTTTCCAATTACATTTTCGACACTTTTAATCAAAGAACGGCACAGGCTATTGCTGTCCGCACCAGGAAACCGCATGCACAAGTCCGCGTAGCATTGGCCACACTTGTCTGAGTCAGAAGCCCGGCACTTTTTGGTAGGCCCAATCCTTCCCCTCGTTGCCATTCGAAAAGTGCCAGAATGGTCTTTGGGGGTGACTAAAAGAAAAAAAAAGCGAAATTGGCACAGGTATTACGATGGACCATCATCAAGCTGTTTGCCCTTCACTTATTCGGGGTGTGGCGGCTCAACAAGTAAACGCACACACAAAATATTAATAATTGAATTTCGATCAGTTTATCCTAATGAATATGTGCATTTTTCTTAGATCGATTTGCCGACCGTGAGGCGTGTGAACGGATGTGCGCCCGAGGAAAAAACGGCGAATGCCCGCGGGGAATGGCACCTTTGCTGACTTCAGCCGGCGTAAAGGTGGGCAAATCGAAAATTTTTCATGGCATTTGCTTTTTTTTTGCAGCGGTGTCACTCAACGCAGCCGAGGGAATGCCCGGAGGGGTCGTCATGTGTTCAATCATCAACGGGCGATTGGATTTGCTGTTCAGCGGATGCAAAGGCAAAACAAACGACGGAGGGATAAAACAAAGGGGGGCGGGGGGGGGAGGGAAAGGGAATGGCATTTCACAAAAGAGAGTTAAATGTTTGGCTGATTTGGCCCGTTCAGTGCCCCCAGGAAAGAACGGCCTATGTGATCCCCGACTCCGACTCGAACGTCGCCTGTCTCCCGGACGACGACAACTGTCCCCTCGGCTTCCAATGCCTTCAGTCGAACAATGTGCCCGGTTTCTATCTGTGCTGTTCCGGCATTCAAAGCTCGGAAAAGTTATTCCCTGACTTTCACTTCTTTTCAACTTTACCGCCCCATTTTGTCAAAGTTCACGCATCGGATCATTCACAGCGGCGGTGCTTAGTGCCGTTTCTTCGGCCGGGTCAAAACGGCGTGCCATGTCCTCTCTTCTGGCCGACCTCAGCGCGGCACGGTCCGCCCAATTGGTCCGTTACGCCGCCGCAGCACCAAAATGCCCAAATGGCCTTTCATCAAACGGAGAACAATGCGTTGTGAACCAAATTCAGGCACAATTCGATTGTTTATTTGGTCACTTTCTTAAAACTTTATCCTCCCCCCCCCCACCCTTTTTTGAGGCGTGCCCCGTCGGATACATTTGCATTGGCGCCGGAGGCAAAGGCGTGTGCTGCAGGGCACAGCCAAAATGTGCCAAGAAAAGTCGCAGGGCGGTGTTCATAGCGCCGAGACAGGTAGCCGAAAGCGAAAGACCAGTTTTAGCCCAAAAGTATTTTCGCTTTCATATCATTTGCCGGATGATCCCTTGAAGGGCTAATTATTGTCCGTTTCTTTTTAGGTTTTGACTTGCGGCGACGAGGAGGCCGGCTGCCCCGAGGGGTCGCACTGCGTCCGTTCGTCTGTGCCCGGCCTTGAGATTTGCTGCATGTCCCGAGATGGGCCCAGCATCGGCTTCGTACCTTCGGCCGCTTCTTCCTCCAAGTCGTCCTCCTCCTCTTCCGCCTCCTCTTCGTCCACTCACGTGCCTCGCCATCGCTCCTCATTTTCCTCCAAAATTGGCGGAGTGCCAAAAGTCATTTCCAAATGTCTGAAGGATGGCTCGGTAATTGTCCTTCCTCATTTTCATTTTGGCATTTTTTCTCCCTTTTCAGTTGCCATTCTTTGCGCTTGGAAGTCGCGTGCCGCAACAGTGCACCACCGAACGGGACGACGAATGCCCGGAGGAGTACGAATGCAGCTTGGCAACCGACGACAATTACGTGCGCTTGGCCAGCAGCACCCGTTGCTCTGTTTCGCAAATGCTTTTTCCCCTTCAGTACTGCTGTCCTGCGTGGGATCGCTGTCCCTCCGGCGCTTCTCCCTTTTTGGTGGAAGGGTCGCGAAAGCCGTTGGGTTGCAATTGGATGGCCAACAATTGTCCGGACGGCTACACGTAATTTGGCACAATTAACCAGCACTCTTCCCGTCCACAATAAACAGTTGCGAGGGCTCCAAAGACCGGGCGATTTGCTGCCGCACGCGTGCCAGCCAATTGCAATGTCCGCACGGACGCGCCCCCTATTTGTATGGGAAACGTCCGTTGGCATGCCCAACGGGCAGCAAACGCAGTTGCCCCTCTGGCTACGAGTGCGTCGCATCCAAAAATGGGCCCAATCAGCAGTTGTGCTGCTCCATCATGGAGCACCACTTGCCGGAATGTGTCAGCGGATTCGCATTTGTGGACCCAAGTGACCAAACTCCGCTCTTTTTGGTTTTGAGTTTTAATTTTGGCATTTAAGTGAATGGCAAAAATCGAATTTGCGATCCATCTGCTGAGGTGTGACTAACTGTTTTCTTGGCATTTATCTTCCTGCTGTTATATGTTTCTCCCCTCCTCTCCTCTGTCTTATTTGTGTCTTTTCCCCTCCTCTCCTCTGTCTTATTTGTGTCTTTTCCCCTCCTCTCCTCTGTCTTGTTTGTGTCTTTTCCCCCTTTCCCCTCCTCTCCTCTGTCTTATTTGTGTCTTTTCCCCTCCTCTCCTCTGTCTTATTTGTGTCTTTTCCCCTCCTCTCCTCTGTCTTATTTGTGTCTTTTCCCCTCCTCTCCTCTGTCTTGTTTGTGTCTTTTCCCCCTTTCCCCTCCTCTCTTCTGTCTTGTTTGTGTCTCTTCCTTCTTTCCCCTCCTCTCCTCTGTCTTGTTTGTGTCTTTTCCCCCTTTCCCCTCCTCTCTTCTGTCTTGTTTGTGTCTCTTCCTTCTTTCCCCTCCTCTCCTCTGTCTTGTTTGTGTCTCTTCCCTCTTTCTCCTCCCCTCCTCTCCATCCTCTCCCGTTTTAATCCTTTTTACCCCTCCCTTCCACTCTCTCCCCTTTTAGTCGTGCCCTGTTGGCTATCGTTGTAAGCGTTCAACCTTGGCCAATACGCATGTCTGCTGCTCAGTGGCACTGGATAATCGTTATGATGGTTACTGTCCCGCTAGCCAAATACCGTACACGGGCATTGGGCCCGGCGCCGCTGCGGATGACTTTCCGGCACCGCCCGTCTGTCACATGGCATTGAGTCCGTGCCCGACCAATGGACCTTATCAATGCGTTTACTCGGCAGAAAAACAAAATTCGTACTGTTGTGCTCCGACAACACTTTCAACAGCAGGTCAAAAACGATTGATTTTCTTTTCATAATTTACTTAATCATTTTTAGGCGGCGGGTGGTCACCCTTTGCTTTTGCCGCCTTTCCCCCGAGGGGCGCCAATTGGGTCTATCAGCAGCAAAAAGCGGGCGAAGGAATGTACCCGACGGACGGATCATTATTGGCCATGCAAGAAATGCAGCAGAAAAATGGACAAACTTTTAACAGAATGCTGACCAAAGCCGAAGGTTGTGGCGGGGAGGAGACGAAAGCCATTGCCATTGGGGGACAACACTTTCAAGGACAACCAATTCAAGGACAAATATTCCAAGGGCAACAAATTCAAGGAGTGCCCCAACAACAGCAAATATATTCAGCAGCAGCGTATCAGCAGCCAAAACAGCAACAGCAGCAATTTCAAGCTGTGCAGCAACAACAAAAACAACAACAGATGGTCTCCTCCTCCTCCTTCTCCCCTCAGCCGGCACCAGAAACGATGACGGCACTCTTTGGCGGCTACTCGAACAGTCCATACTCGGCCTATGGAGCGGCGGCATCAGCGGCAATGTTTGGCACTTCTGCTGGGACATCGGCCAATTACTCAATGATTGTGGCAAGTTGTCCGCCATGGAGCAGGTCCAACCAAAAAACAATTTATAGAGAAAAGAACACTGCAGATTTTCATATTACAATTAGCCATTAATTTCATTGTTTGACATTTCTCGGACAGACCGTTGTTGGACCCGTCCACCGGACTTGGCCAGCAGTGCTCCACGTGGGTCCGATGTGCCAAAGGATTCACTTGCTATTCCAATTTCCCCGATGGAAGAAACGCGCATTGCTGGTGACAAATTCAAAAATGAAATTCCATTTCAACTAACAATTAAGCACAACTGTTCCGTTGGACAATCAAGTGAGTTTTTTTTATAAAATGAGATGCATTGGCATGAATCAATTGTCCTTAAAGGGCATTGGCATGGACTATTGCCCAAAAAGGGCAATGACATGATCAATTGTCCTTAAAGGGCATTGGCATAAGTACAAAAAGGGTATTGGCATGGACTATTGCCCCTGGTTTTCCCTTTTTTTAAATGTTAATTGTCAAAAAGGTCGTGTTCCGTGCAAATTCCGCGCTGTCCTCCTCTCTGTCCGATGGGTTAGGCGCCCAATCCGCTGCTGTTCCTTCCGTCGCTTCTTCTCAAAATGATTTGAATGGTGCTGTTTCTGCTCGTTCTCCTCTCACCGCTCCGTTTGCTGTTCAATTTGCGCCACCCAAAGAAAATCCGACGAATGGAAATGGCACAGCGAATGGCGCACCAATGGACGGAACCGCGGCAACCGCCACCACAACAAATGGCACTTCCTCCGCTGTCATTGCAAATTTTGACATTGCCAATGCATTTCGCCGCTGGGAACGTTGTCCCCCGAACATGGTCAACATTGGTGGGATGTGCAAACGAAGTGAGCAACTAAAAGTTAAAAGACAAAAAAAAAAGAAGGTGACTTTATCTTTCCTCGGTGAAAAAAACGGGACAAAAAAGGGGGGAATAATAAAAGGGGTGGACGATGTACGGAAACTCCCAAAAAAACACTAGGCTTTGCCTCGTTGTTACATAAACTCTCGTTGAGTGTTATTCTTGGGCCAGCCCGGCTGTGAAATGGACTCGCAATGTTCGGCCCAAACCAATGGCACCCATTGCATCAAAGGGTATTGCACATGCCCGACTCCGATGCTCATCCATGAGTCCAAATGTGTATTGCAGGTCCATTTTGAGAAATAATAATTATTTATAAATCAATTTTGTTTTATCAGTGCCCCGAGGGCTTTTTGAATATCGCCGGCAGATGCCACGATTTGACTTCCGTCGTCTTCATGGATTCTGTGGAGCAGCGTGACAACGGCACAATCGGCGGCTTCTGTTTGCCAACAGTGGTGGTGACGGAGCAGTGTTTGGTGGAAAATGCTTATTGTAGTGAGAAATCGATGACATGCCAATGCAGGCCGGGGTACGAATTGAGCATCGATGACATTGGCAACCGAACGGAGAAGGCACGGCACGGCTAAACTCGGGGGGGGGGGAAATGTGCAATGCTTATCCAAATTCCTGTTTGCATTTATGGCTGATTCAATTTAGGGATTTTGCATGGCGCTGGAGGGAAGTCGCTTCAAAGGCATCGCAATGCTCAGAGATTTCGTGACGGATGAAGCGGAGAGTGAGAAATACCAACGAATTGAGGGCGAACAGCCAATGGCCAGTGCATTTTACGAAGTGATGTTTTCCTCAGGGACAGACAGTGGCGGCGAGGCGGAAAATGTCACTTTAATAGCAATTGACGAAGAGGAGGGAATTGTGGGGACAAAAGAGCCAAACGATGCTTCAAATCAGACAATAAAAGTGGAGGGACAAAGAGCAAATGAACGGACATAATAATAAGAAGAGAGGCGGAATGGGAAAGGGAAATGCCAACTAATTGAGAGGAATAAAAGGGGAAAACCGAAGGCATTGGAACACACATACCCACCCATGTGCATATTTATTTTACATATGTATTATTGCATAAATATATTTATACTTTTTCTGCGTCATTATAGTGCCCCTTTAACATAAATAAATGCCCTCAAACAGAATATACGACAATACAAATGAGAACTAATTATTCATTCATTCTTCAAAACAAGACAAATGCCTTTCCCTCAAGATCTTCTCAACTTTGAATTTGAGTGCAAAATCGGCTTCAACATTGGCCCTGTCACTGCAGGTGCTCTTCCCCCCCACCCCCCTATTGCTACTTTATCGTGGAGCTTTCTCTGTAACCCCCAGCCTTCTTGAAATTGACCTTGTCCAACTTCAGTTACAAACTTGGGAAATCGGTCGGTCTCGGTTCGGCGCGCTCAGTTCGGCGCGCTCGGTTCGGCGCGAGTTTTTCGGCGCGCTCAGTTCGGCGCCCAGCATGTTATAACGGGCGCCGAACTGAGCGCGCCGAACCGAGTGGTCCCGTGGGAAATGGTAAAATTGGTTTTATTACTTATTTTGAATAAATTTGAAATCACAAAAAAATACAGTCAATAAATTATTTGAAAACAACAAAACAAATTAGAATTTCTTAACTTGCAACTCTTCCAATTTGATCACTTTTGTCTCTGGAAAATGCTCCTCCAACTCTTTCTGACGTGACGGGTTCAGCGCAATGGAACGGAACGATTGCGACGGGTCGAAAAGTCGTCGAAGAGGCGGTCCGCCGAGCGCCAGCACATCCTCCGCTTTTGCGTTCCACACTTGCCAACACAAATTACTAAAATACAGCGGGTGGCATAACAATGACTAACAAAAAACGTACAGTGTAAAATCGGTGCCCACTGAGCGAAAGGTTGCCAGAATTGCCGCGTCTACTGTCAGTTCGGTCGTATTCTGGCCGCGGATGAGATTGTAGACAAGGCTACGCTTGGCCGAGACCAGCAAATTTGTGTCTAACCGGCCAGAGTCGAGAATACCGAGCTGAAAAAAACATAACGAAATTAAGAAAATGTGTCAGCCCCTTAGCTTACGACTGTGTCCCGCGTCTGTTCATACGCCTTGGACAACTGAGAGCAGCGATACAGCTCCAATGACAATGCTTTGCGGTCGGGCATCACGTCCAAATTGACACCGTAAGCCCCCCCCGTGCCACGCACTGCATTCCAAAGGGGTCCCTCAGTCTGTTGCAGATATTGTGCTAAATGGCATGAAAACAATTAGTTAATTAAAGAGCAACAAATTAAAATGGGCTCTGAGGATGTATGTTCTAAATTTCGACGCTAAACCTTGAATTAATATTGTTTGAAAAGCAAAATGAAAGTTATCCGAATAACTTCTACTTTCTTTTTCAAAAAACTGACTTTTAAGAAAATAACATTTTAAAACATAACAGTGTTTTACCAAGTAGAAGAGTTGGCATGGCACTGGACCCATTCCAAGTGTCGTCGAATCGCGTCTTCTGTAGCAAAAATGAACTGTCGGCGCCGCCCACAGTAACTGCACGGCTTTTCCCAAACATTGTCGTGTTGGCCCCATAGTCAGCGGGGCACTAAACAAAATTTGGCAAATAAAAATGGCAAAGAATCGGCAAAAATGGCAACAAAATTGCTGTTATTTTACAATCTAATTTCCTTTTTCATAAAGGCGGGGGGCGGGGATCGCACGCCCTCTCGCAAAAGCCTGAAAACTCAATCGATTCCACTCACTCATTGATTGCGAATTTTTTTGAAAAATACCAAGAAGAGAGGGGGCGAAAAGGCAGAAATGGCATAACAGCAAAATTCGCACAGTTTGGCAATGATAGTTACCTGCAGAAGTGGTTGAACCGGCTGCTGAAGGAAAGCCCATTGTGCTGCCATTTCCGTCGCACCGGTGAGTTGGATTCGACTCGGGTCACCGCTGAAATGGACTTTCATCGGCGCAGCGAGCACACGGCGGCGAACGGCTTCCAACCGGCCCAACACTTCGTCACTTCGGCCATTTTCGACTGCCTTGGCCACTCCTTTGTGGAACTTCTCCAGGCCCAAATAGCTGAAGAAGTGTGTGGTCGCTTCTGAACAAAGGGAAGCGTAAGCTATACACACGTCCCAATTTTATGTGTTCCGTCATTTGCACCCCTACCACAAATGATTAAAAACTTTTGTCTGCTTTTGCCCGAGTTAACTTTGCCTAATACAATAAAATTAACAAAAATTAATTGTCACATTTAAAAAAATTCCATCCATAGGTCGTTTTATTTACCCGGTGTATAAGTGGACGCCGCGTTCAAGAAATGGCAAACTGTGTTTCCGTCCCGTCTGCTGTCACCTGCATTGTTTGCTAAATTGCGCGCACAGATTATGACTCGGTCGGGCCGGAACAAAACACCTGAAAAAGAATGAATTTTTGAAAAGAAAAAAGTTGTTGTTTCTTAAAATAAATACGGTATTGCAACTTGCCGTTCAGGTAAATGTTGGCCCACTTGGCCAAATTGGACACATTGTCCGCGCCGGCCCTCAATCGCAGTGCTATGAACCGGTCAAATACGCCGGAAATGCCGATGGAGACGGAATGCGAGACTAAGTCCCGGGTGGCCAATTTCGCCACCTCTTCGTAGCTTGTTTCATTGCCATCGACGGTGGCCGGTGACTGAAACATCAGCTGGAACCTTTAAAAAAGAACAGAATTTTGCTGTACATTAACTTATTGAGTAAGGCAAACCAAAGAAATAGAAAATGCCGATTCTCCGCGGGTATTCCGTCAGTGTCGATGACAATGTTGGCCTTACAAATAATTTTAAATCTTTTTAAAACATTTTTTAGTCCAATTCTTACGTCAAAAAAATTGCTGGATACGGTATGCAGTACGGTGGTGAAGGGGAATTTGCCCACAAAATCATTTGCCTGCTGTTCCAAATTAGTGGTGGTGGACACTTGTATCGTGTTGAACTTCTCGAAGTCGCGCACAATCAAGTCAGCCAACTCCTCATCCGACGGTTTGGCACGCTAAAAACGATGGAAATAACTCATTTAATATATGACAAGAAACGTGGGAAAAGCCATGGTTCCGTTTCAAAAGGATGAAAATTGAAAAAGGGGACAAATGCAAGGCTAAGGACGTTTCCTGGTTTTGGATCTAGGGGGGATACTCCAATGAGAAACCACATTTTTGGGTTTATTATTTTACATCTTTTTTTGGGGAGAGAGAGTACATATTCCTTTGTACTCCGTCACGCCCCCCCCCCCCGCCCAATGCATATGAACATGTGAGAAAGGAAAGAAAGTGTGCTTTTCCCATATGTTTGATCTCGACCAACAAACCGTGTTCTCGGCAATGGCATCGTCCAACCTTTTCTGGCACTTCTTCAGTCCTTCTTCGCCGCCAAGGTCGATGATTTGCTGCTGTATCCGCTCGGCCTCCTTACAAAAGATTTTAAATTTTTTATTTAAAAAAATATCCAATTACCCACCGTTTTTTCATATTCCTTGACCATTTGCTCGCTTGGCTCCGCCATCACACAGACACAGTTGCGGTTGGCCAACCATTTGTGGAAAAGGGAATGCCAAAATAGGGCCGGCTGTGCTTTGAATTGGCGCAAAATGTCCGCCTCGTTCAGGTACTGCTCCAACACTTTATATTGCGGGTCGTCCGTTTGGCCCAACAGTTGGTGAGAAACGACGGCGGAGGCAATCAACGAAGTGGACCGATTCTCGAGCTGAAAGCAACCCGTATAAATCCAAAAGAAAAATGACTAACCCAATGCAATTTTGTACCTCCCTTTATTCTAATTGATGAAATATCGTTACCTTTGAATGAAACTGTCTTATTTGCTGGTCCAGGATGAAGCCAATGCGTTGGACATCGAATGCTTCAGGCAGTTGATGGTCGGCAACAGTCTTCTCGAAAAAGTGGTCTCGAATTTTGTCCAATTTGTCCACCGGGACACCCTCGAAACATGCAACCTGACAGGATGAATGAATCGTACAGAAAAAAAAATATATCTAAAACTATTCTGAGCCCTATGGATGAGTAAACAAATAAACTCACAATTTCGCAGTCACGCTGCTCCTGAAATACACAAACAGAATAAAAAAAACCCGGCTATATATAACAATTCGTACCATGACGTAGATGCCGACTGACGTACAGAAAGGGTCTTCTATTTGGACAAAATCTTTGCGTAGTGGTGCAACCGCCGTGTCTGTCAGATAGTCGAACAGAATCATCAATGCCCGGGTGGTCTGAAGGTCGGACCCGGGCGGGCCAAGCCAAGACATTTCGACCACTCCTTAAAACAAAATTCAGAAAAGGCTCTCAATATTTGAATTTCACCGATTGACTCATCATCTGACGGGCACACAATTCGCGTCATTTTGGGCTCATTCAGTGGCGGAATGCGCGCCTGAAATGGTGAAGCAAAGTGCCGGGGAATGGAGTCGAGATTCCTTTGTTCAAGTGGCTCGATGGTATCCAGCAGCTGAAAATGGTCAAAATGAATCAAATTTTGAAAACTTTACATTATAGCACAAAATTAAAATGCTTGCTCAGAGCGTAGCGCTATTTGGCCTACCTTTTGATGGTCAATTTGGCCGCAGACCGTGATGTACTTAAACAGAAAGTTATTTTATTGCCAGATATTTTTTGTCTTACCATGTTGCTGAGATGGTAGAATTTTTTGTGAAAATTGCGCACCCTTTCCAGCGAACACAATTGCCGAATGTCGGAAAGGAGGCCTGAATGTGATCCAAAAATTACATGTTTTTGAAATATGGAAAAGTGGTCGAAATTAATTATCAAGAAAAATCGCACCGCCGGTTATTGCCCCGTAGCTTGATCCCTTCGGATAAAACAGCTCCTTCCGTGTCCTGTCCACCATATGGTCCATGTCGGTATCGTTTGCTTGCATTTCACTGTAGACCACGCCGGAATTCTGCAAAATTATGGACAATTTTGGGTACAAATTAGAACCATTGGAAATGAGTCTACTTGGCCCTGTCCATTGATGTGATGGACTTCGGTGAGATATTGCGACTCCTGAAAAGTCGGTTTTTCAAAAACAACCAGAGTAACTTCCCATCGCAATTGCAATTACCTTTAGTGTAGGCTGCAATAGGTGGTCGAGATAGACCGGCAGGATTTTGAGAAAGCCGCTGCTCCCAGCAGTGGCAAGCTCATAGCATGTGTGATCTTGATCAGTGTATGCGTTCGTCCCGCTGGCAAGACATCTGTTGGCGATGATGTCGAGCATGCCTTTGTATGGGCACATCCGGCTTCCCATGAAGACCAAATGCTCCAAGGTATGTGGAAGCCCATCATTCGAGTGCGTCTCAGTTACTAAACAAATTTTCGCTTAATTCTGGACAGAATGAATTGCTCCGGGACCCAGTCCGAATGCGTAAGACTTTCCGAACCCCTAACCCGACTTGATCATTTGACAATAAGCATTATTCAAAAAATACATGAGCCCGTACCAACAGTAATACGCCCTTCCACAATCGGTCCCGGCGTCTCAGCGATGAAGACGCGCAAATTTGACCTGATAAACGGTATTAAAGAACTGTTAGTTATTATGCTTCAAAAAGATACCTATTTGAGTGATAAACAACGAGCGGAATCTTTCCTCCGATTAAAATATCTGCGGCTTTTTTCCAAACCATTTTTAACATCTAAAACTTGATAGACTTCGAATAGTGGGTCATTGAAATTTAAAAATTGAACAAAGCGATTTAAATGCACGGAATAAACAAGGTGATCCAAATATTCTTACTTAAAAAAGAAGACAAAATTCACAAGTGTAATTGGCCATTCTGTGCATTTAAATCGGACAATAAATGTGAATAAGGGAAAAGTGAATTTGCGACTTTCGAATTCTAGGTTCGGAATTAGCTAGAATAAATGCAGCTTATAGGTTAACAACGTCTTAAAACACGGGCTTTCACGACTGAAAAGATGTAAAAGTGCATCTTATTGTTTTGATTTTTCTTGGCCGTTGTTTATCATCATGAGTCATGACATTAAGATAAAGTAAATTAGAATGGTTTCCGCAGTTAGGAATGTCGGTTTTGGTGTTCAAACTACAACATCCCATACTATAAGTTATCATTAGTTTTTGAACAAAAAAAGAACAATTGGACATCAAATATGTAAGAGGTCCATCAAATAAGAGGTCAATTCCAAAAAAATAGTATATGTGAGAATGAAGATTTCATCATATATGTACACATATATATACTATCTCTGTTCATATAGGTATATAGGTAACAGGGGTGGGACGCGGCGGCCAGGCACGTTTCCGGCCCCCACGTTTCGGCCCCAGACTCGTTTAGGACTTTGTAACTTTTTTCAAAGTCAACCAAATTTCATAAATTTGGTATCATTCTAAAGCTTTAAGTGTTTAGAAGGTATGAATAAGCTATTGCTAATCGATTGACCAACTTAAAAAAAAGTTACAACATGAAAAACACTAAAAAGTCAGAATTTTGGTATTTTTTAGTTCATACATTTTCTGTAAATCGACTATTCTTTAAGACTTTTAGAAGTCTAATAGAGCTCATGAAGAGCTTTCGAATGATAATAAATTTGTTGTATTTGGTTTGCAATGAAAAAAGTTATGATACTTTAAATGTTGCTGGGGCCGAAACGTGGGGGCCGAAACGACCCCGACCCGGGACGCGGATGAAAAAATCCTGCGGTCGCGGATCGCGGATTTTAGCAAAAAACATCGCTTCAATAGTAAATTTTTTTAACACAAATGCCGCGAATCGCGGTCCGCGTCCCACCCCTGGTATATAGCTCAGGGCTCTCATATGTTCTGATTTATCAGATTTGTTCTGATTTGGAGGGTCCAAATCTGAGAAACTTAAAATGTTCTGATTTATCAGATTTGTTCTGATTTCAGCCCATTGTTCTTATTTTGTTCTGATTTCTTACTTTGGGGTAAAAAATGAGAAAATATTACTATCTTTTACAGTTTTTTGAAACGATTCCTTCAAATTTCTTAAAAAAAATTTCCCGGCGGCGCCTGTCGGCACCGCCGGACACCCAACCCTTTGTAATTTTCCCAAATAATGCCAAAAAACTGACCCGTTTTGGCGAAAATCTGTTAACAGATTCATTCAAATTTTCAAAAATTTCCTCGGTGGCGCCTATCGACACCACCGGACCCCTTTTACCGTAGGGTTTCTCAAAATTTATTCCAAAATTACTACCTTTTTTAGGTGAAAATTTGTTACCACAAAATACCCTAATTTCAAAATTTTCCCTGGCGGCGCCAATCGGCACCATTCGAAATTATAGATTTTATGTCTCTTTTCAAAGCCGAACAGCTAAAAGTCTAGTCCCAAATTGCTTAAAATGGTTATTGGTAATGAAAAATATAATATTTGAACTCTTTTGCTTCATAAATTGATGTACAATTGCTGCGCATCCATTTTGCAAAAATTTTCTGATTTTGTACCCCAAAATCTGATTTTTTGGACCGAATGTTCTGATTTTGAAAATTTCAATCTGAGACCCCTGATATAGCTACATAATATTTTTCACCAAATTTGTATTTTTTTTTTTTAGAAAAAAGGTAGAAAGTTCTAACACGAAAAAAGATTAATAAAACGGGTTATTTTTGGTGCTAAATCCGTTAACAACAAAAATTCCCCGGTGGCCACCGGACACTCATTACTACCTGTGCTTTTTTTCAAAATTTGACTCAAAAATATTTTTTTAAGGAAAATCTGTTTACAAAATTTTGCCGGCGGAGACTAACCGTACTACCGGACATTTCTTCACGGAATGTAATTAAGAGCTTTCTATAATACAGGTTAGAATTGTTACATATTAAAATGGCAAACCCTTTAATTGAATCGCTCGTTCGTGCCGCTGGGTTTCTGATTTACCGTAAAAATACGACTGGTCAAATTGAGTACCTTCTGCTTCAAGTTTCTTATGAGCCTTTTCATTGGACTCCTCCGAAAGGTAAATTTACACTGGGAAAAGGCGATTTATTTTCATTAGCCTTTATTTTTATTTTTTTGCTTTTATTCATCAGTTGATCCCCCCGTCCGAGTTTAGGGCATGTCGACCCCGGGGAAGACGAATGGTCAACAGCCGTTCGAGAGACCATGGAAGAATCCGGGATAGACATGGGCAAATTGCGGGTCCACAAGGATTTTATGTACGAAATGCGCTATCTGTCAAAGTCCACCAAATATGGAGAGGAGAAGAAGAAAGTGAGGCCATTGTGTAATTGGAAAATTGCCAATAATTCGTTAAAAGGGCTTTGCTTTTCCAATAGAAACTTTGTTTAGAGCTTCAAAAACATGAATTATGTTTGATTTTTACCTGCCGATTAATCGGTTCGCTGAACGTCTAAAGGGCTCTTGAACAAATTTTCTAATCAAAAAGATTGTTGAGGAATAAATATTCTTTTTAAATAAACCATTTAAGCATTTTTTTTTCTTTCTGTAAGGTCACTTATTGGCTTGCCGAGTCCACTGATCCGGAAGTGACCGTTGTACTCTCCGACGAGCACCAAGATTGGAAGTGGGCCGAGCTTAAAAATGCACTCGAATTGGCCAAATTTGAGGAGATGAAGAAACTTCTGAACAAAGCCGAATTATATATTGTTGAAAATCTGTAGGACAGACGAAATTTAAACATATAAATGATGCTTTATTATATTTAGAAAAAAAAATATTTATTCCCTTTTCATTTAAAGTTATTATGCTGCGCAAAGATAATGATCACATTTTACTTCTTTTTTTGCACTTATTGAAACTAAAATTTTTAAAATCAGATTGTTATTTGCGCTTTTCATGGCTGTCGATAGTCCCACTGACCAGCAAAAAAGTGAAACATCGAATGAGTCGATGCCCAAAAATGTTAGTCCTTTTCCAAAGTTAATTGTTAGAAACAATTTGCAGGAATTTCGTCGACCCGTTGACCCAAATGTTCGAGAAAAGGGAGTGCCAGCAAAAAAGGCGAGGGTTGAGCAACAAAAAAGTAATAAAAAAACGGAATTTCAGAGGGAAAAAATGTAACTCTGGGCCTCTAATTTTCAGCGCTAAAACACGAAGATGTGTATTTGCGTGCCATTCCTCGGTCCAACCAATACGAAAAATCGTTCATGCACAGAAATGTGATAACACACGTCAAAACAACTGTGTGAGTTTGAATGGAACACAAAAAAAAGGAGGGATCGAAACCCACTCAATTGGAAATTAAAGACAAATTTATGAAGGAACGATTTTATTGTCACGGCCAGCGAAGACGGACATTTGAAATTTTGGAAGAAAAAGCACAACGAAGGCATAGAATTTGTGAAACACTTTCGATGTCATTTGAGTGTGTTGTCATATCTTTAATTTGTGTATATTATGTGTCATTTTCAGAGGGATTTTCGGACATTGCAATTAATCACAGTGGAACATTTATGGCCACGTGCTGCACTCAGGACAAATCAGCCAAAGTGTTCGACGTAGCTAATTTTGACATGATCGTACGTTGTTCACATGTTAATTACATTTTATTCCCCCCCCCCCAGTCATTTTACACATTTAATTTGCTTCCTTTTCACTCTCTCCCTCCCTTCAGAATATGTTCAAATTGGAGTTCAGCCCGCGTTGCCTTTGTTTTGTGCACCAGGGCTCCGATCTCATCAGCGCTTTGGCCATTTCCGATGCTAATTCTGGCAAAATTTACATTTTGGACGCAAATGGAGACAAAGAGCCAATTCACATTTTCGAGTCACTGCACCAGCACCCGGTCATTCTCATGCAGGTAAACCGATAATACTAGTAGCGCCCGGGCCCCATTGGGCTTTTACCGGGCCACGAGCCCAAGAAATTTTTGCAAGCGCCGGGCTTTTTTACCAGGAACCCTCAACTTGGTTCGTGCGACTCAATTTGGGTTCATTTCCAAATTCCGGGCTCTATTAACAAAAACCTTTTGCCGAATTGGGAGAGCATAGAGCATCAGACAAATGGAGTGCACCCCAAAACACCGCCAGAGTTTTTGAATAACATCAAGTTTATAAAAATTGGTGGATAAAGAAAAAGAAAAAAAGTTAACGAACAAAAAACTGGTCCGGCGGTGTTTTGTCCTGTTCCGGACAAATGCACTCGTGCGTACTTTCTTTTTGCTATCATTTACTGATTCATTTTCAGTATTCTGCGGCATTTGATGTTGCAATTTCATTTGGTGATTTGAAATTTTCAATATTATTTTTTTTTCATACTTCCCTCAATTTTTCAGATGAAATTGGAATGGCTGAATATTGGTCGGGCAGCAAAAATGAATTTGCATTTCCCAGGACAGTCAATTTTGATTTTAAAACAGATACGGATTTATACGAATTTTGCAAGGTGCCATTTGTTAAATTCCCATTCGAATTTGTCTTTTTGTCAGATCAAACAACTTCCCAAAGCGTTGGCAATCAGTCCCAACGGACGGACATTCGCCGTTTGGTGCACCAATTCGTACATTTACATTTTCGAGTTGAGAAGCGGCAAAATAATCAAAAGGCTTGACGAAACCCTCCAGCGATATATCGAAATGGGAAAAGAGACAAAGTAAATTAATTAAGAGAGAAAAAACTTTAATTTATTTGGCTCGCAAAAAAAGGGGCAACGGACTGCCCGCGATTGAATGGAACCGTCGCGTTGCACTCGAAAAGGAAATGAGCCGCGACTCGAACGCACTGCGATTCGTTAGCATCACTTACGACTCGTCCAGCAATTTTCTCATCTTCCCAACTCCGCTCGGCATAACTGTAAATATCCGTTAATCAGACATAAACACAATCCGTCGTTTTTCCAACTATTTTCTATTTATAGGTATACAATTTGGTCACTGACCAAGTGGCAAAACGCATTGGAATTGGTGAAAATCTGCGCTTTGTTGGCGTTGCGTTGTGTCGCGCCGTCCCCGGCGTAACGGTGCCATTTTTATTTTGCTTTCAATTTTCTAATGAGAATTTTGCAGGAAAAGCTTCAAGGCGCAGCGACAAGTGTGCAGGTAGAGGCGGCGGACAATCCGAACCTGCGCATCAACGAACCGGACCCAATGCTGGTGGGAAATTGGCCTACTAATTGCCCTTTTTAAAATACTAAAATAACCTTTTGCAGGTGGCGTGTGCGCACCGTAAGTTGAAGCTTGGGGGATGTATCCGAGTCGGAGCAGGACATTCTTTCCCATTCCTTTCCCGGCCCACACCCGCAGATCATAAAACAGTAATTTATGAAGAAAATAAGCAGTCAAATAACAAAATCATATGCGCACACGGCGCGAACAAAATGTCGCGTACCGATTCAAGGGGCGGCGGGGGCCAGGTTAACTCGGCACCGCGCGTTATAACTTTTTCACAAATAAAACCGGAACTCTTTCTATTCCATTAGCCGGCAAAATTAAAAAAGTTTTGGTTCAGTTTCTAAGTTTTGGTTGAAAAAGAACAAAAATTTGGTAAAATTGGACTTTTGTTTAACTTTTTAATCTATTAAAATATAATTGCACAGTGCATACGTCCATGGTGATTACTGTAAACAAAATAAACAAAAGGTATTTCTCCCTTCCCTTTCTCCCATTGGCCTGGGGCACTACCCCCCCCCCCCCGCCCCACCACCCCAAATTTAATAAAAATTTGATAAAATGACCACTCCTCAGGCAGCAATCGCTTTTATCTGTTCACAAATGTCGAACCGTACGCAGAAGAAGCGGATGGTAATGGCGTCTTAAGTATTTTGATGAACGATTTGTATCATCACGCAATTTGTTTAAACTAATTACTATTTTTGCTTATCAATGCTTCTTTTTTTTGCAGGTTCTGTCCACAGCAGAGACGTGTACAACGAGAAGCCGCTAAATGAGGACATGATCACGGCTATCGAAGTTAGGCGATTTTAACAATCATTGCGACCAGTGGCAATTCGTAATTTCTTTCTTTTTTACTGTAGGAAGAAGCGCCCCAATCAAAGCTGTGCAACAGGTAAATAACACGTTTTTGTTGAGTTACTCATTTTCTGTAGCAGAGTATTTTTTATGGCGTTCATCCGATAAATAATTTCCCGACGTCTTTTAAGGGCAATTGTTTACACAACATACGGTGACATTCATATCGAGTAAGATTCGCTGTTTCGTTCGTCCGCATGATTTTCCTTTAACATTAAATTCAGACTTTTTCCGGACAAAACGCCAAAGACTGTGGAAAATTTCTGCACCCACGGTAATTATTGGCACTTCACATGGATAAATAATTGGCGTCGTTTTAGCACGACGGGGCTATTACAACGGCCACGCCTTTCACAGAGTGATCAAATCGTTCATGATCCAAGTCATTGGCATTGTGCGTTTGTGAATCCCTTCAAATTTGGCTTTTCAGACGGGCGATCCGACGGGACGCGGCACCGGCGGACAGTCCATTTGGGGCGGTGACTTTGAGGACGAATTTCATCCGGCGCTGCGACATGACAAAGCATTCAGTCAGTTTAATTAATCAATGTTTTTCCATTTAATGCCTTTTTTAGGAGTGTCCATGGCAAATGCCGGCCCAAACACAAATGGCTCCCAATTTTTCATCACCGTTTGTCCGGCCGAATGGCTCGACGGAAAGAATACAATTTTCGGCCAAGTAGTTGAGGTTAATAATCTGCGAATTTTGGTTTAATAAAATACTTATTTTGCTACAGGGATTCAACGTCATACAAAAGATTAACCAAGTGCCCGTCTATGAAAAGGTGCTCCAAAATAGTTTTCAATTTAAGTTTTTCATTTTCAGAGCGGAAGGCCCCGGGAAGAAATTTCAATTATTTCAATTTCTCTGAAAAGTGTTTGATTTGTATTAATCCATTTTTGCTTACTTCAATGGACAAACATTCTCAAAATTTGTTGGTGTCTAAATTTGTATTTTTAATAATTCGTTTCCATTTAAAATATAAATTCTATAGAATGAATGTGAGGACTTTTGATGTGAACGAATTTCTGAGGTCTGTCCACCCTTTCTCTTTTCATTTTTTTTTTTTGGTCATTCCAACCCTTTTTTAGTTGTGGCATCGACCCAAATATTGGTCTGCTTTTCGGCATACAATGCCTTCCCGACTAGTTTTTTTTAGTAATCGCGGTTCAACTCCTTCGGAATATGTCCCTTCCGGTGGATTCGTCTCCTGACGATCGGCGGGCGGTGCTTTCCGCCGAAGGGTGGGGTCGGAGATGACAGATAGCCCAATAATGATTGGGTTGAATTTTGAAGGCCCTTCCCGTCTATTTTCAACGGCTGTTCCGTCTCACTTTTCCCACACGATGCCACTGATGAGCAACAGGTGCTTGCCGTTGTCCGAGTCGCCGTCTGTTGTTGTGCCTTTTTCCATGGATTCGAAAGTGCGTTGGTTTTGTCCGTCTTTTTCCGCTGTTTCCCTCCAACCATTTCAGCAATATCCGACACTGCTGCTGATGAATTGACGACAATTCTCGTGAAAAAGTTGGACGGAATGGTCAAGGAATTGCGCACTTTGGCCGATAAACAAAGGATGGGCGGACGACCGACCGCCTCTTTCAAAGTCGGCCCATTTGACCATTCAAATCATTGGAACAAAATACCAGTTTATCTTTCGTATTCGTTTCAGAACCCCGTCCACCAAGTGCTCGAGTCCCACGCCCTTCCCGCTTCTGTTCTGCTCACTTTTTACGACACTCGCGTGGTTCGACCGTGTCGGACCATTGCTGAAAGATACCTTCTCTCAGCACAATTGGCCATGTCTAATAAACAGACCGAAAAAGAGCAGCAGAATAAAGGCTGACTTAACACATATCGACAAAAAAAAAATGATCAGAAATGTTCAATTTGATGAAAATATTTTTAATCGATTAATAAAACAAGCACATTGACCGGGAGAAAGATAAATAAACACAAATGATACAAAGGGACAGAAGAAAAGAGAAGCATGAAGGAGTAAATACATTCATTTGGTTTAAATATACTTTTGAACTTCAAAACTGAAAGCGAACAAAAAGAAAAAGAAAGAAAGTAAACTTTAAGAAGCTCAATATGCGAAAAACATTCAGATGGAAGTGAGATAATCACGCGGTTTTTTGAGGCGTTTGTTCGTCGCCACCGGCGCCGTTCATGTCCATTGTCAGCGCCTAGGGAAAATGTAAAATGGAATGTCCCAATTTAATTTTGGACGACGGGCCTTCCTTCCTCCGTTCACTTTACCTGCACAATCCACGGGTCATTTTTTGAGCCCTGTTTGAATTCATCCCGTGTCAATTTGCCGTCAAAATTCTGAACAGCTTTTTGTTATCTTGGGCAAAATGACCTTTAATACTACAACTTTTTTACATTAATATACCCTAATTACCTCGAAAAGAATTATTGACGTATTTACCTCATTTTCCTTAATTATTTCCCCGCCGGATCCTCCTTTTGCAAGCAATTTAAATAATCATAAAAGAAATTGAAAAAGACTGGAGAAATAAATTTAAGATAAATTGTCACATATAGTAAACACAATGCTAACTAATTAACTGCAGATTTTAATCCCCAGCATTGTGATTATTATAGCTTGGATTTTTTAGGTTTTTATTTTGTTGGCTAATTGATGAGAAGCACAAAAATCAGTTTTCATCGATGTGACGAAAAAAAATTAAATATAATTTCCCTCCAAATTCGTTTAGCGTTTTTTAAAAATTGCCGGCGGCGTGTCGGCACCGCCTGGCATCACCAATGGGTTTCCTCAATATTATCTCAAAAAATGTATTTTTGGCCATAAATTTGCTTACCAAGTCCATATTGGCAAAGATCTTCTCCACTCTGAAAGAAATATTTTTGGAATTTTCTCTCATTTTTTTCTTTACCTTTTTTGTGGTGTGTCTTCGTCCTTCGGCAGTTCCAACATATTGCCTATCATTGAGTAAATTGCGTCCACAATCAGAAAAAAAACAATAATTAATTGCTTTTTCAATGAATAAAATATTATATTAAATTGGTTAGTAAAAATTAATTATTTCATATTTCGTCGCGTTCTTTGTCACTGACATTGGCCATTTCTTCTTTGGTGATGAACCCATCTTTGTCCACATCATACAGAGAAAATGCCCCTAAAAAATAGAGAATTAAAGAAAATTATAAAATTGGAAATGGTAATGTCCATGTGCTTTTTCCTTGCCTCCCTTTTTCCTCTTATTCCCACACCCTTGCTTTACCTTCCCTCTCCGCCCCCTCCCCTTTTTCCTGCACACTCTTTCATTCTTTCTCCTCCCTCCCTCTCCCTTTTTCCTTCACACTCTTTTCCCCTTTCTCCCCCCCCCCCCCTTCTCTCTCGTACAGTCCAATTTCTCGTCAAGCGATCCCCTCGAAGTGATTGAAAGAGCCGCAATGAATTCTTTGAAGCTAATGTGTCCATCCTGTTAAAAGAGAGAGGCCGAATTTATGGGGAAACACTTTCCGCTTTGAAATTAATACGCACCCGATTATCGTCGAATACATTGAACACAAAGGCGGCGAATTTTGACGGGTCGCCGTTGGGAAAAAATTGGCGATAAATGTTTTGGAACTAAAAATTTATAAAAGCACGAATTACAGTAACTTTGGTTGTTTTTAATAACCATTCCCTTTCATACCCAATCCTTTCCGGTGGGAGGTCGGTTTTTTATTTTTCAGTTTTTATGGCGATAGCTTTCTTAAATCCCAATCAAATTTTGTGAAATTTGGTAGGCTAATAGAGCTAATCAACAGCGATCGGAAAATACCAAGAGTACAATTTGGTTCAGTTTAAGCAAAAATAAAAATTTTGTCAAAAAGCGGAATTTAGGAAACGACTCAGCACCATCCTTTCCTCCCTCTCCCTCCTCCCACTCTTTCCCTCTCCCCTCCTCCCATTTCCCTCTGCCCCCTTTCCTCCCTCTCCCCTCCCCCCTCTCCCTCCCCCCCTCTTTTCCTTCCTCTCCCTCCCCGCTTCTCACTTCGTCTAGTCTCAACTCTCCGCTTGGGCAGTCGCGAACAAAATCCTCAAAGACTGATTAATCCGTTTCTTTGTCCATTTCTCTTACCTTATACCATTTTCTCAGTTCCTTCAGTGAATTAAATTCGTTTTTAAAATTTCTTGCAAAAGTTCAAATTACTTTTCTGCTAAAGTACGTTTTCTGCTCCAAATCTGCCAATTCGTCTGGACTCAAATCTGTGACAAACGAAAGACAATCATTTGTCATACGCCCATTCCTTACGTTTCCCTTTTCCTCCTCTTCCCTTTTGTCTGATCATTCCCTTTTCTTTTTACCCCTCTCTACTCCCGCTCTTCCCTTTTGTCTGTTCTTTTTGTCCCCCCCCCCCTCTCTTTCTCTTCCTTTTTGTCTGATCGTTCCTTTTCTTTTTGCCCCTCTCTCCTCCTCCTCCTCCCTTTTGTCTATCATTCCCTTTTATTTTTACCCCTCTCTACTCCCGCTCTTCCCTTTTGTCTGTTCTTTTTGTCTCCTCCCTCTTCCTTTTTGCCTTTTTGTCTGATCATTCCCTTTTCTTTTTGCCCCTTACTTTTTCCTTTTCCCTCCTCTCCCTTACTTTTGTTCGCTTTCCTCCGTTTTCCCTTTTCCTTTTGTCCTTTTGTCCCT
Organism: Heterodera filipjevi; assembly: GCA_039877585.1. Lineage (NCBI taxonomy): Eukaryota > Metazoa > Nematoda > Chromadorea > Rhabditida > Heteroderidae > Heterodera > Heterodera filipjevi. Next base: position 10,643,235 of record JBDPZO010000006.1, on the reverse strand, counting down.
CCGTCGCCGCCTTTTTCGCCATTAATCGTCGCCTGAACATTCTCTCCATTTGCGCAGCTCCTATTGCTTTTGAATTTGCTGTTATTTTTGCCCATTTGTTGAAATTTTTGCATAAAAAAGGAGGGAGGAAAAGGTAAGAATAATTATAATTCATTTTTAAAATTAAATTTAAGCAGTTTTAATGACTTTTAAGGTGAAAAATGAAGGAACAAAGCAAAGTAATAATTATCAAATTATAAACAGCAAATCAGAGAAAACATTATTAGGGGGAGGGAGTGTAAATTGATTGATTATGATGCGCATTCATTTAACGCGGAACAGAAAGATATGAGTGCGGGTGAGCATCAATCCCCCGCTCCCCCGCCCCCCGGCGTTGACTCCAAATTGTTATTCACAAATTCGATAACAAGCACTGCTGGGCTCACTTTTGTTGTAATGAGGAAAATTATGTCAGGAAAAGAAGGAAGAAGAGGGGAAGAAGAGGAAGAGGGTAAGAGAGAGTAGTGGGAACGGAGGCCGACAATAAGTAACGGATGAGGAAGATGGGGGGGGGGCAACATTTGGCAAATGGGGGGATGGGCATTAAAAAGTGAAAAAACAGTTACATCAAAACAGACAGAGACAAACGCAAAAGAAGCAAGAACAGCCCAAAGAAAGGGTGGGCATAGCGCTGTAAGTGATCGTTCTCCAATGATTGTCCCATTGTCAGTTTAGCAATTTCCCACTAACTTTCCCTATTAATTACTTAATTTTATGACTTTTTGCGACTTTTATTTCTCCTTGGCAAGTTTTTTTTAGAGACCATTTAAATTCAAAATGACAGAATAACAGCTAAAGTCAGTGAGTGACAAACAAAAGCACTCATAAGGGGGGGGGGGGGGGGGGGGGAGTGGATGAGGTGTTACGTTTGGTATGGCATTTGAGTTGTGAGTGTCGGCACATTCATTGGGGGCTAATGCAAGGACAAAAATTGGTGGACAATTAATTGGACGGACGAGCGGAGGAGCAGCAGAGAATCGATGAATGATGTTCTGGGTGATGGTGGGCGGAGGAGGGAATGTCGAAGAAAGGACGGACCAAAGACACGGCAAAAACGGGGGTACTTTTTTGACGGCATTTTACCATTATTTGGCAACGCCTCTCACTGCACACGCCCGCGCAATTTTTAATCCCCAACCGAAAACAAACAATTAAGCCATGGAAAAGTCAAAGGATGGGGGGGGCGGAATAGCGAAGACAGTAAAACAAAAAACTAATATAATAGGTGAAAAAATGAAAAACCAAAAAGTAAGGGACGGGGAACATTCATTCCCCCCCCCCCCGGCGCGGTGGAACATTGCCAAAGGATGAGCAAGTGGGCATGAAATGCGATCAGCCAATCCAATGTTTCCATGTAAAAGAGAAATTGAAACTAAGAAATGAGTAATTGTGGAAAAAGGATGTAGTGAAGGAAAAAGGAATATAATCAACGAATATTTCATCAGCCATTTCAAAGAGGGGAAGGAATTTTGATGGCTCCCCAATGTGCAATTTAAGCGTTGAAAATGCAAAAGATGCCGCATGTCCAATGAATTCATTGAAATTAATAATTATTTGGGCCGACTTTTTGTCCCATCCTTTCGCCCTTCGCCTTACCAAAAGAGCCCAAAAATATTGTGCTGGGCATCCATGTGGCCCAAAGGGAAGGACCACAAATTAAATTGGGCTCTGACTGTGTATAAGTCATCCCAAACGAATTCATTCGTCCATTCATCCGGATGAAGAGCAATGGATGGCAATGGCATCCTCACCCCCATCCCCTTTTTTTTAGCGTTCGTCCACTAGCGGAGAATGGTGGCACTTTCCCATCAGTGACTTTTTCCAACATGAGCGACCGTTAAAAGGCGATGAGAGAGAGCGACAAAGAGCAATGAAGCACCGGAAGGGTGGCGGAGGGGGGGGGGGACACGGCGAGAAGGAAAAAAGGGGCGGGGGAAGAAAGAGAAGAGAAAAACGGGAAAAGAGAGGAAGAGGCGATGGGACGGTGAGAAGGAGAAAAGGGGAAGGAGTTGTCACCTCTTGTCACTTCTAATCCCTCACATTACATACGTATGATTAGTGAGAAGGAACGAAGTCCCAAACATATCGAAGAATGAAGCGGAGGGAAAGAAACCTTTGGACTGTGTGCATTTATCATGCGCAAGTGGGCACAAAAATGCGACAATTGAGGAGAAAATGAGAAGAAAAAGAACAATCAAAACAAAGCGCGGAGGGGGAATTTAAGACTAAACTCTGAGGGCATAGCGAGAGAACACCTCATCATCAATGATAAATGGATGGGTTGTAACAAAGAACATAGACAGCTGGGCGGGGACATCCTACCCACCTTCCCCGCCCCCCCCCGTCCATCCATATCTCTCCATGTTCCCCCCTGTCCATCTATCCATGTTTCCCCCCCCCCCTCCTCCTCCTTATCACATCATCGTCCCCCTTATCATTCCCCAGCCGTTCCTCCTCTTCTGTCCCCCGCCTTCTGCCTGATGCTTAACTTAGTTCATCTGCCATGATCAAACGAACTGACGAGAAAACATACGTTTAAGCACATGAATGGAACTTCACATTCTATGCCTTTATTTCTCACATAACACGGATCAGAGGAATGACACCCAAAGGGAAATGGGCAAACGATGCTTAAGCAATTGGCAAAATTTGACATCCTTTTTCCATCCGTTGCATTAATCCGCCATTCTTTTCATCATTTTCCAACTTTTAATGTCCCCCCCCCCCATCTTCGTATCGCTTTCAAGCGGCAAAAAAGCACCAATTCCCTCGAGGGACCGAAAAGGCTTAAAATGCCGTTCGAGCAAAACGTCCATGTCCCATCAAAGCAGTCGATCATTAGACTAATCCAATCCAAAGTATGCAATCCCCAAAAATAGGAAAACATTTGTACACAACGAAAATTAAATTCTTTTAGTGATTCTAAAAAAACAAATAATCATTTCAACGAAGATACTCTAAAGTCGGCATAACACTTAAAAACCATTTTCCGAGAAGTAAAGCGAAAAACGGATTCATATTAAGGGGGTATGAGTAATGAATTGGTGAAGGCCAAACTAAACCACAATTGACTTTACCATCCACAAAATTAGCACAGAAAAGTTTGTCGGAATGATGGCTTATACAAATAAATATATAACGAACATTCATCAGAATTGGGAGAAAAGGGAGAGATAATCCAATAATACGCCTTAGCCTAGGCTTAATACAATGCATTGAACGGAGGAAAAGAGGGAACAGATGGAGGAAGGGGACGAGTAATAAACGAAGGGAATGTCGAATAAAAAAAAGAATGAGCCGCAAGCGATTAATGATTGGTTGTCGTATTTCACTCATAATTCAATTCATTCGACTTTCGATTCGGAAATGGCGTGTGGGATAATATCGCGTCGTAAAATGGGTTTTCTTTCGTCGTCCCTTTTCAAGAAAGCGGCGATTGACTTTGGCTGTTGAGTTTCGCGTCGCTCTCCTCCCCTTTGTTCGAAGTGTTCGTCTCAGTCGGCGACGGTCGTGCGCCACTGGCGATGCCCGCCAAATGGTCGATGGAAGTCGACGCGGCCACCTTCGCCTTGGTATTTCTTGTTCTATTTTAATTCATATCCGACAATAACAAACATTGGTCACAGCGGCACCCAATTTCGATTCGAATGATTTGAACAGCGACGAATTGCGAATGTCCTGAAAAAGGAAAACACTTAAGGACCCATCATTTTTAGCGGATAAACTCAGCAAATGTTCACATTGATTTTGTTTGCCATAGTCTCTGCCGTCCCCGACATCATTTCGCTGGTCTTCTGATAACTGACAGAGACATTTACAAATTCAACCAACCTGTGTTTTTCGAATGACATTTTTAGAACTGAGCCCGCTAAAAAACCGCCCAAAACATGTTCCAATCTATCTCTAAAACCTATAATCGGGATAAAAAAAATATTCCCGAGGTGTGGAAAAGTTATTTCTTGACAAATTAGTCCCGAAAACAATCCCTGATTGGTATTCATATTGTCGAAGTTCTAAAAAATTTTAAGCGTCAGTTTTTAGCATTTATATAACTGTGTCAAAAACAAGTTTTTTTTGGCATTTCTGCATCTCGGGGTTATTTTTTATGATTAAAGGTCATATAGAATTTTTGCGGGCCCTAAAGTACACACAAAAACCCAACTCGTTTTTTCGTCAAACGATTTGAATTTTTAATTTGCCAACATACGCCGGCATTTCCTTGACAGTTTTCAGTCCGTGTGCCATTTCGCTGGTAATTTCGTTCAACGGCGAAATTCCGAGCTTTCGCTTCAGCTGTGCTACATGTTTCTGACGCGCGGTCAACAGCTGACGGAGGGTAGCAATTTCATTCTCAGTCTAAAATAAATTGATGAAAATCGAAAAACGACACTTTTCCTTTCATTTTGGGTAACAACTGAAAGTTTAAAACAGAAAACGGCGAAAACCTTATTCAGTTCTTCTATAACGAGTTCTCTTTCGGCATCCGACAGTTCAGCGACATTCGCATTTGAAATTGGGTCTTCTGAAGCTAAATTTAAATAAATGATGGTAACATTTGACAAGATGGATTAAGACTGTAAGACAGATAACGGAAAAAGTACGAAACGGAGGTCGGGGGGGGGGGGGTGACGGAAGTGTGCAGGAACGCGAAATAGTACTTACTAGAAATGACCTAATTTGAAGTGCCATACCTCCCAAATTGCTTGAGTCAACTTTTGTTGTTTTTTTACACGCTACGAATTCGGGAAATTACTCCTGGTACGAAATAACCAGTCTTTGTGTGAGGCATTGTCCTCACCTTCAATTCCCGGAGTTGCCATAGTTGTTTGGTCGATATATTGTATTACTTTATAAAAAGTATTGAAATACACTTAAAATTAAAATATTAATTAAAAACGAAAATATTTTTATTTCTTCTTTTCGGTATTGAAAAACTCGTCAATTGTAAAACATTCACCACATACTCAAAAAATGACTACGTTTTATCCGATTTTCATTTTTGCTTTTTCAAAAATCTCCCCGGCGGCACCTTCTGCTAAATTTTTCATGGTGGGAAACGGGTTGAAAAGAGATAAAAAAAATAATAGGGAGCCGGATTCTTCAGTAAAATAAAATTCAAAAATGATCAATTTTTGATGGTTTCATTGAAATTTAGAAAACAGGTCGAATTTCTCCTAACATGGGGCAAATGGTAGACCCACTATTCTAAGAACAATTCGGTAGAGAATTTCGTAGGCAATTCGATAGTTAATATTATTGCATGTAAAAAATTTCAATGCAAATATTTGACTGTCTTTTTACATCGCTGTTTTTATATTTTCAAACTTTTATTTTGTATTTTTGCCTTAAATTAAGTGGGAGATGATACGTTTTACTTTATCTGGTTAAAAACAAAGCAATCACAATAGTGAACTTGAGTCTCATTGTCAATTTATTCTTTTTTTCCTCATTTTTTATATGAACTACTGAATATCTTCTTCATGCCAGGATGATAATGAAAAAGGGACTGGCCGTCCTATATGAAATGTAGAAAAGATGAAAATGGAAAACTAAAACCATGTAATGCTAGGGCGGAATTTTATGTAATCAAAATAACTGACGAATGATCACATAGATCGATGATTTCTACCGTTTTAAATAAGATTTGCATGTTTAACGAATAAGGGAGCCGAGACGTATATGTTTTGCGAGAGAAGCGTGCTTGAAAAATCGGTCAAAAATGTTTAAGGTGCGTCTCCGGCCCAGTATTAGAGAGGTGATCGTAAGAGTATAATGTCATGATTGCTGGACAGGACGACACTACCCATCACTGGCTAATAATCATTCATTTTCTGCTTTGTCCGATAACTGTTCATCGTCTTCCTCCTTCTTCTCGTCTTCCTCTTCCTCGTCGTACTCCAGCAAAGCGAGCAAATCTTTTGCAGCAACCTGCTCCTAAAAATTTCCAAAGGCTCAGAAAATTTAAATATATCATGCAATTAGTAGGATACTATTGGTAAATCGCAAAACTATATACCGATGGCTTCCGATCCCCGTCAGGTATAATGTCCTTGTCACTTTTCACTCCCTTAGCCACCGGTGCCCACTCCACTTTAAGTTTTGCCAAGTCAAAACTGCCTGCTGCTTCGTTTACTGCCTTAAATTTCGTATATTAACGATGTTTAAAAAAACAGCCTACTCTTTGTGCGTCTAATGGTTCTTTGTAAGTGAATATTTGAGGTGTTGCATTGATATCGTAATCGAAGAGTTCTCCAAAACGCTCCATGTGGAGAATTAATTTTTCATTAAGATCAGATGGGCACAGCGACACATAAACAACACGACAAAGCCTAAAAGGAAATTAATGAATTGGAAAATTGCCCGAAACTCACTTCAACAGCTTTTTATTTGGCATCGAATATTTTCTTGGCGATTGATGGTGCCCGATTTTTCCTTGAGTTAAGAAATTGAAAATTTGGACGCGTCTATCCTTATACGTTTCCTTTAAACTTTTAAAAATCATGGTTACCTCCAGCGTTTTCTGAGCCAGCTTCAGCTCCATCCTCAAACGATTGTTGCTCAGATAGAGAATGGCCAGTGCGCGTTCGTTTGGCGGGCGATTGTCGCATTTGCATCTCGCGCATTTTCAGCGCTAATTGCTCCAACTCGGTTTTCACTCCCTTCACTTTAAGCTCGAATGTCTTTAAATACTTCAAAATTTTCTTCTTCGCTTCCTTGTCCTCAGTCTGCTGGAGCTTCTTCAGCAAATTCTTCTGCTGTTCCACCAGTTTGGTGTATAATTCTGTCTTCATCCGTTGTACTTCGGCCAATTTATTCAATCGATCGCGATCAACTGACGCCCGTTTCTTCAGAGTTGTCAATTTTGAGTTGTATATTGGTTGAGAGAGTGTTTGAGGCGGCAAAAGTACAGGAACGGTCGGAGGATTCTCATTATTGCCAAGGTCTGTTGGAATGTCCTTTTTGTGATCGGTCGGCATTGTCACAGTAGTCAATGATTCCTCAGCAGATCCAGAGCCATCTCCATTTTCTTTCTTTTGATGCGCAAAGATTTTGGTAAAGTAACGCTGTAAAGCATATTGAATATTCATAACAAACAAAAGTAAAATTATTACCGGAAATTGAATGGGTTCTTTTAAAACTGTCTTCCGGTTTGCAATATTTGAGTCCACCAAAGGAATTGTAGGTCCACTGGAAGAAAGTTCACCGGCACACCCTCCACCAATATCCTCGTTCTCAATTGTGTTGCCATTTACATCATTTTGCCAAAAGACTTTCACAAAACGATTGTTAAAGATCGGTTCTGTTGATTTGTAAGCTAACATCGCTTCACGACGGGTTTTAAACGTAACCAATGCTGAGTCAGTTCGTCCTGAAATGCTTTATACAAATAAAACATATTTGATTTCGAACAACTCGTTCCTCCGACCACTCCCAGAAAGTCAGAAAAAAGTCTCTAAATCTTAATGTTACACTTTATAATTTTTCAGGATGAATGTTTTAATCCCGAAAAGATTCCCTAATAAATATGATATGAAATTTTTAAATTGAATTTTTTTCGGGGGGGGGGGGGCTGGGAAGAAACGAGCTGTTCCCTGTTTGATCAATCCCAAACGGATTCAAAATTGATTGGCTTGTTTCAAAAGGATATCACTGCAATGGTTTTCACAATTTTCTCACCTTCGTACTGAACCTGGATGTTTGTCACCTGCCCGAATCGGCTAAAGTGCTGGTCTATTTGTGCAATTTTATTGAGTTCAGGCGGAATTTTCCTAACCTAAACCAAAAAGGGTTGCCATATCTTTGAAGTAGGTACAAAACAACATACCAAAAGACTTTTTGAGGTCGTGTTTCTCGCTGTCATTGTGTACGGTTTAAAACGCCCACCACGCATAACCATACGCGAGCCATTGTCCGGTTGAAAGGTGGAACTTACAGTGGAAGTTCCGTTCTGCGAAGCCAACGTCGTCGTAGCAGATCCAGACATTGCTCCTCCGTAGCTTGGTTGTGAAACAGAGACCGAAACTGCAATTGTCGAAGGTAAAGGCCCGCGTAAAGTACTGCCACCCAAAGATGATTCCTTAAAACAATTATTCTTATAAATATGCTAACAGTTGTTTATGTTGAAAAATTATGAATTAGTCATTTCATAACAGTCTGAAGATAATGTACAAAAGCGGGTTGCTTCTTACAACTGCCGGACGAAGTGAAAGAACGCCACCAACAGAGGCGTCTGTAGGCGCTGTTGTAACATTAGAAGAGGCAAATGTTGGAAGAATGCTTGCTATTGTCGGCGCTGGATAAAGAAGCTGACGCTGTTGTTGCAAAAAATGCTGCGGAAGGGGCGGAGGCGGCACTGAAAAGTCGATTCGCGGAACTGCCGACGAAGAATCCATAGATGGGGCCTCTGGGTTATAGCCTATGAATTTATTTGGTGAAAATATCAGATGTAATAAACCAATTTTTTAAAGAATCGCTTACCTTCTGTGACTCCACCAGAAATTTTGCTGACACAAACAGCACTTTGTGTAATTGTATTTTCCAACCCAGGCGGAGGCGGGTTCACTCCGTAAGTGGTGGACGAATCGAAAAGAGCAGTGTCACGAACAATATCTTTCAAAGCACTATTCTCCACTACAACAGGGTCGGGACCATGATCAAATGGGCAGCTATCACCACGCATACAAAATCCTTTTTCTAAAATAGGTATTGTGGAGCTAGAATTCATCACTCTGTTACCATGAAAATCGCGGCAACGGTGTCTACGAGAAGAAGCCATGCGCGGTTCAAGCTCAACTCCCACAAGACGTTTTTCCTTCCTTTGATTTTTAAGCATTATCAACAAGTTCCAATTTATTATGTTAGAGTCGCAATTAGGAGTGCACCCCAAAATCACGCCAACCGAAACATGCCGCGAAAATTTCAGAAAATTTTCACCAAAAAATCCATTTGTTCGAACAAAAAAACCAAAATTTTTTTTTGAAATAATAGATTTTTTGGAATTTTACTAAATTTTGTCTCGGCGTGATTTTGTCCTGTTCCCGCAATTAGTACCTGTGAGGCGATCTGCTCTTCGATCTGCTTCTACCGACAATTGTGCCTCGACCGCTTACTCCTCCACCGGTTCCTCCCCGGTGATGTCGCTCTCGCTCTGCCACAGTAAGGCGAGTTGATGACGAGATGCGCATGGAACCCCCACTGTTGCCACCGGTGAGTACAACACGGCGTCGCAGCGGTGCAAGTGGTGACGCGCGTCGATTGGACGCTCGACGCTCCGCACTTGATGACCGCGGTGGTGGCGAAATACGCTTTCGAGGTGGCTTGGCAGTTGTCACCGACGGTTGTGCAGAAGTGGCAGCAATTGTCGACGAAGGCGAAGCTGCACGCACTTTCGGCCGCGATTCAGTTACGGCAACACTGCGCCGTGGCGATGAAGAATGCTGTTGCTCTTTTGCGGAAGCGGAGCGAGGAGAAGACAAAACAGACACAGCTTTAGTATGAAGTTTCTGTTGTTGTGGTAATTCTGAAAAGAAGAACCCACATTACTGCAAAACAAATAAAACAAGTACCTTTTGGCGTTATCTTGGTTTTCTGTTCCAACACTTCCTCTCGTTCCTGATCATGGTCACTTTCACCATCAGTAAGAACCAACTAAAAGAGCAAACATAATGATTAGAAAAAACCAATATTAGCAAAACCTCATCATGTTCTGCAGTAGATTTTTGCTCAATTTTGAGTTTGGCCTGTTGAAGTACCAATTTTGGTGGTTGTGTTGAAGGTTCATTCTTTTTTGATAAATATTGACCAGTTTTGAGTGCTTCAAACAATCGCAACACAAAAGTCTCAGTATCTAAATTTCAAATTGATTCACGCCCTGGGAATACTATAGATGGTAACACCTCCTTTTTGAAAATAAATTTCGAAAGTATATTGTCATTAAAACGTGCTTTATGAGGTTTTCGGGTCGCTGATCACGAATCTGACTTCTATTCCAGCCAATTCTGAACTTCTGGCCCGAACTCAAACAAAAAAAGTTATTTGACTTTTTGCTCGAATTTGGGTTAGGAGTAAGGAATTGGCCAGAATAAATGTCAGGTTCGTAACCGACCATGTTTTTCTGACAATAATAACTTTAGAAAGATTATTTTTTCAAAAAGAAGGGGAGGGAGGTTTACTATCTATAGTATTACCCACCTCCTTTATGAATTTCATTAGTTTTTTTTTTTTGTTAAACGCTTAAGAATATATCCCAATTTACGCGTTTGGAGGAAAACGTGAAGTTTGTCAGTGCATAATTTTTCCAAGTCTGCATCAGAAAGCGGTTTCTTAATCAGAGCGATCACATACTTTGCCAACGAGTCAGGCTCTGCGTCACTTCTGAAAGGAAAATTTTTGTTTTTTAAAAAATGGAAAAAATACATGTCTTCCACCACTTGCGATATCCAGGTTTTTAGTCTTGTTTCGTCCTCGATTAGCATGATGACTATGAGATTTAACTTGTTTAGATGCACTACCTGAAGTGAACTCAAAGAAACAATTTCATACACTAAAATCCGATTTAGACGGCTACACTAAAAACGAAACGTGTAAATTCTAAATTTTCGAATGGATTCAGGCTCTTATGCAGTTTAGGCCCACAAGAAAATTTGCTTTTTTCATTTCCTTACTATTTATCCTTCTAAATAGATTTTGTTTAATAAAAAACATTGGGTGTAATTTAATTTTATTTGTATGTGTCAGTTCATTGAGTCCATCCCCATGGGATCGATTCGTTTCCGCGCCACGGATTAAGACGTCATAGCTTTTTTCTTATCAAAAAAAAAAATTAAACTAGCTTAGACTCATTCGAAAGCTCAGATGTTTAGAAGATAGTAATAAGCTTCAGATACGCAAATAATAATGCACCAAAAAATTTCAACTTGAAATTGCAAAAAATTTCAGTTTTCATGCATTTTTATTTCTAACTTTTTGTAAGTTGGTGAATTTTTTTAATTTTTCGCACACTAAAGAGTCCATAATTAGCTCTCGAATGATTCAATTTATATAATTAGGTTGCCTAAGAAAAAATTATGAAGTTGTGACCGCGTTTACCGCGGAAACAACACAATTGTACTACTCTAGTTTGGGTAAAAATTTTTTTTTTTTGCTATAAAAAGTTCTGAAAACATTTTTACTAGAGTTTTCAGGGTCGCTGATCACTATCATATTCGTTTGGATTAAATCCGAACCCCAGACCCAAATTCGAACAAAAAGTCGAAAATTCCTAAAAATTTAAGAGTTTGATTTTAAGCCAAAATATGTTTGCAATCGTAATATCGAATTGCCATTATGTTTTTTGGGCTCAGTTCCATATATTAAGTCATTTAAAGTTCAAAAACGAAATCTTAAATTTTAGGGGTTTTCAACTTTTTGTTCGAATTTGGGTCTGGAATTCAAAAAAACCTTTCTAAAATTCAGAACAATTATTGCATTATTATGCGTTTTTTCTTGCCATGGCGCGACCCGTAGCTCAGAATATGGTTTAATTACCCAATTTTGAGGTGATCGTCCTTTTATTTATTTCACTTACTCTACGACCTAAAATTTCTTTGGTTTAGTTGGCCATTCGGGACTTGCTGTCCCATCTCGTCACCACCGGCATTTCCGGCGTGTACGACCGCTTCATAGCATTGCGCTTGAAGACGAGCGAGGACAATGTGTCCACCTTGGCCATGTGGGCCGACATTTACTTGAACGGTTTGTTGCAATACCGCCAAAGAAAACAAAAATGAAAAATTCAAAACGCACAGGCCTGGTCTTGACTTGTTTAAAAATACCGTCCCTTTTTTGACATTATTTTGAATTCATCATCATTCTTTTTCAGATTTGTTCCGTGCGTGCAATTTAGCAAACAATGCAGGTGACAGCAGACGGGACGGAAACACCGTTTGCCATTTCTTGAACGCGGCGTCCACTTATACACCGGGTAAATAAAACGACTTATTGATGGCGTTTTTTAAAGTTTGACAGTTAATTTATTAATTTTACTGTATGGGGAAAAATTAACTCGGGCAAAAGCAGACAAAAGTTTCATTTTTGATAGGGGCGCAAATGACGGAACACATAAAATTGGGACGTGGGTATAGCTTACGCTTCCTTTTGTTCAGAAGCGACCACACACTTCTTCAGCTATTTGGGCCTGGAGAAGTTCCACAAAGGAGTGGCCAAGGCAGTCGAAAATGGCCGAAGTGACGAAGTGTTGGGCCGGTTGGAAGCCGTTCGCCGCCGTGTGCTCGCTGCGCCGATGAACGTCCATTTCAGCGGTGACCCGAGTCGAATCCAACTCACCGGTGCGACGGAAATGGCAGCACAATGGGCTTTCCTTCAGCAGCCGGTTCAACCACTTCTGCAGGTAACTATCATTGCCAAACTGTGCGAATTTTGCTGTTATGCCATTTCTGCCTTTTCGCCCCCTCTCTTCTTGGTATTTTTCAAAAAAATTCGCAATCAATGAGTGAGTGGAATCGATTGAGTTTTCAGGCTTTTGCGAGAGGGCGTGCGATCCCTCCCCCCCCCCCCCCGTCTCGTTATGGAAAAAGAAATTAGATTGTAAAATAACAGCAATTTTGTTGCCATTTTTATTTGCCAAATTTGGGAACCGCCCTGTTCGGCGTGGCCAGTTCGGCGTAGCCGGTTCGGCGTGGTTTTTTCGGCGTGAGGTTTTTTCGGCGTGGGTTTTTTCGGCGTAGGATCTTTCGGCGTGATAGTGTAAAAAAATAAAAAATTTTACTTTATTGTGCAAACGAAATTAAATTGTTGGTCATTCGCATTTCAATCTTTATAAAGATACGGAAATAATAAAAATGAAAAATCAATTAAGGGTCCATAACACAATTTTGCGATATTCCTCTGAGAAATTCAATAATATTTTGGACATCGAAATTGGCGACCATATTCAGAATGCGTTTGTCTGCGTCCCGATACTTCTTCTTCTTCGGCGGTGGGTCTTGCCCATTCACACATCGAACGTAATCGGCGTCACGCGCCCGTTGGTCCATTCTAAGAACGTCGATGAAGCGCAAAATGGTCGGATAACGGCAGCTGAAAATTGTCTGAAGCCGACGATGTGCTGCTTTATTAAAAAACAAAATTAAAAAGCAACGGCTTGCATTTCGAAGTCCTTCCGAGGCAAGATGATTATGTAAATTATGCACTAGATGGAAAAGGCATCCGCGCAGTTGCGCGTTCGGAAACACAGCGCTTGCTCCTTCCATTGCGGCTTGCTCAAAATCCAACATTATGGACGCTGGCGCAAACGCAGGCCATGCTTCGACGATCATTCGAAACATCCTTTCATAAATCGATCGCGACTTTCCGAGAAGACATGTCGCAACCGGAAAAGTCCACTTGCCCTTCCTTAATAAGGCTTTTAAAATGAAAAAAACAAAACAAAAACTTTGCCAGCAGAACGTAGACTTGAAAAAATGGGTGAGGGGCAATTGAAAAAGTTCCATCAGCGAACACTTCCGTCATGGCGTGAGCCCAGTTCGAGTATGAGCCCTTTCCGAAGATAATGATTCTGAATTAAAAATGATTTTTTTGGTTCCTTGTAACAAACTTTTTTACCGATGCTGCGATTGGTCGCCATTGAATGAAAACACGCCGGAATCCGAAAGAAGGTATTGCTCCTCTTCCACTCCATCGCCACGCAGGTAAACTTGGTATGCGTCGCCAATTTGTAGGTCATGGATGGAATTTGGAGCCGGCGGTGGAGCTGTGATTTCATGCCGAGCACGTTTATCTAAATGCAAAAAAAATAATCCAAATTATCTCTGCTTTCTAACTTTTTTGATTCCATTTGAAGTTGGTAACTGGGCAAGCACTGGCGTTGAAACGTTGACCATTGCATTGGCACGAATTTGTGAAGGCAGTTCCATCGATTCAACGGCAGGCACGCCTTTTGACTCCAGTGACGATTTTTTGCGCTTCGACGTTGGCAATGTTTGATTCGTGTGTATCTTCAGTGACCATTTTGATAAAATTGTTTCGTAAATCAGTATGTATTCGTCCACGGCAGTCGTCCTTTCTTTCGCATCGCCAAAATTTTATGTCATTATCAGCGTTAAAAGTGTCGAAAACGTAGAGGAAACCATCGATCAATAATTTTTCCTTTTTCCTTTTAGTATTAATTTCGGCCATTTTTTAATCTACCTGAACGTCATATGATAGAATAAACAATTTTTATTACTCAATACATACAAAGAAATTTACAATAAATGAAAAAGTAAAATTTTTTATTTTTTTACACTATCACGCCGAAAAGTCCATTTTATAACGTACGCCGAACCGGCCACGCCGAAAGATCCTACGCCGAAAAAACCCACGCCGAAAAAACCTCACGCCGAAAAAACCACGCCGAACCGGCCACGCCGAACTGGCCACGCCGAACTGACCCGGACCCCCAAATTTTGTTTAGTGCCCCGCTGACTATGGGGCCAACACGACAATGTTTGGGAAAAGCCGTGCGGTTACTGTGGGCGGCGCCGACAGTGCATTTTTGCTACAGAAGACGCAATTCGACGACACTTGGAATGGGCCCAGTGCCATGCCATCTCTTCTACTTGGTAAAACACTTATGTTTTAAAATGTTATTTTCTTAAAAAGTCAATATTTTGAAAAAGAAAGTAGAAATTATTCGGATAACTTTCATTTTGCTTTTCAAATAAAAATTAATTCAAGTTTTAGCTTCGAACTTTAGAAAATACATCCACAGAGCCCATTATATTTTGTTGCCCTTTAATTAACTAATTGTTTTCATGCCATTTAGCACAATATCTGCAGCAATCTGAGGGACCCCTTTGGAATGCAGTGCGTGGCACGGGGTTGGCCTACGGTGTCAATTTGCACGTGATACCCGACCGCAAAGCATTGTCATTGGAGCTGTATCGCTGCTCTCAGTTGTCCAAGGCGTATGAACAGACGCGGGACACAGTCGTAAGCTAAGGGGCTGACACATTTTCTTAATTTTGTTATGTTTTTTTCAGCTCAGTATTCTCGACTCGGACCGGTTAGACACAAATTTGCTGGACTCGGCCAAGCGTAGCCTTGTCTGTGAGCTGATCCATGGCCAGAATACGATCAAACGGACAGTGGCCTCTGCAATCCTGGCAACCTTTCGCTCAGTGGGCACCGATTTTACACTGTACGTTTTTTGTTAGTCATTGTTATGCCACCCGCTGTATTTTAGTAAATTGTGTTGGCAAGTGTGGAACGCAAAAGCGGAGGATGTTCTGGCGCTCGGCGGACCGCCTCTTCGACGACTTTTCGACCCGTCACAATCGTTCCGTTCCATTGCGCTGAACCCGTCACGTCAGAAAGAGATGGAGGAGTATTTTCCAGAGACAAAAGTGATCAAATTGGAAGAGTTGTAAGTTAAGAAATCGTTTTCAAATAATTTATTTCTGTATTTTTTGTGTGTTCAAATCTTCACATTTTCAAATTTATTCAAAATAAATAATTCGACTAATAAGAATTACCATTTCCTAAGTGTGTAACTGAGGTTAGACAAGATTAATTTCAAGAAGGCTGGGGTTTACAGAGAAAACTCTGCGATAAAGTAGCCATAATTTTATTTTGACAACAACAATTAAATAAAAGCGCATAATACAGCAGAAAAATGCACAAAAATGAGGAGAAGGGTTAAGAGGGAATAGATGATTTTCTGGAGGGAAAAAAGGTTAACAGTTAACAGAGAAAGTTTTAAGTTCTCTATTAAGAAGGAGAGAGTGAGTAATATCATAAGTACAGTCTAATTAAGTTCAAAAAAAAAATGGGAATGACTTTTTGAACATAAGTTTTGGGTGTCGACAAAAAGTCGAGTCGACATTTCGTGGAATTTTGACTGAGTCGACATTTCGTGGATTTTTAGCTTAGTCGACATTTCGTGGAGTCGACATTTCGTGGGGAGGCGGGCCGAAGTGACGAAGTGTTGCGCCGATTGGCAGCCGTTCGGCAAGCTGTGCTTATGTCGCCGATGAATGTCCATTTCAGCGGTGACCCGAGTCGAATCAAACTCACCGGGTGTGGGTTGTGATGGTCCGTCTTCCACCTCATCCGCTGTTGACGGAAATGGCAGAACAATGGGGCTTCATTGCGCAGCCAATTCCGTACGGACCGCTTCTGCAGGTGCATGATCATTTCCAATCAGTGCGAATTTAGTTGCTGTGCTATTTCTCCCTTTTCCTCCTGCGACCCCCTCCCCCACCCCCTCGCCTCGTTTTGGAAAACAAAAATTAAATTGGTTCCCAAAGGTTTTTTTTTCTATTAGTCATGCAAAATGTAAAAAAAGAATTGTTTCCAAAAAAAAGTATGACCGAGAAAGTCAATTGGGTGGCGCCGAGTTGACCCCGTACCCATAAGACCCTCCTATAAATTACAAAACGATTTTGGACTAAAATATTTTAAAAAATAAAAATATTTGTAAGGCCAACATTGTCATCGACACTAACGGGTACAAACGCAAGCAGTTACCTTACTCGATAAGGTACATCCCTATGTTCGAATCACCGGCCACCGTCAAGGGCACTGATATGAGCTACGAAGACGTTGCCAAGATGACCACTCGGGACTTGCTGCACAATTTTCAGTCACCGGCCATGGTTTAAGCAGAAGCTAAGCGATCAAGCATCTCATATAAAAGTTATAAGTTAAAAATTGTGAAAAAGTGCTTTTGTGAATTTTTAATGTTCTTTTAATTATAACTTTTTTGTGAGATGCTTAATCGCTTAGCTTCCGCTTAACTATATCTTCTAAACATGTAGAGCATTCGAATGATACCATGTTTGAAGAATTTGGCTTACTAAAAAAAATTATGGCCATATCCATTTGAAATTGTACGAATTGCCAAGTACGAATTGCCTAGTACGAATTGCCTTTAACCCCTCTGCTCTCTCGCCGCTTTCGCCCATCCTCTCCCTCGGACTCCCTCCCTCGTTGCCTTTCGCCCCGTTCGATTCAGTTCACCCTCCCCCCTCCGCTGTTCGTGCCCTTGCCCCCTGCCAATTTTCCCCCAATCGGTCATCGGTGTCAACAAGTGGTGCCGCTAG
The DNA here is from genome assembly GCA_039877585.1 of Heterodera filipjevi. Classification (NCBI taxonomy): domain Eukaryota; kingdom Metazoa; phylum Nematoda; class Chromadorea; order Rhabditida; family Heteroderidae; genus Heterodera; species Heterodera filipjevi. The sequence continues at coordinate 10,626,115 of JBDPZO010000006.1, read as the reverse complement.
CAATTTGAGACGTCTTCTGCACGATGCCGAATGACACTTGGCCCCGCACTGTTCCGTCTACGGCAGCACGTCACCGCGGTCGAGGACCTGCTCAGCGAGGAAGAGTTGGACGAAGCAGCCGTCGATACTCTCAGACAGGAACGGGACCATGTCTTGCGTGTCCTGTTGAGATGGAAGCCGAAATGGAAGCATGGGATGCCATCAGACTGGAAGGCCCGGCACGAGAGGCAGAAGAAGCGCTCTTCATCGCTTTTAGGAGGGACGATCGGCACATAACTGATTGGATGGAAAATGCGCGAGAGACGTTGGCACGTATCGCAGATGAACTCGCAGACGAGCAGCAAGCCGCTGCTATTCACCCACCTTTGGCACCGGTGCCCGTCGTGCCGCCAGCCAATAATGCCGCAGTAGTGGCCAATGGACAGGAGCCGGCTGCGTGGCACACAAAATCGAAAAAAAATCTGATTCAAAATTTTTATTTGTACTTATGTTTGTTATCAATCGAAAGCCCACAAAAAATGCTACAAAAAATGTTAAGACACGTTTGGTCACACCTATCTTGGTAATTAATTATTAAGGTAAATCTAAGAAAATATCATTCCGCCATAAACATATGACCATGACTGTATCTTTCTTCAAATTACCATCTTTAGCCGGATCAGGAAAAATCCGGAAATCCGGTTTTAAAAACGCCGGATCCGGAACCGGATTTTCATTTTCAAAAATTTACCGGTGGGATTTTTCAGGATAATCCGGAAAAATCCGGTGAAGCCCAAAAAACCAGGATTCCGGATTGGGATCCGGAAAAATCCGTCCGGATCCCAATCCGGTGCCTAACACTAATGATGATTCATTTTTTGTTAGGTCAATTGTTAAAAAAATTAAAATAGCTTTGTGTTTCACTTTTTTCCTGCAAATAATTACCTCAGAGTGTATGTATAAGGAAGGAAATTGTAGGGAAGTGAAAAGCAGGGGTGTCCTTGGCAAAACCCAAAAACCGGGCGCGCGAGTTCGAAAATAGGGCAAAAACCGGGCAAAAATTTTCAAAAATAAGGCAATTTTTTACGCCAATTCTTTCGTGTAAAAAACGTCAAAAGATTAAGTAACATATTTATCACCACTTTTCACCTGTTTGAGCAAATTTGTCAATGAAAGAAAGTAATTGTGAGCATTGAGCAAGAAATATTTGAATTGAATTTGATGGAAATGAGTGAATTCAATAATGGTATGCCAATACTGTTTCTCTCGTCCGTTTTGATGTTCTTGAGAACCGAAAAGGCTGATTCACAATAATCAAAAAACCTAATTTTAGAACATTTAATTCAAAAAGCGAAAAAAAACTAAAAGGGGGCCGGTGGTGCCGATAGGCGCCACCGGGGAAAATTTTGAAAAATGGATATTTTGCTAAAAAATTTTTATCAAAAAGTACGATTTTTTGTCAGTTTTTGAGAAAAATTTTGAGTAAACATAGGCGAAAAGGGTCTGGTGGTGCCGATAGGCGCCACCGGGGAAATTTTTTGGGAATTTGCTAACGGATTTAGGCCTAAAAATTTGGCGAAATGTTCATCGAAATTCAATAAAATGACTGAAAATAATAAACCCGGCAAAGTAAGGCAAATCCGCAAAATAAGGCAAATACCGGGCACTTGCAAAAACCGGGCAAAAACCGGGCGCGGACCCCCAAAACCGGGCAAATGCCTGATTTATAAGGTAAAAGGACACCCCTGGTGAAAAGGGAGGTTATATTTTTGGCGGGTGGACGAATTGACCGAACGAATCACATTTTTTAAAGGGCGGACATTCGTCGTTTTTTCGAATCGTCTTGCGAACGTCGTCGGTTTTTGGCTGGGCGGACAAATAGTGCCCCGATCGCTCATTTATCCTTCGGAGTTCAGAATATTATTTTGGCGTTATGTTTAACCTTTATAAATCTATCTAGCATCGATTAAGCTTCTTACGCTTACGTATCTTTTTTCAGCGTTTGATGATGATAAAGCCTTTGCTTAATCTGTAACTTTTTTCATATTCATATACATATACTATTTTACATTTCATTTTTGAAGGTAATATTTTAAAGTTTCTTTTCGTTTAAGATTAATTCTTGCTGTTTTCTAGGATGGTAAACTTCAATTTCGAGTGGCTTAATCCTCTGGGTGTTCTTAGTCTACCTCTTCCAATACTTCAGATCTCGTATTTATCCTTTCTTTCGTTCGCTCTTATCCATCTTGGTAACATTTTTATATCAAAATTTTATTTTACATTTGTCTGTTTTTAGCATCCTCCGAACGAAAGGAAATAGAGAAGCACCTTGAACAAGGAAAATACTGGCTTTCCAAGGGACAGTTTCAAGAAGCACTTCAGGTTTTTAAATAGATTAATAAGTTATCTAAATGTTTGCAGCACTATCAGCAGTGAATTTGGATCCTTCTGACTACCAAATTTATTATCATAGAGCAACTGTTTTTTTGGCAAGTGGTAAAATAAACGCTGCCTTGCCTGATTTGGACAAAGTTGTTGAGCATAAGCCTGACTTTTTAGCGGTAAGTAAACAATAGAGAAATTGTCGATGCTTTTTTTTCAGGGTCGAATTCAGCGGGTAACCTCTTCTCAAGAAAGGAAATCTAAAAGAAGCTCTAATTGATTTTGAATTTGCTGTAATTTTTTTTTTCTTAAGTCAGTTTTTTATTTATTTTTTCTGAAAGCTTGGAAATGAGCCAGACATGCCGAGATTCGTGATCGACTGCAAAAAATCAACCAATACAGACATTAATCCCAGTGGGCTGCACCACTTTGAGAACCGTGACTATCTTCTGCGGAGCAAATGTTTAACGATGCAATTGAAGTTTGTCTTTCGTCGAAATCCTAGAAAAATCAATTATTTTGTATTTCTCGTATGGCATTTTAGCACTGCAATGGAATGCCGAATTGCACAGGAAGAGGAGTCGGTGCCGGTTGGCACGTGGTGACACCACAACGCATTGCAGACATTCGGGCAGTTGCAAAACTTGTCCCGGATCCACAGAAACATTTTTGGAATTGAGCCAGATTTATTACGAAGTATCTCATATTCTCGAATATAAAGCACTTTAGAACATAAAATAAATAAAAATTTCGGATCTTAATGCTTTAGCCAAAAATTTTTTAACTATAAAAAAAATTAGTCGTGCAAATAAACAAATTTTTTGACAAGATCATAAAATTTATATTTTTTAAAAGTTTTTGACGTTAAAGATTGGTAATAGTAAAGCTGTTCTCCCCCCCCCCCCCACTTTTTGAATTTTTTTTATCTTTTAGTCCTCAAAAACACCTTCCAAGGTTTTCTTTAAAAGCAGAAGAATAATTAAAATTGAATTAAGAATTTTTCTTTTTTTGATGATACCTTGCAACTTTTCGACATAGTCTTCTATTTTTAAGCTAATTGACTCTTTGTTTTTGGCTTTAAAAAGATCCCTACTAATTATAAGTTAATAGAAAGATATACCTTGTTAGATTGGCGACGTGGAGAACGCTATGGGTCAAATTCGCGAATGTCTTCATTTATTCTCAACACAACAATGCTTTCCCTTTTACAAAAATCAAAAAACTGCAAAAATGCGGCAGGATCTTGAGAAGAGTGTACAGAACGAAAAATGGATGGACTGTTTAGAAAAGGTGGGATTTATATTTGCAATTTAAATATGAAAATATTAAATATTTTCAATTGTTAAGGCAAAAAGCATCTTCGTTTTGAGCATGAGGTCACCCAATTCAAATGGACGTGTCAAGCATACTTGCAAATGCAACGTGAAGGTACGTCTCAAATCCGTTCACACAGACCTGCCTTCACATCCCAACAAGGGCGTGTCTTGAAAAAAATTTGGGCGGGGAATGGCCATTTCAGCGCGCCGTTTGAGCGCCTTGCTGAAATTTTTCACTGAGATTTAGTTTATACTTGTGTTAGTTTTGCCATATTCAAGTAAACATGGCTGTTCTTTTAAAGAAAATATCCAAATTTCCTCTTTTTATCTTTTATTTTCCTCTTGCTGGTGAAAAATTTTTTTTCCTGCATCCTAATATGTTTGTAACCATTTAGAAGTTTTAATGTTTGCTAATTACTGACTTTGGAGTTGGTTTTTATTTCTCTTCTTTTTAAGCTTGGTCATGTTGCCGAGGCGATTCAGGAGTGCACAGATGCTCAAATAGGCGATGAAAACGATCTAGATGTGTTGCTGGACCGGGGCGAGGCGTTTTTGCAGAATGAACAATATGATAAAGCGGTGGAAGACTTCCAAAAGGCGGTGAACGCACACGAGGGATCAAGACGGGCCAGGGCAGCTGAATAGGCACACACAATTACTCAAACTGTCCAGAAGAAGGATTACTACAAAATTCTCGGCGTTCGAAGGTCTTCTATTCTTTTTTATAGTACATGTTGCATTTTTTTTTTTAGAATCGGACAAACGCCAGATAATAAGGCTTACAGAAAACTTGCCACAAAATGGCATCCGGACAATTCCAGGACGATGAGGAAAAACAACGTGCTCAGATAAATTATTGACATGCAAATGCGAAAGATGTGCTCACCGATCCAGAGAAGAAAAGGAGGTATGAATATTCTTTTCTGGTCGAGTGAGCAGAATGGGTTTTTAGCTCCCATTCCCTTTCTCGGAACAGGCACAAACACCGCCGCCCGAAACACCGCCGGAACGAGTTTTGGTCGTAACTTTTTCTTCATCTACCAATTTTTATAAACTTGAAATTATTCGAAAGCTCTAATTCTTGGAACTATCATCAAGCAGATGTTAAGCTAAAAAATTCTCCAAAAAGATATAATTTTTACTATGCAAAAAACGAAAAAAATCGGGATTTATGAAATTTATTTTCTAACTTTTTTGAAAATTTTTTTGTCACTTAACATCTGCTTAATGGTTTTTTCAAACACTTAGAGCTTCGAATATCAAGTTTATAAAATTGGTGGATCAAGAAAAAAGTTACGACGAAAAAACTCGTTCCGACGGTGTTTCGCACGGGTTTGGGGTGCACCGTCCTTTTCTTTATAGGAACGCAACCATTGCTTATTGTCCCAAACTATTATGCATTAGTTATGATGGTGGTGAGATCCACTTGATCCGCAAGGTGGTCATGGGGTGGTGGTCATCAATGGCACTGGTCTGGTGGGCAGGGCTTCACCCCGTTCGGTGAAGGTTTCAACCCATTTGGCGAAAATGATGGAGGGTTCAACTTTAAATTCAATTTCTGAACAAACCTTTTCTACCAGTGCTTGACTATTGGGTCTTTTTAACAAAAAATTTTCAAATTATTTTCTTGTACTTAGCGGGAGATAAGCAATTGGTAGAATTATTATTCTTTCACTTGGATATTTTGTCTTTTATTTTCGTCAAGTGTATGGATGATTGAAAAATTTAGATTACATTTTCTGTAGTCCAGTCACACTGCTTGATATATCTTATCAATTCAACACAACTCATCCATTTACTGTAAATTCATTGTACTTTTTGTTGCAATTGTTGGAAAGTTGACAGACATTTATTTATTTTCAAAGTGTAATTCATGGTTTTGTGTGTTCACACATTCTTTGATTTAGTTATCTGTTACCTACCTTTCTACATATCTTTTTAGTAATTATCATAAGCCGCCGTTTGTTTGGTTTTTCCTTTCGGATTGCTGCTGCTGCTTATTATCATGTCTGAAAATGAGCTTGGCCGCACGCTGGATCAGTGCTTAGCGGACAGTGCACTCAAATATTGGCGGGCGGTTCCATTGGAGTTTTCGCGTCGCTTGCACTTTTTAAGGGGAAGAGATCTTGGCCGGTATGCAATGACAAATGTAGTATTAGCAAAAACGATGGTATCAATCGAGAGCTTCACAAGCTATTAAAATTATAAACGACTGAGTCCTGGAGAAAAGGGCTACTGTCCCAGGGAGTGGGTTCAGAATTTTGTAAAAGTCCAATAAATCAAAACCTCCTACTAAAAAAAACCCAAAATTCAAAAAATAAAATTTCATTTAAATATTTTTGAAATCTAATGTTTTTTCTTTGAAATTTTTGGTATATAAAAAAATTTTTGTTTTGTGGTTTGAAAATAAGTAGTTTAAAAAAAAAAAAAAAAAGAAACATTAATTCTCACCCCTTGTTCATTGTTTCGTAATGCTACGGATTGTATTATCCGATCTACCAACAAACAAAAAAAGTATACACAAGCCACTTTTTAGGTTTGGCTGGGGACGGAATTGGTAAGTTTTTATTCCCACTTTTCTGTTTTTTTGCACGTTGACAATAAGGATTTTGAGGCATCGGTATGGGTTTCAACATTGCCAGCATCAATTGAAGAGGGACGGTGGAAAATCGAGGGCTAAAAATGCAACAACGATGTCAGAAACATTGCACCTCAATCATAACAAACACAACTTTTATTATTAAGGAACAAATTCGATGAGTAAGCTCCACTCTGATTTGGGATGGATGTATTATCAATCGCATGATAAGGATTAAAGGAAATATATCCCATTTTAACATTGTGAGATTAAATCACATTCTCTAGGCCTTTTATAGGTTTTATTCTGTTTGCTTGTTATGTTGCTGATAAACACATACTCATACAATACATTCTCCATATTATTGTCTTTTAACTATTATGTATTAACCATTTGTGCATTATTTGGTAATTACGTACTATGGCATATCCCCGCTAAATTTTTCAGGTGAGTATGAATTCCTGATTTTCATCTGGGGGAATTGCAACTACAATGACGACATTATGGCATGTTCTCACTTTTTTCCTGGACATGAAGGGAAAGGTGAGGTTGCATTTAAAAGAATTGCGGAATTAATCTCTTTAAGTTCCGTAGGTCAATGGGTGAATTGAACATTTTTCCGTTCTGAGTCTCCCCATGCAAAAATTCTGTATTACAGTATATGGATTTTTCCTAAATGTACGCCATTTTTGTGTGGGGGCATTTGTCTTTTTTTGGCATTGATTGTGGTGACCTCTGCTGCTTGCTGTTGGTACCTCTGTTTGGCTGAGTTGAGTGTGTGGAGGGATGAGTTTGTTCCTTTTCTGAGTCTCTCCCTCAGTCATGTGCCAACAAAAGAGAGAGAGAGGTGCAGTAACGCATTCGTTGTTTGTGCGCTCCCCCCTTCTCTACTGTTTTATTATTGTATTTCGCACTTTTCTTTTTGTGTTTCTTTTCTATCTTTTGCCATTTCCCCATAATCGCCTTTTTTCGTCCTTTTACGGTATTCGATTGTTCTCATTTTTACACTTTTTATCAACGAAAATGAGTGAACAAAATTCATTAAATAAGTGACACGCTTTTTTCAACGCAACTTTCGTCGCATTCCTCCCCTACTTATTTCGGCACTTCTCAATTTCAACCGTTCTCCAGAGAATTGATGGCATCTTATTCAAGCGCCTTCAATTACCATTCCATTGAGCAACAACGGGTAATGACTCCCTCAACTTAACGGCATTTTCGTCGTCCTTGCTGGAACATCACCGTCCATTACCAGCCTCAAATTCTATGGCGATCAGTGTCCTTGAACAACGTGCAACTCCACATAATTGCAGCGATGAGAATGACATAAAATTGGCTGCGGTGATCTTCGTGTGCTTTCTGGCAGTTACGATGGGAAGAGAATCACCTTTTCAACGGCGTGCATCTACGGACAGTTTGAGTCCACTAGGGAGTGGCGGCGATTGTCGGTGTCCCTTTGACAACATTTCAAATTCGAATAGCCACTTCCCTTGATCAATCGTCAGCAGAGAGTTTCGCACAGAATTGGAAAGGCAACGTTATTTGGAGCGACGCAGCAAAAACAACAAAGCCCAAGCACTCGAGGAATAACGTCGTGAACGAGAGAAATACTTGGAAGAGCGTGTCAAATTACTGAGGAAGAGAACAAACATCTGAAGGAACCCTTGCAAGCAAACAAAAGAAACAAATGTGACCACGCACAGCAGCGAGGAGGCAATTGCTGGTGATTGCTTGTTTTGCGTGGAATTGTGTATGCATAGTGTGTTTTTGGTTGTTGTATATTATCCAGAAGAATGTGCGTAAAACCAAATAGGATCCACAGGAATTTTATCCGGAAGACACCTGCAGGGGCCGAATTTTTCTTGAACTTAAGCTTTTTTGGAAACCAACAATTGCCAGTGTTCTTCGGGAGAAGAGTCCACCGTTTTCGTTTTTGAGTTACGCACGCAGTTTTGTTCATATCATTTTTTCGCCATTGCAGAAAAATATCGCAGGAGTATATGAATTGTCAAACATTGTATTTACCCGTAGGGACTAGTTTTTTAAACTTCTTTTCATAAATACTGTTATTTATAAACTCTTAAAAACGAAACTGTATAGTCAATTATAGAATAGGCATGACGGGTAAATAACTTTTTTTTTTCTCCATTTGAACGTTATCTCCATTTTTTTTACTTTATTTGCTGATGAACGTTTTACTCGATACGTACAACTCTTAATGTTGTTCCGGTATTACCGATGGGCAGTGCCTGGAAAATGTGGTTTTTTACACCCGTTTCCACCATGGTCTTCGTTTCCACCATGTTTGTTTCCACGGTTATGCGATATTTGCGGCCAAGACATTTGCGCCATGGTCTATAATCGGTTCCACATTGCATTGCCTTAATCCCAAATGCCCTAAAAGGTTTATATTGAGAAAACATAATTTTTGGCTCTTTAGGTAATTCATTGGGGTGTTTTTAAAATGTATGATTTATTTTTTTTTCTTCAAAAATCCAAGAACGCGATTCTCGGACAATTTTCATGTGTTACCTCTATTGTACTTTTTAAGATATAGATTAATGCAACATAAATTTGAAACCAATTTTCATTCCTCATTTCCACCCATAGCTAAAATGTGTCACTTCTGCCAACATACAATGCGAAGATAATAATATTAATATTTCTGGGATTTTCTGAGAGAATTGATAACAAACCACATTCCCATCCTTCCTCTTCACTTTGATTATCCTCATTCCATTGCTTTCATTTTCGTCTCCATGTGCCGGAATTGCTTGAGAATTTTTGCTTTTGGAGTGTCAATGTTCTTATTGTTTGGTTCCCCCGGTGCCCAGTAAACCAAATTTCTACGCCCCGAGAAGGTCTTCTCCTTCAATGTGCTGGCCCGACTAGCTTCGATTGGGACGGAAGTGACACATTTTAGCTAATGGGTGAAATAGGAATGGTGGAAATGACGTATTTTAGGTGCTAACCAAAAGTCCTAATTATTGCTCTGTAAATAGGCTAAAATTTCAAGAATTATGTTATTTGTTTATTCAGGTGCTCATTTCACGCAATTATCGGTTAGCGGATTATCACTCACTCGTACTTTTTACTCCGTTTTTTGCAGTGGCGATGTCGCACAGTAATCATCGAGAAATTCATTCCACTTTGGTTGATTTGGAAGAGGAGGTCAACTTGCACCCGTCGTCGATGTTGAGAGTGGCACTCATATGATTTGGATTCGTTTTAACAACATTTACGGTAGTAGTGACAGTGAAATCTTTTTTATGATCACCTAATTTCATCAGTTGTCGCTGTATCCCGATTCATACAATGTATCGTTGGTCCAAACATTTCTATACAAATGGTTGCAGTTTTTGCGGAATTTTTAAAGATGTTGAGAGGAATCAATTCGAGACATTTTGTGATAATTTATGAACTCCTGGATGGTATATTAACTTTTTCCACCCAAAATTATGAATATTTTAATGTTTTCCCGTTCTTAAAGAAATGATGGATTTTGGGTATCCGCAAATCACTGAAGGGCGAATACTGCGCGAGTAGTTTTTTAATTTTCCGCTTCAATTTTACTCTCTCTTCACAGATACATCACTCAGTGGGACAAATTGGAGGCCGCGCAACAGCCGCGTCCTCCGATGGCGGTGACCAATGCCGTCTCGTGGAGGTTGTTAAGGCATACACAATAACTAAAAAGCTTGATATCTTAAAAATGAAAATTGCATCTTGATCGTTTGCTTGTTCATTTTTTTTACTAATTGAGTTTTTAAGGTCTGAGGGAATAAGGCACAGGGAATGAGGTTTTTCTTGATGTCATCGAGTCGTTGAATCTTTTGGTATCTCCAATCTAACATAATTTTACTTTTTTGTTTTAATTAAAAGATATTCTCTAATTATTATTCGGTGAAATGTTTTTCCACATTTGCAGGCAAGTGGGGCCGGCTCAGTGCTGCAAAGTGAAATTGTGTTCCGTCAAAATGCGAGTGTTTTTGAGTGAATGCGAATTGCGGTTGGGTTTGAATGATAAAGTTTCTTTACTTATTATTTATTAATAATTTTTAATTTTAAGGTTCAATTTGACGCGACTGGCAGTAAGAAAATGTTATTAATACATTTTCGTTTCATATTTCAGGGGGAAGAAGCAAAGCCGTTGAATTGGAAGATATCAAGTTCCATCAATGTGTGAGACTTTCACGTTTTGGTAATTTTAAAATACTGGTTAAACCCTTTTTTTATTAAGAAAATGACCGACTATAAGTTTTATTCCACCCATGGGAATTCGAACTGATGAGTTACAGGTCCATTTTGCTTTAATTTATGGTTTCATTCATTTATTGTATTATTTCTATCTTTATTTAAGGTTAAGCACTGTCTGTAAACCTCTCATTTGGGTTGAAGCGGTAACTTAAAACTATTGGCATTTATGCAATTTCTATTAGGTTATCGGAAATTTTCGCACAGTCGTGTAAATACATGGTCAAGGTAGGAAACAAATAAATGAGTCCATGTAAAAAATGGATCTTTTTCCTTTGAAAGGCCAAAAGTCGTTTAACGACGTTCCAACCGCAAACAATGTCGAGATTATTGTACGGCCCCAAGTTATTCGGACAGTCCGCGCTTCAAATCGGCCATCGGAAATTGCCGCTACCAACCGGAGGTGAGACGCATAAATCATTACTGTATTATAGTAAACTTTTGTTTTTCTCAGGACAATTGTGTATGGAATATCAAAAACTTCCCCGGAGAAGGAATATTTGATGCGCGCTCATTTTAAACTTCCGTCTGTAATAAGCGAGAGGAGAAGCGAAGCGTCCCATCAAAGTGCGCTTCGAAATCCCGTACTTTACAACTTCGGTGAGCGTTTCAAAGAGAAGAAAATAATATTTTTGACATTAAATCATAAATCACCAAAACTCAGGCATTCAAGTGCGTTACCTCAAGATCATCGGAAGAGCGGCTACCAGGCACTGCCGTGGTGCGATATATCACACAGAGTGGAGATTATTCCCTACGGCTGAATTCGGTGACCTGAACTGCTTGAGCATGTTACTGTAGAAGTTTGGGATTACTTCATTTGACAATTCCAACTCGTTGCACTGTCTTCCTATATTTTTCTGAACGGCTAAACATTTTCAGATTGATACTCATTTTTTTGTGTTCTGAATCTCCTTTCTCTTAATGCATATTTGAGCTTATTTTAAATAATATTGTCGGTTTTTCAATTAATTTATTGTTTTGATAAAACGAATTTATTTTGTATTTGATTTTTCGTTTTGAATAAGTGTTAATCGTCGTATCACTTGCAGGTTTTATTTTTTTGTTCGTTATATCTGATTCGGGCCATAAATGCTCTCAAAGAGGTCTCTCCTTCCCATTTTCTGCTTTCGGAATCATTTCTTTCGTTCGACAATACCGCTCTTTGCTATTCTACGGAAAATAGTGCAAATATATTGGATGCGAATGATTTGGATAGCGACCATCTCCAAATGTTACGTGCCTCGTCGACTCTCACTCGGCTAAAGGACAGACATTTTTTGTGCCGTGGTCCGATGATCGTGCGTTACGGTTGATGCTCTTCCCATTCAAAGAGCTAACTAATAAAGTGAATATTTAGAGGCAGGTATAGATAAATTGGCTATACTATGGCATGTTTTGGTCGAAGTTGTCTAAAGATCAGTTTTTCTTTTCTCACGGCGCATTCTTTTCTTAGGTGTAACTTCAGACTTTCTCGTCGATGCTGTACAAAAGCATAAACCTTTTTATGCGTTGACAAAGACAGGGCGAGAAACGACCAAGAAACTTGGAATATTTGTCGAATGTTTGGAAATGACTTATGAAGATGCCATGCGATTTTATTCAAAGTATATATTTTGAACGATGGAGGGGTACACTAATTGTTAACCGTTTCACTCCATTTACTTTTGTTCAGATGGGCGGATGGACTCGACGGTGTTTCGGCAGATGGTCTTCAACAACGGTTGAGTATTTTCCTCGGCCGTGGCGTTTGGGCGGTGCCCAAATGCGAAGTGCGGTGATGCGATGTCCAGAAATACTTTTCTAGGAAACCCTCAGCAAATGGATACATTTTGGGAAATATTTTGTCTTTTTTCACATCGAATAATGTTGGTTTTTAATTGTTTCAACAAAATTGCAAAACAATTCTTTCAGTTAAAGAAACTGTGGTCAACACTCCTCAATTTGCCTGATGGATTTGAAGAAATTGAGGAAATTTACGAAGTGAGAACAATAACATCAAAATTTTTTACACTTTTCTACCTAAAGTTTCGCTCGTTACTCCGTCCTAATCATTAACAAACAAATCCGAATTTAATTTGCTTTTCTTTTGCAGTACTTTATTATCATATGGGAATTGAGCCGGAAGAGTTGGTAAAGCAAATATTGGCATACGCTTCAGTTAGAACAAATCATGTCACCGCCATGAATTCCTGTCAAAACGGGTAATATTCTTTTCCCGACCCAAAGAAGCCGCAATTGAAAAAGGTATTAAACTGTCAATGTATGCAACTCTTTTCATGGATATTGTTTCCCTTTTAAGGAAAACCCAACGGCTTGTCTAATTTTTGACGTCGACGATTTGGAATTTGCAACAGAGGTTGGCTGCGTTTCGCATGAAGAATGGGTGGTCTTCCAAGACCTAGAAAGCAAAGAGATTTTGAGCGAAAAGGAGCGCCCATATAAAAGTTGGTTTATTGCAAATTATACATTGGCATTTTTTAACTTATTATTGTCTTTCACTTTTGGCATTCTTCTACAGAAATCCTTCCACATTGAAAAATTTGCCTTATTTCTAACAATAAATATTTTTCAGAATAAAGCCATCAATGCGAAAACGATTTGATAGGAAGTTGAAGGAAGCCCCGAAAAGGAAGAGGCGAAATGCTCGATAAACAAAAAGAATGATTTGTTTGTCCTTTTTTCATCAAAATTATTTTTTCTTATTTCAATTTGTTCAAAACTTAAAATAAAAGATATCTGGCGGAAGAGAAAACTAGCAATGCAAATATAACTATGAACCGACTGGAAGGGGGAGGCGAGGGGGCCTCGGCGGTGATTTACCGTGGCGCCTATTAGGGGATATTTTTAACTAGTAGAAAAGACTATTTCTTATCTACTTGAAATTTTCCAACCACGTGTTTTTTTGAAATTTAACAAGGTATCTCGGTCACCATTAAGGACGTTACTTATTAGTTTCAGGTTTTAAAGGCATTGTTTTCATCTTTGGTAGCATTATGTACCAGACTTAGTCCTCCAGTGTAAGAAATGTCACGAATTGATTTCGTTTTAGGTTTAGTCACTTGTTACCAATTTAAATTGTTAAATTCTTTGGCAAAATATATTTTAATAAACAATATCGATGTTCTTGTTCCACGACATTGACTTTGCCTTTGGTGCTGACGTGGAATGGAGAAAAATGGGGTGGGGGGGAGGTGAAATGGGAGAAGAAAAGGGATATCCACTGTTTTTGCAAAGAAATTTTTGTACCTGCGTGAAAACATTTGTTATTTATGATAAAGCAAATTCTTTCCATAAATCCGAAAATGTATGTTGATTTCCTTTTAATACTTAGCTAAAAAAATGAACGTATTTCGACTTTCAGCTGATTTGCCCATCTCGTTGCCATTTTTATCCTTCTATGGAAAATATGGAAGACTCGCAGGTCGCGGGTACGTTGCAAGATGAACACATTAGAAATTTCCCATTGTTTTTCTAACATTTAGGGATCTCGGGCCGATCTCAAGTCGTTTTCCTTTTCGTTTTCTTTTGTCGTTATCTTGACTTGGTAACTGTTAAATTATGCCAGGCATTTTACCAATAGATTTATTTTCAGTTCACAAATTTTGTGTCCGTTTACAACAGTGTAATGAAGGTTGGTTTAATTTGGCGATATTTGAACATTAAATTTGAAATAAAAATTAAGGTGTTTTCATCGGTTCTTCCATCGCGACGGTCTTTTTTATTTACTTCAAGTTCAAGGCAACTTATGATAGGTTTTTTGTCATTGTTGTCGAAATTATTTTTTCTTTTAAAGAAATCACGACACTCTCCGAATTGAATTCCTCATTTTGCCATGTGTTTGTCGGCCCTCCTCATCAACCCCGAGTTCTCAGTGTTTGAAGACTAATTATTGAGAAGTGACCATCATTAGTTTTTTTTTAATTAAGGTCCTTTGGACATTCATTATTTATTTGGAGTCTTGTCGCCATAATGCCGCAATTGTATCCCAAACAGAGACTGACCGATTGGACAACTTTTTTTTCCTCCCGTTCAGTTTAGCTTTCAAGACTGGTTCCGCTGAGACAATCACTGCTCATTATTTATTTGCACTCGGCTCTTACCGTGGACTTTACATTTTGAATTGGATTTACCGCTATTATATGGGTATTTTTCTTAAATTTAAACAAGAATAGAGCTCAAAAGGGATAAAAGACCAAGGGATCTTACGATAAATAGTTAAATAAAAAAAAAAAGAAGAGAAAATCACATTTTTTTTAATTATTTTCAGATATAAATATTGATTATGCTTTTTTAATTAACCCATGAAAAACAATTTTTTTTATGCATCAAAATTATGCGTATCGAAGTATGGGAAGATTACGTTAATGCCAGTGGTCATTTTTGTTTTTTTTAAATGTGCATTATTTATTTATCGAACAAACCAAAAGGTGCTATTTGCACTCTAACAGTGGTGTAAAAAATCAAATTAAAACTAGTCATAAACACAAATACTCATAAATACACGTACAATAATGTCAAACTAACCTTCCCTCTCAGCAGCGAAAATATGCAATTTATTGATCAATTATTCCTTAGGCAATTTCTCGGAAATTTTTGGGGTCATTTCTATTATTTTTTGGCACTAAATTCCATAATAATAACCCTGTTAAAAGGTTTTTTTTTGAATAGCCCGTTTTACTTTTAAATTAAGAAAATAATAATAAAGATAGAGATTTTTGAAAATTTCCTAAAATCTCCCTGGCACTAGCGCCGTATTCTTTTCTGAAATAAAACGAACGGACAGTTCGTCAATAAAAGATACGGAAAACGTGTTGGGAATGAATGTTAAATTTTTATTTTCAGAGGACTTTTTGGACTAATGGCTGTCGCTGGCATTGTTCAAACGGTCTTCAAAACATTCATTTGAATATTTTTTATAATTGTTTTTCAGGTTTTGTCCGCAGACTTTTTCTACCTTTACGTTACAAAAGTAAAGTTGCTTTTGATTGTTGATAAGAATGATATTATCTTTTTCAGGTTGTGCGCAAAGGTCAGAAAGGATTTCCGGCAATCCTAATGAATGGGTTTTTCTAATTTCACTTTAATTTTGAGTTCTAAATTGGTATATGGGGGGGGGGGGGGTTCGGGTGCTGACCACGAATTTCGACTTTTTGTTCGTAATTCGGGTCCGGGGTTCTAAATTTAGACAAAATGGATGTCAGTGAAATCATATGCAAATCTGAGGTTATATTCGTGATCAGCACCCCCTGAAAACCCCTATACCTATTTAAACTCTAAAATAAAAAAGTTAATTAGAAACCCCCATTCTTTAGAATTGCTTTTTTTCCTTTAATTACCTATTAAATTTTTAGACGGAACATTCAATTGCCTGCTTAACGGTGTGACGATCTTCTCTGATGATCAGTAAGCATTCTTCGCCTTGTTATAATTGGATTATTTATTTGTTTTTACCATTTTTTCTGTATTCCATTGGCCCCCATTTTCCATAAAAATCACTTGGTATTCTTTTCTTATCATTTTTATTCGTAATATTTTACCAATCGTTTTAATTATTATTTGTTAGCCGTATTAGTATTTTTAGTGAATCTCTTTGGTGAAATGACTGATGCAAAATATTTTACTACTACAAAAAAAGTTAAAATTTGCATTCGAAAATAAATTAAAAGAACAAATCTTATTCAGGCGAAATATTTGAACTGAAAAATGAGTGAATTCTGACAAAAGGGAGAAAACGGGAGGCTGTAAGAAAGTGATTGCGAGTATGACAGTGGGAAAGGACGTCAGGTGAAGGATAAGTCGGCGTGACAAAGAAAAAGAGTGAAAAAGGGACATATCTGTTGAGGGGGGGGGCGCCCTCTGGGGTTCACTTTGACCCCCCCCCCCCCCCGCATCGTTACTCAACCGCAGATGAACCCCTCGCTTAAAACTTTTTTTAAAAATGGTTGTGAATGGTTTAAGCGCTCTTTTTCCGGATGTTGTGAACTGTATGCAGACAAGACAATGTTGAGTTAAAGAAGCTTTTTTACCTGTACTGTGAATTACGCCAAAAGTCACCCGAGTTGGCCGTTATGGCCGTCACACCTTTTGTCAAGGCATTTTCTTTTTTTCGGTTTACTTGAAACAATTAGGGTATTAGGACTGTGAGGACCCAAATCCACTTATCCGTGCATTGGCTGTTCGTACGATGGGATGCATTCGAGTGGTAATTACGGAATATTTGTGCGAGCCGTTGCGCAGTGTATGAAGGACGAAGATCCTTATGTCAGAAAACGGCCGCCATTTGTGTGCCAAATTGGTAAATTACGATTTTTATGTGCCGTTTTTTCCTCTCGAATTCTCCTTTTTTCTCGCACGACATAAACGCCCAATGTGGAGGACCAGGATTTGTGGAATTGTTGAGGATTTGCTCATGACCTCAATCCGATGGTTTGCCTTTGTTCTTTTCTTTCATTTATTTGTTTAGGTTGTTGCAATGCCGTCGCTGCAATTCAGAATAAACGAGTCGCGCCCACTCATCGAAATAAATGCCCAAACGGTGAACAAACTGCTCACCGCGTGGTATGA